>JAQSUU010000579.1:1206268-2412537 GCA_038087645.1 Saccharum hybrid cultivar R570 | reverse complement strand
CTATAGCTTGTCTGGATTTGTGCATAGGCTGTGTTTAGTTACTTGAAAAATGCACTATACAAAGAAAAGATTCCCTATCATATCAAATTTGCGATATATGTATAGAGTACTAAATGTAGATGAAATAAAAAACTAATTGTACCGCTTGGTTGTACTTTACAAGACGAACGTTTTGAACCTAATTAGTCAATAGTTGGACACTATTTACCAAATAAAACCAAAATATACTGCAATACACTTTTGTACCTTTTCAGGGGACTGAACACAGCGATATAGAAGTAGTGCTCCTGCTGCCGTGCTGCCTTGGATGTCTGGCCTAATTACTGGCCCTGCAGTAGCTTGTAGCCTAGGGTATGCCGCACCATACCTGTGCCACCCACCGGCTCCGCCTATGATATGTTTGTCGTTTTGCAATTTTTGTTCATGATATACATGTTGTAAGTTTTAGGTCCTGTTTAGTTTCCCAAAAATTTTGTAAAATTTTTCAGATTCCCTGTCACATCGAATATTTGGACACATGCACATGCATGAAGCATTAAATATAGATAAAAAATAAAACTAATTACACAGTTTAGACGAAATGAATGAGACGAATCTTTTAAGCCTAATTAGACCATAATTGGACACTAATTGTCAAATAACAACGAAACTTGCTACAGTACTATTTTGCAAAAAATTTTGAATCTAAACCGGCCCTTAGCTAAAATTTTGTGATATATGTTCGCCCTACCTTAATTCTTGGGCTGGTCCACCACGAAGCGGTGCTTCGAAAGAAAAGCAGAAAAGCAGAAGGGCACAGAACGATGCTAGAAAAGTAGAGCTGGAGGAAGACACGTTCAGAGGCGTGTCCTCCTTTCAATTGGAGTGCATGCTAGAAGTTGAATTTGTGCGCCACATTGGTGAACACTGTATGATACTTTGGTGAATATGATAACATCGTTACAAATTTGTGCGCCACATTGGTGTTCGGCTGCCCTGAAATGCACTGTGCGCCGGCTTATGCTGACCAGCCAGAACAGTGATCCTCCAGCCAGCCAGCCAGCCAAGACAGCCAGCCACCACATATTCAAATATTCAAATACAAACTTCATTACAAATTGAAGGCGCCAGGAGGAACCAAACTGGGATTTTTGCCGGCAACTACAAAATCACAGATGCACTACATGTCACTCTAAAAACAACATTACAACACATTACCCAAGTTCATTAGCCCACATTATAATCAAATTATATGTTAAGTCTTAAATATGCCACATATGGCCGTCGAAGATGGTACTGTAACAGAACCGCCCAATTATACGAGATTAAGTAGGAAAATCATCCAACGGAAGGACAATTTAACCAACTTAAGCCCGTATAACCCGGTAGTCCGTGAAATCTCGACGGATTTCAAACCATTTCACATAACAGCCAAGATCGTACTAAGTTTAGCGGTCACCATCATAAGTTACATAAATGTTCGCGGCATAAAATACATCGGAGTTTAAACATAGTTATTACAAAACAGGTTTGAATAAAAGTAGCGGAAGCGGTAGTTCAAATCACGCACACACACAACATTTTAGAATAAAGTGCCCGCTTGTGATCATCTCCAGCAAAAGCATCAGACGAGAAGTACGAATGACCATTGCCCATGGTCCTATGCTTCGCCCATTGCAGGATAGAGACAGTTGATACAATAACCGTAGTACATCTGTCCATCTGCAACAAGTGGGAACAAAGCCCTGAGTACGAGAAGGTACTCAGCTAGACTTACCCGTCATAAACCAGAAATAAAAGACACCAAGGAATCATGATAGGCTTTTTGGTGGGGTAGCTGACTCATTTGCAAAAAGGCATTTTTAGCATTTAGGAAAACTTTTACAAAAGCTTTGCATCAAGGTAAATCTTTATTAACTTGTCGACTACATTTGCACCTGTACTAAAGTAACATGTAATTAAACAGGCAATGATAACCAATGATCATTAACAACTTCCATTATGTCATAACTCATATAACTGTCCAAGTGTTCCATCAATATTACTACGATGAAGTAGCTCAAGTCAAGTGTTCACTGTCCAGTGAACGATGGCGATTCGAATCGATTATTAACCAGCTGGTAAGTTATTCCTCACACAAACCTCACTCACCCGCTAAAGTGAGGTGTTGGTCGCCGAGTCAACCATTCAGGTAAAGTCGCGAGCTTGCCAGGAACCACTTGTACCCGGGGGCCGCCCGACTGCTCTTTGGCCTTATCATCGCGCCCCCGTATCCTGCCACTACTGCTCCGGTACAGTGCGTTGCGGGCAATCCACTCGGCCCGAATAATCTCCCAGTTTCGCGGTTGGAAGGTACTTTATCCGGCCAGCTAAATGTGAGGCATGCGTTCAACATGACCCGAGGGACAACAACGGACGGTCCTTAATTGACACAGACGGAAAACACTACAGTCCAAAACCCTGCAAGTTTCCGCCCGGTCTCAATTTTATTCCACACTTAGTTATACCATGACTTCATAGTTATCCAAACAGATCCAGGTAACCACCTATAGCTCGCAGGTGACAGGAAATCACCCGACTTCTACCGGTCTAAGCCAGCTAAGCATTGACTCGACTGCGGATACCAGGGTAATAAGGATATGGTATAACAAAGGTAAGCAAGGTATAATGCAACAACGTTTGCAAACAACTCCTAAACGTAATGCATTAAATTAAGTAAAGTTAATAATAAATTATTTGCAAACCGGGAGAGAAATGCTCCAGGGCTTGCCTCTCTCGAAGGAACTCGGACGGTGGTCGGGGCACTCCGGGAGATCTTCACCGGCCTCTTCTTCGGCTTCTGTCACCTCCTCCTGCTGCACCTCGATCTGCTCCTCTGGCTCCTCGGGTAAGACGACTGGGTTCTCGGTTTGCGATCCTGTATGATGCAATGCGCGTAAGTGATTATGCAAGTGTGCATCGAAGGAGATGAATGCAATGAATATGTTGAAATGCAAGGTAGTCAACATCATCCAAGAAACTATACACTACAAGCACATGTCATCTACTGCATTCTCTTCTACTACTATTATGTTAAGTTAACCTATCTTATGAAATGCTTCAAAGATACACCAAAGCTTTACTAATTTCTTAATCACACTTAAAGCAACACTTGCTTAAACCCTAAGTAATAATAGTAGGTTTGAATAGCAACATATATTTCTGATGCTCCTAAAAATCTAAGAAAATTACAGTAGCATAATACTACTCTAAACAGACTACTATAAAAATTTCATGGCATTTGGATAAGTAAACCATCCTATACAAAAATGACAAGCTATAGCATAAAAATGAGCATGAAATTACTTTGTACTATGAAAAGTGTCAAACAACAGAATTAATATTTTTCCTAGGTTCTTCATAGCATACTATGACTGTACAAAAATTATCACAAGCATGTTTTATACAAAGTTTGCTCTCTAGCAAAAATAACAAAAAAAAGCAGCCATTAAAGGCACTTGAACTACACTTCAACATTTTTCCACAGCACATGCATGAAACATATTTTTCCTAGGAAGTACATGATATATGAAGATTAATAAACTTAAAATCATATTTTTCTGATTCATATAGGATTTACTAGCTATTTTAAAAGATATCAGCAATATTAAGAATTAATTAAAGTCCTACAGAAAAGTATTCCAAAAATGACATGCAATATTTTTAGATTGTAGATCTGGTTCCAATGAATCCCTGGAAATTTATTTCACAATTTTTGGAGTACATTTAATCACCCAAACAATTTCTAAAGCATTTTTATTTCCACTTAATAAAAGAAAAGAAACTGAAAATTCTTTATTTGAAAACGGGCCGGCACAGTACGGGGCAAATGGCCCGGTCCGGCTCAGCCCAAGAACGCGCGCGCCGGGAGAAAGAAAATGGGCCGGCTCTTGTTGGAGCAGGCCGGCCCAGTCACTCACGTCGCCCGCGGGCGAGCGGGAACGGCACACGGCCGAGCCGGTGCTCGACACCGCGGCGGTGCGGTGGCCGCCGACGGCCAGCGGCCGCTTCCGTGCCCGAGCGAGCAAGGCGAGGCGCGCAACACGATCGCGGGGACACGGTGAACATCGACGCGCAATTCGATAGAGATGGGGAGGAGCGGAGGCGACGGTGGCCGGAGCGCAAGCGCGGCGGCTCCGTCACGGTGGCGCGGCGAGGAAGCCAAATTGGTGTCCTACCGGAGTGAGCAAGGCGATGGTGGCGCTCGTTCGGAGGAGGCAAGGGAGTGGAGACGCTTGGTGCAAGACGGATTTGGTGGCGGTGGAGGGTCGATGTCGGAACGGGGGAGCGGAGGTGGAGCTCTCGGCGGTGAGCCGCTCGCCCGCTCGGTTCTTGGAGAGGGGGAGTGGAGGGGGAGCGAGCGAGGGGGCGAGTGGATGGAGGGCAGGCGCGCGCGGTGCTTTGAGGCGGAGCGCGCGGGGTCCACGGGCGGCCACGCAGTGGCGTCGCCGGCATGCGGCCGCCACGCGGCGGGCGTGCTCTGCCGGGGCGCCAGCGTGCGCGCGCGAGCGGGCGGGAGAAGGAGGCGGCCGCGCGGACGCGGGCCGGGCCGCTGCGCTGCGCGGGCGCACGCGCGGGGGTGGCGCGGTCCGCTTCGGCCGACGGGCCGAAAGGGTGGCGGCGGCCTGCTAGCGCTGAAATTGTTTTTCCTTTTTATTTTTCCAGAGAAAATTCAAATAAAATTCTATTTGCAGTTTTCAAATTCAATTTTGGGCAAGCAAACGACCTTTTCTGAAAATGGCCCAAAAATGAAAGTTGCTTAGAATTTAATTCTCTATAACTTTGCTTTTAAGACCAAAGTCCAAATCTGGATAGATTTTGATTTTTAGAATAAAAGCTAATTTAGAGAGGATTTTTGAATATTTTCAAAATACATTTTTAAAACAAATCTTTGACAAATCTTTGAGTGATTTAGTGGCTCCAAAAATTTCCTTATCATTCTAAGTGATATGAAATTTAGTTGCACAAAATTTTGATGGAATGTGATTAGCACATTAATATATTACATCTCAAATACCACTTTCTAAGCTTTTATTTCACTCAAATTATAATATTAACATGTATGATTAGGATGATATGAAATGCCATGCAAATGCTTGCGTAACACTGGAGTGTTACAGCCCTCCCCCCTTATAAAAATCTCGTCCCGAGATTTGGGTTATGAACCATTTATTATAAAAATCTTCGTATGCTTTTTGTAAGTATTCACCCGTTTCCCACGATGCATCTCCCTCATCATGATGACTCCATTGTATCTTATATGTTTTCACCACACTGTTCCGAGTAGCCCTTTCTTTGGAATCCAAAACTCGAATTGGCTGCTCACGATACACCAGATCTGACTTAAGTTTTATGCCTCGAGGTTCAATTATTTCCTCTGGAATGCGCAAACATTTCTTGAGATGTGATATGTGAAAAACTGGGAATATAGCACCCATTGATTCTGGTAACTCCAATTTGTAAGCCACTGGACCCTTCCTTTCTAATATTTTGTAGGGTCCTACAAATCTGGCGGCAAGCTTTCTGCGTATTCCAAACCGCTTCTTCTTCATTGGCGTGACTTTCAGATAAACATAGTCTCCAACTTCAAACACAAGTGGTCTCCTTCTTTTATCCGCATAACTTTTCTGACGTGACTGAGCTGCTCTCATATTTTGCTGAATGATATGAACTTTCTTTTCGGCTTCTTCCACGAAGTCAATACCATAATACCTTCTTTCCCCTGGCTCAATCCAGTTTAAAGGTGTTCTACACTTTCGTCCATACAAAGCCTCAAAAGGTGCCATTTTGATACTTTCTTGATAGCTATTATTATATGCGAATTCTGCTAGAGGTAACCATGACTCTCATGAACCTCTAGAAGACAACACACAAGCTCTCAACATATCTTCTAAAACAGCATTAACTCTTTCAGTCTGACCATCTGTTTGAGGATGATAGGCAGTGCTACGAATCAGACTAGTCCCCAAACCTTTGTGCAAATGCTCCCAAAAGTGAGCAGTGAACTGGGACCCTCTGTCAGACACTATAGTCTTCGATATGCCATGCAATCTCAAAATCTCTGCAATATACTTTTCTGCATATTGAGGTGGTCTATAAACTGTCTTGAGAGGCAAAAAGTGAGCGGTCTTGGTAAGACGATCCACGATTACCCAAATCGAATCATGGCCTTTCTGAGTTGTGGGCAAACCTGTGATGAAATCCATACTTATATCATCCCACTTCCAACTAGGTACTGACAAAGGTTGCAACAATCCGACAGGTTTCATGTGAATAGCTTTCACTCGACAACATGTGTCACATCTGGCTACATAAGCTGCAATTTCCTTCTTCATCTTTGTCCACCAAAAACGAGGCCTTAGTTCTTGATACATTTTACTACTGCCAGGATGAACGGATAACTTAGAGTGATGAGCTTCATCCAAAATTTTATTCTTAAGCTCTCTATCCTTTGGAACAACAAGACGGTTGTCGAACCACAACACGTCCTGCTCGTCCACTCTGAAGTGTTTTGAAGGTTCTTCTTTAATTTTCCTTTTGATGTGGAATATCCCTTTGTCTGCTTTCTGACCTTCTATTATCTTACTCTCCAAGGTACAACTGATCTGAATACTGTGTAACACGACAGGGTGCATTAGATTAAAACCATCTTCGAGTAAGGGTTGCATATTCAGACAATGCGACTTTCTACTCAAAGCATCGGCTACCACATTGGCTTTCCCAGGGTGATACTGTACATTCAAGTTGTAATCTTTAATTAGTTCTAACCATCTTCGTTGTCTCATGTTCAATTCTGGTTGGGTGAAAATGTACTTGAGACTCTTGTGATCGGTGAAAATATTGCACACATTACCAAGTAAATAGTGTCTCCAAATCTTTAAGGCATGCACCACGGCGGCAAGCTTAAGATCATGTGTCGGATAATTGATTTCATGTTTTCTCAGCTGACGGGAGGCATAAACAATGACTCTTCCTTCTTGCATCAGAACACAGCCTAATCCTGTTTTTGATGCGTCACAGAACACATCAAAAGGTTTCTCGATGTCTGGCTGTGCAAGAACTGGAGTAGTGGTCAACAGTTTTCGCAAGGTGTGGAAAGCTGTCTCACACTCCTCTGTCCACACGAACTTATGATCTTTCTGTAACAGACTTGTCATTGGCTTAGCAATCTTCGAGAAGTCTGGGATAAAGCGGCGATAGTAACCAGCTAACCCTAGGAAACTCCTGACTTCTGGCACTGTGGTTGGAGTTTGCCAATCCATAACCTCTTGCACTTTGCTCGGATCTACCGAAACTCCATTCTCAGATAAAATATGACCCAGGAAAGAAACTTTCTTCAACCAAAATTCACAATTGCTGAACTTAGCATACAACTTATGATCTCTTAGTCTGGTCAGGACAATTCTCAGATGTTCTTCATGATCTTTCTCATTCTCAGAGTATACTAGAATGTCATCAATGAAGACAACTACAAACTTATCCAACTCTGGCATGAAAACCGTATTCATCAGATACATAAAATATGCAGGAGCATTTGTTAAGCCAAAGGACATAACAAGATACTCGTACAACCCGTATCTGGTAGAAAAGGCGGTTTTCGGGACATCTTGTGGCCTGATCTTTATTTGATGATACCCTGATCTTAGGTCTATTTTGGAGAACACCCTAGCTTTAGCCAACTGATCAAACAAAACATCGATATGAGGCAAAGGATATTTATTCTTGATAGTTACTGCATTAAGAGGTCGATAATCCACACACATCCTCAGAGTACCCTCTTTCTTTTTCTTCACGAACAAGGCAGGACATCCCCATTCAGACTTACTTGGTCGGATAAACCCCTTCTTTAGCAATTCTTCCAGTTGCTTCTTCAGCTCAGCTAACTCATCCAGAGGCATCCGATAAGGTCTCCTCGAAATAGGAGCTGTTCCGGGGATCAACTCGATTCCAAACTCAACATCTCTATCTGGAGGAAGGCCAGGTAACTCTTCTGGAAACACATCCGGGAATTCACACACTACTGGGATCTGGTGGATAGGAACAACTTCCATGGCACAGGTCACACTTACAAGGTCTGTTCTTTCGGGCAATGGTACCTGAAAAGTACCCTCTGCCTGCGGATCCTTAAGGGTAAGCAATCGACTGCTTGTATCTATGACTGCTCCCTAGTCTTTCATCCAGTTCATCCCTATTATTACATCCAAAACTAGTCCCGGCATAACTATCAGCTTTACTCGAAACTTCCGACTATCTAACTCAAGGGTTGCCCCTCTAACCATCTTATTGGTTAGCACATCAGCCCCTGCTGAACTTATGCGATAACCATAACTCAATTCTGTGCATAGTTGTTCATGCTTCCGTGCAAATGCTTGACTCATAAAAGAATGCGAGGATCCAGAATCAAATAGAACAACTGCAGGGTGATGGTTAACAAGAAACTTACCGGCAGTTACAGGTTCTCCTTCAGGAATCTCATCAACGGTGGTATGGTGCACACGGGCAGTGTAAGTCTGTTGCTTCTTTCTAGGCGGATAAGGGCAGAACTTTGAAAAGTGGCCTGGCTGACCACAATTGTAGCAGGGCCCCTTCACTGTACCAGCAGATCCTATAGCTCCCTTGGAGTTGCTCTGTTCTGCAGCTGCGGTGATCTTTGCTGGTGGCACGGCCATCTTGTACGGCTTCTGTGGTCCCTTGTAGTTCTGAGTTTTATGCTGTGGAGGCCTGAACCTTGCACCAGGTGCGGACAGACGATAAGAAGGACGATTTGTAGTGACAACTCTGGACTGGGAGGGTCCTGACTCAAACACCCTCTTGCGATTCTTGGATGCAGTGTAGGCGTTGTTGTTCTTTTCTTGCTTCAAACAATCACTGACAAAGTCATTGAACCTGACACGGGTATTGGTACCCACATGCTTCATCATCTTCGGACTTAACCCTCTCTTGAAACTAGCAATTCTCTTTGCATCTGTGTCGACCATGTCTGGAGCATAGCGGCACAAGCTATTAAAGGCATGCAGATACTGTGTTACAGTCTTGGTACCCTGATTTAAGGCTAAGAACTCTCCGAGCTTCATCTCAACCAACCCTGGGGGAATATAAACTCCCCTAAACGCTTCAGTGAATTCTCTCCAAGTAATCTGTGTATTGGGAGGAAAGGTGGTGCGGTGATGCTTCCACCACATTCCTGCTGGTCCCTGTAACTGATGTGCAGCATATTCTGTCTTCAGAACTTCTGTCAGTCTCAGCACACGAAACTTATCTTCCATAGTGTTGATCCATTCTTCAGCGTCGAGTGGCTCTGCTGCTTCCTTGAAAATAGGTGGCCTAGTATCCATGAAATCCTTGAAATTGTTGTACTGGTTCACTCCATGGCCACCACCTTGATTATTTCCTCTCTGAACATTTTCAGCGATGGTACGCAGAAAATCTTCCATATTCCTTTGTGACTGCTCGGCGTTGCGCTGGCTTCCAAGAAACTGTGCGAAGAACACTTCTGCAGTGAGCGGTGGAGGAGGGGGCAAATGTGGCTCTGGCTGTGGCTCCTGGTGATTGACGTTGCTTGCGCCACCCCCACCAGCCCCTGCACCGTTGCCACCAGTTTCAGCGGCCTCATACGTGGCACGGCGAGTGTTTGCCATCTGCATATTTCAGCAACAAGTAATAATTGAGCGAAGTGGTAGTAATTGTATTCGAATGAACAATCATGCCATACTGAATTTATTGGAGAGAACAAGTCATGCAATAAAACAGAGGCACAATAATCACATTCCAATTAAAACAACATCACTAATCAAATTACTTCGAATGCAACATCGCGTTCCATACCACCACGTTGCCAGCATACATACACTGGACTTTTATGCGTACAAGCATCACATACACAACCAAGATCCAAAAGATCGCCAGTCTCAAGATCGAACAGGATACAACACGACACATGGGAACCAAAAGAAGGCCATCGCGATAAAGCCTATCACTAACGCAAGGCAACTAGCCTACTCCTTGGGGCCGTCGTCGAGGTCGGAGGCGTCACCATTGCTACCATCCGTAGCGGCGTCGTCGTCGACGTCCATCTGGGCGGCGTCCGGAGGAGCGTACGGGCCTATCCCGTTGTAGAGGGCATAGAACTCTTCATGCAAGTTGGCGTTATACCCTTCTAGCTCCTCGACCCTTTGCCTGAGAAGGTCCCTCTCGTTCCAGGCTTCATTCCTTTCCTGCACTAGCTGTCCCATCATGCGATCTGCATTTCTGTTGGCCTGAGTCAACGTCTGCACCCGCTGCATAGCACTCTCACCTCTCTCGAGAGCCCGATCTCGCTGCAAGCTCATGTCGGCCAACTGCTCCTGCAAGCTAGCTATAGCACGTGCTTGCTTCTTCTTCTGCTTCCTTGCTTCAAGCCGATCATTACCTCTTAGACCAGTCAAGGTCCAATAGGTATTCTCAAGACCCTGATATACTCTGATGGCTGCATACATGGCACTCATCGTGTGGTTGTCGCTAGCATGTCCTTCACTTGGGCCTCTGACCAAGGCACTACCTTGTGGCTGCACCCAAATGGCATCACGAGGATCATCTCTCAGGAAGGTACCGGCCAAGGCTGCTGCCAACTCATTAGGAAACCTGCTCATTATGTCTCGGATGACGTGAAAGGCTGCACCCTCTGCACCCTCAACTGGAGTGCGCCCTTCAAACTCCAAATACCAACCGGCCCATTCTGGCGCATCACCAAGGGCAGGAACGGTGATCTCCACTATTGCAAGTCCATCCTCAGCTAGCTGGCTCTCATTCCAAGAGTACACCGGCTCTTGACCCTCTGGGTACCCCACATCATGGAGCACTCTCCAAAGCAAGGTGGGCATGCCAAACTCACTTAGAAAAGTGTCCGTGCTGCGGTGCTCCCGCGGGGCCATCTGGTGACGTGGTGCTCTTCCACCAGTGGACTTACGGGCAGTCTTCTTCGTGCGGGCCATCTGTAGCACAAGTTTTAAATTACCCAGTGAGAACATATTTTAAGTTGATGTCACTTTTATCAAACTGGGATAATCCTTTTATAAGGGGAGGAATGCAGGTTATGAATGAAATGCTTAGGCAGTATGATGCATGCGCGAGTCTTACGTTGTCACAAACTTAGAAAATAAAGACATCTAACGATGAATTCGGTGGCATACAACGATCTCTCATATACGTAACTAATTCGATCTACACGATACGCGCTGTTATGTACCTACAGAAAATTCATTTCAGCCCATTCCCCATAAATACATGAAAGCAGTAAATCTACCTACACGCTCTACACGAATCCCCAGATGCGTGTACAATGGTAGTAACTACTCAAACACATCGTTCTATTGACGGCATCGCCTCAACGGACGGAACACCCACACATGCGATACTTTCATAAAAACATGTGTACAACATGTAATTATTCTAATATCATATAAAACACTCTCTCTAGATCGGCGGTGTATCCGATCATGCTCTCACAGCTCACACTTACCAAAGCGTAGAGGTAACTGATCCATACATTACCACTCAATTAAGTGGCACTCATATAATATCACGCCGTATGAGCAACGAAAGAGAAATATGGTGCAAGAACCCCAAGTTAGTACTTAAATAGCCACCTAGAGTCCTTAACTGGGCATACAGGATATGACCGCTGGCACACATTTAGTTTTAAAATCATACTTTTTAATTAGAATTTTGTTTTAAATACACTTATGAACAGTAATTACGCTAAACCATGCTCCGATGCCAGCTGTAACAGAACCGCCCAATTATACG
Organism: Saccharum hybrid cultivar R570; assembly: GCA_038087645.1. Classification (NCBI taxonomy): domain Eukaryota; kingdom Viridiplantae; phylum Streptophyta; class Magnoliopsida; order Poales; family Poaceae; genus Saccharum; species Saccharum hybrid cultivar. The sequence goes on along the minus strand of JAQSUU010000579.1, from coordinate 2,400,735 downwards.
AGATTAAGTAGGGAAATCATCCAACGGAAGGACAATTTAACCAACTTAAGCCCGTATAACCCGGTAGTCCGTGAAATCTCGACGGATTTCAAACCATTTCACATAACAGCCAAGATCGTACTAAGTTTAGCGGTCACCATCATAAGTTACATAAATGTTCGCGGCATAAAATACATCGGAGTTTAAACATAGTTATTACAAAACAGGTTTGAATAAAAGTAGCGGAAGCGGTAGTTCAAATCACGCACACACACAACATTTTAGAATAAAGTGCCCGCTTGTGATCATCTCTAGCAAAAGCATCAGACGAGAAGTACGAATGACCATTGCCCACGGTCCTATGCTTCGCCCATTGCAGGATAGAGACAGTTGATGCAATAACCGTAGTACATCTGTCCATCTGCAACAAGTGGGAACAAAGCCCTGAGTACGAGAAGGTACTCAGCTAGACTTACCCGTCATAAACCAGAAATAAAAGACACCAAGGAATCATGATAGGCTTTTTGGTGGGGTAGCTGACTCATTTGCAAAAAGGCATTTTTAGCATTTAGAAAAACTTTTACAAAAGCTTTGCATCAAGTTAAATCTTTATTAACCTGTCGACTACATTTGCACCTGTACTAAAGTAACATGTAATTAAACAGGCAATGATAACCAATGATCATTAACAACTTCCATTATGTCATAACTCATATAACTGTCCAAGTGTTCCATCAATATTACTACGATGAAGTAGCTCAAGTCAAGTGTTCACTATCCAGTGAACGATGGCGATTCGAATCGATTATTAACCAGCTGATAAGTTATTCCTCACACAAACCTCACTCACCCGCTAAAGTGAGGTGTTGGTCGCCGAGTCAACCATTCAGGTAAAGTCGCGAGCTTGCCAGGAACCACTTGTACCCGGGGGCCGCCCGACTGCTCTTTGGTCTTATCATCGCGCCCCCGTATCCTGCCACTACTGCTCCGGTACAGTGCGTTGCGGGCAATCCACTCGGCCCGAATAATCTCCCAGTTTCGCTGTCGGAAGGTACTTTATCCGGCCAGCTAAATGTGAGGCATGCGTTCAACATGACCCGAGGGACAACAACGGACGGTCCTTAATCGACACAGACGGAAAACACTACAGTCCGAAACCCTACAAGTTTCCGCCCGGTTTCAATTTCATTCCACACTTAGTTATACTATGACTTCATAGTTATCCAAACAGATCCAGGTAACCACCTATAGCTCGCAGGTGACAGGAAATCACCCGACTTCTACCGGTCTAAGCCAGCTAAGCATTGACTCGACTGCGGATACCAGGGTAATAAGGATATGGTATAACAAAGGTAAGCAAGGTATAATGCAGCAACGTTTGCAAACAACTCCTAAACGTAATGCATCAAATTAAGTAAAGTTAATAATAAATTATTTACAAACCGGGAGAGAAATGCTTCGGGGCTTGCCTCTCTCGAAGGAACTCGGACGGTGGTCGGGGCACTCCGGGAGATCTTCACCGGCCTCTTCTTCGGCTTCTGTCACCTCCTCCTGCTGCACCTCGATCTGCTCCTCTGGCTCCTCGGGTAAGACGACTGGGTTCTCGGTTTGCGATCCTGTATGATGCAATGCGCGTAAGTGATTATGCAAGTGTGCATCGAAGGAGATGAATGCAATGAATATGTTGAAATGCAAGGTAGTCAACATCATCCAAGAAACTATACACTACAAGCACATGTCATCTACTGCATTCTCTTCTACTACTATTATGTTAAGTTAACCTATCTTATGAAATGCTTCAAAGATACACCAAAGCTTTACTAATTTCTTAATCACACTTAAAGCAACACTTGCTTAAACCCTAAGTAATAATAGTAGGTTTGAATAGCAACATATATTTCTGATGCTCCTAAAAATCTAAGAAAATTACAGTAGCATAATACTACTCTAAACAGACTACTATAAAAATTTCATGGCATTTGGATAAGTAAACCATCCTATACAAAAATGACAAGCTATAGCATAAAAATGAGCATGAAATTACTTTGTACTATGAAAAGTGTCAAACAACAGAATTAATATTTTTCCTAGGTTCTTTATAGCATACTATGACTGTACAAAAATTATCACATGCATGTTTTATACAAAGTTTGCTCTCTAGCAAAAATAACAAAAAAAAAACAGCCATTAAAGGCACTTGAACTACACTTCAACATTTTTCCACAGCACATGCATGAAACATATTTTTCCTAGGAAGTACATGATATATGAAGATTAATAAACTTAAAATCATATTTTTCTGATTCATATAGGATTTACTAGCTATTTTAAAAGATATCAGCAATATTAAGAATTAATTAAAGCCCTACAGAAAAGTATTCCAAAAATGACATGCAATATTTTTAGATTGTACATCTGGTTCCAATGAATCCCTGGAAATTTATTTCACAATTTTTGGAGTACATTTAATCACCCAAATAATTTCTAAAGCATTTTTATTTCCACTTAATAAAAGAAAAGAAACTGAAAATTCTTTATTTGAAAACGGGCCGGCACAGTACGGGGCAAACGGCCCGGTCTGGCTCAGCCCAAGAACGCGCGCGCCGGGAGAAAGAAAATGGGCCGGCTCTTGTTGGAGCAGGCCGGCCCAGTCACTCGCGTCGCCCGCGGGCGAGCGGGAACGGCACACGGCCGAGCCGGTGCTCGACACCGCGGCGGTGCGGTGGCCGCCGACGGCCAGCGGCCGCTTCCGTGCCCGAGCGAGCAAGGCGAGGCGCGCAACACGATCGCGGGGACACGGTGAACATCGACGCGCAATTCGATAGAGATGGGGAGGAGCGGAGGCGACGGTGGCCGGAGCGCAAGCGCGGCGGCTCCGTCACGGTGGCGCGGCGAGGAAGCCAAATTGGTGTCCTACCGGAGTGAGCAAGGCGATGGTGGCGCTCGTTCGGAGGAGGCAAGGGAGTGGCGACGCTTGGTGCAAGATGGATTTGGTGGCGGTGGAGGGTCGATGTCGGAACGGGGGAGCGGAGGTGGAGCTCTCGGCGGTGAGCCGCCCGCCCGCTCGGTTCTTGGAGAGGGGGAGTGGAGGGGGCGAGTGGATGGAGGGCAGGCGCGCGCGGTGCTTTGAGGCGGAGCGCGCGGGGTCCACGGGCGGCCACGCGGTGGCGTCGCCGGCATGCGGCCGCCACGCGGTGGGCGTGCTCTGCCGGGGCGCCAGCGTGCGCGCGCGAGCGGGCGGGAGAAGGAGGCGGCCGCTGCGCTGCGCGGGCGCGCACGCGCGGGGGTGGCGCGGGCCGCTTCGGCCGACGGGCCGAAAGGGTGGCGGCGGCCTGCTAGCGCTGAAATTGTTTTTCCTTTTTATTTTTCCAGAGAAAATTCAAATAAAATTCTATTTGCAGTTTTCAAATTCAATTTTGGGCAAGCAAACGACCTTTTCTGAAAATGGCCCAAAAATGAAAGTTGCTTAGAATTTAATTCTCTACAACTTTGCTTTTAAGACCAAAGTCCAAATCTAGATAGATTTTGATTTTTAGAATAAAAGCTAATTTAGAGAGGATTTTTGAATATTTTCAAAATACATTTTTAAAACAAATCTTTGACAAAACTTTGAGTGATTTAGTGGCTCCAAAAATTTCCTTATCATTCTAAGTGATATGAAATTTAGTTGCACAAAATTTTGATGGAATGTGATTAGCACATTAATATATTACATCTCAAATACCACTTTCTAAGCTTTTATTTCACTCAAATTATAATATTAACATGTATGATTAGGATGATATGAAATGCCATGCATATGATTGCCATGAAAATGCTTGCGTAACACCGGAGTGTTACAGGTACACCAGTCCCCATGCAGTCGATTTAAAATTTGTAGATGATCTCACTCAAATTCCATCCCCGATGACCAAAAGGCTTCATCAACACCACCACTTCACATTAATCAACTCTACCATCAGCTGCACAAAACATGTCATGTTAGAACAACGCAACTAACATCCGTAAAGATTGAACGCAATGGAACCAATATGTCCCTTACCTGGAGCATACACACTCCACACGCCAATAGCAATGGCGTTATGCACAGCCTTCATTTCAGATCCCGCATTCAGCTGAATCCATTCATCAGATAGCGGCTGCGCATTGGGCACCTGCAGTGGCCTTCGATGGACCCGTCTGTTGAAATCTTTCACGAAATTGTGCAGGCCAAAACAAGAAACTATCACCCTTGACTGTGTCTCATTATCATATTCAGGAACTAGCAGCAGGATCTTCCACTTCTCCTTCAGCTGGCCAAAACACCTCTCAATCACATTCCTGATTCTGGCATGGTGGAAATTATATGTTTCCTTCATACCCTACGGCGCGCTTCTCTCAAACACCCTCAAGTGGTACCTTTCCTTTCGAAAAGGAGTTAAATACTTGTCGTCCAGTTTGTAACCTGCGTCCGCAACATAAAACTTTCCTGCACAATGCACATACCACAGGCAAAAGTTTATGCATCTATCGTCACATATGACACTTATATATTTTCAAGAATCGTGATTCAGTTTCAATTCACTACATACCTTCTGGTGGGTGTGGGAAGCCATGCCGCTGCTCACATTCCTTGAGAACGGCCATATCATGGCATGCCCCCTTCATCCCAGCCCCCACATAGATGAACCGCTCGTCGTGGTCGCAAATTGCCAAAACATTTTGACTAGTGAAGCCCTTCCTGTTCTCCTAATTTTGACTTGATGCTTTCAGATATCTCGCGCACACTGTCCTCTATGCTACTGGTTTTCTTCTTGACTGGGCTGGTTACAACATAATCCCTGCCTGAACGCTTGCTGGTTTTGCCTACACCGGAGGAGCCTACGTGGTTGGACAAGGATGGAGTAGGCTCGTCACTGGAGTTGCTGGGGGTGCTTTCACGAACCCCCCCCCCCCGCCCACACCAACTTGCCCTTGTCTTGGTTTCGATCCCCATACAACTCCTCTAGTTGGTCCAGGAACTCAGGTGGATGGCCACGTCGAGGGGGGACCTCACTACTCTCCTGCACGTAAGGAGTAATTAAGCAGTGGTATGGGAATCATGAAGCTAAACATGTGTGGAGAGAGGTAACGAATTGGGTCATCCCCCACCCAAAAAGTGTCGTCTGCAGTAACCGCACCATCCGTCCCACGCCCTAACCCCGTATGGTTGAGCAGCTTGCGCCAGTTGGTATATGATTTCTTGAGAGCGTTCAGTTTGTTGTTCAGAGCCTTGTTTTCCCAATGTTTCCCTGTCTGCGCTTGGAACTCCTTGTAAACCTGGTTCCAACCGTGCTTTGTTAATCCCATCTTGCTCCAGTTGTACCTCCGCTTTTGATCAAGCACGATTTGCAGGAACAAGTAGGTGGTGGCATCATCCCACTTGGCAGACATCTGTGCCGAACCGAAACACTAGTTGTAATTATTGGACTCTTCCTACCAACTACATCGGGCATGAATGTACTTAGGAGGACGTAGAGTGCATAAAACTAAGGCGTATATTCGTGGGGAATCGATAGGTCAGGAGTATTACCTTTGAAGCAGGCCAGGCACGGTGCTGGCGGTTGGGGCGGAGGTTGTACGGACTGCCGGAGACGGTGCTTGCGGGCCGACGGAGGTTGTAGCGCTTGCCGGCAGGTCGAGACCCGACGGCAGCGGCGATGGGGGCCAGTATGGGCACCGTTTACCGAACGAGTGGAGAGGACGGCTGCAAGGATGACGACCGCAGTGAGTAGGCAACAATGGACGCAACGAAAACAGTAGGAATAGCACATGGAAGTTCAAGTGACAGATTCACTAGAAACAATCAATTATACAAAGTGAGTGCTAGGAATACAACGCTAGAGTAAAATGGTTGCAGTAAACTAAATGGTTGCAGTAAATGGTTGCAGTAAACTAAATGGTTGCAAGTAAGCTAACGTGTGTAGCCTTACAAAACTAAATGGTTGCAGTAAAATTGGCCATCTGTAGAAATTACTGCTTAACAGAAACTATACCAAGACTACAATGATCCAGTACTAGTCATCGATGCACATGAAACCCCTTATTGGCACACAGGATCATAGACAAATTAGCAGTATAACAAGTTAAGAACCTAATACTCTTTGGCATGAATCTTATTCAGCTCGCCCCAAAAAACAAGAACTGACATTCGGATTGCTAGACTGTGTTTCGTGGCCTACAATCTAACACTGCAAACTATAAACCACCGAAGCTAGAGTTCTCCAAGCAAGCAAGAGTAAAATTGGCCAGCTGTAGAAATTAGACAGAAAGAGTAAAATTAGACAGGTGGTACACTTGCGACCAACAAAAGGAACTTCAGCTGCATCATCCATATCATCAACAATAACAGAAAGCCCAGCAAAGGTAGAGAATGAAAGTTCATCAGAAAGTAGTGCTATATCAGATAGTATTACACAGGAAGCAAATACAGATACTCCAGTAAAAGGAAATGAGGATGCTGAAGAGAAAGAGCAAGATGTTGGTAGCAGCAAGGATAGTAGTGTCGAAGGATTAAAAAGTGTTTTGAATTTTTTTAAGTCTCGAATTCCTGAATTCAAAGTTCAGGTGATAAATGTTGATGTGTCTGAGGAAACTGAATTGGCTGCAAATTCGTCCGAAGAATTAGTGCAAGATGATTTGAAGAGTACTCCAGAAAGCTCACTGGAAGAGCCAACCACTTAGGAACTTGAGCAGGAGGAAGATGTTCCAGAAGAAGATATGGATGAAGAAAGTAAAAGTACGGAAGTGAAGCTTTTTATTAGTGGAGTGGTTCACAATAAAGAAGATGCTGGAGCAAAATCATATGTTCGAGTTCCAGCTTAAATAAATAACATGGAAAAAGACTCCTTTGAACTGCACATTCCTGGATAAGATTGTGATCGTGATCTTTCTGAAACAAAGGCTGCAAAACAGAAAGTTGCAGATATGGCTGCTAAATTAACCTCAGAGCTTATGCCGTCTGATGTTGCCAAGGCATTATGGTACAACCAAGAGTTCTTCAAAGGTAGGAATGGCATGGGTTTAGCTATACTATACATGTCTGCAACTTTGAAAATTTCGTGAATTATGATTTATACTCATGTGCATCAATGCTTGTTCAGTGTTGGATGAAATCTTATAATCTAATTACAAAAATCCTGAAATTTTTTAAGGCATTAAAGGCACCAAGATCCTAAAGGTGCTTGTTTAGGAACTTTTCAAGTCTTATGTGATGTACAGTTATATCAGTATGCTTGCATGCCTTCCAGAATAAGCAAATATGATTGTTTTGCCCTATATAAAAAAAGGTCAAGAAACTGGGTGGCCTAAGCAACTGGCTCGATGCTTGTTCCAACAACCTGATGGTTTCTGGATTTGGAACCTTAACAAAAAGAAATAGTAATTACTATTAGCACCAATTGGTATTCATGAAGACTGTGTTTTTATCTGATTCTATGCTGTCAAGATCACCTTCCAGTCGCCCATTTCATCTTAAGCCAGGCGGCTTCTCTTATACTGCCTCAGATCTAACCATAAAAACTGACTCAGATGTAGCAACCTACGCGGGAACCAATCACGCACAGCGAAGACCCGAGCGACCACGCAGCCGCCGACGAACTGACGGATGGAGACAACCGGAACCACACGCAAACAGGTAGCACGGATCGGGCCCGAGATCCGGGAGCGGATCGAGACCGGGCCCCTAGATCCAACTGGGGGGAGAGAGAGACTAGGGTTTGGACCTCCCACTTACGTTGCTGGACGAGGATTCGAGACCCCCGCGACGTGCAGCCTGAGCGGAGCGGGAAGCCTCAGTCGACGGCGGCGGAAGCGCGCGGCCGGGGACCCGATCGGGGACGCGCGGACGCGTAGGGTGGAGGAGGGAGGGTAGGGGTGGAGGCGGGCGGCGGCGGAGGTAGAGAGGAGGGGAGGGCGAGGTCTAGGCGAGCGTGTTCGGCGCGGCGTTGTGCGGCGGTAGAGGAAGGAACCTAGCGGGAGGGGATGAAATGAGGGGGGCAGCCGGTGGAAGAAGCCGATCCGGAGTTACATACCCTAACGGACCGCTGCCCTGCCGAACGGCTTCTCATGGGCTGCCGAACGGCTGGCCCAGCCAGCATCAGCCCAGCCAGTCGGCTAAGGGCAGCTGAACACGGGCCTTGTGTGCAATGGCCACGGCCTCGTTGATGTCGTTAACACCCATCATAAACCCTCAATATAACTTGTATAAATACATAAAAATGATCATCAAGATAGGTTTAGGGGTATAACTGATAAATTCCACGAGTTTTATTGAATCTATGTTTTGAGCAAGGTTTATCTAGAAAACCGGCAAGGGGACCTATTCATCAAAGTAAATTACGTATATGCGCAACGAAACCGACATGGGAAGACTCTAAAACACTCCGGAAGGCAACCCACCGAAGAAGACCACAAGTGGGTGACGTGTGGGGCTGGCTGGCCCCACCGGTAGGCCGGCCGACCAGTGGACCCACATGTCAGCCTCCCTTCGTTACGTCGGTTCTCCACCGCCTCCTAGGTTGCATCTCCGCCGTTCTTTCAAGTCGGTTTGATCCGAGGGTCCAGAATTGATGCTCCAGCCTATATAGCAGCCCCTACCCCCCTCCTTGGAGGCATCCCTGAAACCTTAATTCAAATCCCTCATTCAGATCAACACACACCAAGAGGATTAGGTCTAGAGCTCTCCACTGCGGGTCGAGTTGGGCTCATGCTCAAGTTTTGGATCGGCAAAGCCTTGTATCTTCACTTCTACATCTTATATGACTTATTATCAATTTATCATATTCTTATCTACATGGCTATACTTACTTTGAATATATATCTTTTTTAGTTATGGTTATCATTACTCTTGTGTGCAGGTTCATAGAGCGCTTAGCCTGCTAGTTTACCAGTTAGGCTAAGTAGCCGAATCTTATGTAAGCATGGTGCTTATACGATGCTCTGCTTGTGAGTGCACCCTATTCTCTGGTTGGGTGGTAGCAGCGGGAGGTGACAGCTCCGTCTATCATTTGTAGTCCACTCCGAATTGAGCAGGTTCTTAAATTGTAGGACCGTAGTCGCGTTAGTAGAGTTATCTTTTGTGGGTGCTCTACTATCTAAGCAGTGTCCCGAAGTACACAAGTGTAGAGTTAGTCTTAGCTATAGTTGGATGTATATATACTTTGACCATATAATAAGAATGTCTCAGGAATCTACCCACCCGTTGTTCTCCTAGATTAACTTGTATACACTTAGTGATCTAACCCCTGAGTGTCATTATGCTTAACTCTTATCATTACATTTATCCCCTACTCTAGCTATGTTGGTATGTTAATAGATACTCCTTTGTTACCCAATAAATCTGTACTCCATTGTTTTCCTGTGGTAAAATATAAATAACGATACCTAGAATACTCCCGGTAAAATGCTACAATGGTATTCTATACGTTTGTGGAATCCTCCATATTCTATTTGCGTTAATAAATACCAACAAGCATTTTTTGGTGTCGTTGCTAGGGAAACAATTGGCATAAAGATTTAGATCATTAACATACCACTAGCTTTAGTAGGGATTACCCTTGTTCTATTGAATTGTGGAATAAGATAGGACAACAGACACCATTTCAACCTTTCAGCAAGCTTCCACAAGAAAAGAAGAACCTAGGGTACTTGAACATTCAAGATCCATCAACATTAGAACCCTGCCATCTCACAGGTTTGTATGGACATATATATTTTCTAACCATGTGTAGATTGGAGAAGAAGGTCAATGTCACAAGAATTCAAATCACATCTTAAGTGATAGAAACAAATGCTGCACTACTCACAAATTTCATCTTGTGAGTCATGGTGAGTTTGTTCAAGAAAGGTGAGATAGTCTTGCTCATGGACTTTAAATTTGATGAGTAGTTATCCTTTAACTTATTGCATTCCATTGCATGTTTACTTTGAGTAATCCATGCATCCACTTTGTTTAGTTTGAATCTTCCTATGTCAATCCACATCATATTTGGGTTACTTACATATATCCATATCATTTGCATTTTAAAAAATATGAGCACATGAAGGCTCATGCTTAGTAAAAAATCTCACCATGATCATGCTCTTTTATCTCTAAATTGAATAAATCTCTATAGTGCTTTCATACTACCTTTGTCTGCCATAATAAGTTTTGGTTTGGAAGTACTGCACATACTTCCATAGGCGTTTAAATTAGACATACTTCCATAGCCTCCCTTAATCAAATTAGACATGGAGTCTAGTTTGGTTATTGAACTAAAAATTGCTTGTATAGACACTGGATATTTTGTTGGACTAACCCCTATAGGGAAACTGTGGGGGGATAGACCCCGTATACCCTCATAGGTAGTCTCGGGCTGCTCGGCAAGATAGCCCAGACCAGGCGAAGCCCAGCTTGCTGCCAACCAGGCTGGTGGGCTGGATATCAAGACGGAGGTGTGGTCCGTAACCGACCTCAATTCGGATCACTACAAGGAAGCTTGTCCCGCAAGTAGTCTTTATCGGTTAGGATAGCTCGAGTCCTCCTAGGATACGACTTGGTGTAACCGACCTCTATAACCCTGGCGGCTGACTATATAAAGCAGCCAGGGACCCCCCCTAGAACGCATCTAATCTTCAACTCCATCAGCCCTAGATCGGTCCTCAGATCTACGAGCTGAGCACTTCATTGTATTCTGATACTTGAGAACACAGATAACACGAGAAGCAAGACGTAGGGTATTACGCTTCCGAGCGGCCTGAACCTGGGTAAATCTTTTGTCTGGGTTGTCGTCTTGCTCCTCAACATCCAGATCGCGGTCTAAACGTAACCCTTGCCGAAACTCTACTACCGTGGGGCATCCCGTGGTAGACTGAAGATTATCCGTAATCAACAGTGGCGTGCCAGGTAGGGGTTGGTGTTTTAGATCTTGAGGCGATCCAGATGGTTTCCTTCCCTGCTTCCATGGATTTCCAAGCCGGCTACACGCTCACCGTCGGATCCTTCACCTGGACCACGAGCGTAGCTACGGCCCTCATGTCCTCGGGAGCGTCTAGGATGGTCCCAGCACCACCTGCTATTCAGCCGGTCACAGCACCGCTTGCTGCACCTTCGGTCACAGCGCCAAGGTCATCGCCGCTGGTCCCAGCACCAGTTGCACAAGATTTCGTGTTGCCCTCAGCGGCCACGGAGAGGATGGCCGCCCAGGCCCCCCGGAGACAGCTTCCTCGCTACCAGAGGAGGCACATTGACAACTCAGATCTGATTGAGCTAATCGACCGACAGGGTCATGGTTTGGTGGAGATGTTGGATCTAGTCGAGACTGCTCGCAACCAGCTTCACCAAGAGCCAGATTTCTCTGGCTTCACCCCTGTCCGACCACGACAGCGCAGCCACGTCCGCCGAGCACGCGCTGTAGATCCAGTTAACGGCCCTCGTTGGTTAGATCCCAACCAGCGCCGAGCACCCGCTGCAAGAAACCCACCCTCCCTCTTTCCAACAAGATCCCAGGGGGTGGTCTGCCAGCGCAGATCGGGTCGCCTACTGCCTTGGTACGACTCATCCGTGCGCAGCATGCAAGCCCCACGGCCCATGCTGCTGCACGAGTTCATCGAAGCACGACGCCCAAGTCTCGCTCCTCGCCGACAACGACATCGCAGAGCACACAGACCGCAGGCCACAACGACAGACGGTGGTCAGTAGGCAGCCATGTAGAAACATTATGTATGAACAATATGTTTAGGAGTTAAACAGAGCACGAGGTGCTCAGAAACTCGTTATGGCAATGTATATTTCAGGCGTTTACTTAAGCGTGTGATAAGTATTTTGTCGTTTCTAAGTTTTACTTTATGCATAACTAAACACATAAAGTTTATGTCGAAAGTATGTGTCGACATCCAAACTTTATTCTTGCTCGCCGAGAACGACTTGACAAGACACCACGTCTCGGTCCTCTATCGATGTGCTATAGCTCCGCGCTACTTAGCACTAGGAGATCCGATGGTTGTCCTCTAACGGTACTTAGGATCGTACCTAGTGATCCTGGCGTATCGCGCTGTTCACTAGTGCGTCCCTGGGTCACCTAACTGAGCTAGTCGCTTCGAGAGCAAGGATAAAACTTGGATGTCGACACATACTTTCGACATAAACTTTATGTGTTTAGTTATGCATAAAGTAAAACTTAGAAACGGCAAAATACTTATCACACGCTTAAGTAAACGCCTGAAATATACATTGCCATAACGAGTTTCTGAGCACCTCGTGCTCTGTTTAACTCCTAAACATATTGTTCATACATAATGTTTCTACATGGCTGCCTACTGACCACCGTCTGTCGTTACAGGATCTTCGATCAGCACCATGTCTTCTACCAAGGCTGCGGCGGTAGGAGCAGAAGAGGCCCGGAGCTCTTCAGCAGCGTCGTCGTCCAGCTCCGGAGCGATCCCAAGGGACACGACGGCAGGATCCACTTCCCTATAACGGGAACGGACTACGGCCACAGACCACGTCGACCACGGACTTCGTCGACCACGGCTCGGGGACTTCGTCGCTTGCGCCTCGACCAATGCTCGGGGACTGCCTCGATCACTCTCCGACCACGACTCGGGGACTTCGTCGCTCGCGCCTCGACTGCTCTCCGACCACGGCTTAGGGATTTCGTCGCTCGCTCCTCGACCAGTGCTCGGGGACTGCCTCGATCACTCTCCGACCACCACTCGGGGACTTCGTCGCTCGTGCCTCGACTGCTCTCCGACCACGGCTCGGGGACTTCATCGCTTGCGCCTCGACCAGTGCTCGGGGACTGCCTCGATCACTCTCCGACCATGACTCGGGGACTTCGTCGCTCGCGCCTCGACTGCTCTCCGACCACGGCTCGGGGATTTCGTCGCTCGCTCCTCGACCTGTGCTCGGGGACTGCCTCAACCACTCTCCGACCATGGCTCGGGGACTTTGCGTCTCAACTACATGTGACTGGCAACTCGCATACAGTTGGGATATTTTTTCTCATTTGGACCTTGCTACAAGGCTCATACCTTGCCTTCCAGCAAGCACGGGGACTACATCGGTACGATGCACCTGCCGATGCATCTCGTATCGCCTGTATGACGATTGGATTTTCAACTTAACTAGGAATTCTTTTTAGACCCTAACACCACGTGCTTACGTCACCTACTACCAGGCTCGGGGACTAAGTGGGCACACTTCACCTCGCGGTGAATGTGCTTATTTTTCGACCACTACGCCTCTGATGATCAAAGATGCTACACTTCAAGACGCACTTACATTTCTTTTCAGAAATACAAGTGGGCACACTTCCCGGGACGGAAATCTTTTTCTTTCTTCTTAAGAGCACCATACATTCTTCGGACAACCTACTTCTCCGGCGATAACGGTGGTTGGAGATGTCAAGAACTCAAGCCTCACTATTCGGAGAAGGTTAAAATGGCGTGTCGCATCAGAATACATGGCGCTCGGGGACTAGCTGTGGGGGGATAGACCCCGTATACCCTCATAGGTAGTCTCAGGCTGCTCGGCAAGACGGCCCAGACCAGGCGAAGCCCAGCTTGCTGCCAACCAGGCTGGTGGGCTGGATATCAAGACGGAGGTGTGGTCTGTAACTGACCTCAATTCGGATCACTACAAGGAAGCTTGTCCCGCAAGTAGTCTTTATCGGTTAGGATAGCTCGAGTCCTCCTAGGATACGACTTGGTGTAACCGACCTCTGTAACCCTGGCGGCTGACTATATAAAGCAGCCAAGGACCCCCCTAGAACGTATCTAATCTTCAACTCCATCAGCCCTAGATCGGTCCTCAGATCTACGAGCTGAGCACTTCATTGTATTCCGATACTTGAGAACACAGATAACACGAGAAGCAGGACGTAGGGTATTACGCTTCCGAGCGGCCTGAACCTGGGTAAATCTTTTGTCTGGGTTGTCGTCTTGCTCCTCAACATCTAGATCGCGGTCTAAACGTAACCCTTGCCGAAACTCTACTACCGTGGGGCATCCCGTGGTAGACTGAAGATTATCCGTAATCAACAGAAACTCTCAAATCCAATCTGGGTAAGTCAAGAGATAAATTCACATCAGAGATGAATTAAGACATGCGATGAACTCCAACAACTTTGAGCAAAAGAAGGCTCGGTTCATTCTTCATGGAAGGAAGAACTGTGAGTATCAAGATTTATCCACTTATCTCTTGTTGCAAGTTATCTTTGCCTTGAATCATGCTAGAATGCAGAAAACACATAAAACTTGCTATAAAACATGATCTGCTAAGGTAATTCTAAAAACCATTCTTTCTTTAGCATAGATGAAAATCATACAGATTATGAATAACAACCCGTATTTCAAACTTGTTGATTCCCTCAGATATGTGTCCATTAATATTTTGCAGGAAAGAATGAATATAAGTGCATGTCCATGGTTTGGTATGAACATGCGAACCCAAACCAAACCACCACTTCAGCTACGGAACAAAGAAAAAAAGATGAGTGCCGTAAAAAGCACTCACTCAGAAGAAGTGGACAAACAAATTGATAGGCTATGAGCAACATCAAAGACAACCTAGCATTGAGCCTTCCCAAGACTCAAGCTAGGGTTCTAATAAGAAGCAGGATGCAACCCACCTTCTATTAGCCAAGAATACGTCTGCTTCCATCATCTTCGAAAACACCATCTCACACGTTGTCAGCAAGGACCAAGACAACGAGATGTCACTGCATTATGGCGTACATTCTCGTGCCAACAGACATCATCAATCAATGGTTCACTGCTGACTGTGTCTCGTAAGGCCGTGAACGACCATGGTCACACAAAAAACACCCCTAAGTCATTAGAGATAAAGCTTTCATGCAAACACCAATGAAGTTCCTTCCTTGATCATCAAGGCGGCTTGTGTATCACTAACAAACAAAGAACAACAACTCTCTGCCATGCCGCTAGAAGATAAAGACAATTAAGGAGGAACTTGAGTTTGTATCTCCAATGAACCCCAACTCGTCAACCAAGGATCAACAAAAATCAAGAAAGATTTATGGAAGAAGAGCATGCAATTGTCCGTATCCTCATCTCAAGAATTGGATGGTGCAAAGAAAAGCTATAGGTGAGAAGAGGTCCTACTCAATGGACCTAAAGCCATGAAGCCCTCACTGATAGGTACATCAGACAAGTTTTCTATAGGTATGTTTGTCACTAATTATTTCAACAAAAAGAAGAAAAACATAAGGTATATTTAATTAAGCATTATGCAATATAGAATCACATTCATATGAGAGTTATATCATCCAAACTTGATTTTACATCTTGCTTAAAAAAATTCAAGTGTGGGGAATGGATGAAAGCCCAAGTTTGGTTTTGGTAATTAATGACACCAAGTTGCTAATGCTATTGTATCAAGTGGAATGAGTTAGGCATAAGCAACACACGTGATGAAGGAGCATGTGGCATGGAGTGATGGCCACAAGATCACAAGAGGTGGAGATGCACATGAAATGATGATCAAGGTGATCAAGCATGAGAAGGTAGACATGGAACAATGTAATCAAGGCAAAGGTATAACCATAGGGTTTTGCTTTTGCCGGTCTAAGATGAGTAGAGAAGAAATTGACCGAGTCTAGGATTGATAGCCGACTATCAAGAGGGGCAATCACGGTTAGCTCGCGAATCAAGTGCTACTAGGTCTTCATCTTGAGCATATGCATTTAGGATCTAGTAAAGAGAGCTAACATAATGCCTTGAAAAATATTTTTGAAAATGCTAACACACTCGCACATGGTGATATACACATGATGGTGTTGGCACATTAGCGAAGGTGGTAGAGTTTGAGCGGTAGAAGTGGCGAAGTCGCAGAGGTGGCCGTCGCTGTTTTGCAAGCGATAGACGCTGGTCGCGGAGGCGATAGACGCTAACCCTGTGTCTGTCGGCTTACCCTAGGCGTTGGTCTACAGTGGAGCATGCGTCGGACGTGGGGGTGATGCAGCAACAGACGTCGTGTGTCAGCGTCTGTCACAGGTGGCATCATCGGCTCGAAAAGCGGCGTGGTGCTGAGGCAGCGACGGACGCTGGCGTCAGCGTCTCGGGCACGCTTCAGCGACAGACGCGTGACATCAGCATCTATCGCAGGCAGCTCAGAGTCGCTTCGGGGCGTGAAGTCGACTGACGCCACGTCTGTCGAAGGATTCCATGAAACATACCCTTACGAGACTGCGTTTGTCAGGCGATAGACGCTGAGGACGCGAAGAGTCAGACGCGTCTGTCGCATGGTGAACTCGACCGTTGGATTTCAAAGCTCAGGGACACGTGGCGTTGCGTGGTGCGACAGACGCTGCCGACCGTGTCTGTCGGTCTGGCGACAGACGGGTCTGTCGAGCACGACAGTGGCATAACGGCTAGCTCCTCCTCCCTACTCTATAAATAAGAGGTGGCCGGCCCTTGGGGGTTAACTCTTGCACTTCTGAGATATTGAGACATCCTTTGAGCTAGAGAACACCTCTTCCACTCATCTCCTTGCTTGGTTGCATACTCTAGAGATGTTGAGTGAGATTCAAGTGCATTGCATTGAGAGTTGCATCTAGTGGCACTTGATCTTCGAGTTTGCTAAGGATTGCTTGTTACTCTTGGGTGTTTCCCGACACCCTAGACGGCTTGGAGCAGTGGTGGTGTTGAGCTTGTGATTGGAGATTGTTTCGAGCCTCACCAAGCGATTGTGAGGGGTTCTTGAGCCTTCCCCATGGGAGTTCATGAATTGGCTACTCTAGTGGAGCTCGTGGCTTGGAGGATCCCCATCTTATGAGTGGATGTGCGGCGCCCGCTGAGGATTCAACTCTTGATAGTTAATTAGCTCGTGATCCATCAAGTGGGTGCATTGCCACAACGAGGAGTAGCTTGCCTGAAAGCAAGTGAACCTCGGTAAAAAATCTTGTGTCATCTTATTGCCGAGGATTTCCTTTGTGTATGTGATCACGTTGATTGATTGGTACATTAGACATATCTCTTCTCATCAACGTTGGTATATCTATTCAAGCTCACTCCTTTACTTATTGTTCTTTGCCTTATTTAGCTTGAGTCGAATAGCTTATCTCATAGGAGTAATTAACCTAGTAACTTAGGTTGTTGGTGTGAGCTAAAGATCATAGCCTTGTTGTTTACTAGAATTGTGTAGGCGGCTTGCATAGATTATTTATGCTAGTGCTAGAAGAGCTTCGCCATCTTATTTACTAACTTGTTGTTTAGTAAAGCTTGTAGAAAATTTATATAGGCTATTCACCCCCCTCTAGCCATTTGGACCTTACAATGGACTTCTTTAAAATATCTCATAACATGTTGCTAATTTATATTGGTTATCTCTACCTTTATGCCATGCTCAGTTTGCTAACAAAAAAATAAATAATCATGCTCCCTTGGTTCACCATACATATTCTCATTTTTACTTAAATGAATCTCTTTAGTCTTTTAAGCTTCCTTGTTCTGTTACAAGTATGATTCGGAATATTATTCAGATATGATTATTGAATCAAAACATACATGTATAGAATTTGGTTGTATATATGGACTAACCCTTGTAGGAAAAATATTCAAATTTTGTTGGGAATGTTAGGAGATCATTCATAGAAACATATCAAGGTTTGAGATATTCTTCAAAATGATTTTACACATCTTTAGCTTAACTTTGTTGAAAATTTGAAGTAGTAGTGAATAATAAAGGCACATTATTTAAAACATGGGATCCAGATGACCTTTAGCTCTATGGCTACACTATCCTTGTTTTGAATCATTTGTATACTCCTTCGGTTATGTGTTGTCCACTAATACTTTGTAGAGAAGAACCAATGAGTAGAGTGGAAGGTCCAAGTAAAATGACAAGATCCACAAAAGAAAAAACAAAAAGATGGCATGATAAAAGAATGAGAAAGAAGGAGTGTGACATAGGAGACAAAATGCTCATGAATAGGTCAAGCAAGGAAAGCTTTAAGCAGGAAGAGAAGACCACCACAAGTCATCTACCCTTCAGCACATAGTGTGATCACGCTCCAATAATGAAGATAACATCTTATGGTAAGTGGTCATCATTTTCCTCTTGATCTTGGTATGCACATAAATGAAGAAACAAACATATTCGAGTTACAACTTTGCTTGATCCAACCTGATTAACTCAACATGTCTTGTTTCTTAAGTTGTTCATAGCACCATTTTCTTTATCTCATAGTCTTAATCAAATGAGCTAAAATGTTGCATATCTTATCCTTGGAAGATGATAGTCATAATCATGTAAAGTTTGATACATTATAAAGATGGACAATCTTTCTATAGGTTAAGAAACTCTACTCTTTTGTCATCCTTCTGATCTTATCACCCATGTTATAAGAATAAATAATGCACATAACATTAACTCTGTCATGATTCAATGTGCCTAAGGCTAGAGAAGAGCAAATAAAGTTTTGGTTCTGTTGGTGTTTTCCACCAACGGAGCCTATGCACTTGATCTCTACCTTGTCGTTATAAGCAGAACACACTTCGAGTAAAGTATGGGGGAATCGATCCCCCAAATTCTACAAGTGTAAGTTCTGAATTCGACAACAAGCTCACAACCATTGATGAGAGGACAGCTGCCATCTAAGATATGTTACACAATCACACGCAATGGCAGGCTACTATGGGACATGAGGTGGCCAGCCTTCAGCAACAACAGCAGTAGCAAAACCAAAACTGGGAGGCTCTGTTCCAGCATCTCCACATTCGGCCATCGCATTGAGAACGATGACAACAACCAGCTTTGGGGAGAGACACCCCATTGTATCGAGCTAAGTATTTCTTTCTCTTTTTATTTTATTATTTTTAGGTTTTCTTTATAAAAAAAGATGAATAACTAAAAACAAAATAAATAGTTATCCTTATAATAAGTATAAAAAAATAAAAATAAAATAAAAAGAGTGTGTTTAGTTTGCTTTAATTTCTTTTAAGAGCTAAATAAATAATAAAGACTCTATGATAATCTCTTAAAATGAAAATGATGAATAGTTGCTCTGTTATAATTTCTTTAAAGTACATAGCTTTCAGCCTTGAATTCTCCTGAGTTTTGAATAAGATTGTTTTGATATAAGGATTTACTCTGAACTTGAAACTTGTGGGTAGCATATGCTTGATCTAAGTCTAAGTAATTGACGGATATGATATAAGAAGGTTTGAATCGCTATTTATCTTATTCCAAGTGACACTAAAGTTCTGGAGGTTTATCTTTAAAAAACATAAAAATGCTACATGATGAGTTCCTATATGACAAAACTTGAATTCCCACCTGAGCCATACATGTTATTTAGGCTAGGAAAAACTTTCACTTCTATGTTGCTTGTTTTGCATTGAGTTTTATCAAGCTTTGTTGAACCTTAGGAGAGGTTTGTCATGCTCTTAAAATTAAGATCACATACACACCACCCACATATGCACTACTTCTACACTGGGGGCAGGCGCAAAAACGTGCCTTCCATCTAGATTCACCTAAAAATGTTCTACTCCTACACTGGGGGTGAACACAAAAACATGCTTGTTAGATTTTTCCATCCACCAAATAAAAGCTCTAAGTTCTTGTTGATATTTCTCTCAAAGTTTTGTTGTAGAAAAGAGACATGGGGCTATACAAAAGTTATTCATAAAAAAAAGAAAAAAAAGTTGAGAAAAAATGGACAAGTGTCCGAGATATTGAAAACAATGGGTACTCAGATGCCCCCCTGAAAAGAAAAAAAGAGATGAATAAGATTGTTGTTTTCTCTCATAAAAATATTTCCAAGTTTCAAGGAAGAGGTATGTTTTCAAGGAGCAAAGTCAGGTTAGCCACCATATATATCCACCATACATCCATACGCATGCACATCTTGATTTGATTGTATGACTCAACTCTCTTTGGATCTGAGCTTTGACTTTACAATATATGCATTGCAAATGTGTTCTAGCTTTCTCCCTACCTATGAACTCCACATAACTTATAAAAACTCCAGGACAATGGTAGAATAGAGAACTTGAGACATAGTGCTTGACTTGAACGTTCTGTCTTTCAATTACTCAAAACCCAAGTGAAGGCTAAGAAGCCTCATGGTTAAAGGTAATATGAATAAGTTTGAAAGACATATCAGTTTATTCTAATTTAGAGGAGAATTTTTGATTGAACACCTGCGTACTTTTAAGGCGTGAAGACATTATAGCAACTCCTGATCCATTGCCGAGTTTAGCTTTGCTTAGGGATGAGCAAAAGTTAAGTGTGGGGAAGCTTGTTGACGGTCGTTAACACCCGTCATAAACCATCAATATAACTTGTATAAATGCATGAAAATAATCACCAAGATAGATTTAGGGGTTTAAACTGACAAATTCCATGAGTTTTGGTGAATCTGTGTTTTCAGCAGGGTTTATCCAGAAAACTGGTAAGGGGGACCTATTCATCAAAGCAAATCACGTTTATCCGCAACGAAACCAAAGTGGGAAGACTCTAGACCACTCTAGAAGGCAACTCACCGAAGCAAACCACAAGTGGATGACATGTGGCCCCACATGTCAACCTCCCTTCGTTATGTCAGTTCTCCATCGCCTCCTAGGTAACATCTTCGCCATTCTTTCAAGTTGATTTTATCCGAGGGTCCAGAATTGATGCTCCGACCTATATATAGCAGCCCCTATCCCCCTCCCCGGAGGCATCCCTGAAACCCTAATTCATATCCCTCATTCAAATCAACACACACTAGGAGGATTAGGTCTAGAGCTCTCCAATATAGTAGATTAGTAGCTCGGGAGTGAGGGTTGAGTTGGGCTCATGCTCAAGTTTCGGATCTAGTCTTGGAGGCTCAGCAAAGCCTTGTATCTTCACTTCTACATCTTGTAAGACTTATTATCAATTTATTATATTCTTATCTACATGGCTATACTAATTTTGAATGTATATCTTGCTTAGTTATGGTTATCATTACTTTTGTGTGCAGGTTCATAGAGTGCTTAGCCTGCTAGTTTACCGGTTAGGCTAAGTAGCCGAGTCTCGTGTAAGCTTGGTGCTTATACGACGCTTTGCCTGTGAGTGCACCCTGTTCTCTAGTTGGGTGGTAGCAGCGGGATGTGGCAGCCCCATCTATCCTTTGTAGTCTACTCTGAATTGAGCAGGTTCTTAAATTGTAGGACCATAGTCGTGTCAGTAGAGTTATCTTTTGTGGGTGCTCTACTGTCTAAGAGGCATCCCGAAGTGTACAAGATTAGAGTTAGTCTTAGCTATAGTTAGATGTATATATACTTTGACCATGTAATAAAAATGTCTTAGGAATCTACCTCACCCATTGTTCTCCCGAGTTAACTAGTTTACACTATCTTAATGATCTACCCCCTAAGTGTCATTATGCTTTACTCTTATCATTACATTTATCCCCTGCTCTAGCTATGTTGGTATATTAATAGATACTCCTCTGTTACCCAATAAATCTTTACTCCATTGTTTCTCTGTGGTAAAATATAAATAACGATACCTAGAATACTCCCGGTAAAATGCTACAATGGTATTCTATGTGCTTGCGGAATCGTTCATATTCTATTTGCGTTAATAAATATCAACATGCCTCTTTTCTACCAAGTTAGATTTTCGTGCAAGCAAAACCACTTGTTGTCTTGTGGAATTGCTCTAGTTAGTTTTTGGATGAACCTATTAGCAAGGCCTAGGAGTATACTACAATGAGCAGCATATTGTAATCGAGTTTGGTCGGTGCTCACTGAGGATGTGTACATATTTGTTTAGTACACACCGTGCATGTCAGAATAATATATCTAGAGCCCTAGTGTGGGGGAGGAGAAAACTTTGGTATTGGTACTAAAAAGGGATTGATGGCAGAAAACGTTTGGTGGCCATTGATTCATTAAAAAGGGTGCTCTAAAACCTGTCAAAACTTGATCGGTCAGTTGTTTGGATGTTGACGACCGCCTCTGTTAATTGATGATTTTTAGATGCAATTGTCTTAGGACGTCTGCCTCTGTAAATGGATTTTAGAGGCGGTCATTTTCCTGGACTCCACCTAACCATTTATGGAAGCGGTTAGGTGTGCCGCCTCTGAAAATAACTTGGTAGTGTCTCCTAATATCATTTGTCTAGTAGTGCGATCACTAATCAGTGCCATGGACCACAAGACATCATTGCCATGGGTGAAAAATATCCGCCACTAGACACCACCATTGCCAGCCTATAAATATGTCTGATTGAAGAGAATAGCATCATGAGTGGCATGAACAAGAACAACAAATTCCCCCTAACATCCCTCTTGCTTTCCTCTCCCTAGCCACTCTCAGTTTCCCCAAAATTCGAGGGTGCCACAACCATCGTCCCACTAATCTACTCTGGCCAAATTGGATGGCAAGTGAGCGCCTCTGTCTCTCACTCTTTTTCCATATCACTTCTTCCCCTATAGTTCTCTCTATGTTTGGGGCCCCATGTACACAATCTGTCCAGTTATGTCGCCAAAACATGCCACCAGTAAGACCTTGCTGAGTTCGGTAACTCCGCAAGCACATCTATACACACACCATGCACACATCAAGTGCTCTACCCCTCCTACATTTTAGCCTACACACACATTGGCATTTCACATTGCTATTGAGCTAATTACGGTGAACCTCCACCAAATCCCCAATCATTATCATCACCTACATCCCCTACCATCAGTTGCGAAATTTTGTGGATCAGGGTACCTCTAGATGAGAACTAGGTAATGTCATCATTAGCAATGTTGATTCTAGCAAGCTCAGGCCCCTCCTCTATTTTCTCCATGCTCTAGTGCCACCCCACCAACGGTCATCCATCGTTGTTTCCTCTCTTACCGACATGCATGACTAGCAACATAATGTCATCCCCATCCATCCATGGCATGCTATATGGCCCACATGTTAGCGATGTGAGATGCTAACGCATTGACCACACATGTCAATTGCATACTAGCATTCCCTATTGCTTCCATGTGCCTATGTACTTGGTCCATATGGACACAAGGCACAAACACCTCAATCCATAGCACAGTGCGCTCCTGATGCATGAGCACAACACATAGATCCCTCAGGTCCACACATTAGTCACACGGACTCTCGGTTAAACAATAGAGTTACATGGGAACAAAGCCCTAAGATACACTACAATGAATATCTCTGAGCATAAAAAGCCTACATTCGCTCTATAATGTCTTTAGTATTCACAAATATCTTTTGTGTTATACACTCCAAGCATCAATCTAAGTCTTTGTGGCTAAAACACTTGTGGACAATGAACTTAAAAAAGGGGCAGACCCAGTGCCAGAGGCTCCCACACGAGTGGGGTCTGGGGAAGGGAATAACCAAAGTAAAGTCTTACCCCTGCAGAAATTCTGCAGAGAGACGGCTTCGAACCCAGCACCTGGTGACTCGGCGAGCTGGTGCTGGGTTCGAAGCCGTCTCTCTGCAGAATTTCTGCAGGGGTAAGACTTTACTTTGGTTATTCCCTTCCCCAGACCCCACTCGTGTGGGAGCCTCTGGCACTGGGTCTGCCCCTTTTTTAAGTTCATTGTCCACAAGTGTTTTAGCCACAAAGACTTAGATTGATGCTTGGAGTGTATAACACAAAAGATATTTGTGAATACTAAAGACATTATAGAGCGAATGTAGGCTTTTTATGCTCAGAGATATTCATTGTAGTGTATCTTAGGGCTTTGTTCCCATGTAACTCTATTGTTTAACCGAGAGTCCGTGTGACTAATGTGTGGACCTGAGGGATCTATGTGTTGTGCTCATGCATCAGGAACCCTAAATCATCAAAACCCTAAATCATCAAATTGGGGCATAGATACATTCGGTTGTTTTGTACATCAATCAACACGTACATGTCATGACCCAAGCTAGGGCATCAGCGCTTCCATGCCTCTGAAACTTCTTTCAACTTGAATCTTTGCCTTGACTTTTCTTATTTTATTTTAGACAAATTTACCTCGAGGGTTATGATATTGTAATCAGTGTTATCACAAAAATCTGCATGCCATCAAGAAGGCGCAAGACAAAGTGCAAGGTTGAATCCTTCTGAAAGGAGTAAATCAGCAAATGTGCGGCCATTGTCAATCTGCTTCCCAGGAAAGATAAGGTGTTGCTGGTCCAGGGGAATTCTTTCCTTGTCCTGGATCATTGCCCTCACATTTTAAGTTGTATCAAATGACTCTACCTCAAGGATGATGGTCTTGCCAGTAAGCTCTTCACAAAGATCTGCATCTGAAATAAGGTAGCAATGAACATGCTATGATATAAATTTCCTACATTCTAGCATCAACTTGTAGCAGCAAGCAGCAGCTTGCATAGCATATTACTATCATGATTATAACAATATACAGACCCTCTAAACCAAATAGCAGGGCAAGTGCTACTTGAAGAACTACTGGCTCTAAACCAAATAGCAGGGCAAGTGCTACTTGAAGAACTACTGGCATGCTTCAAGTATTACAATTAATTATTCAAATGTAATTATATGCCTTGTACTCCTAAGTACTCCCTCCGTCCCTAAATAACTGATATTTTCGCTTCTCGAGAAACAACTTTGACTATATATATATAATATTAATATTTATGGTACAAAATTAATATCATTAGATAGATCGTTGAATCTATTTTCATAATAAATTTATTTGGACATACAAATGTTGCATGCATTTTCTATAAACCCAGTCAAACTTATGGTACGAACTAAAAGCGACAGTTATTTAGGGACGGAGGAAGCATAACCTAGGGGCAGAGCTACAGTCTGGGAAGGTAGCATGTATATATATGTATTCTAAAAGAAAAAAGGAAAAAAAACACTTACCTGACTGCTCTGTACCGACTCTATGTGAGAACCGAACGAGCAAGCGAGGTAGCCAGCGTTTGGAGGCAGGCCGCAAACCAACGTCGAGGCCCAGCCGGCCCATGTGGCCAGGCAGGATGCCTCGGCTTCGATCGGGCGAGTACAGAGTCGCATTCTGTTGCGTGCCTAACCCCTTATCTAGGTGCCCGTAGCACAGTTCGTTCTGGTTACCTGCGCATGCCCATATGCAGGCTAGCACTGTCCTCCCCAACTAATATCCCACTATTTGACCAAATCCTGCATACCCTGCTATATATGCACCCTCCCTCCTACACCCGCTCTGCAGCCCAAGACACCGTCTAGCCGCATATGCAAAAAAAAACCAATCACACACATAACATTGTAAGACTTCCTATCTAGGCCCACTCCTCTCGCTTCATCGTGAGGCCGTACAGAAGACCATGCTCCACCCTCTCTGGTTTCTTTTTGCAGACTGGCTCTATTCCCTCTCGCGCTTCGGGACTCTCTCTCTTGGCTAGAACCGGTCTCTCTTGCTCTAGAGGCTAGGATCTAGGTCTTTTGGAGCCGCATAGACCGGTTCTGGAACGATAGGAACCCCGGGACAATAGCAACATGCCAGCGACGTGGGGCATTAGGACGGCAACAGCGACGACGAGGTCGCTCCTTGCATGGTTCATGCAGTGCCCTGGCCGGCACCGGCACGCTGGGCTACCATGCCCGTAGTGTCTTCATAGCATGGCTAACAAGCCATAATTCTATGCCTAGGCCAAGATGTTGGCACGACCCGCTGCACAGCACGGGTAAGACATAGTGCCTCATAGTGCGTGCCTGGCCATCCTATAATGACCGGTAATGCTCTGGTCAGGGCGTATGATCGTTCAGACGGTCACATTCACGGGCCACAGCACCAGCCCAACGACCCAGTGCTGCAATCTAATCTTATCATGTTCTCTCTCCATTCTCTAGAAGGCTCTCCACCACAGTGCCGCAATCGTGCTCCACCACGACCGCGCTCTGTAGTGCCGCAATCGTGGGGTTCCTCCACTAGCCGCTGGCCTCGCTAGTGCCTCCTGGAGTCTGTAATCCGCACCATTGGCATTGACTCGAGGCTAGCCGCCGCCCCACGCGGCCCCTGGGTGGTCCGCAGCTTCCCCCTTCCTGGTCTATTCCAAGGCTGCGGTGTCCCCTGTCCGGTCTGTCGACGACAGGAAGCTTGATTGTCGAGATCGAAGAAACGGAGGGCGGCTTTGCTCCGGCCGCCACACCATCGCGTCCCCTGGCCGGTCCACAGCTGCTCCTTGCCCGGTCCGCTCCAAGGCTGCGGTGTCCCTTGGCTAGTCCACTAATGACGTGAAGCTCCATCGTCTAGCTCGAAGAAATGGAGGGCGGCTCTGCTTCGGTCGCCGTGCTCGACAGCTATCGTGCCCCATGGCCGGTTGCTCCACGCCATTGGCAAGATCTACACTGATGAACTTCACACGGCGACGAGCCTCCATTTCTCACAAGCAACAAAGAGATGTTGCGTTGAAAGCACATGTTGCAAGTGTACATTTCAAATGTTTCAGAAGTATGTTGTAAGTGTTTCATACGGATGTTTCAAAAGTAGATCGGGGTGTTGCATATGTTACAATGGTTTGTACATGTATGTTGTAAGTGTCAGTTCCCAATGTTTATCAGTTTTTTCATACGTATAATGCAAGTGTGTTTATCTGGATGTTGTATATGTTTCACATATATGTTACAAGTTTTTTATCAGGATGTTGCATATGTTTTGCAATGGTTTTCGAGTATTTTTCAGGTGTTTTTTAAGTGTTTCAGACGCATGTTTCAAGTGTTTTATTTGTCTTCTGTTGTATGTTTCAAGTGTTGTATCTAAATGTTTTAAAAGTAAATCTGGTGTTGCACATGTTGCTATGACTATACACGTATGTTTCAAGCACATGTTTCAAATATTTCATTTGTTTTCAAACATATGTTGCAAGTGTTTCAATTGGATGTTTCAAAAGTAGATTTCGGGGAAGAACATGTGCACGCCTGCTGGTGGTGGTGCTACTGCTGCGTGCATGCGGGCTCGGGGTGGTCTCCCTTCATGTGTGGGCCCGCACGTCCTCTAGAGCGGGATGGGTGCGGGCGAGGAAGTTGGGTGCGTCAGGCGCGGGCGCAGGAGCACCGTCCGATGTTAGCGACCCGGATTGGACGTCCGAGCACTAGCAAGTCCGTATAATGATAGATAGTCCACAACCCAATGCTACACAAGACACAACCCACAACTAGTTCCTTACGCATGGGGGCTACTGTTATCTCACACAATGCATAACACAACAAACAATCCATGTCACACCATAAAATTTCTATTTTAGGATAAAACTAGAAAATACTAAATAAAATGAATGATTTTAATATTTCTAAAAATTTAAAAGATTTATTTAAGTTTTCAAATTTGAAAAGTGAAGAAATTCTTTTATAAGGTTTTTACAAATTTGTTTGTTAAATTCATACCGATTGCACCTGGTATTTTTGTGTGTAAAAGTTTGTCAAACACGTTTAGGACATGATCATCTTTTAATGGGAACTTTTCATCTTTTTTTGGAATTTAATTCATTTTTCCTTCAGCTAACTTTTCATCTTTCGTGTTTAAAATGATTTATGAATTTATCTAAAATTATTTTTAAATTTAATTCAAATCATAAAATCTCCTTCCAAAAATACCTTAAACCTTACCTCTCTATATATGCCACTGCTCTCTAAACTTCACAGATCTAAAGCCGAAATTTTGCAGACGAACTTTTCCACTAAACAGTTCGGCCACGAAATCCATCACCGTCCGGCATCCCAGCAGATTTGAACATAATCCCAAGGCTACTAGAAGCTCCACCCTCTCAGTGCATATCCAAGGCATAGAATTGAACTTAGTATTCACTTTGTGATGGAATAGACCTTGGAGCTTAAGAACTTTGAGTGTTAGGCCCCTGTGCCATTGTAATAATCTTGGTGAGCCACAACATTTGAGATCTTCGTGAGCTTCCGGCGCCGTCGACTCTCCAATTTGGTGGAGCCACGGCGACTCGGTGTTTGTGGACGAGAAGACACTTTCCTTGATAGAGAAGCTCCGTAGTGAATGACGCTAAGGTAACTGCAAGATACAGGAGGCGGTGGTGAGCATTAGTGTCTTCCACAATAAATGCTTTCTTAACAGTGTACTACCCCATGAATCTAACTCCTTTTGATTTGAACGAACAAAGACGATTTAAAATTGGCAGTAGAGTCTTTTTTTCTCGTAATTTAACACCATACGGTTCAAGCTTATCTCTTTTAACCCTCCCATTACGTTTAGAAATTTTACCATCGTGTTTCTAGATAACATAGGAATACAAAATGTTGAAAAATATCTAGGATCACTCAAGCTGCAAGGGGTACGGATCGACCCTCATGTGAACTCGATCCGCTCCTAGAATTGGCCCACGTAGCGAAGCGGGTCGACCCCATACGGACGAGGGGCAACAGGGTCGCGACCCCAATCAAACCGCAGGTCGCTCCTCTCTCATCCATTGAGCCATGCGCCATCACTCCTCTACTCCGGTTCATGGGCCCGTGGTGTCGCAGCATGCAGCTCCCCTCCCTAGACGGAGTCGCATCTCAGCGCTGCGAGCAGCATCGCGGAGCAGGGCCTCGGCGGTACTGCCATGGGGGGTGAGCAGGGACAACAGGGTCGCGGCCGCTGCGGCTGGCAAGAAGAGGCGCCGCCGTCGTAGACCACGGCGTCCACCTGCAGGGGGTGCCCCGTGCCGCATGACAGCTGATGGAGGCGCGGCTTGCGGTGGCCAGCAGGTGCCCGCGCAACAGCGGTTGGGCCCTGGCGTCGATCTTCAGCCCCTGATGCGGACGGAGGTTCTAGATCATGCATTCAGCATAACAGGATTGGGAGGTGCTGTAGTAAAAAATCAAACTAAGGTCGTGTTTAGATCCAAAAACTTTTCACGAAAAACTACAGTAGCAAATTTTGCGGCACATACCTAGAGCATTAAATGTAGATGAGAAAAAAACTAATTGCACAGTTTGGTTGAAAATCGCAAGATGAATGTTTTGAGCCTAATTAGTCCGTGATTTGACACTAAAGTGCTACAGTAACAAATATGCTAATGACAGATTAATTAAGTTTAATAAATTTGTCTCGCGGTTTCCAGGCAAGCTATATAATTAGTTTTTTTATTAGTATCTAAAAACCCCTTCCGACATCGCATGAAACATCTGATGTGACATTTTCACCAAAAAAAAAACTTTTCGTATCTATTGTTTAGTCATCAAATGATGAGCAATCAAAAACTAGCACGATAGAAGCACATGCTAGTTGAGGCTGGATCCCGTGAGCACGAGTGCAGAAGCAGGATCGACCCAAGGGGCACCGCGGGTCATTAACGCCGAGCGGTAGCAGGAGCAGGGTCGACCCTGATCCTGGCGTTGACAGGAACGGTTCGGAGGTTCCGGTGGAGGGGCACTCCGACCCGGCCCCTTTGCAGCTTGAAGGATCACCTAGTCAATAGATCTAGTGGGTGTACATCCTTGACAGTGAACAAAGTACATAGACTCGACCTAGAACATTAACTAGAGATGTAAAAGGGAGAGCAAAGGAGAGGTGCAGGAGTAGCTGTCCATCAGTGGGCTTGGAGGAGGTCGAGTCCACCATCAGGTCGGTGTCGGTGGTGAGAGTTACGACGGTGTGGAAGATGTAGTGAAGTCCGGCGACGCGGTCCAGTGGTCGGAGACGGTGGCGCAGAGGCGGAAGTGAAGACGGTGACGGCTTCTCGTCACTGGCTGCGCACCCTCTCAGATCCGGTTAGGGTTTGTCGGTGTGAACAGTGGCTGCGGGTGAACCTCGTACTGCAAGCCACCGGCCCCCATCTCTTAATATAGCGCAGTGCGACAGAGGCCCACCAACCATGTAGGGTTCGGCGCCCCTGATTAGGGCGCGAGTTCAAGGCCCAACTCGGCTGTTGGGCTGAGCTGGATGAGATTAACACTAACAATCTCTCCATTGATCTCATCTTATACTTTAAACTTTATATTTAAACTTAACACTCGTTTCTTTTTCATTCCATCAGAAATCAGTGCATAGAGCGTGCCTCATCGTCACGGTCAGTTGCCATTAGAATAACAGCTACCATACACCTCTCTATTTTGAAACAGATTCTCAACTAGGCCCTTATTGTTCAGAAATCATAGGCTTTCCCGTAAACCTATGCCAGCTAAGTGTTCTCTAAACACGTTGGGTGGTAAGCCTTTTGTAAGCGGATCCGCGAGCATCTTCTCTGAACTTGTATGCTCAAGACTAATTATATAATCCCAGACTTTGTCTTTCACAATATAATACTTTATATCAATGTGTTTGGTAGCACCACTTGATTTATTGTTGTGAGCATACTGTACTGCTGGATTATTGTCGCAGTACAACTTGAGTGGCTTATGTATGTCGTCTACCACTTTCAACCCGGGCATGAATTTCTTTCGCCAATTCACCTATCCCGTGGCCTCATAACATGCTACAAACTCGGCATACATCATGGATAATGTAGTGACAGTTTGCTTTGAGCTTTTTCATGATATAGCTCCTCCTGCAAGAGTGAATATATACCCTGATGTGGACTTTCTATCATCTTCCGTAAAATCTAAATCTGAATACCCCTCTATCTGCAGGGAATCAGATCTTCTGTACGTTAGCATAAGACCTTTAGTGCCTTGCAAATAATGTAAAACTTTTTGTACCTTTCCCCAGTGTTCTATTCCTGGGTTGCTCTGAAATCTGTCAAGTAACCTAGTAACAAACGCTAAGTCAGGGCATGCGCACACTTGAGCATATTGTAAACTTTCGACAGCTGAAGCATATGGAACTGCTTTCATTCGATCGATCTCATATTAGTTCTTGGGACATTGGAATTTCCCAAATCTATCGCTCTTGACTATAGGAGCAAGTCAAGGCTTACATATATGCATACTGTATTTTTTTAGAACCTTTTCTAAGTATGCCTTTTGTGATAATCCTAAAACTCATTTTCTCCTATCTTGGTGAATCTCTATCCCCAAAACGAAAGAAGATTCACCGAGATTTTTCATATCAAATTTTGAGAATAAGAACTTTTTCGTCTCCAATAGTAAATTGACATCACTACTAGCAAGTAAGATGTCATCTACATATAGGATTAGGAAAATGTATTTCCCGTTGTGGAACTTTGCATAAACGCAATTGTCCTCTACATTTTCTTTAAACCTAAATTTTCTTACTGTACTATCAAACTTCAAGTACCACTGTCTTCATGCTTCTTTTAACCCGTAAATGGATTTCTTCAGGCGGCATCCCATACGTTCTTTTTCTTCTACAACAAAACCTTTTGGTTGTGCCATGTAAATATTTTTCTTCAAATCCCCATTGAGGAACGCCGTCTTTACATCTATCTGATGTAATTCTAAATCGTAATGTGTTACCAATGCCATTATAATTCTAAACAAATCCTTACATAAGACTGGAGAAAATGCCTCATTGTAATCTATGCATTCTCTTTGCGTGAAGCCTTTCGCCACAAGTCGCGCTTTAAATCTTTTTATATTCTCTCTGGAGTCATATTTGGTTTTGTAGACCCATTTACAGTCTACTGTTATGGCTCCTTCAGGAATTGTTTCTAAGTCCCAAATTTTATTGGTACTCATTGATTTTATTTCATCTTGCATGGTTTTAAGCCACTTCTCCTAGTGAGCGCTTCTCATGGCTTCTTCAAATAAGGTGAGATCACCCTCCATTTGAAATTCTTTAGTATCATAGATTTCGTAGTCATCTGAAATAGCTGATCTTCTTGTTCTTTGAGACCTTCTAGGGGCCTCTAGCGCTTGTTCCATATAGGGTCGTGGTTGTATCTTTCCATATCGGTAGAGTGGAGTAACTTATTATATTTCTCACCATATCCATTAAGGTACGGTTGTATCTTTCAGCTACTCCGTTCTGTTGAGGCTCCCCTGGTGTGGAGTACTGGACAACTATACTATTTTTCTGTAGAAACTTTACAAAAGGTCCAAGAACTTGGCCATATGGGGTATGACGCCTATAGTACTCTCCACCATGGTCTTATTTTACTATTTTAAACTTTAAAATATGTTGATTTTCTAATTCAGCCTTAAATATCTTAAATTTATCCAATGCTTCTGATCTTTCCTTAATTGGATAAATGTAGCCATAACGAGAATAATCATCTGTGAATGTTATAAAAGAATCATAACCATCCACACTTTTCACAGGAAACGGACCACAGATATCTGTGTGAATTATTTCTAAGATTCCTGCGCTTTATTTGACATCTTTCTTTGTCTTTTTAACATACTTTCCTTTAATGCAATCAATGCATTATTCTAAATCTAAAAATTCTAATGGCGGAAGAATTGATTCTTTAATCAATCGTTCTATTCTCCCTCTCGAAATAAGGCCTAAACGACAATGCCATAATTTCGATGATATGTCATGAACTCTCTTCCACTTCTTATATACATTCATAGACGAGGGGGCGTTCTCATTCTCATTACTCACATCATTTATATTCTCAGAAGGTGATAACAAAAAAAGCTTGGTCTTGTCGGAAGGCAAGACCAACACACTTATTATTAAACACAATCTGACATTTGCCATTACTAAAATGGCAATCATAACCATCATCATCTAAACGAGACACACTAATTAAGTTCTTCACAAAGAGGGAACATAAAGTACATACAAAACCATCATCTAATTCTAGAGAGAGATCTCCAATGGCTTCAACTTGAGCTTCAACTCCATTTGCTACTTTAATTCTTCTTTCTCCTCTTTGCAGGGTCCTCCTCATATGGAATCCCTATAATGAATTTGCAACATGAATAGTTGCACCTGAATCAATTTACCAAGTAGATTTTGCATAATTTAAATACAAGGATTCATCTATAAATGTAACAACATCCTCACCTTTCCTCAGAAGATGCTTCAGGAACTCTAGACAATCCTTCTGGTAATGTCCTGCCTTCTTCTTGCAAAACTTGCAAGTGTCCTTGTCTACTTCAATCTAAGGGGCCTTTCCCTGTGACTTGGAGGAGGAGCTACCATTCCATTGAGGTTTTCCTTGTGGTCTAGGATTCTTATTAAAGTTCTTCCTTTTATTGTCTTTCACATGGTGGACAGAATCACCATGTAAAGCCTTAAGCCTCTCCTCTTCTTACACACACATTGCCATGAGCTTATCTAAATCCCAGTCATCTGGCTGCATGTTGTAATTAACGACAAAGGTTTCATATTCTTTGGGCAAAGAAGCAAAAATCAAGTGAACTAGGAACTCATCCTTGAGCCCCAGATCCATTGGTTTTAGCTTAGATGCCATGGTGCTCATCTTCAGTGTGTGCTCTCTTATCCCACCACTAGAGTATTTCTCAGTCACTAGTTTCTTAAACAGAGTACTTCCTGTGGCCTTTGAAGAGCCAGTAAACTGATTCTTTACTTTCTGTAGATACTCTGTGGCGGTGTCACACTCTGGGTTGAACCCCTAACTGGATTTGTAATGGTGGCCTTGGCTACCATCAGGCACTTGCGGTTCGAAACGTCCCATTTCTTCTTCTTAAGATCATATTTCATTTTGACTTCTGCATGATCTCACTTGTGAGCATTGAAATCAGCATCAGTCTCATTTTCTGCCCTCATCGGGCCCTCTGGCTCAGTAGGACACGGTGAGGTAAGTGCTAGATCATTCTCAGACAACGCAAGTGCCAATTCATACTTCTCTCGCCATACCCGATAGTTGCTCCCATAAAGAGGCGGGATGTGCGAGATATACATCATAGGGTTGAATCCTGAAAACAATGTCAGAGAAAGTGAGGAAACATTTAACACAATAGTAACAATAATTGCATGCTTTAATTTAACGTTGGTCAAAATTAAAACATACAACTTTCTTCTACACTAATTCTACATCACCATTGGGCAGAAATAGAATTAATGCATAAAACTCATGAATAAAACATTATAATATTGTTATTATCAACATTGGTCAGAAAATAACAATATCATAATTTTACTGAATTTTATAATTGCTCTTAAAATTAAATTCTTCCGTTGGTTCGAATTTAATTAAAAGATAATAAAATCATCATTCGCAGCGGAAACATGAATTTTTTAAAAAAATAATTCTTATTCAGAAGCATCAATAGGTACTGATCTACTCTCTAAACAAATCATCCAGTTGGTTCAAATTTGAGTAGAGATGAGACATTTAAACATTGCGAAATTTATAAAGAAATGCTTATGAATATAATAAAAACTTATTTCTTTACTGTTTCTTCGGCCCGAGGCCTGCTCGCGTTGGCGCGTGGCCCAACTCGCGCACGCGCTGCACGATCTCCAGCGACCCAAATCGGCCGTCGTGCATGCACCGCTTAGCATTGCTGTGGCCCAGCAGTAAGAAATCGCCCGAGGCCCAGCAAAGGACGCGAGGAGATCTGGTCTGTCCAGCTGAATCCGACGGCCAGGCGGCATTTTCGCGGGATCAAAACCCTCTGCCGTAGACACTCCCCTTGAACCCTAACCCACTTCTTCACTCCCCTTCCTTGGCCCCGTTCGCTTATGCTGAAAAACAAGCTGAAATATTGTTCCGACTAATTTTTTATGAGAGAAAAACATTGTTCCAGCTAAAAAAAATAAGCTGAAAAGTACAGATTATAAGCCGGCTGAACAGGGCCCTTGTCACGCGCCGCATAGCAGCGAGAGCCAGCCATGGCCACTAGAGGCGATTGGAGAAGAAGAACGGCGCCACCGTGGGCCCTCTCACCGGTGCGCGCACTCCCCGAGAGGGAAGAGCGACGCCATCAAGCGGCTCCCCGTCAGCGCCCTGACCCGTGTCCGCGCGCCGAGTCGTGATGACTACGGTGGCTCCGCTTGTCTTCTCGTACACCGACGAAACCGGCGTCGAGTCTTCCCGCGCATGGCGGTTTCGACGACAGCGAGGAAGACCAGGTGGGTTCCTTCCCGTTTCCATCCTTTCCCCTTGTAGGGTTAGGGTTAGGGTTTATGTGTTTCTTCTCGATTCGAAAATCAATTCATCTCCTTCTAAATGCTGAAAACATATTACCTCGAGGGCTAGATCTACGCCTAGGTTAGGCGTCCGATACCATTGTTGAAAAATATACAGGATCACCTAGTCAGTAGATCTAGTGGGTGTACATCCTTGACAGTGAACAAAGTACATAGACTCGACCTAGAACATTAACTGGAGATGTAAAAGGGAGAGCGAAGGAGAGGTGCAGGGGTAGCTGACCATCAGTGGACTTGGAGGAGGTCGAGTCTGCCATTGGGTCAGTGTCGGTGGTGAGAGTTGCGACGGTGTGGAAGATGCAGTGAAGTCCGGCGACGCGGTCCAGTGGTCGGAGACGGTGGCGCAGAGGCGGAAGTGAAGACGGTGGCGGCTTCTCGTCGCTGGCTGCACACCCTCTCAGATCGGGTTAGGGTTTGTCGGTGGAAACAATGGTTGCGGATGAACCTGCCGGCCCTCACCTCTTAATATAACGCAGTGCGACGGGAGCCCACCAATCATGTAGGGTTGGGTGCCCTCGATTAGGACGTGAGTTCGAGGCCCAACTTGGCCGTTGGGCTGAGCTGGATGAGATTAACACTAACACAAAAGTCCTCGACACTGTCCATGTTCTGTAGTCAGACTATGTTGAATAATGTACACAACCAATTGCGTTTACATGCCAATCAGTTCTCACAGAATCAATGCCTGGAACATTTTTTTGTCGGTGCTTGAGATCCGGGAACATCCAAAAACGCTGCTCTTGCATTGACTGATTCGCAGGCTTCCTCAATCCTCAACGTGGCTGCATCTCATGATTATTGATTAATATAATCCACAGCTCCCTTATATTCTTAGCTGTGTCCCGGAGGCAGCAGCTGGTATCTCATAAACAGGGAAAGAATCAGATCGTATAAACTCTCGAAAAATGCACTGTTTGACAGTTTGCCCTATTGTATTTTGTTGCAAAACCAGGGTACCACGGCATGGGACCAAGATTACTGACGATGCTTTCCCCTGCTGTCTAGGGAAAGTCTAACACAAGGGTTATAAATCGGCAAACTGTGTGTAGATTTTTAAGTCCACCTGTCTGCCCGAGTTTGAATCTCTAACTAAACATGGGTGCTCATATTTTCATCTAATTATTGTTTCTATAATAGGTGACGTACTTTATCATTCTCAAGGTCTAATTAGATTTCCTTTTTTTGAACAACCCAAATGTACCACAATCTTCAGTTTATGATGACAGCAGACATAACCACCACAGTAGATGTGAATTGTAAAACTGAAATTTTTAAGACACATATGAACTCAATTATCATTAACGGTACTATGTGATAGGTAACAACTTGGCAATCAGTTTGCTCAAGTGTAAGTGTTATCCACATTTTCCATCGTCTTAAGTTTTTGAGTTGATATATGGTCTGCGCATTCAACTCAATACAGCTTTTGGTGTTTATATAGGTGCAAGTATGCAACCAAGTAGCCAGTTTTACTCTCAACGGGTATTTCCTGTCAGGTCAAAAGACTGGCGACCCATTCTGAACCTTCCGTCCAGCCACATCCAAGAGAAGGTCAACTTAGTTATTATTTTAAGATTTTAATTGTTAGGTGCAATCAAAGAAACGTACTCTTGTGGTTTCTTTATGGCATTCCTGCTGCCAACGATATAAGCCCCAATAAATGCAGTCTTCTCGTCGCTAATGCAAAACTGGCTAGAAGGGAGGATGCATGGGTGGTGATGGAACTGTAGCATACTCCAAATAATCTCATTGAGGCATCCAAGAAGGGTATCAACACCATTACCTTCTACCTTGAGGTACCTTGAGGTATGTGCGGCTACTCATCAACCATAAATTTCTTTTTGGACTACAAATCTTCTTTCAGTTGTGTATATCTCTCTGTCTTCAGAAAAAAACTTTTAGAAACAAAAGGCAGTTTTGAAACTAGAGCTCTTTGCTTTACATCTGCTGCCTTCTTCGTGTTTCAGTGTCCAAATTTGGGCATGTTCTTGTTCACATCTACCAATGGCGTACAAGATGAAAGGCGTATTCAAGGGCCTCAAGGTCATCTCTCAGATCTTTGGTATGTAATCAACATCAGCATGTGTGGATTTTTTACATGGTTTCAACAGGAATAAAAAATATGGAAGGATTTGTGACGATTCTGAGAAAAGCTTGAAAGCTCAAGTTCCTTTCTTGTGCACCAACTTATTATTCGTTGTTGCTCATGTATAACACTCTTGTAGTGGTAAAGGAGCATCAGATGGAGATCGGTTATCCGACTGATGTGAAGCATGTTGCGCACATCGGTTGGGATAGCCCAACAGGCAGTGCAGCTTCTCCTAGCTGGGTACATCCTACATTGCAAAATTCACAATTTGAAACAATGCTGAAACTATTTTTTCCTCTTCCCACTGCCTGATTGCACCATCATTACTCGGTTCGAATCTGACAAACTCCTAATTTCTTCGTAGATGAATGACATGAAGGGGTCACCAGACTTTTCATCGCTGAGCAATGCCGGACCATCTGCACGAACATCCTGGGCTTCTTCTCAAGGTGATTTTCAGATCCCTTGTTCATTAGTTATTGCATTAGTGGTTCACATGTTTGATCCAATTGTTTTCTGCTTTCTTTAGTGAAGAATACTCTGCCTTTAATTTATTTGAGCGGTGATGTGTGTACGGCGAAGGAAACTGTAGTTATTTATCCTAGGAATGCTCTCATGTTGCCATTTTTAGACAGCAATCTTATGTTGGTTCATAATTCATTGAATCATGATCTATCAGTTTTCAGACAATCACCCATGATGCTATTAATAAAATTTCAGTGTCTTTCGGGATAGGGTTGGGGTGGCACCAATTGAGGAGAAATTGATTCAACATCGGTTGAGATGGTTTGGACATGTCCAACGGAGGCCTCCTGAGGCGCC
This sequence comes from Saccharum hybrid cultivar R570, assembly GCA_038087645.1. Classification (NCBI taxonomy): domain Eukaryota; kingdom Viridiplantae; phylum Streptophyta; class Magnoliopsida; order Poales; family Poaceae; genus Saccharum; species Saccharum hybrid cultivar. Next base: position 2,362,929 of record JAQSUU010000579.1, on the reverse strand, counting down.
GGTGCGTAGTGGAGTTCTAAAGCGGGCCGATAATGTAAAGAGCGGTAGAGGTCGACCTAAATTAACTTGGGACGAGTCCGTTAAGAGAGATCTTAAGGAGTGGAATATCCCCAAGGATTTAGCTATGGACAGGAGTGCTTGGAGATTAGCAATCAACGTGCCTGAACCATGACATCTTTTGTCTTGTGCCATTTATGTCCCTTTATGTGTCTCCCTGTTTCTCGTCTCTTTTGGGTTTCATCTCTAGCCTACCCCAACTTGCTTGGGACAAAAGGCTATGTTGTTGTTGTTGTTGTTGTTGTTGTTGTTTCAACTGCCAACAGAATCTTCTGTTGTTGGTGGAGCTGGGCTGCAACTTATGATGAATAAACGAAATAATAAGATCCAGTCCACTTGAATTGTTGACCACAATTATACACTTATGTTTAGTTTATGTTTTGTATAGATATTCATCTCATAAATGACCGTTGGTGTTTATGAAATTTCATAAATTAGACATTTAGAGTACATTCAAACATTTTTTCTTCATAAAATATCATTCAGTAATTCATACCATAACTTGGATCATACTTCGTGACTGACCAAAACATGCTTTAAAATGTAAACAAAAGCTTCAGCTGGATTCAGCCGGTCAAACACTTCATAACATGTCATCCACTTAGTTGTGTGCTGTCAGAAGCAAAACTATGAGATATTAAATACTCAGATTATTCATCTCCTCCTCCGCCCCACCCCCACCCCCCCCCCCCCCCCCCCCCCCCCCCACACACACACACAAAAAAAAAAACTATAATGAATCTGATTGTCACCTTTCAAAGATTAACTGATTATCAAACCCACATATCTATCAAAGCAACAACTTGGCTTATGGCTCTACTAAAATTCAATGACAAGAATGAGATGTTTTGAATGAGCAAATGCACTTAAATATCCTCAATGCAATAAAAAAATCTTCAAATATGTAATTTCTATTCTACTGCTATTGTTGTCACTGATGCGCTATAACTCTCTCATTTACAGATTTTGACGAACCTCGAGATATATCACCCTTTGGTATATTTCCCGAAAGTAGTGGTCAAGAAACAACCCAGTACCCTGACATACCAAAGCCACCCAGGAAGTCGAGAAGGAAGAAATCCAAGAATGGCTCACCGAGGGCATCCGCGAGATCCTCAAGGTCATCAAGATCAAGGTCCAAAAGCTCATTTTCATCTACCGCTGACAGTATCAGTGCCAAGGATATGCAACCGTAAATCTAGATTGTATAGGCCATTCTTACTTACGTTGCCCCGTCAGTAGTTGGCATACATAAGGGTTCTGACAAAAAAAAAAGGTATCCTTTGATATTCAATTGAGTTGAGGCAAGACTTATTTCTTTTAGTTCTTTCTGTTAAGTGGTTGATTAGCTGTTGGGATCCTTTTATCTTTCCACTTCAGTGAAAATCAGTAGTAGAAATGTCTAATGCTTGATGAGCCAATATTATACTCTCCGACCTCCATGAAATGCCCAGCAACGGACAATTTAGATGATATTGTGGGTTCTCAAACAAAATTGTATATTGTAGTGACATACTACACAACATATATATCGATTTGATTCCTTTGAGAACAAGACATACATGATATGGTGCTCATACATATATGAAAATAAAATTCCAAAAAAGTAGTTAAACACAAATCATTGGTATGGCTATTCACCCGTACCACTGAACTCAGAGCAGAACAAACAATGGTAGTCACGTGACGTACTGGAGCTAATTGACTGATTTCATGTAGGGAGCGTATGCTATAGAAACTAGCTTTCTGTGGAAACTATGTAAACTTCAATCAAGTTCACAGGATTCTAATCCGATGGCCTCAGCTGAAGGTGGGTTGTGCTTCATCTGAGATCATCGGATTAGAATCTTGGTGGGAGGGTTTAAGTGAATAAATGACCCACCTTCATCTGAGATCATCGGATTAGAATCCTGTGGACTTGATTGAAGTTTCCATAGTTTTCACAAGAAGCTAGTTTCCATAGCATACGCTCCCTTCCATGTAAGGCCTTGTTTAGATGTCAAAATTGAGAGGCAAATTTTGCATAGTAAGTGTCACGTCACACTATAGCAAATTTGTTTTTATTTGGTAATAATTGTCCAAATCTTGATTAATTAGGCTCTAAATGTTCGTCTCGCAAAGTACAACAAAACTGTGCAATTAGTTTTTTTATTTTATCTATATTTAGTACTCCATATATGTGCCGACATTTTGATATAACGGAAAATAGAAATTCTGCATAGTGAATTTGGTAGGCAAATTCTGGAATCTAAACAAGGCCTAAACAATTGAACTAGTTGCGATTCCAGATGCAGTCAGGCATCTTCATGCATCCTCCTGTGTTTACATTTCGGCGTATAATATATGTCAAGCCTACTATCCTAAAAATAGTGCATGTTTACAGCTGTTAACCAAATAAAAAGTGCAATAACTCCAGCAGTCACAATACGATTTATAGATAACACATAATTTTCCAAGCCATGAGATAGAAATGACGCTTTTATTACTACCATCTTAAGAAACAAATACATACCCATCAACTGTATAAATTTATGTTACATACACTATCACGGTATCACCACAGTTCAAAATTTTTTGATCACCTATCTAACCAACCCCCATGGTACTTGCTCCGAATAAATGAAAACCACAAATGAAAGAACAGCCGATGCCACCAATTGCTGATGGTCTGGTAACAAAGCTAGTATACAACAACATTTGCTCCTTGGAGTCCTTAATAAGTCGACCTAGAAGCTTGTAACAGGTCACTGGCTATGGTGACATCATTCATGATACATGACAAGTCTAACTAACAACAGGAACAGGACTATAACAGTAAGGGGTTGTTTCCACTATAAAGGCATTGCTTGGTGATTACGAACAAGAATAGGACCACAACAGTAAGGGGTTGTTTGGATGAAGGCATTGCATATTGATTTGTCAAGGATTTGGATCCACTATATTTCCCCTTTACATTCAAAATAAGGGCCTATGGGTTTAAGGGTTTAGTATCGGCCATGACCTGAGGGCCTCTTGTTAGAATTTCTATCTAAGGAGCCATAACGGTTTTGTGACTGGTGTGAGTTAGGTCTTGTGGGGGGTGTCCCACCTCCATAAGGTCGCTGCTGCCACTGTTGAGCTCCATATGGTGCAGGCTGGTATCCCCCAGAATAACCACCAGCATATGCTGGTGGGGGTTGCCCATACAGCCCAGGACCTGCTGATGGGGCAGCAGACTGTGAGTTGCCATGGTTTTGATGGTATCCAGGTGGTCTTCCACTAGAATGATGGTGGTTCCCTCTTGCATATGGGTTATACTGTTGCCTTCCACGGTTATCTCGTTCATGCCGAGAAGGTCCTGACCTTTCAGGGTGATACTGACCATATGCTGCTTGACCATTGGCCATGTTATCACCAGGAACATGCCAGCCAGGACGACCAGCAGGCTGTTCCATTCTCGGAGGCACTCCATGGTTACCCACATGATGCATTCCAGTTGGATAGTTCATACCACTCATTATTGTCTGATATGGCATAGATGGGGAATTATGTTGCCCACCACCCCGAACATTCAAGCTGTTTACAACAAGTCGATGGGCAGCTTCCCCGAGTTGGCGGCCAGATAGAGCTCCTGATGGGTTTTGCCTGAAACCAATTCATAATAGGTATAAATTTTCAATGTGGCTGCAAGGCAAGGGAAAGAACTGGAATAGTACCTGTTGCTGTTATCATAAGGCCTCCGGTGATTGTTATCATGAGGCCTCCTACCACTGTCTTCATGCCACAGCACTGGTGGAGGTTTCAGATCACCAGCTTCTACACTCTGCAGATTTGATCAAACACAAAGCTTCAATTACTGGGATATCAAACATATTTTGGTCTATTAAGGAGCATCCCCTTTTATGTTGATATAACTAAGCCATTTGATTCTACAATGTTTACCTTCTTGGGTATGAAAACACCAGCTGGTGGACGGGCGATGTGCTTGTGGGGATCCGGAAGCTTGTAGATTGAGCATCTGGTTAAGTGAAATGTAATGACCGTTAACTAGGTTGCCACTAAATCATAACCATACGAGCAAAACAAATTGAGCTTACATCACTTGATTATCCATGATGTCCTCAAGCCCATCTACAGGAGATTTGAAGACAGGAGGGGATGGGTCCCCACTGCAGAGTGCAATGTAACCATTCATTCCTCCACTAAATAAAAAACAAGAGGGCAATGTTAAGAGAAATCCAACCATAAACACCTCAGCAGGCTAATATATGACAGATTTATTCCCCCACCCCACCCCGCAAACCCACCCCGCGTGAAAAGAAGAAGGCAGATTTGTTTCTGTGCTGTGTATTCATGGCCATTTGATCAAAAATCTTGAAAAGCTTATAGCTAACCTAGCTGAAGGATCAAGTTTTTCTTTGATTCCACCACGGTCTTTGTCTGGCAGATGCCCGAATTTACTGTTGAGAGAGTAGATATAAGGAGAAAGTGAATGGGAGCCATTCACAAAAAGCATATTGCTCATAGTACTGTTTCTCCTTGCTTCTTCAGGCTACACAAAAGATAAGGAAAGAGAAGCATATCTTAAGCTTTTTTTTATTGTCATAATGCTTACAAGCATATTTGCACAAGAAGCTGTTTCATTTCCATACCGTCAAAGTATGCTGAACTTTTTTAATCTCAGCCAGCAACCGGTCTTCTTCTATAAAGGGCAGTTTTGCTATCCCCTGCAAAGTATGCACTGCTCTTAGTGATGGCCGGTATACAAATATACAATAAGTAAATATGTTGTCCTAAGACATTTAATTAGAAAGGGCCCATGTATGACATATAATTATGCTCTGTTAAGTACCTGCCAAGAGAATCTTTTCCCATTCATATCTACTTCAAAATCTGCACGGTAAATAGGAGAAGAGAGATTAGAAAATATCTTTAGCTCAAGAGAGAATCTGATAATACAGCTCATTTCTTATGTTCACAACATCAGCATACCAGTTGGATAAAAATCAATTATTGGTGAATTTGGATCAGTCATCAGTTGCCGATACTTTAGAGGAAGTGCATGAGCACTGAAAATAAGATGTAGCAACCACTAAGAAAAAAAAAACAAAGTGATCAATGAAGACAAAAGAGATGCAATCTTCGCATATTCACCTTGCAGCAGGGAAAACCCCCATTAGCTGATCAAATGGCTTGAATGGTGACCCAAGTTCAAAAGTTATATTGAGCTGACTCAAACTCCTTAAATCCGAAGCAAAAGGAGCATAATGATAAGGATAAAACCTACACGCAGTAAGACAAATTTAGAATGTCTTCGTAAAATCTACAACTGCATTACAGATAACCATTTCACTAGACATAACTGTATCCACTAGACCAAGAAAATTACCATTGCCATGAGCAGACCCCTTCATAGTAGTAGTGCATCACCCAACACAATCCTTCAGTATACTTGAGAGCCTAAAGATGGAAGGAACACATCAAATATAAGATATGCAAAAATGGGAGAATTTACATTTCTAATTACAATCAAATGAAATCTTCTATCCACAAATGTGTATTGCTTCCCATAATATACTTACAACATCCCTACGTATTTCTTCCATCCGTTCAGATGTCCTTGCCCCAAACTTCTCTTCATAGTATCTATCCCTCCATCCTGGTTCTCCAAGCTTTACCTGAATATTTAATATATTATGTGTCATTTTAAGCCTTTGAAATGCACGGATACAAGAGGCCGGACCACAACAAGCAGAAATTATGTTCTATGTTTAAAGACTTCAACCACACAGACACTCAAGGTTAAACCACAGCAAGTATAGAAAGTAACCAAATATGTGTATCAGTTTTTCACCTATATGTTCCAAATATAGGAAAGCAAGTGTTATGGGCAGTGGCAGGGCTGACTGGGCCTATTGAGCTGGTTAGGCAGTATGGCACAAGCCAGATCTCTCGGGGTTAATGGTTAGTTATTAGAGATAAAATTAGAGGTCTCTTGCTTAGGGGTTAAGGAAGCCTCCCTATATAAAGAGGGGAGATGCATAACAAGGCAAGCAAGAATAAATCTATTATCTAGTCCCTTCTATTATCCTTCCCTTGTGCCGCTGCCACCTATCAGCAGCGAGGTCATGCTGCTTCGGTTCAGGGCCATCCAGAACTATAGGTTCATAACATAAAGACTCAAATGTTAATAAATTATAAGTTACAGCAATATTTCGCAAACTGACATATTGCACAATATGAAAGGGGCAGTTTCAGTAATAAACAATATAAAATGTAATGAGATATGTTTGGTGCATACATACCTTGTCCTCCTCTGGATTTTCAGAATTGAAGACATCTGATTTCTCACGAAGAGCATCCTTAAGCATAGACTTCAATTCTTCTTTGTTTTCAAGCTCCTAAGTTACCACAGGAAAATCAGATAAAATAAAAGAAAAAAAATGAAAAGGCTTCTTCCAAAACAATGCCAAATGAAATGAACTACCTGTGCTTCAAGATCTTTTTCAGCCTCAACAATAGCAGCGGCAATGCTGGAACCTGATGATGATAATCTTGGAGCTTTCCGAGCTTGGCTGTTCCTTTCTCTATGAGATCCATTCTGTTCATATGGTGAAGGTACTGCCCCAGATGCAAGGCGAGACCCTCGGAAATTTGCAACAGGTACAATAAGATCATCTCTGACATGGGGAGCCAGATCATCCCCACGCTTTGCTTGGGCCTTTTCCCGTTTTATTCTTTCTGATTGACGCTGTGAACAACATAAAGTAACTTTTTAACAATTGACCTGTGCATATATTATAATAATAATACAACAACAACAACAAAGCCTGTGCATAGATAATAATAATAAGCTTCCAAATATTATTTTTCAAATGTTTGTTTAAAAATCTTAAAACAATTCAAATAGCTTATTCGAGTGCTATATGGCACTTATGGATGTGATAAAATAGTATATACTTCCATTCCATGGTTAACATATTATTACAATCACGAGCATGGGTAAATGCTGGATCACAGATGTTGAACAGACAGTTTTTCTTTCATTCTGTAACACTTCATTGCACGAAGTATGATGCAAACCAATAGAGAGAGGGTGGGGAGGGGAGCGGGAGGTTGAACCCATGAAAACCACAACCCTGCACTGTACCACTAGTTACTTAGGCCACAAGAAAACCCAAATACAGATAGCGATTTGATCCTACTGCAAATGGACATGTTTTGTTTTTATTGAAAGAAGAATTTAGCTGCCACTCACCAACATGAGAACATAGCAGAAAATTGATCAAGTTAAAAATGCCAAGAAAATTTACGAGCCCTTGTACTATTATTTCCAGGTATAATCCAATAACTTGTAATGCAAGAAATAAAATTTAGTTTAGCCTTGCACACCTGATGCAAACGAGCCCTTTTCTGAAATATTTTATCCTCATAAGAGCCAACTGCTTGAATGAAGTGTTCGACTTTATTCAGATCCGGCTAAAATAACAAAGAAATAAACAAGTTACTGCAGAAGTACATATGGTTATCAGAAGTAGTAAAAAACATCAAGGGACAACTCCAAAATAATTAAACTTCTATTACCGTGCAAGAATCTGTTAAATAGCCACCCATTGAAGAAAATTCTTTCTTGTACACAGCCATTAACAGATTGATAGCTCCCTGCAGATACACCAGGCAAATCAGTAAATGTGACAAAAGTATAAGAGAGTCCTAGGAGTAGGAAATCATATTTATTTAAATTTGAAATAAGAAACTAAAGATCATGACTGCTAGCAAGCACTAACATTGATACTTAATACTCCCTCCATTCCAAATTATAAGTCGCTTTGACTTTTTTAGTACATACACTTTGCTATGTATCTAGATATAATAATATGTCCAGATACATAGCAAAATGGATGAACCAAAAAAGTCAAAGAGACTTATAATTTGGAACGGAGGGAGTAGCTACTACCTGCAAAGGTAGATATTTTAATATAGCATTAGGTAATAAACCAGAAAACTAACCTCCCTGATCTCTAGTGTTGGCATATGTGGAAGAAAATCATTGCCAACGAAAAAGCACATGAAGATGAAATCATCAACAATGCGTTCAAAATCAATCTGGAAAGGCGGATTTGGCATTCTGAACTCATATTCTAAGTACTCCCGAAGGGTCCAGATATTCAAGAACTGCAAGGGCACAAAGTCAAGAAGCAATACAAAACAAAAATTAAGACCCTCAGTACAGGGTGAAACAGCACCATTACCTGGTATGGTTTCTTTGGAACAATAGCTTCACCTTTCTCATCATATTCCCCAGCTTTTCTTTTTGCCTTTCCTTCACAATTAGCAGCTAGATGTCCCACCTGACCACATAAGAAGCACTTGTCCTGCTGTCCAGGTGTAAAAACTACCTGCAAACATAAAATGCATAATCTTTAACTGAACATTTTACAAGAAAATGTTAAAAATAAAGTGAACAAGAGAGCTTTGTATCATTATATTAAGAAGAAAAAGTGTAAGAAACCCTTACAAATACACATCCATACCCACTCACACTAATGTTACAAACTGTACAAGATTGCCTGAACAAAAACAAACTCGACCTAGGAGGCAGGTGAAACTAATGGTTTGCTTAACAAATTTAAAAAGTAACAGAGACAGCAGAAATCAAATGACCAAATTTTTTAATGAAGAAAAGCATTAATTTCAAATTCGCTAAGGAAGGCTTACCTCTCTCAATATAGAAAAGTGTACTTCATGAGTTGCTAAAGCTAACATTATGAGGTCTGCATCCTGCATGTGTAAACATGCAAGCCTATGCATTAGCAGAACTGAAGAAATAAAGTCCAACTGAAAGTATAGAACTTCATCTGAAAAACGTACCAGGCCATACAAGCAATGGCGGGTGTTTGGATTAAATCCGGGGAGATTCCGTTGACCACGAATATACGACATTATTTTATGTTCCCCTTCACCAGGAACATTGGCATCAGACAGAATAACCTTCAAAATGATTTGGTCAGAACATACCCATTTCTTCATTATTAACTTTTTCCAGTGTGTAAATTTTTTTAACTAGAATAAAATATGATGCAACGTACTAATAACAAAACAGGAGATCCAAAAATTGAAGTCTAAATTGGCAACAGATAGCACTTACTTTAATTTTTTTCCATCCAGGATCATAATTCAGTCTTTGATGGATGTAGTACTGTAAAGCAACTGAAAGAACCGCCATAAACTCGGTTCCTGGAGTAATAACATTAGAATCACAAGTCTGTGATTGCTGTTTTGCAGGAAGCCTTCTTCCTTCCCTCTCAAACTCTTCACGCAACCGTTCTTCCTCTGCAGCCTGGAGATAGAACAATACTGAGCAATGAACTACAAATGGTTGATACTGTTTCAAAACCAATATTGAAATGACAGCGTATGATCATACACTGAACAGAGGATGATAATTCCAATAGAATACTGACCGCATCAGCTGCATCTTTTGCAGCTCTGAATCGTCTAGAACGTTGTTGGTTCATTTTAGCACGTGGAGCCACACCATCTGTAAACCACTGTATAATCAGCATATATGCAGGGGCACAAACTCTAACACCACCTTAAAAGAGTAACCTTAAAAGAGTAACTATCATATGTGTTCCTAATTGTTACTAATATATATGGCCATACGAACTCTAATTTCTAGAACACTAGAATAGATGGATGATAAAGTAGTAAGAACTGTGTAATCTGCATAAAGGTTCATGGAGAACATACCAATAGCCATGTACATAAGCTTCCTAGGGCGAACCATGATGAAGAGTCTATCGATGTAATCGAACATGCACTGGAAAACCTCAGCAAATGTTGTTGGGGAGGGCTGTAGAAGAAAATACCAGACAGAATTACAGTCAATACAGGTAACAGAAAAAAATACAAAGGTTTCAATAGAAGAAAAGTAAAATGCTTCCTCTAAAAGCACGGACAGAACAACAGCATACAGAGTAATAGCTGACACAGCCTTCCAGAGTCCTGTCAAATGCAGGTGCTTAAAGCAACGATCCTAGGGAAAAGAAAATGTAGGGGTTTTGGTCCACATAGGACAGAGGAGTAACTTCATCATTGCATCAAATCCAGTGAGGTGCTATATGTGATCTTAGCCTGTTAAGGTTGTTAACTTATCTAAGCCCCAACCAAAATAGATTCATGTGCCGGGATCTTGAGGCCTTGGATGAATGCTTAATGATGTTGCACATTAAGTATCTTATTAAGCAGTAGTTGCATCATACTAAAAACTATAATGAAACTAGCCTCAGATCCTGGTAGGTAAGTGGTAAATACGCAGTCCACACCATTTGGAGCAGGCCAATAGACAAAATAAGACAGAACATTGAAAACCACATGAGTAACTTGAAGAACTGAAGAGCGGTTCTGTACAGACATGTGTACACGAGCCGGAAGGGGGAGCAATTTTGCAGTCCCATTTCTGTAGTAATCGGCATACCAGTAGAGCACAAGCTCAAGGTCACCAAATTCCCTCAAACAAAACCTCTAATCTTCCCGTCAGCAGCTCACAGCCCTCACAAGCCGACAAGCCAAGCACAAATCCAACAACATTTACCGCAAAGGCGTCGAATTGCACCATCCGAAACCAGAGACAAGCTGAAAGCTCCTACGCTACGACGCATCTGGAGGTGGAGGGCAGAGAGGAGGAACTGAGGACGGCAGGCAGGGCAGCCTGATAATTATTCAGTGATTACGTACCCTATCCTCCGGGTGGAAGCAGGGGTGTATGATGCCGTTCATGTCGAGGTAGAGGTTGTCGAACTCGAGGCCGTTGGGGTTGGGCTTGGAGGTGTCGACGGGGACCCGGACGCCCTCGATCTCGACGGGCTCCTCCTCCACCACGTCCACCACCACCATCGGGTACTTCTCCGCCAGCCACCGGTAGAACGCCGGCACGCCCATCTCCGCCGACTCCGCCGGAACCCTAACCCTAGAAGCGGCGGTCGCGGGCGCGGATGCTGATGCGGGCAGAAGAGGCGCGCGACACCTTAGCTGGCGGGAGCGAAGCGGGGGCGGGGGCGGGGGCGCGCACGGGGCGGCGGAGCGAGAGGACCGGGAGGATATGCGCTTTTGCGGCGCGGCAGAAATATCTCGCTCAGGCTCAGGAGCGGAGAGGCGGTGTGGATTGCGACGTTGACGAGACGAGAACGGGGTCGGTCCGTGGGCCAAAGAATGAGTATGTGGCTGGGCTGTTATGGACTGATTCTGGATGTGGCAGCCTTTCCCCAGGAGTCAAGAGGCCCGGATGAGCCTCGCCTTTCTATACGGGCCCTTCTATCTTCTTGATACGGGCCGTCCGTTTTGTTCTTTGTGTATTAGAATTTTCGATAATGATCCAGAACGAGTCCGTAACTCCCATCCGCACACGACTCCACAGCGGGCTATGTCTCTCTCAGAAAAACAAAAATCCACAATATCCGCTCGGTTCTGAGCAGCGTGGCTACTCATCCGTCCGTTCTCTTTCCCCACTAAGCGTTCATCAGGCTGCTACGTCGTGCCCTTCCCCCATCTCCACCCGCGCCGGCGCCCTCGCTCCCTACGCCGCTCACCTGCGTCGCTTGCTCTCTCACCATCCGTCAGTCGCCCATGGCCATCGGGTGCGCCGCTGACCCCGCCATGACCGCTGTGGCGCACGTGTCGTGGCTCAGGGTGGGCATAATTAACCGAAACCGAGAAACCGAACTTAAAGAATCAAAATCGAAACCGAAAGAACCGGAACCGAAAAAATCGGTTCCTTATTCGGTTCCAAATTTTGAAAAATCGAAATAACCGAGAAAATTTCGGTTCCTGCTCTCGGATAACCGAGTTAACCGAAAGAACTGAAATTCATGAATTGTACTTCATTCACTTACTAGTATTTTGTAAGATAATGTTTGATTTTTGTGTGACGTCTCATACTGAATTGCTATGCATTTGTGTTACTATATTGCTATTGTTCCCTGATCAATTATTATTATCTAAATTAGAGGCGGTGTTGCCTAAATTTGCTTTAAAACCTATACATTTTTTTGTTGTATTAACCTTTGCTGAAAAAATTCAGTTAGTTCAGTTACAACTGGAACCGAACCGAAATAATCGAGAACGAAATGATTGGTCCCTAAATTTTTTTTGAAACTGACCGGTTCCCATTTTGTAGGAACTGAATTTCATAAAACCGAGGGAACCAAACCGAAATCGAACCGAGAACCGAACGCCCACCCTGAGTTGCTAAACCGTGCTAGTGGTGCTTGCGTGCCGCCGCTCGTCGCCAGCCCGACGACCAAATTCGACCGGCCCCGGCCTTTCCCTCCCCTATGTTGTAATTGTATGTTTCAAGTGTTTTAAATGTTTTAGAGATATGTTGCAATTGTTACATATGAATGTTGCAAAAGTAGATCGATATGTTGCACATGTTGCATATTTTTTCAAGTGTTTCCAGTGGTATGTTGTAAGTGTTTTAGAAAAATATTCCATCAGCAAGTGTTTTGTCTGGATGTTGCATATATTGCACACATGTTGTAAGTGTTTTATCTGGATGTTGCATATGTTGCACACACATGTTGTAAGTGTTTTATCTGAAAGTTACATATGTTTCACACATATATTACAACAGTATGTTTCATCTATGTCTAACGTATGTTGCATCCAAGTGTTTCATATTACAAGTGTTTCATGGAGGGCACGTTAAGTGATGGGTGCACGGCTCAGGTACCAGGGGATGGGACGCGACAGAGCTAGGAACTGGCGGACGGGGGTAGCGAGCTAGGGGCCGGCTCTCAGGTCCCGCCCGTGCGGAGAGAGGAGAGGGTCAAGGCCCAGGGGGAAAGAGCGGGGGGCAGGATGTGCGTGCGAGGCAGGGGCGGGCTGCGCGGCCATCCATCCGGATGCGAGGAGCGGCGCGCGGGCGCAACATCGAGGGCAGGGTGCACATGCGAATCGGAGCAAGGCGGACGAATGGGGCCTACGCGTGCGTCCGTCCGGACTTCCGAGTGAGCCACGCCATTAGAATTTTGGCAAAATTGGCTATGGAACACTGAAAGTGACCTCCCTTTGCTACTGGACATCCAAAATGGAGCAGTTTGCTGATAGACACTCTACTTCTTATCAAAATTGCTGGTGGACACTAGACCCAATAAAATATTCATTTCCGGCTTTCGAAGAGAGAGAAGAGCGGTGAAATATCCATTATGACCCAATAAAATATTTATTTTCAGCAAATTTGACAAGAAGCAGAGTGTCTATCAGCAAACTGCTCTATTTTGGATGTGTCTAGTAGCAAAGGGAGGTCACTTTCAGTATCCCGTAGCCAACTTTGCTTAGAATTTTCTATTTACTAGCAAACATGTCCGAAATCTGAATATGTCTTAGAATCGGTCACTGTATCATACGCGAGTTATTTTAACTCATATGTGCCTTTTAAAAGAGAATGGGGGAGTATGTTTCATTTAGTGTCTTTGCTACTTAATTGATCAATCGTCGACAACCGTTGTATGATATGGTTAGGTTAGCGGGGCAATGGTCCATTTAATACGGACACTGTTAAATTTATCCCCGGTCATCTGTCCTCCCTGTGATAAATCTCGACCGTCCATGTCGCTGATACTTAGAATCGTCGACCCTTTCCCTACTCCCCTCGGCCCCTGCTGACAGTGGTTTCACCTAAGAATACCCCACAGCGAAGCACTTAGTTCTCCCTACCTCATGGTTCCCCTTCATTGAATCCCAGCGCTAGTGGAAGTTTCTTCACCTCTACGCCAATTCTCTGCCTCCTCGACCATACATTGTCACCCGAGGCTAGGCGCATCTGATGATATCCCCTTTTCTATAATGATAAACTCAGTTTGGTTCATATTAGGAATTTCTTGATTAAAACAGATGTCTTACCATGGAAGAAGTGTTTTTTATGCGAACAACCTTGCCTTTAGACAGCTAAAGGTGGTACCAAGAGCCCAACACTTGTTGTTTTCTACTTGGGCTTGTCCACTACTGCAAATTTGATTTTAGGAGACATGCCATTTTATTAACGTAGGCGGTCACAAATTTAACCGTCTCTTAAAATACCTTACGATTTTCAGAGGTGGTCATTTTATTTACGAAAGCGGCCACAAAATGCGCGTCTCTTAAAATGGATATACAGGGGCGGTCAAAAGTAGCCCATCTCCCAAAATCCATTAACAGAGGCGATCCTCCTGAGAGGTCCGCCTCTTTAGAGGTGAACGCCTTGTGTGGGCCACCTTTGTTAATTGAGCCCAGCTTAGTATCCATATGCCGACCCATCTTAGCTCGTTTAGCTGTCTCGAGTATATAAATGAAAATTGAACCCTAACACGCACTTCTCACTTCACCCGTCTCACTCGATATCCTTTTCACCTCGCTTTCAGTAGTAGTGGGAGGCGCTCATGCACATGGGACGGGCCGCTCATGCCTTGGAGGCGGTGAGAGGCACTCGCGCCCAGGCGGCAAGAGGTGCTCCAGTGCGGAGAGCCCTCCAGCGGTGGCGTGGCCTCCAATAGTGGTGCGACCCTCAAGCGGTGGATCCAGCAGCTTTAGTGGCTTGGGATGAAGACGTCGGCAGATCCGCGCATGCGGGGGTGATAGCAGCTCAGATCCGCACGCGCGGAGGCGATAGCAGGTCAGATCAGCACATGTGGGGCTTAGCGACGGTGGGTTGGCGCTCAGTGACCGTGACAGTCATGGGAGCCGCCGGGCTCGCCGACAGGCTCGGAAATGGGCTCGCTAGTGGGCTTATTCTTTTTCTTCTTTTTAATCTAATTTTGCAGGCGGGCACAGCGACCGCCTACGAAAAAGTTGATTAATGTAGACAGACACAGTGACCACCTGCGAAAACAATGGTTATTAGCGGAGATGTAGTGTAAGAGGCGGACGTGATGCCCGCCCGCCTTCGAAAAACGTATCTAACCGCCTAGGAAAAGCTTTTACGTGGTAGTGGTCGTATTCACCAAGAGTGAGGGTTGATTGTTCAAGCTGTTATTCATCACCTTCTCAATGCACAAAGTTTCACCAGAATCGTTGAAGATCTTGTTTGTGGAGAAATTTTTGTGCTTTCAGCTCTGGACAGCAAGCAAACACACTTTCCAGGTTTAGTGTTGACATGGACAAAGATGTTGTCATCTTCACTTCGGTTCGCTACATCTAGCTTTGGGGCTCGCATGTACCAATCGAATACCTTAACAATTTTTTACATATCCCACATTCTAAAAATGTGGGATGCTTTGATGTTAATTAAGTTTTTATGTATTGCCATTCTGAATTGATGTCTCTGCATTCGAATGTAGGAGTACTCAGTCATGTTTGAACTCTTATTTTGCTTGAAATCTTAACAAAATGTGTGCCTCCTGAAATTGTTCTGTGTTGGTTTTGATTGTGGTGCATGTGTGCTCTATGTCAGCATAAACGGCCAAAACGACCCTTCTTCTCAGCTAGATAATACCATGAACTGACGCTGACAGTGATCTCATTGGCGGGATGGAGAGGTTTTTTCATGATGCACTGGTTGGTAGGAATGAAATAGCGCAGACAAAGACCCGGTGCGACCTCAATACTCAAAGCATGCAAGATTGAACTCAGAGTGCTTGATGGCGGGTTCTAGCTCCAACTTGTCGTCGTGGTCTGCAGCACCAGGGCCAGCTTGGCGAGAAGGACACCATCTTCCAGCACCCCATGATACAACGGGAGGGGGCAGCCCCTACCGTACCGTGATGGCCCCATTGCATCTCAGCCATAAATTTTGTGTCGCTGCACCTGAAGACAGCTAGGTAGATTTCTTGGAGTGATGGGAACTTAGGTCGTCGCTACCACAGATGCTGCAGAGCATAGGTAACACAATTTATTTCTTGTTTGTTTAGTTGGGAGTGGAAATATTGAAAGCGCAATCTAATTATGCTTACTTGTTTTCTCGTAGACCCATTTGGAATGCAGCTTCTATGAGAAGTTGAAGGGGACAGGGGAATGTTACAACACAAATGGTCGATCTTCAACGAGTTCCAAGACCTCATCGATCACTATGGTATGGTAGTGTTTGGTTCGGATACACAGTGGGATGGGATGGGCCCAACCCAGTTTTTAGGAATGGGACGGTCCCTATTATCCGTTTAGTTAAGAGGATGGGACCCGTTTAGTAAAGAGGATGGGACGGTTTCTGTTTTTGGATTGGTATGAGGGTTGAAGGGACGGAGGATGGAAGGAATGTTAATAGCTACAGTCTGTGGGCCCCACATGTTAGCAGTGGGCCCCACAAGACAACCTTATCTTCTTTCCCGCGCTATAGCCGCCCGCACCGCAGCTACTGCCCCAAGCGCTGCTGCCCCTTCTGCTCATCGGCGCGGCCCCTTCCCTAGCGTCAGGATCCGGCCACACGCTCGTCGGCATCGCCCCTTCCCAGTGCTCAGATCCACGAGCTCATCGGCGCAGACGCCTTCCTACTCTGCTTGTATCTATGAGCTCGCCGCCCCTTCTGCTCCGCCCAACGCCCAAAACTTGCCAGCCACTCCCTTGTGCCCTAGAGCTACGAAGACGGAAGCCCCCATGCCGTGTACCAGGTGTAAGGTCCTAGATGGCTAGAGGAGGGGTGAATAGCCTATAAAAAATTCTACAAGAAACACTAAGCAAACTTGTTAGAATAGCAAACGGCGTAAAGCGAGTTTTGCTTAGCCTACGGTTGTGATGCAAGCCTCCTATCCACAAGTCTAGTAGATTATGATCTCTAGTTCACACAAGTGCTAGGTCACTAACTTACACTAGTGAGCAAGCTAACAACTACTAGTAAAGGCTACCGCTAGAGCTACACAAGATAATCTAGTAAAAGTAAATGCGAGAGAGAGGATTGTGAATCTTATACCGACGATGGAGTGGAGATGTTGCCAATCACCAAGATGATATACAATCAATTAATATTGACAACAACACAATATATAGACCAATTACCGGGAGACAAGAGACACAATATTTTTGTTCACCCGGTGTTCACTTGTGCACCGACAAGCTACGTCATCGGTTGTGTCGACCAACACTTAGATGGTTCCTCGACCAACACTCAATCTCACTTTTGATTTGCAATCAAGCAAGAGAGATGAGTGGGAGGAGTAGCTCTAGCTCAAAGGATGCACAAGAGTGTTAGAAATGCCAAGTAACCTCCCCAAGGGCCGGCCAACGAGTATTTATAAGCATCCCATCCAAATAGAGCTGTTGCTACTCCACTGACCGTTTTCTCAGGACGACCGGACGCGCCAGTCGAAACTGACCGGACGCGCTCAACCACGTCCAGTCGCCCTGCGCCGTCCACGTGTTCCTCAGATTCAAACGCGACCGCTAGGTCCTCCAACGGTCACTGCGCGCCAACGGTCAAACGCAATGACCGGACGCGCTGCTCGTAACGACCGGACGTGCTGATCGCACAGCACCACGCGCCCGCAACATCATGACCGGACGCGCTCCTCGCAACGACCGGACGCGACAGTGCCAGCGTCCGGTTAGAGTCAAGTAAGCTCCCCTGACGACCGGACGCGTCCGATCGCGTGTGACCGGACGCGCACCGATCACTAGTAGTGGAGGTAGAGTTGGTGGTGGTGGATGAAGAGCTATAAGAAGGGTTAGCATTTGACATGATGATAGGTTCATTAAAAGATGCATCAATTATATCACATGTAACACCTATATCATATGATACAACAACTTTCTTCTTTGCTTGTTGCTCAAGTAGCAATGAGTGAGCCTTTTTAAGCTTGGAATGAGCCTTACCAAGATCCTCATGGTCTTCCACTAGACTCTCATGAGTGGTCTTAAGCTCACTAAGAACTTTCTCAAGTATTGCTACTTTCATTGAAAGTTTCTTACACTCCTTGTCCTTGGTAATAGCTATGTCTCTAGTTTGTTGCATCAAGTCATATAGTTGTTCTTTAGTTGGTTCATCATCATCATTTTCATTATCATTATCACTATCATGAGCATATTCCCATCATCACTCTCATCATATAATACCTTAGCTTCTTTAGCCATGAAGCATGAAGAGGATGAATCAAATAGTGATGGCTTCTTGTTGATAGCAATGGAAGCAAAAGCCTTGTTGGATGATTCTTCTTCTTCTTCTTCTTCATCACTTTCCCAAGTGATCACATAGGCACCATTCTTGCCTTTCTTGAATGTCATCTTGGCCTCTCTCTTCTTCTTCTCAAACTTGCCCCTCTTGTTGTTCTTCTTCTTGTCATAGGGACATTCAGCTTGAAGATGTTCGGTGCTATCACAATTGAAGCACTTCCTTTATTGCTCATTGCTCTTGAAATTGTCATTTCTCTTTTTGAAGCCTCTTCTTTTGATAAACATTTTGCTAATGTTTTTGACAACTAGAGCAAGTGCCTCATCATCAACTTCCAGTTCTTCATCTTCTTCGTTGTCATCTTCTTCTTGAATTGAAGCTTTGCCCATTGAGGAGGTGGCCTTGAATGCCACGGTCTTCTTCTTCTTTTCTTCCTCCTTCTCATCAACACCTTGATCATACTTGTCAAAGGTCAATACCTCTCCAAGCAAATCATTGGGCTTCATTGTTTCAAGCCCATCTCTTTGTAGCATCATGATCAACATCTTGAATCTTTTAGGTAAGCTCAACAAGAACTTGTGGCAAAAATCTTGGTCTTGAGTCTTATGCCCTAAGCTCTTGAGATCATTCACAATGACTTGCAATCTATGAAACATCTCTAAGATTGCTTCTTCTTCTTTCATCTTGAAGTTCTCAAACTCACTCTTGAGCCCATATAGCTTAGCACTCTTTACAACCTTAGTGCCCTCATATGTTTCACTTAACCTTGTCCACACTTCATTTGCCAATTCCAAATCCTTGATGCCCTCAAATACTTTTGTGTCAATATTATTGTAAAGTGTATTGAGAGCCATTCTATTGCATGTTCTATTTGCTCTATCTTCATCGGTGAGATGATCGGGATCAATGATAGCAAAATCATTCTCGGTGACTTGCAATACTCTCTCATGAATAGAACCAAGGTACATTGTCATTTTTCTCTTCCAATGAGCAAAAGAACTAACACCATCAAAGAACGGTGGCTTGCCCCCAACATGATTGAACACAATTTGAGCCATTTTTCACACCGAAGGATGTTAAGCCTTGATTAAAACGGTGACCACGGCTCCGATACCACTTGTAGGGTCCTAGATGGCTAGAGGGGGGGTGAATAGCCTATAAAAAATTCTACAAGAAACACTAAGCAAACTTGTTAGAATAGCAAATGGCGTAAAGCGAGTTTTGCTTAGCCTACGGTTGTGATGCAAGCCTCCTATCCACAAGTCTAGTAGATTATGATCTCTAGTTCACACAAGTGCTAGGTCACTAACTTACACTAGTGAGCAAGCTAACAACTACTAGTAAAGGCTACCACTAGAGCTACACAAGATAATCTAGTAAAAGTAAATGCGAGAGAGAGGATTGTGAATCTTATACCGACGGTGGAGTGGAGATGTTACCAATCACCAAGATGATATACAATCAATTAATATTGACAACAACACAATATGTAGACCAATCACCGGGAGACAAGAGACACAATATTTTTGTTCACCCGGTGTTCACTTGTGCACCGACAAGCTACGTCACCGGTTGTGTCGACCAACACTTAGATGGTTCCTCGGTGTGACCCTCAAGTCACTTGCCCCTCAAGGCACGCCCCGCAAGGCACCGCAAGACACCACTCTCAAGTGAGGTAACTCAATGACACACGCAATCCAATAGAGTTGCTTTTGGCGTCCCGCCGAGGAAAGCACAAGAACCTCTTACAATCAACCGGAGGTGGCCAAAAACAATCACCTTCTCTTGCCAACGCCTCCAACAAACTCCAAGCCGGCTAGGAGCGGTACTCTCCAAGAGTAACAAGAAATCCACCGGCTAAACCACCCACAAGTGCCACTAGATGCCCTCAAGCTATGCAATGCACTTTGGGATCACTCAATCTCACTTTTGATTTGCAATCAAGCAAGAGAGATGAGTGGGAGGAGTAGCTCTAGCTCAAAGGATGCACAAGAGTGTTAGAAATGCCAAGTAACCTCCCCAAGGGCCGGCCAATGAGTATTTATAAGCATCCCATCCAAATAGAGCCGTTGCTACTCCACTGACCGTTTTCTCAGGACGACCGGACGCGCCGGTCGAAACTGACCGGACGCGCTCAACCACGTCCGGTGGCCCTGCGCCGTCCACGTGTTCCTCAGATTCAAACGCGACCGCCAGATCCTCCAACGGTCACCACGCGCCAACGGTCAAACGCAATGACCGGACGTGCCGATCGCACAGCACCACGCGCCCGCGACATCATGACCGAACGCGCTCCTCGCAACGACCGGACGTGATAGTGCCAGTGTCTGGTCGGAGTCCAGTAAGCTCCCCTGACGACCGGACGCGCACCGCGTCCGATCGACCTTGCGAACTGTAGTTCCCTCAGGGCGCCTGACCGGACGCGTCGGTCCCGCGAGTGACCGGACGCGCCGGTTGCAAAGCCTAGCCCGCGCGCCTGACTCCTGCGCTGTACTGACCAGACGCGTCCGGTCACACCGTGACCGCGTCCGGTGCAGCGTCCGGTCACCTCTGTGACCTCCGTTCGCTTCCGTTTCTTTTCCAACTTCTGGCGTAGTGGAAAATAGGCATTTTATTTCCCCGAAATCGCCTGAATCCCGCACTCGCAAACTCGGCGGGAGGGATAGAGGAACCCAAACCCCTCTCTACCCGCAAACCACAGCGCGACCAACGCCACCTTTGCAAATGTGCCAACACCATCAAGTGTACATCTCCATGTGCTTGTGTGTTAGCTTTTTCTCAATCATTTTCAAAGGTTTTCCAATTAGCTCACTAGGCCCTACATGCAATGCACTTCATGAATTCACCTAGTGGCACCCGTGCGTCGAATAACCGATAAGACTTTCCCTCTTAATAGTTCGGCTATCGACCCTAAACCACTCACACCCTCTATGGTGTCTTGAGTGTAAAACAAAATGGCCCTATGGTTATACCTTTGCCTTGAGCCCATTTTGTTTCTCCAAATGATATGATCCACTTCATATCATCACATGACCGTCTCGATTCATCGACCTTGACTTCACTTGCCCTTCACCGTTGCATCGGTCCCTCGGCGCCAAGTCTTGCTCAAGCTTCACCATCGCATGGTCCTTCGCTTCGAAGCCTCGACTTGCCCTTCACCTTCACAACCGGTCCATCGAGCCAAGCCTCATCTTGGTCTTCACCATCTTGGTCACATGAGTCAATGTCATGTCTCATATTCAATGACCACCTTTATCTAAATTATCCACTTAGATACAAAGGTTAGTCCTAGGTTTCATCAATTAGCCAAAACCAAACTAGGGACTTTCAATCTCCCCCTTTTTGGTAATTGATGACAACCCTCACAAAGATGATTTTGATAATAAAAGTTTTGAACTTGTCATACTTGTCCAATCATTTTGCTCATAAGTAAAGTTTGGACAATTATCACAAGCTCGGTTTTGGTAGCATTAGCTCCCCCTACATATGTGCATAGAGTTTGGATTGAAAGCTTTGCACATATGCATGGATAGAAGTGTTGGGAGAGTAATTCTACCAAAATGATGCTAAGGTGTAAGAAATGGACCTTTGAAGCGTGATACCAATCGGAGTTGCCTTTTACACCATCCTTAGCATCATGAAGTAACTAGACATCCATCAAAACTCAAGAACCCCATGAGATCAACATTATATG
This sequence comes from Saccharum hybrid cultivar R570, assembly GCA_038087645.1. Taxonomy (NCBI): domain Eukaryota; kingdom Viridiplantae; phylum Streptophyta; class Magnoliopsida; order Poales; family Poaceae; genus Saccharum; species Saccharum hybrid cultivar. The sequence goes on along the minus strand of JAQSUU010000579.1, from coordinate 2,341,126 downwards.
TAAAGGTTCTTGGATCACTTGTAAAGCTTTAGGCATGTCTAGATACCACATGTAAACTATTCCTATGCATGCTAGTAGATCATTTTGAAAGCATCTAGGCCCCGAGGTTTGGTTTCGGCAATTGATGACAATGCTTTATTACCATGACTAACGTGTGTTTTGCAGAAACTTTGGTAAGTTAGGTCATGGAGTTTTTAACTGCTTTGGGCACCATGGTATTCATGCCCCTTGATGGAAGTCGTTTCGGTTTTCAAAAGAGTGACGTCAAGATTAAGGACGGTTAGTTTCGGATGTCGAGGTGTTGAGAGACATTTGGAATAGTCGTTAGGATCTTTGTTTTTCTCTTTTGGCCGTACTATTAAGGGGGGCATGAGCGGGTAGCTTGACCTAGGCGAGTCCTATGTTTAGGTGTGGTGCACACTTGTTAAACTTGGCGCTAGACAGCTCTAGAATAGCTCAAAGTTCAGTTGGAAGCAACTTGGTTCAAGTTGTGAAGCGTTTCGGAGAGTTTCGGGTCGTTTTCCCATGACCGGACGCGGTCCTCGGCATGACCGGACGCGTCCGGTCAGTTCAGTTCCGCGGCTAGGGTTTCTGCTCTGAACACCGGACGCGGTCCTCGCGAGGACCGGACGCGGTGGTCAGAAGTCAACACGTGTCACTTGAGGGAAACACCCGATCGGACGCGACCTGGGTGTGATCGGCGCGTCCGGTCACAGTCCAGTAAGGTCCAGAGACGACCGGACGCGTCCGGTCATCACCGATCGGACGCGGTCGCGCGTCCGGTGCGAGTACAGTTTGCTCCCTGCACGATCGGATGCGTCCGGTCACCTCTGACCGGTGCGTCCGGTCACTCAGTTATTTTTCGGTTTTCGACCGTTACGAGCGACCGGCGCGTCCGGTCAGTTCAACCGGCGCGTCCGGTCAGCTCGTGTTTTGCTGAGTCAGCAGATAACGGTTCGTTTTGTCTGTGGGGTGTATAAATACATCCCCACCACCTCTTTTAGAGGTCTCTTGCTCATTTGATCAGCTGATAAACACCTTTGGAGTGCAAGGGAGTGCAAGAGCACTAGTGAGGATAGAGATTTGAGAATCAAAGCTTGAGAGTTCCTCACTAGCGATTAGAGAGTAGCAAGTGTGCATCCACTTTCTCATTTGGGCTCGTAGTGGTCAAGTGAGAGTTCTAGCTTGTTACTCTTGGTGATCGCCATCACCTAGACGGCTTGGTGGTGATTGGGAGTTCGGTGATCATCCGGCGGAGCTTGTGGATGACCCAACTCATCTTGTGAGCAGTTGTGGGTGATTCACCGCGACGGAGTGTCAAAGAATCAACCCGTAGAGAGCACTTGATCCTTGCGCGGATCAAGGGGGAGCTACACCCTTGCGCGGGTGCTCCAATGAGGACTAGTGGGGAGTGGCGACTCTCCGATACCTCGGAAAAACATCGCCGTGTTCCTTGCCCCTTTACATTCAAGCATTTACATTCTCGTATTTACTTTCATTGCTTGTTTACATTCCTAGACTTGCCATGCTAGACTAGGATTGGAAACTAGGGTGCAAAACTTTGTATCGGTAGACTCTCTAGGAACACAAGTAGACACTAGGGGTGAATTCCGGCTTGTAGGATTTATTTCTTGCATTTAATTTTTAGAAAAGCCCAATTCACCCCCCTCTTGGGCATCTTGATCCTTTCACATTTCATCATCCAAGTTCTATACTAGCATTGCATCACACAAGCATGTATATTGACTTTAAACACATGTGCAATGAGCAAGTCATATGAAAATGCACAAACAAATGCAACAACTTTGTTTATGAGCTTGCTCCCCCTACTTGTGTGCATCAAAAATTTTATTTACCCCTTTATCATGTTGAATCATCTTTTTCTCTCCCCCTTTGTCAACAACTTACCCAAAAATGGGATCAAATTGTGGAGAGAAGAAAAATGTTTGATGGAGTAGATTAAATTTTATCAAATTTAGTTCAACCTAGAACACTTTTCAAAGATATTTAATTCGATTTGAACCAAAGACAAGCTTCTTCACACCTCATAATAAGGGTTATGTTGCCTAAGTTGAATTAAACACTTATAGCAAATCTTCTAGATTCAACACTAGGTTTGCAAGCTCACAAACATGTCATATGCCACCACTAGATCAAAAACAAGCATAGAGGCAATAGTGGTAACATATAACCATCAAATTCATTTGATTTATCATGAATGCTCTTGCGTACCACTTAATATGTCTACATGCTCTAGCAAGTCCTTAGCATTCGATGAATGACATGTCACTCAACTTTACCTTGTAATGTCGAAGGAGAGGCATGTCAATAAGTGGGTGGGGTGCATTCAACTCATGTTTGAGAAATCAAGAATGTTCAATTCATTCCTTAGCTTGCAAAACCTCTTTTCATCAAGTGGCTTAGTGAGAATATTGGCAAGTTGATCATCGGTGCCAACACTTTCAATGGCAATATCTCCCTTTTGTTGATGATCTCTAATGAAATGATGTCTTATGTCAATATGCTTTGTTCTTCCATGTTGAACCGGGTTTTGTATCATCTTGATTGCACTCTTATTATCACATAGCAATGGCACATTCTTGAAGTTGAGGCCATAATCCTTCAAAGTTGATTTCATCCATAGTAATTGTGCATAACAACTCCCCGCACTCACATATTCGGCTTCGGCGGTAGAGATTGCCACACTATTTTGTTTTTTTGAGGACCATGACACAAGTGATCTTCCAAGTAATTGACATGTACCACTTGTGCTCTTTCTATTGATCTTGCAACCCCCATAGTCGGAGTCCGAATATCCTATCAATTCAAACTTTGACCCCTTGGGATACCATAGTCCAACATCTCTTGTTTGCTTCAAGTACCTCAATATTCTCTTTGCGGCCATGAGATGACTTTCTCTAGGTGAGGCTTGATATCTAGCACACATGCAAACACTAAACATGACATCCGGCCTTGATGCGGTGACATAGAGTAGACTTCCAATCAAAGACCGATATTCCTTTTGATTCACCATTTTGCCATCAAGATCACTATCTAAATTGCCATTTGTACCCATTGGAGTTGAAATTGGCTTTGCATCTTGCATTCCAAACTTCTTCAACATGTCCCTTATGTATTTCCCTTGACTCAGTAATGTCCCATTCTTCAATTGCTTTACTTGGAGACCAAGGAAGTAGCTAAGTTCACCAATCATAGACATTTCAAACTCTTTGGCCATCATAGCACCAAATTCTTCACAATAAGCTTGATCGGTTGATCCAAAGATGATGTCATCAACATATATTTGCACTATGAATAGATCATTTCTAATCTTCTTGGTGAATAGAGTAGTATCAACCTTGCCCATCTTGAATTCCTTAGAGAGAAGGAAATCCCTTAGCCTCTCATACCATGCTCTAGGTGCTTGCTTTAAGCCATATAAAGCCTTATTCAACTTGTACACATGGTTGGGTTTCTTGTCATCTTCAAATCCGGGCGGTTGCTCAATAAAGACTAACTCATTGATGATCCCATTGAGAAATGCACTTTTGACATCCATTTGATATAGTTTGATGTTGTGTGCACAAGCATAAGCCAATATAATCCTTATTGCCTTCAATCTTGCCACGGGAGCATATGTCTCATCATAGTCAAGACCTTCAACTTGAGTGTAACCTTGAGCAACTAGTCTTGCTTTGTTTCTCACTACAATGCCATCTTGATCTTGCTTGTTTTTGAACACTCACTTGGTTCCAATCACATTGTAGTCATTTGGCCTTTCTACCAACTCCCAAACATCATTTCTTGTGAAATTGTTAAGCTCTTCTTGCATAGCCATGATCCAATCGGCATCTCTCAAAGCTCCTTCTATCTTCTTTGGTTCTATGGTTGACACAAATGATGCATGCTCATAAAACATTGCCAATCTTGATCTTGTTTGCACACCACTTCTAATATCACCAATAACACTATCAATGGGGTGATCTCTTGCAACATGTTGTGGTTGGAGTACTTGCACTTGATTGCTTGAGCTCGGTTGATCACTTGATGTATCTTGATGAGATGTACTAGCACCAAGATCTTGCACTTGAGAGTCACTAGCTAGCTTGAATGGAGAATTTAGCACTTGATCTTTATCATCATCTTGAATATCAATTACTTGCTTTGCTCTAATGTCCCCAATGTCCATGTTCTTCATTGCTTCCACTAATTAAGTTCCACCAACATTATCTAGATTCTCTTCTTCATCTTGTGACCCATTGGTTTCATCAAATTGCACATCATGGACTTCTTCTAGAATGCCACTTGAGTTGTTCCAAACTCTATAAACTTTGCTTGTAGTTGAATAACCAAGTAGGAACCCCTCATCACATCTCTTGTCAAATTTCCCCAATCTAGTGTCCTTCTTCAAAATATAGCATTTGCAACCAAACACCCTAAAGTAAGAAATATTGGGCTTTCTTCCATGAAGTAACTCATATGGGGTCTTCTCTAGCAATGGATGACAATATAGTCTATTGATGTAGTAGCAAGCGGTATTGATTGCTTCATCCCAAAATGATTGACTCACATTGTACTCATGAAGCATTGATCTAGCCATATCAAGCAATGTTCTATTCTTCCTCTAAACTAGGCCATTTGATTGTGGAGTGTACTTGGTCGAGAATTGATGTCCAATACCATAATGATCACAAAGTTCTTCAATTCTTGTATTCTTGAACTCACTTCCATTGTCACTTCTCACTTTCTTGATTCTAATTTCAAACTCATTGTGAACTCTAGTGAGAAATGTCTTGAAGGTGTCAAACACCTCACTTTTGTCATTAAGAAAGAATACCCATGTGAATCTTGTGAAGTCATCCACTATGACAAAGCCATACTTGTTGCCGCCTATGCTTGTATATGTTGTTGGTCCAAATAGATCCATGTGCATCAAATCAAATGCTTTGCATGTGCTCATTGTACTCTTCTTTGGATGTGAGTTTCCAACTTGCTTTCCGGCTTGACATGCACTATAAAGTTTATTCTTCTCAAATTTAACATCTTTCAAACTATTGACAAGATTGTGAGTTGTAAGCTTCTTCAATTGTTTCATGCCAACATGACCAAGCCTTCTATGCCAAAGCCAACCCATGCTTGATTTGGAGATTAAGCAAGTTGTTAAAGAAGTTTCTCTAGCATTGAAGTCAACTAGGTAGAGATTCTTATATCTAAAACCCTTGAATGCCACATTTGAACCATCCACACTAATAACTTCCACATCATCAACCCCAAAGATGCATTTGTAGCCTAGATCACATATTTGTGCCACGGATAGAAGATTGAAATACAAGCTTTCAACTAGCAACACATTGGAGATACTCATGTCATTTGATATTGCAATCTTGCCCAAGGCAATAACCTTGCCTTTCTTGTTATTGCCAAATGTGATAGAATCAACACCACTATCATTGTCATTGATTGAGTCAAACATTCTTGATATACCGGTCATGTGTTGAGTGCACCCACTATCAATAATCCAATGCCTTCCTCCGGCTTTGTAATTGACCTACAAGCAAATCAATGAAGCTTAGGTACCCATTTTTTCTTGGGTCCTTGTAGGTTAGTAACTAAGCTCTTTGGTACCCAAATAGCCTTCTTCTTTGGGCCAACAATGGGTGTACCAACAAACTTAGCTTGCACACCCTTCACACTCTTGGTAAGCACATAGCAAGAATCAAAAGGTATAGCATTAACAAGTTTCTTGCTTTGGTTCTTTTTATTGTAATTATGCTCTAGGTGCCCAACTTGTTTGCATCTATTGCAAAACCGACCATTGCCCTTCACAAAGCTAGGCTTTAGAGTTGCAAAGACTGACTTGCCTTTCTTGGGGGTATAGCCCAATCCCACTTTGTTGAGAGAGAACCTTTGGCTACCCAAGCACTTAAGCAAGCGGGCCTCACCACCATAGGCCTTGCCTAGGGCGTGAGTGAGCTCATCCACCTCTTTCTTGAGAGTCTCATTCTCAACCATTAGTGAGGCATCACACGTGAAACCATCATTAGTAGTGGAGGTAGAGTTGGTGGTGGTGGATGAAGAGCTATAAGAAGGGTTAGCATTTGATAAGATGATAGGTTCATTAAAGGATTCATCAATTATATCACATGTAACACCTATATCATATGATACAACAACCTTCTTCTTTGCTTGTTGCTCAAGTAGCAATGAGTGAGCCTTTTTAAGCTTGGAATGAGCCTTACCAAGATCCTCATGGTCTTCCACTAGACTCTCATGAGTGGTCTTAAGCTCACTAAGAACTTTCTCCAGTATTGCTACTTTCATTGAAAGTTTCTTACACTCCTTGTCCTTGGCAATAGCTATGTCTCTAGTTTGTTGCATCAAGTCATATAGTTGTTCTTTACTTGGTTCATCATCATCATTTTTATTATCATTATCACTATCATGAGCATATTCCCATCATCACTCTCATCATATAATACCTTAGCTTCTTTAGCCATGAAGCATGAAGAGGATGAATCAAATAGTGATGGCTTCTTGTTGATAGCAATGGAAGCAAAAGCCTTGTTGGATGATTCTTCTTCTTCTTCTTCATCACTTTCCCAAGTGATCACATAGGCACCATTCTTGCCTTTCTTGAATGTCATCTTGGCCTCTCTCTTCTTCTTCTCAAACTTGCCCCTCTTGTTCTTCTTCTTCTTGTCATAGGGACATTCAGCTTAAAGATGTTCGGTGCTATCACAATTGAAACACTTCCTTTATTGCTCACTGCTCTTGAAATTGTCATTTCTCTTTTTGAAGCCTCTTCTTTTGATAAACATTTTGCTAATGTTTTTGACAACTAGAGCTAGTGCCTCATCATCAACTTCTAGTTCTTCATCTTCTTCGTTGTCATCTTCTTCTTGAATTGAAGCTTTGCCCTTTGAGGAGGTGGCCTTGAATGCCACGGTCTTCTTCTTCTTTTCTTCCTCCTTCTCATCAACACCTTGATCATACTTGTCAAAGGTCAATACCTCTCCAAGCAAATCATTGGGCTTCATTGTTTCAAGCCCATCTCTTTGTAGCATCATGATCAACATCTTGAATCTTTTAGGTAAGCTCAACAAGAACTTGTGGCAAAAATCTTGGTCTTGAGTCTTATGCCCTAAGCTCTTGAGATCATTCACAATGACTTGTAATCTATGAAACATCTCTAAGATTGCTTCTTCTTCTTTCATCTTGAAGTTCTCAAACTCACTCTTGAGCCCATATAGCTTAGCACTCTTTACAACCTTAGTGCCCTTATATGTTTCACTTAACCTTGTCCGCACTTTATTTGCCAATTCCAAATCCTTGATGCCCTCAAATACTTTTGTGTCAATATTATTGTAAAGTGTATTGAGAGCCATTCTATTGCATGTTCTATTTGCTCTATCTTCATCGGTGAGATGATCGGGATCAATGATAGCAAAATCATTCTCGGTGACTTGCAATACTCTCTCATGAATAGAACCAAGGTACATTGTCATTTTTCTCTTCCAATGAGCAAAAGAACTAAGACCATCAAAGAACGGTGGCTTGCCCCCAACATGATTGAACACAATTTGAGCCATTTTTCACACCGAAGGATGTTAAGCCTTGATTAAAACGGTGACCACAGCTCCGATACCACTTGTAAGGTCCTAGATGGCTAGAGGGGGGTGAATAGCCTATAAAAAATTCTACAAGAAACACTAAGCAAACTTGTTAGAATAGCAAACGGCGTAAAGCGAGTTTTGCTTAGCCTACGGTTGTGATGCAAGCCTCCTATCCACAAGTCTAGTAGATTATGATCTCTAGTTCACACAAGTGCTAGGTCACTAACTTACACTAGTGAGCAAGCTAACAACTACTAGTAAAGGCTACCACTAGAGCTATACAAGATAATCTAGTAAAAGTAAATACGGGAGAGAGGATTGTGAATCTTATACCGACGGTGGAGTGGAGATGTTACCAATCACCAAGATGATATACAATCAATTAATTTTGACAACAACACAATATGTAAACCAATCACCGGGAGACAAGAGACATAATATTTTTGTTCACCCAGTGTTCACTTGTGCACCGACAAGCTACGTCACCGGTTGTGTCGACTAACACTTAGATGGTTCCTCGGTGTGACCCTCAAGTCACTTGCCCCTTAAGGCACGCCCCGCAAGGCACCGCAAGACACCACTCTCAAGTGAGGTAACTCAATGACACGCGCAATCCAATAGAGTTGCTTTTGGTGTCCCGCCGAGGAAAGCACAAGAACCTCTTACAATCAACCAAAGGTGGCCAAGAACAATCACCTTCTCTTGCCAACATCTCCAACAAACTCCAAGCCGGCTAGGAGCGGTACTCTCCAAGAGTAACAAGAAATCCACCGGCTAAACCACCCACAAGTGCCACTAGATGCCCTCAAGCTATGCAATGCACTTTGGGATCACTCAATCTCACTTTTGATTTGCAATCAAGCAAGAGAGATGAGTGGGAGGAGTAGCTCTAGCTCAAAGGATGCACAAGAGTGTTAGAAATGCCAAGTAACCTCCCCAAGGGCCGGCCAACAAGTATTTATAAGCATCCCATTCAAATAGAGCCGTTACTACTCCACTGACCGTTTTCTCAGGACGACCGGACGCGCCGGTCGAAACTGACCGGACGCGCTCAACCACGTCCAGTCGCCCTGCACCGTCCACGTGTTCCTCAGATTCAAACGCGACCGCCAGATCCTCCAACGGTCACTGCGCGCCAACGGTCAAACGCAATGACCGGACGCACTGCTCGCAACGACCGGATGCGCTGATCGCACAGCACCATGCGCCCGTGACATCATGACCGGACGCGCTCCTCGCAACGACCGGACGTGACAGTGCCAGCGTCCGGTCGGAGTCCAGTAAGCTCCCCTGACGACAGGACGTGTCCGATCGCGTGTGACCGGACGCGCACCGCGTCCGATCAACCTTGCGAACTGTAGTTCCCTCAGGGCGCCTGACCGGACGCGTCGGTCCCGCGAGTGACCGGACGCGCCGGTTGCAAACCCTAGCCCACGCGCCTGACTCCTGCGCTGTACTGACCGGACGCGTCCGGTCACACCGTGACCGCGTCCGGTGCAGCGTCCGGTCACCTCTGTGACCTCCGTTCGCTTCCGTTTCTTTTCCAACTTCCGGCGTAGTGGAAAATAGGCATTTCATTTTCCCGAAATCGCCTGAATCCCGCACTCACAAGCTCGGCGGGAGGGAGAGAGGAACCCAAACCCCTCTCTACCCGCAAACCACAGCGCGACCAACGCCATCTTTGCAAATGTGCCAACACCATCAAGTGTACATCTCCATGTGCTTGTGTGTTAGCTTTTTCTCAATCATTTTCAAAGGTTTTCCAATTAGCTCACTAGGCCCTACATGCAATGCACTTCATGAATTCACCTAGTGGCACCCGTGCGTCGAATAACCGATAAGACTTCCCCTCTTAATAGTTCGGCTATCGACCCTAAACCACTCACACCCTCTATGGTGTCTTGAGTGTAAAATAAAATGTCCCTATGGTTATACCTTTGCCTTGAGCCTATTTTGTTTCTCCAAATGATATGATCCACTTCATATCATTACATGACCGTCTCGATCCATCGACCTTGACTTCACTTGTCCTTCACCGTTGCATCGGTCCCTCGGCGTCAAGTCTTGCTCAAGCTTCACCATCGCATGGTCCTTCGCTTCGAAGCCTCGACTTGCCCTTCACCTTCATAACCGGTCCATCGAGCCAAGCCTCATCTTGGTCTTCACCATCTTGGTCACATGAGTCAATGCCATGTCTCATATTTAATGACCACCTTTATCTAAATCATCCACTTAGATATAAAGGTTAGTCCTAGGTTTCATCAATTAGCCAAAACCAAACTAGGGACTTTCACCAGGGACGACCTCGTCCCCTCGATTTCGTGGGATGGGGGTGCCCCCAATATGAGGGTTATATTCCCCTCAGGTACGGACCCGCCCCAGCTGCCCCTTATCCAAACGCTAGGTACGAGGTAACCTGTGTAGTTGCTCCCACTTCGACACCGATAGATAGGGCTTGTTTGGAATGCAGGATTTTCACAGGAATTTCATAGGAGTCAGTTCAATTTCACAGAAAAAACACAGAAACAGGGAAGAAATCCCGTGTTCCAAAGGCCCTAAATTTGAATTGAATCTCTTGTTGTCTGAAATTCGTATGGTCCAGAGTCCTCAGTTTCAGCATGGGCAAGCCTCGGATAAAGTTCAACAGCAACCAGATACCAGAAACAAAATAGAATGTACTTATCCAACACCCTTAGGAGAATGGTTTCTCTCCATTCCATTACTTAGCAAGATGTATACTTTGCAGTTCCAGATATGAACCAGAGCATTCCAGAATTCATATTACACAGATGCAAAGTCATACCGATTCTGTTGGCTTCATTTTGTCACCCCTGCACAGTAATACCCACATAACTAGAGTCTGGGCAAAATAAGGGTTTGCTCCAGTTTAGACACCCCTTCTGTTTCTAGGGCACTCAAATTGGGTCACACAATACCATAGTTTCCATAGTTTCTGCTAATAGATATCAGCGAAGACCCCATGAGTATCACTGGTCAAAGTTGCACATAGGTGACCACGCTAACTAACCAAACGACTTTCTAAACTGGATGGAATAAATGGCTAGTATGGGTAAACCCTCTCCCATCATTCCATGAAAGGAGCAACTCGGTACTTTTTAAATTCATCGCTCCGTGGCATGAATTGGTCTTCTTGCGCAATGTTCTACAAAAAGCATACAGATAGAGAGTACATAATAAAAATTAGGGAACACCGCACCATGCTATCCTGTTGCTGAGTAGGATACCCTAGTTCGAATAAGAGAGTACACATTAATGGTGCAAATAAACTGATTAGTCATGAATTCATGGTAGATATTTTTCCCAGCCTGAACTGTACTATGCTGAGCTACATAGGCAAACTGACTGTCTCCGTGGAAAAAAAACCTTCTGATTTAATTCTATCAAGAGTATGCTTCTGCTACACAGTCGTTACTTGCTTTAACAAGAGATGGAGCTATGCGTTTCAGATGTGTGCCAACAAACACTTAGTTTTGCCCAGATTATTAACAACAAAGAAATGGTATGCGGTTACCTGCAACCAGAAGAAAAGCCCACGCAAAAGAGCCAAGCCATTTGGATAGTTATTGCGTTAGAGACTGAATTGCTCAGCAAGATCTGAAATTCAACAAACAAAGAGGTGTCAGTTAGTACTGTAATCATGTGTATCAGGCCAGCTGAGAAACCAACACAACTCATCATCCATATAATTGGTACTGCACAAGAAACCGTTTCAAACGTCATACATAAAAAAATTTAAGCGCTCCATGAAAAGGGATTGACAGGATCTGCAAGCCCTTCATTTGGAAAGGGAAAGATAAGGCTAATGGTGCCCACTGCCTCGTCAACTGGGGAAGAGTGAAACGTTCAAAAAGCTTGGGGGACTAGGCATCTCGGACTTATAGATGGAAGAGCGTTAAGTCTTGTTAGCTTTGGCATGAGTGGGTTAATGATTCGAAGCCATGGGTGGCCATGGACACTCCTTGTGATGCCACAGACCGTCTACTGTCCAACGCGTGCACCACTGTGACAATGGGTAATGGCCACAAGGCTAAAATTTGGCACAGTAGCTGGCTGCAAGGAGACGTCCCAAGAATGCTGGCACCTAACTTCTACCACTACCGGAACCGGCTGCTTTGCCGAGCGCCGCAGGCTCTCGGCAAAGCCTCTGAGGTCCTCGGCAAAGCCTTTGCCGAGCGCAGTTCTCGGCAAAGCACCCTCGGCAAAAATTCGATTGGCAAAGGCTTCTTTGCCGAGAGCTGTTTATCGGGCACTCGGCAAAGCCTTTGCCGAGAGCTCTTTGCCGAGTGCCCGACGCTCGGCAAAGCGCAAAATAAAAAAATACGAAAAAAAACCTGAAAATTTTTTTTAATCGAGGAAGAGCCCACTGGCCAGCACCCACCCCGTCTCCGTCGCAAGTCGCGGCATTTTTCGCGGCTACGCGGTCGGCGGGATTCGAACTCGTGATCTCTCCCTCACGCGATACCTCCTCTACCACCTGCACTACACACTCACATGCGTCTATATGCTGTTTCGGTTACTCAAATATTATACTAAACCAAGTGAAAATTGATTGTTTGAGGCCCTAAACGAATTCAAATCAAAAAAGTTGTCAACTACAAAGTTTCATAACTTTTCGAGCACTACATTTTTCATATAGAAAGTTTTTCCATCCGAGGTCTTTTGAAAAATTCAAATTTTAGAATTTTAAATTTCAAACGTAGTTTTGCATGACAAGATTAATTCAAATGAAAAAGTGGTCAACTACAATGTTTCATAACTTTTTGAGATCTACAAACTTCATTTAGGAAGTTTTTCCATCCGAGGTCTTTTGAAAAATTCAAATTTTAAAATTTTGAATTTCAAACGTAGTTTTGCATGACAAGATGAATTCAAATGAAAAAGTGGTCAACTACAATGTTTCATAACTTTTCGAGATCTACAAACTTCATTTAGGAAATTTTTCCATCCGAGGTATTTTGAAAAAATCGAATTTTAAAATTTTAAAATTTTGAATTTCAAACGTAGATTTGCATGACAAGATGAATTCAAATTAAAAAGTGGTCAACTACAATGTTTTATAACCTTTCGAGATCTACAAACTTCATTTAGGAAGTTTTTCCATCCGAATTTGTGGTGCTAACATTGTTCATAAATCTTATATATCTCTCTTGTAGTTTAATGAAACTACATGAGAGACATATAGATTTTGTGAACAACATAATTATTACTTTGTCGAATGAAGAAATGACCAATATAAAGTTTGTAGATCATGAGAAGTTATGAAACTTTGTAGTTGAAAACTTTTTTATTTGAATTCGTTTAGGGCACCAAAACGTGGTTTGAAAAATTGTTTTGCCGAGTGTTTTACTTTGGCACTCGGCAAAGAAGTCTTTGCCGAGTGCTTTTTTTTTGCACTCGGCAAAGAAACTTCTTTGCCGAGAGCCGTTTATCAGACGCTCGGCAAAGGCTTCTTTGCCAAGTGCAGAGGCTTTGTCGAGTGTTTTTTATTTGGCTCTCGACAAAGCCTTCTTTGCCGAGCGCTCGAAATAAAACGCTCGGCAAAGCCTCCGGCGCTCGGCAAAGAAACATATTCCGGTAGTGTACAGTCTAGTTAAGTGCAAGAACAAACCAGTTAGCCAGGAGCTGAGGAATAATGCGTAGATTAGAAGCCAACAGGAAAGAATCACTCACTCAACTTGAGGAAATTATTTCCCTTTGGCTGTGACTCCAGGACGTAATCTCCAACCAGAGGTCACGGACTCGATGACTTGGAGATGGATGGCTAACGGGAATACACCGCTAAGGCTATCCGCACTCGTGATACTCTAAATTTATCCTCTAAAAGACCTAGTCATCAAGATTCTCTCCTTTATACTCAATTCTTCCGCATTCATTCATTCTCTATATCATCCTCTATCCACTGTGGGATCCACTTATCACTTTATCTAAATATATCTATGTGAGATCTAGTTTTGAAGAATTTATTGAAACAAATTTAATGGTGCAATCGGAATTTAATTTGGATTTTTGGTTTGTGAGTTATAACATTTTTTAGCTAGTTCAAGTAGTGGGCCCGCTGTCACCTCAATCCCTCACTCTCCCACCGGCCGGCACCGACGCTGATAGCGAACGTACGCTATGGCGCTAAATATACCAGATGAGCTCTTGTACCGGACTTGTTTACCGTTGCCGCTGCAGACAATTTTTTGCGGTATACGTTCATTGCGGATGGGATAGAGGACCGCAGTGCGGTCAGTCTAAGTTGGCATATCAAATCTAATTCGGTAGTGCTAGCCCGGACGTTCGGACGGGACGCCCACGACTTCTGTCCGTTTCTCGCTCCTGCTCTGTGGCGTGCACCTTGCCTGCTCGGATTCCACGCCACTCGAACGACTTGCTCCACCCACGCCGCCTGCTCGCATGCGCCCCTCCATTTCCCACTGAGTTTGAACTGCCGCGGCGAGACGGAGGGAAGGGAAGGGGGAGGGAGAGGAGAGGGCGAGGTGTGCCACGCAAAGAAGGCACGAGGTAGGAGCCGAAGCCCAGCGACAAGCCTCTGTCCGCCAGCCACTGGCACCTTTGCAGCATGTGCAACACCCGATCTACTTTTAAAACATTCAGATAAAACATTTGCAACACGCGTCTGAAGACAGATGAAACACTTGAAATATGGGTTCGAAACACTTGCAAAAACACCTAAAAACACTTGAAAAGCCATTGCAAAATATTAGAGGATAATTGGAGGAATAACTCAAACTCACTTTCCATTAATCTCATATGGGTTTATATAGAGAACAAGGGAATACAAAGAGATAGATAGTAAAGAGACTACAACTCTACAACTCTTAATACATATATAACATCCAGATAAAACACTTGCAACACATGTGTGAAACATATGCAATATTCAAATAAACACACTTGCAACATACGTCTGAAAAACAGATGAAACATTTAGAACAGACGCTTGCAACATAGGTGTATAGTGATTGCAACATATACAACACCCTGATCTACTTTTACAACATCCATACGAAACACTTGCAACATACCTCTGAAACATCTGAAACACTTGAAACATACGCTTGCAGCATGCGTTTTTCACACTTTTTCTTCCTTACGACGCAGAGCAAAGCGGGGAACAGTTGGTTCCGGCCAGCCGGCGGCCGAGGATGGTGGCGTGGCCTGGCAGCGACTAGCTGCGCCTGGCCTGGGCCTGACCAGTGACGACACATCTCGTGGCCACCTGGCCACATGCGGCGGCTAGGTTGGCTCGGGCGGCCAGCGGCACCGGCGAGCGGCCAGACCCAACGACAACGAGGAGGCTCGCCGACTTGGTGGAGGCGGACGCGGCAAGCGGCCAGCATGGTAGAGGTGGGCACGGCGAGCGGGCAGCACGGTGGAGGTGGCCGCGGCGAGCAGATGCTGTGGTGGAGGAGGCCGCGGTGACCAGATGCCCGTGGTGGCGGCGGCCCTAGCGGGCAGATGTCGTGTTGCAGGCAAGCGGTGCGGTGGAGGCGAAGCGTAGTAGAGAGATTATTTTTTTTGGAAGGGGCACGGACAGGAGCACGGCGCGGTAGAGTGCGAGAGCTGCGTCCGTCCATCTAAACGTCCTCACGAGAGCATTGCTGAATCTAATTCACCGGTTCTTTTGAGCCGTAACACAACCTTTTTGGAAAGCAGAAGTGGCAAATAAATAAATGCAACTTCATTGCCTGGAACTAATTCAAAACAAAGTTTTAACGGCAGACAACCTAGTAAGTAGGGGATGGCCACACCGAGCATCTTGTGCACTCACGGGCAACTGGAAATCGGCCTACATCTGTCCCTATCATATGCCCATTCACTAATGACATCTGGAGGGTAATGGATTGGGGAACTTTCTCTCTACCTCCAAAGCCAATGTCGCCTCCATTGCCAAGTGGTGGGAGATCATGGCAGTGGCGCGTAGAAGCGCTTTCAACGGGTTAATTAATCATTTATGCCATGTGGAATTTGTGGAAAGAAAAGAAGCGAATATTCGAAAATGAGAGCTCTACGGAGCTGGTGGTGGTGGTGCAGGTAAAACAGGATATCGCGCAACGACATCGTGCTTCCGGCAATCAGTAGCGGGAAGACCTTTGCCTTAGGCTGGCTGTGCTCTCAGCACTGTCTCTTTATATGGCATGCAAGGGCAGAGCCTTTTGTTTGTTGGCAATGTATCAGGTGGAAACCGCTTTGTTGTTTGCTTCTGCAAGGTAGAGCTCCTGCCAATTTTCAATTAAAAAAGTACTCCTAGTTCCAAGCATATCTTGCACTCAGATGAATACACGTAATTTGAATTTGAGGTACTAGAACTCCAAAATTGTACAAGAGTGAAATGAACCAATGCAATTGTTTTTTTTTACAACAATTGCAATTGTTAAAAATAACATTTTTTCCTCCTTAATACAGCTACTGCTAACTTTACAAATTATGGACCTCAGGTATGCATGGTATGGAAAAAATATGTCCACAACTACAATCAGAGATTCAAGCACACCATCTTGTAAGCTATTTTGGGCATATGTAATTCAAAAAACAGCCCAGCAATTGGAGATAAGGTTCAAAATGAAAACAATAATTAGAAAGTAGAAACTGTGACGCATAGAAGTTTCATGAAATGCATCAATAGCAGTATTAACACAGTACACATCATACAATACAAAGAAAAATTGCAATAAGCGGTACAAAGATATTTACAAAAGGAAAACAACAATGAGACCCAAAAACAGCCAAATGCCAAAGAACAAGAGTTGATTGTGAAAAAATAATGTGTGCATGAGCCACCTTATTATCATTGGCGGAGCCAGAAGCTTTTAGGAGCCCGAGCAATTTCTATTATGCAAAAATATTTAGCTAGAAAATTACAAGATTCTACTTTGATATAAAGAAAATTTCCTTTCGAACGTCGGCGATGAGCCCGGCCGGCGGCCCGGGGTGGCTGGGCGGTGGCTCCGCCACTGCTTATTATGGCTCCTTCGTTCTTTGCGTTTAGTAGCCAGGGAAAAATACCTATCATATTCTTCCTGTGTAAATAGTTTGATGAGACATCGATCAACTTTTCTTTAAAAGCTGAATTTGACCTCTCATTGATATGTGGGGGCCATATAACGCCTTGTAATTCCTGTGAGTAAACATTTGCAGAAACAAGAATACAGCGTAAGAAATACTTTTGCCTTGTACTGAAAAAAGTAATCAAATACAAATGACCATACTGATCACATTACAAGACATCCTCTAATAATTCCCAATGGATAAAAAATAATATTAGAACATCTACAAATAACAAAATGGAAAATAAAAAGGTACAATTATAGTGTTTACAATTTATTCTTTTACAAAGAGTTTGCACAATAAGTATAATGTGTTAAGAATAACATGACTTGGGGCCTGTTTGGAACACAGGAATTTTACAGGAATTATGTAGAAATTTCACAGGAATCAGTTCATTTTCATAGGAAAAATGTAAGCATGGGGAAAAAAATTCCCGCATTCCAAACAGGGCCCTACATGAACTGTTATCATACATGATATACACTAGATTACAATCATCAAGATAGAAAGAGCCAGCAAGCAATGTGGTCCCATAAAATGCTGCTAGCTAAGATCACCATGTCATAAAAGGAAATGCAGACAGGAAAACCAAAATTGGTGTAAACCACCATATTTGTCCACCCCAAGCATCCCTCATTAACAGCAGATGGATTGAGTGATGACGTTGTAACTGTCCTGGTATTGCTGATCGATGGTAGCGGCAGGACCCACAACAAGGCTGCAAGCGTGCATAGCTGAGTAAGATTACTTGTTCCAAACAAAAGCTTCTACCAGCACGAAGGGAATGGCTACACGGGTCATGCACCGAGGCACCCTCGGTAGAGTGGTGATGATGCTCAGCTAGGATGCACGGCACATTGTCAAAACCACCCTATGCGGGTTCAGTAAAATGGATTGGGAAGTTAGTGCATAATTAAACCTCGAGAAAAGCTCCATCCACCCGATCATAGGCGGACCCAAGGCCCGGCGAGCCTGGGCCCTTGCCCGGGCTCATCTCCTACTGGACCCTTAAGGCCCAGTACTTCTCCACAGCTGTTTCTGTCAATCCCAGGGGCAAGATCGCAGGGAGCAGCGAGCCGCACCGTAGTAAATGGCGTTCGACGGAAGCGAGGCGACGCTCGGGCGCTCGGCGGCGGAGCTCCAAATCCCCAGAACCAGTTGCGCTACGGAGATCAAATCGCCAGCCATGGCCACAGGTGCGCGACGTTCTCAATTCCCCATTTATTTACCCTGTGCCGCACTGCCGCTCCATCCTTGGCCTGGTTTCTATGTTGGCTTCCCTCAGACTCAGATCCGTTTTGCCTCTGTAAGGAGGAGAACGGCAACCGCCAACCGGCGACCTCGCTGCAAGCCGTGCCGGAGCGCCGGCCACAGCGCAGTGACACGTCGTCGACAAGGGCAACATCCCTCTTCCCCTCACAGCCATAGGCACCGGTCTTCTCAATTTGTAGCAAATGGCAGACAGGCAAAGGAAACTTAGCCAATCAGGTAAATTTGGGCATAATTTGAAAGTTGATGATTTGTTTGATTGCTTATGTTCACTGCTTAATTCTTGCAACAAATTTGAAATATGTTTTAGGAATGAGACGTTTTTTGGTTGATACAAGGAATGTTCCTGGTGGAAGTCATGAAACTGGAAGAAACTCAAACTTATCACAAATGAGCTCTCACGTGTACTTCAAACAAAGGGTCTTAACATTGTTATTGCACTTGAGGTTAGTACCTAGTACTTATAACTTACTGGCTATCATCTGTTCTTTTTTTTAGTACTTACAACATTGTTATTGCTATGCAGCTTATTCATGATGTGAAGTCTAGACTGAACACCTTGAGAGAAAGTGGCTGGGATGACTTATTTGAAGAAGCAAAACAGTTTTGTGCAGCAAAGAGTATTCCAGTCCCAGATATGTCTGCAGAGATACCAGTGCGGGGTCGTTCAAGGCGTGATGGATTGACTGTCACTAATCTTCATCATTATCGTGCTGAAATTTTCTATGTTCTTGTTGACAAAATATGTGCTGAGATGAATCATCGGTTTAGTGAAGCAACTACGGAGGTATTATTGTGCTTCTCTTGTCTTGATCCAAGTAACTCTTTCTCCAAGTTTGATGTCAACAAGCTTGCAAGACTTGCTGAAATATATGATGCTGATTTCTCTGATCATGACCGTGGAATAATAAGGGAACAACTTGAGACATATGTTCTTCAGGTGAGGAGGCATGCTGCCTTTGCTAATTGTACAAATATTGAAAGTTTGGCCACAAAGATGGTTGCAACAGAAAAACATTTGGTTTTTCCATTGGTGTACAAGCTCATTGAATTGGCATTGTTAGTGCCGGTATCAACTGCTACTGTGGAAAGGTTGTTCTCAGCGATGAAAATTATTAAGTCTAAATTGCGGAACAAGATTGCCGATGATTGGTTCAACAACTTGATGGTGTGCTATGTTGAGCGAGAACTATTCAGATCACTTGAAGAAGCTATTATTCTTCGACGGTTTCAAAATTTGAAGACTAGAAAGATGCAACTTCCTCCTAGTCGTATGCTTCGTAGTTAGAAATTAGCGTGAGATTTTTTTTCTGTTAAATTTTACTCTCCATATCCATGATGCGAACATGTGTTGAACATGATTTTGGTTAAGACTAATGAGGTTGTCAACTTGTCATATTTTACTTGTACTGTATGTTTCTAAGCGCTTGCTACTTATAGTTTTAGATTGTTTGTCGCCCGGGCTCGTCAAATTTCCTGGGTCCGCCACTGCACCCGATCAGATGTGACGGTGTGTACCTTGATCATGTGCTCCAACCTTTCTCTGGGACTAGAGGAACCTTTGGTTGCAACTCCACACACGGTCCCTTCAAAAAATTCACGTGCAACCTGAGCGTATTGGACACAGGCTACCAGGTTGGAAGGGGCAGATGCTAAACATGGCAGGTCGCCTAACGTTTGTCACCTCGGTCCTCTCTCCAATGCCAACATACCACCTCACTGTCTTCCCCTTGGTGGCTTGGGCCAAAAAACAGATTGATGAAATCAGAAGATCGTTCCTTCGGAAAGGGAACGAAAATGCAAACGGTGGCCACTGCTTATTTAATTGGCCAATGGTGACCGCCAAAAGATATCGGAGGTTTAGGAGTAACCAATCTGTATAAATTTGGTAGAGCCCTCCATCTACGATGGTTATGGCAAGATTGGGTGGACGACACCAAGCCTTTTGGGCTGGAACCAAGGTTCCTGCAAAGAATCAGGTCGACTTCTCTTCAATGCCTCCACTGTAGTCACGGGTGGAAACGGGAAGAAACTGTGGTTCTGGCACCATAATTGGCTCGATGGCGAGGCCCCTAGGAACCTGGCACCACACCTTTTCGAGTTGGCAAAAAGGAAAATAAGACAGTCCATCAAGAGATCCATAACAATGCTTGGATCCGTTCAATCCCAGACAACATCACAATGACCATACATGTGGAGGAATTCATCTCACTATGGATTAGGATTCAAAACATACAACTGCAGCCCGAGATGCAAGATTCCATAGTCTAGAAGTGAACATCCGATGGTCAATACTCCACTCGTTCGGCTTATCGGATTCAATTCAGAGGATCATATGGGAGATACCGAACGAACCTAATTTGGAAAGCGCATGTAGAAAATAAATGCAAATTTTTCACATGGATTCTAATACAAAACAAAATTCTCATGGCAGATAACTTGCAAATGAGGGATTGGTCACATCAGGATAACTGTGTCATGTGCAATAGACCACTAGAGGCGGGCGTACACCTTTGCTTGTTTTGCCCTTTGGTCAAATCGGTTTGGACCCAAGTCTTGACTTGGGAGCACTTTGATGTGCAGTTGATCCAACACAATGTCGACCCCTTGGAAATCATCTCTTGGTGGGAGGCAGCAGCCCAAAAGGTTTCAAAATAACAAAGGTGAAGGTTCAACGGTATGATTATCTACATATTGTGGAACCTATGGAAGGAAAGAAACTCTCGTATTTTCGAGAATAGGTTCCAAACCGCTGAACATCAAGGGCTAAAGAAAATATTGAGATGAGAAAGAGAGCTTTAACTACCGCGAGGTAGCCCTTTGATATCCTATTTGTGTTTTTTCTTTATTAGGAACTAGTGTCGACGTGTGCCTAAGTGGGGGAAAGAGTCTCCATCGCCGTGTATAAACTCTTTTCAATTCCTACCTTACAAGAAAGGCAGAGCTCCTGCCACTTCTTTAAAAGAAAGATTTCTATGTACATAGTTTGGGTGTTTTAAGGTATATTGACTTCCCATCCCCCTAGCCCACCTACCCACCCACTAATTCCAATTAGTACAAACTATTTGTACCAAAACTGATGGGTAAAAGGAAAGGCAAACTAACTATTTGTACCTCTTTAGCTCACTTGGCTCGGCTTCTGGCATTTTCTTAACAAGCCAAGCAGTGTTACGTTTTGGCTCTTTAACATAAAACGAGCCAACTTGAACTGACCCATGAGTAGCTTGTGAGCCCATCGGCCATTAACCACAACCCAACAATAAACAAGCAACCAACACAGTAGCCACCCCATCCAGAAACCTTAAGCTCCTAACCGAGTAACCCTAGATGCGGATGTCGCCTAAGTCAAGTAAACCTAGATGTGGATGCCCAATAAGTTAGTGTGTGCAGATATAACTTCAACTCATCGATACTATGCCTTCGTTCATCAAATATACATTCATATATCTCACCTTTGCCTCTTTAGTGCTAGCACCATGTATCTGATCCTATTGTTTGGGGTTGTGTCAGTGGAGTAATGACCTTCACATGTTGATATTTGGCTACAATCCCAAGCCTCATTATGGTACTAGACATTATATTAGTGATTATAGTGAAGAGTATGTTGCAGATATTGGCATCAATAAGGTACATGGAAAATCTTGGTAGATGAATAGCTTGACTTCTTCCTCCCGCAAGAAAGCACAAAATATAACATCCATCCTCGAGGGTCGCATTACCTCTCATAAAGCATCTTGTTTCATGCTGATATGAAAAGAAATCATCGACAAGGATCATAGCTAGCGCTCTATCCCATCAAAGGAAACTGCAATGAAACTAGTTCTATGCTGACTTAGAGTACGCTACGCGTAGTCTAGGATTATAGGCATCTCCTCTTATGTTGGTATAAGTAGTTGCATCTCATCTGTTGGTAAACAATATTTGCTTAAAAACAAAAAAAGAGTCGCTATACCCAGGTAAGGGTTAGTCATTTCCAATTATATGAGAGAAATCATAATTATCTTGCTAACAGAAACTGGAGCTACACTAGGATGGTCGTTCTTTCCACCTTCATTTAGAGGAACCGTATCAGCTTGCCAAGGGGATATAGTAGGGGAATTGTCATTGCACCTATGTCAGAATGGTGAGCCTTTCCACTTTCATTGATATAAAAGGTAAAGAGTTCAATTTGATCATGGTGCACCTTGAGCCTCTCACTATAATAGATTGGCATGCTCACCTCAGACTTAGCTTTTATAAGGTGCAACTTTCATCGTGGTTCAAGGTGACTATGCAAAGTTGTTGAAGAAATTGACTACATGTAGCAGGAGCCATTGATGAATCTAGTTGTTCTAGCTTGGTGTGAGTGTAGTGGCTTGATGGCAAGGTGCAACACTAGTGATGCATCATGTCTGATGCAACATTGTGATGTGTACTTGTGCTTAGGGCAGGTCTACTCATGTGTCTCTTTGTAATCAGAGTCTAGAGGTCTCACCATCTTGGTTCCTTTTGATGGGCAGAGCATCAGTGCATAGAGATATGCAAGGACTTTTAAATCAATTTTGCCTCCATTGGAAAGTCCTTAGGCTCTACATCAAACCATCACGAGTACAATCATACCTATGTAATTGCATGTTGGCCAAGTTGTTAGGCCCCTCAAGCAACCTATATTTGGAGGCCACAACTTTTAGAGAGATGTCATGAAGACCAAGTATTGTTTGGCTTCAATCACTATGAGTGTGTATATCTCAAAAAAGTATTTGATTCAAGATTTGATTACACATTATCCAAAGAAGGTTCGCAACATCTGATTTATTCTACTCCTTCTAGTAACAAGGTGTAGGACCCTCATGTCATAGGTTCTATTAGTGTAAATATGAGAATGGATTCAAAATAACATGTGTCAAATAAAGATTGCCATTTATGTGTATCTTGCTCTATCTCATTTTATTAACAAAAATATCTATCAAACACCTATTTGGCACACCTGCCTATGCAAGTAGCCCTATGAGGGTAGTGAGTCCAATTTAGACATCCCCGATGACCACTACAAGATGGGTACCATCTCATGGAGCGTAATGTGACTTCAATTCTTTGTAACTACGAGTTGAAGGGCACAATAATGAAACTTGAACCGCTTTGACCCGATGTTATAAAGTCATCATTTAGTTGGCATCAATCGTCATTCTGCAATTAATCATTGAGATAGTAAATGGGATTTGACCAAATGACCTAACTCAACTTGGCATGCTTGTTGGGCTAATCATCACTTAATTGTGATTAGTTTTCCATATATGGATATTCAAATAGGTGTGCATGCATCTGATGGTACATATTGCAGTTGTGTAACAACTAAGTCACATTGTGAGTGAAATCCCTAGCCTCAAAAGTCGGTAGCATGTCTTCCCAAACTTGAAGTTGCTATAGGCGAGGGGGGTGCACAATGTAAAAAAACAAACTAGTGAAGCTTGTCTCTTGTGTCTCTGGTTGCCACTACCATGTTGTTGCTACCATTTGTCTTTGATACTGCTCAAGAACAAGGAAGAAGGGACCTTTGCTTGTAGTCTCACTTGGCCTCCAATTCTCTTGTTGATGGTTGCCACCATCGTTGCCAATTACTCTGAAGCATGGATGAATGTACATCCCTATCATGGGTGTTTGTCCTTATCACTCTTTGTAGTCTACAACAAGAGGAGATCAAGAGGGTGCTTTGTAGGGCCATGTCTACAACCAATGCTTCTAGGTTGTTTGGGGTATCATGAAAATCATCCATGTTATCACAAAATGTCTAGTTTGACATGACCATGAAAGATGATTCAAAAACTTTGGATTGACATAATATCGATTTCATAATTTTCTTGCTA
The DNA here is from genome assembly GCA_038087645.1 of Saccharum hybrid cultivar R570. Classification (NCBI taxonomy): domain Eukaryota; kingdom Viridiplantae; phylum Streptophyta; class Magnoliopsida; order Poales; family Poaceae; genus Saccharum; species Saccharum hybrid cultivar. The sequence goes on along the minus strand of JAQSUU010000579.1, from coordinate 2,317,326 downwards.
ACATTTTTGATAAGTTGGCAAGCAAAATTACCTATAATCATCTTGAGTTGCTATTAGTGTTATCAAGCTAGCTCAGCACTAAAGCCATCAAAGATGCCTTATTGGGGGAAAATACAACAGAATAATCAAGTAATTTCACTCTACTACACTATCATTGATTGTAACCTTGAATAGTAGATTAAGCTCCTTGGCTAAATGAAGAAAAGCAGTAAGTACTTGCTTTGTTTCAAATATTAAGTCAGTTTAGTTTTGTAAGTCAAACTCGTCTAATGTTGATCAAGTTTATAGAAAAAATATTAACATCTATAGTATCAAATAAATACATATCAAAATATACTTCATGGTATATCTAATGAATATTGTTTGATGATGTAGATGTCTGTGCATTCTATAAACTTGGTCAAAGTTTGAGAAGTTTGACTTAAGACAAAACTAAAACAACTTGCAATTTGGAATGGAGTAATAAATCACTTTCAAGCCTTAAAATAATAGTATTATGCATGAATGCTACAATATAACAATTATCTAAAAGGCTAAACCTATTGTGACAAATTACATACTGTAAACATGTCATAGGAGTAGTCAAGGTATGGGGAATGACAATAAAAGACACATTGCTATTTCGAACATGTTAACAATCATGTCATGTGCAAGTATAAACAAGAGAAATTTCTTGCATGTTGAACCCCTATTTGTATTTGGAGGGGGAAGGGGGCTTCAGAAATGTGCAGTGTTAAATTTTTTTTAAGTAATGGCAGGAGCTCTGCCTTTCCATTAAGAGAGGGGTTTAAAAGGATTTTATATGTACAAGCAAAGGGAACACACCCCTCATGGGTAGGAACAGGAAAGAAGAAAACACCCCTAGCCAAAAGTTCGCTTTCTCTCCTCTATGTCATCTTCAATTCTCACCACTACCTGCCATACCATTTTGGCCTTATTGATGAAGATTCGTCTGTTCCTTTCTTTCCAAAGGTTCCAGAAGGTGTATATCACTATGCCATTAAACCGCCTATGCTCCGCTTTAGGCGCTTTCCTTGTGGCCTCCTCCCACCAAGGTGTGATCTGTATGGGGTCAGCTTGCTGTTTACCCCAGCGGTCCATCAATGTGTTCCCATGCCAGAATTTGGTTCTAGACCGCCTTAGCAAAGGGACAACCTAGGCACAAGGGCGCTCCTGTCTCTAGTGGCCCATTACAGAGCACATAGTAGTCTTGGTGTGGCCACCCTCTTTTCTGTAAGTTTTCTGTTGTTAGGTGTTTTCCATGTGTTAGGATCCAGGCGAATACCTTGCATTTATTTTTTGCATGTGCTTTCCAAATTTGATCACTTCAAGATCTTGTTGAAAGCATCTAGGCCCCGAGAGTTGGTTTCGGCAATTGATGACAACGCTTTATTACTATGACTAACGTGTGTTTTGCAGAAACCTTGGTAAGTTAGATCATGGAGGTAATAACTGCTTTGGGCACCATGGTATTCATGCCCCTTAATGGAAATCATTTCGGTTTTCAAAGGAGTGACGTCAAGATTAAGGACGGTTAGTTCCGGATGTCAAGGTGTTGAGTTACATTTGGAATAGTCGTTAGGATATTCATTTTCTCTTTTGGCCGTACTATAAAGGGGAGCATGAGCAGGTAGCTTGACCTAGGTGAGTCCTATGTTTAGGTGTGGTGCACACTTGTTAAACTTAGCACTAGGCAGCTCTAGAATAGCTCAAAATTCAGTTGGAAGCAACTTGGTTCAAGTTGCGTCGCGTTTCGGAGTGTTTAGAGAGTTTTTTCCCTTGACCGGACGCGGTTCTCGGCTTGACCGGACGCGTTCGGTCAGTTCAAAACCGCGACTGCGTTTCGGCGCTGACGACCGGACGCGGTCCTTGCGAGGACCGGACGTGGTGGTCAGACCAACACGTGTCACTTGAGGGAAACCATCTGTTCGGACGCGACCTGGGTGTGATCGGCGCGTCCGGTCACGTTCCAGTAAGGTCCTGCGACGACCGGACGCGTCCGGTCATCACCGATCGGACGCGGTCGCGCGTCCGGTCTCGTTACAGTAAGCTCCCTGCACGATCGGACGCGTCCGATCACCCCTGACCGGCGTGTCCGGTCACTCAGCCGAAATTTCAGAATTTCGACCGTTACGAGCGACCGGCGCATCCGGTCACTCAGCCGAAATTTTAGAATTTTGACCGTTACGTGCGACCGGCGCGTCCGGTCACTTCGACCGGCGCGTCCGGTCACCCCGCGTTTTGCTGAGTTGGCAGGTAACGGTTCGTTTCGACTGTGGGATGTATAAATACATCCCCACCACCTCTTTTAGAGGTCTCTTGCTCATTTGTTCAGCTGTGAAACACCTTTGGAGTGCAAGGGAGTGCAAGAGCTCTAGTGAGGAGTGTGATTTGAGAATCAAAGCTTGAGAGTTCCTCACTAGTGATTAGAGAGTAGCAAGTGTGCATCCTCCTTCTCATTAGGCTCGTTTTGGTCAAGTGAGAGTTCTAGCTTGTTACTCTTGGTGATCGCCATCACCTAGATGGCTTGGTGGTGATTGGGAGTTTGGTGATCATCCGGCGAAGCTTGTGGATGACCCAACTCATCTTGTGAGCGGTTTTGGGCGATTCACCGCGACGGAGTGTCGAAGAATCAGCCTGTAGAGAGCACTTGATCCTTGCGCGGATCAAGGGGGAGCTACACCCTTGCGCGGGTGCTCCAACGAGGACTAGTGGGGAGTGGCGACTCTCTGATACCTCGGAAAAACATCGTCGTGTTCCTTGCCCTTACTTTCAAGCATTTACATTCTCGTATTTACATTTATTGCTTGATTTACTTTCCTAGAATTGCCATGCTAGACTAGGATTGGAAACTAGGGTGCAAAACTCTTTACCGGTAGAATATCTAGGAACACAAGTAGGCACTGGGGGTGAATTCCAGCTTGTAGGATTTAATTCTTGCAATTAATTTTTAGAGAAGCCCAATTCACCCCCCTCTTGGGCATCTTGATCCTTTCAATTGGTATCGGAGCTGAGTTGCTCCTAATTTAGGCTTTACCGCCTAGAGCAAGATGTCTAACGGGGAAGGACCACCTCCCACCTTTGAGGGGGATGATTTTCCATATTGGAAAATCTGTATGAAGGCGTATCTCAAAGCCATAGATGTTGGGTGTCTTAGAGCCGCAACCCAAGGGCTTCCCGCTATCAAGGATCCCATCAACCCAATTGGTGACGAGGAGAAGTACGACCGGTGGAATGCAAAGGCCAAAAATGCACTCTACCGGGGCTTAGGCAAGGATATCTTCAATCGTGTGCGTAATGCAAAGAACGCTCATGAATTGTGGGAAAACCTTTGTGCTCTCCATGAGGGAACTAAGAGTGAGCGTGAGGAACGCTATCATATTGCTTTAAAGAAAATTAATTCTTTTGAGATGCTTCCCAAAGAAAGTGCTAATGACATGTACACTCGTCTAAATGTTCTTGTAGAGGACCTCAATGCTCTTGGGCTCACTCAAATGAGCCAATCGGATGTTGCAAGGAAGATCTTGAGTGTTCTTCCCATTGAGAAGTATGGTCACATTGTCACCGTGCTTCACCAAAGTGATCTCTCCACCATAATACTGACACAAGTATTGGAGAAGATCAATGCTCATGAGATGTACATGCACATCACTCCGGAAGAGGGCTCATCATCTTCCAAGAAGAAAGACTTGGCCTTCAAAGCTAGCCATGACAAGAAGAAGAAGAAGGGCCAAGCCATGATGGTGCAAGAGAGCTCAAGTGAAAGTGATGTTGATGATGAATCACTTGCACTCATGGTGAGGAAGACCACCAAAATGCTAAAGAAGCTCAACAAGAGTGGCATCAAGTTCGATGGCAAGAAAAAGAAATTCTTCATAAGTAGCAAAAGAAAGCCAATCTCGGAGATGGATTGCTACAATTGTGGGGAACTTGGCCACTTAGCTCATCAATACCCTAGACCTCCAAAAGACAAGTACAAGAACAAGAACAAGGGCAAGAAAAATGATTCAAGTGATGAAGAAGAAGAGAGGAAGAAAAACAAGCCATACAAGAAGAAGGATGGCAAGAAGAAGGAGTTCCACAAGAAGAAGAAGGGATGAAAAGCATACATTGTTGGTGATTGGCTCACCAATATTGAATCATCTTGTGAGTCCTCCGAAGATGAAAGCAATGATGAGAAAGCGAAGGTTGCCGCATTTGTAATGGGGCCATCATCTTCACCGACATCTTCATCACCACCTTCACCACCTCCATCACCATCATCGTCCACCACTCACCTATGCCTTATGGCCAAGGGTGAACGAAAGGTACAAAACTATTATAGTGATGATGATGATGATAGTGATAGTGATGATGAATATGATGCACCTTCTTATGATGAACTTGTAAAATTGTTAAACAAATACACTAAGGTCATAAGAAGGACTAGAAATGAAAATGATGAACTTCAAAATGAAAATGAATCACTCTCATCTAAGCTTGAAAGTGCTCAAAAGGCTAGTGGTGAGCTCAAAGATCAAAATGAAATTATGTCTTCCACTCTCAAGGTGCTCAAAACTTCTAATAAAGAGCTTAGAGATCAACATGATAAACTTGAGAAGAAGCATGACGAGCTCATCACTAGGCATAACTCTCTAAAAGACAAATATACAACATTGAAAATTGACTATGATAGTCTTTTGGTTGCTAATGAACTTGTTCTTGAGACACATGATGCTACTAACAAAATTGTTAAGTGTGATATAGCTACATCATGTGATGACTTGATCATTGAAAGCATTGAGCAAGGTTCTAGTAGCAAAGGCAAGAGTGTGGTTGAGTCAAGCAATTATGATGATTATGCCAAGATCAAGAGTGAAAATGAGAAGCTTGCAAATGAGAACAAGAAGCTAAAAGGTTTGATGGCTCTTGAGAAGCAAACAACAAATGAGTCACTCATTGAAGAAAACAAAAAGCTCAAGCAAGAGAAAGAGCATCTCAAAACTGGCCTAAGCAAGTTCACAAGAGGTCAATATTTGCAAAGTGAGCTACTCATGAACACCGTAATGAAGATGGATAGAAGTGGTATTGGGTACTTGGCAAATCAAGAGAAGAAGGCAAAAGCTTAACAACAACAAAGCAAGTCAAAGCCCAAGCCAAAGAGATGTGTTGAGTGTGGACAAGAAGGTCACTTTGCTCATGAGTGCAATACTCCACCACCACAACCCTTGCCCAAGCATGCTAGACCCTTTGCCTTCAATGCTCATTACATGCTAAGAAAAGATTCAAATGGAAAGTTGAAAGTTATGTTCTTGGGTCCCCCAAACAAGAATAGGCCTAAGAAAATATGGGTTGCCAAGTCACTAGTTGAGAAAGTCAAGGGTCTCTCTCAAGTGTGGGTCCCTAAACAAAAAGCTTGATCTCTTGTGTGTAGGTGAACTACAAGACTGGTGGATCTCATTGGGTTATTGATAGTGGTTGCACTCAACATATGATCGGTGATCCTCGTATGTTCACCTCCTTTGAAGAGAATAGGGTATGTCAAGAGAAGATCACATTTGGAGATAATTCAAAGAGCAAAGTCAAGGGTATAGGCAAGATTGCAATATCAAATGATCACTCACTCTCAAATGTGCTCTATGTTGCTTCATTGAGTTTCAACTTATTATCCGTTGGGCAACTTTGTGACCTTGGCTTCCAATGCTTGTTCACACCAAATGAAGTGGTAGTTTCAAAGATAGATGACAAGCAAGTGATATTCAAAGGCTTTAGATACAACAATCTTTATCTTGTTGACTTCACCTCCGAAGATGCAAACTTGATGACATGTTTATTCACCAAGACCTCACTTGGATCACTCACTCTCAAGAAGTTTGCAAAGAGAGCTCAAAATGAATTTGAAGTCAAGATAAAGAAGATTAGAAGTGACAATGGCAAAGAGTTTGACAACACCAACATTGAAGCTTATTGTGATGAAATTGGAATCAAGCATGAAGTTTCTTTAACCTACACTCCTCAATAAAATGGTGTAGTTAAGAGAAAGAACCGGACCTTGATCACTCTTGCAAGAACAATGTTAGATGAGTACAATACTCTAGAGAAGTTGTGGGCCGAGGCAATCAACACCGCATGCTATGCTTCAAATCGCCTCTTCCTACAAAAGTTTCTTGGCAAGACCCCCTATGAGTTGCTTAATGGGAAGAAGCCAGACGTCTCATTCTTCCGGGTGTTTGGTTGCAAATGCTACATCTACAAGAAGCGTCAACACCTAGGGAAGTTTCAAAGACGTTATGATATTGGTTTTCTTGTTGGTTACTCATCAAAGTCCAAAGCATATAGAGTATTTAACCATGCCACCGGTTTGGTTGAAGAAATATATGATGTGGAATTTGATGAATCTAATGGCTCCCAATGAGCAATTGAGAATTGTGATGATGTAGGTGATGAACCCTTGAGGGAGGCAATGAAGAACATGCCGGTGGGAGACATCAAGCCAAAAGATGATGAAGACGATGTACAAATTGTTGATCCACCATCTTCATCACATGTGCCTCAAGATGATGACAAGAATGAGAGAGTTGAAAATGAAGACACTTATGTCTCTCATGAACAAGCCGAGGCACAAGCTCAAAATGTTGATGCTCCCCATCCACCCCCTCAAGTGGTTGATAGAAGAAACTCACCTCTACTTCAAGCACATCCACAAGATCTCATCATAGGGAGTCCTTCTAAGGGAGTAATGACTCGATCTCAAAAGCTTGCTTCTTTTGTTGAACATCACTCCTTTGTCTCTTGTGTTGAACCTAAGAATATAGAAGAAGCTCTTCAAGATCCAGATTGGGTGAATGCTATGCATGAAGAATTGAACAACTTCGCCCGCAATCAAGTATGGACACTTGAAGAGCATCCTAAAGGTGCAAGAGTCATTGGAACCAAGTGGGTGTTCCGCAACAAGCAAGATGACCAAGGCGTAGTGGTGAGGAACAAGGCAAGACTAGATGCAAAGGGGTTCTTTCAAGTTGAAGGTCTTGATTTTGGAGAGACCTTTGCACCCGTTGCAAGACTTGAAGCCATTCGTATCCTCTTTGCATATGCATCACATCATGATATGAAACTATATCAAATGGATGTGAAAAGTGCATTCTTAAATGGCTTCATAAATGAACTAGTCTATGTTAATCAACCTCCCGGGTTTGAAGACCCTAGATATCCTAATCATGTCTATAGGTTGTCCAAGGCGCTATATGGGCTCAAGCAAGCCCCTAGAGCGTGGTATGAGCGCCTCCGGGACTTCCTCATTGAGAAGGGCTTCACCATTGGGAAGGTCGACACCACACTTTTCACCAAGAAGCTTAATGGGGAGATCTTCATTTGTCAAGTGTATGTTGATGATATCATCTTTGGATCAACAAATGAAGAATATTGCAAGGAATTTGGTGAATTGATGTCGAAGGAGTTCGAGATGTCTATGATTGGTGAGCTCACATTCTTCCTTGGTTTTCAAGTCAAGCAAATGAAAGAAGGGATTTTCATCTCTCAAGAAAAGTATACCAAGGATCTTCTCAAGAAATTCAAGATGGAAGAATGCAAACCAATCAAGACCCCAATGCCATCTAATGGACATCTCGACCTAGATGAGGGAGGTAAACCGGTTGATCAAACTCTCTACCGTTCTATGATTGGTAGTTTGTTGTACCTTACCGCATCTAGGCCCGATATCATGTTTAGTGTGTGCATGTGTGCTCGCTTTCAAGAGTGCCCTAAAGAACCTCACTTAAGTGCCGTAAAAAGAATCTTAAGATATCTTAAGCACATCCCAAGCATTGGTCTTTGGTATCCCAAAGGAGCTAGATTCCAACTAGTTGGCTATTCTGATTCGGATTATGCCGGTTGCAAAATTGATAGAAAAAGCACATCCGGAGGGTGCCATTTGCTTGGGAGGTCTTTAGTATCTTGGTCATCTAAGAAGCAAAATAGTGTGGCTTTGTCCACCGCCGAGGTGGAATACATTGCCACGGGGGCTTGTTGTGCACAAATTTTATACATGAAACAAACCCTCCTAGACTATGGAATTGTTCTTGAAAAGGTGCCACTTTTATGTGATAATGAAAGTGTAGTTAAAATTGCTAATAACCCGGTACAACACTCTTGCACCAAGCACATTGATATCCGTCACCACTTTCTAAGAGATCACGTTGCTAAAAATGATATATCACTAGAAGGTGTAAGAAGTGAAAATCAATTAGCGGATATCTTCACTAAACCTTTGGATGAAGCTACCTTTTGTAGGTTGAGAAGTGAACTCAATGTGCTTGACTCTAGTAACTTTAAAAAATGAGCTTGTGTTGTTCCTTGCATTGCATTGTATTATATGTCATGTTTAATTACCCGCAATGCATCTAGGGCTTGGCTAACACGATTACAATAACCCTCCTTTGGAGGAGTGAAGAAGCCTAACCGTGGATCAAACTTGACAAGCAACCTAGCTTTACTTACTTGTTTTGCATTGCATTTGCATGGTTGTTGCTTTGTCGTTTCTTTTCGGTTTGGCTTTGAGCAACCTCTGTGTTCGTCCATGGGTAGAGAGAGCATTTTGACGCTCCCAAGGGTTCAAAAACTCTATTGCATGGCCATACGTTGCTCCTCGGGTGTTTGTTGCCTATTTTCCTAAAAATAATATTAGCCTAAGGCAAACTATTTTGAGAAACTTGAGGGTTTGAGTGAGGTCACTCATATCATGTTCCAATTGGTGTTTATTTGTGTCTCTTTGAATTGGAACATGATTGGGAGAAGTCACGTCGAAGTTTGGAATGAAGAAGGGCGAAAAACAATGACCGAACGCTGGACCGGACGCTGCACCGGACGCAGTGATGCTTCACCACCACGTCCGGTCCCGGCGACCACCAGCGCGTCTGGTCATCCAGAAGACCATCTCCTGACCTTGTGACCGGACGCTGCACTGGACGCGCTGCTGTTGACCACCGCGTCCGGTCCTGGTAACCACCACCGCGTCCGGTCATTCGCGATGACTTTCCCGTGTAACCCTTGACCGGACTCTGTCCGCGTCCGGTCAGTTCTAACCGGACGCGTCCGGTCGCTCTAGGAGCTTATTGGAGTGTGATCGGACGCTGCACCACCACTTCCAGTCAAATCGACCACCGCGTCCGGTCATCGTTTCCTGAGCGGATCTAACCCCTCATATATTTCTTCGTTCCTGATCCTTTCTTCTTCATCAGACCGCCGCTCATGCCCTAGCTTCTCAATCTCGTCGAGTTCCCAACCCTAGGTCGCCGGAAACGCCGTTCCCCGCCGCGTTTTGCCTCCTCCTCCGGCGTGCCCGGCCGCTCAGCCCCGCCGTGCTTGCCTCCACCCGCACTGCGCCGCCCAACCCGCGCCCACCGTGCCCGCTGCCCTTGCCGCCGCCGCTCCACCGCTGACGTGCCTTGCAGCCGCCTTTGAGCCACGCCGCCATCTCCTGCACCACCTCCGGGCACTACTTGCGTCACCTCGTGGTTTTCCAAGCACCCTAGCCTCGTCGATCGTCCTTCGCCGATTCTCTGCTTCTAGGGTTTGCCATATTCCTCCGATCGAAGGTGAAATCATGTTTTTCAACTTTTTCAATCTTTCAATTCCTTCGATTAGGGCTTACTTTGACCGTCGTCCCATAGCTTATCATCATCATTACTTGAATCGATCTTTTCAGTGCTCGTCCGGCGTATTCGGGAAGTCTCACGAACTAGGTCATCTTACCTTTTCACCGTCTACTCGTCAATCCGAGGTAGCTATCGCGTTTCGATTCATATCTTACCCTATATGCTTGCTATCTCTAGGGTTTCGTACCTTTTAGACTATATATGTTGCTTATAGTAGATCCATCTATTTTGTCTTTTCAACGAGTTTGTCGGTGTGTCGGGGTGACTGCTGTTTAGTTATTGAATCCGAGGCCAAGCCTGCGGATACGGATTGAGGCCAAGCCTCTTGAGTGTTAGTACACCATCTTTTAGAGGATTCCCGATAGTTTGACAGCATGGTTCGTTGCAAGAACGCTAGTGGTGCTCCTAGTGACGGGGATGATAGTCCTCCTCGTCTGTCTGAGGTTGCACGTGGCAAGCGCATAAAGGTTATGGCCAGAAAGAAGAAGAAGACCCTCATAGATGCAGAGATAGCTCAGGCAGTTGCAGATGCAGCAGAGCAGGCAGAGAGGGGAGGCAGGAGCAGTGGTATACGCATTGGCGAGCGTCGCTTTAATCTTGAAGGTCGACAGCTTGGTATAGAGACTACTGAGGCCACTAAGGGCACAGAGGTGACAGTGGATGCATATGCTATGTCAGTTGATCCACCTGCAGAGGCTCCAGAGGGGATAGAGGAGCAGCCAGCTCAGACTCCACCGCGTCGCCGCTCCACACGCACACGAGCTCAGGTGACTCCTAGGCCAGAGGGCCAGCGTCATGGAGGACGTCCACCTCCCAGGGTTAGAGGTTCACCCCCTGTCGAGCACTTTGACTCGAGAGGTGCTACAGCACGTCAGGTGCAAGGGTTGAGATTTGTTGAGGTCAGCCGGTGGTTCCCACCTCAAAGGGACTCCAGAGCTTCAGAGGGTTTCTATACTCCTCTATAGGAGGATTTCTACAGAGCTTATGTTGACAGTGGCATTGCCTTTCGACCACAGAGGGTCTGTCGCATTGAGTCACTTGTTGAGGTAGTGGGTGAGCAGCTTCGTCCGCACCTGTCCTTTCTACCGGGCTTGTCAGATTTTCTTGGATGGACAGGTGCATACTGCGACACTTGGGTTAGGGAGTTCTATGCTTCACTATCGATTGATCCGGCCCATGAGTTCATACACTTTGCATTCCGAGGCCGCGACCGCAGACTGTATAGCACAAGAGTGTGGGAGATTCTCAGACTCCCAGCTTCAGACATGAAGATCCACCAGCTCTGTTCGGTCAGATAGCTCCACCTAGACGCCCTCATGGCGGTACTGTGCCACCTACAGATCTGATCCGACCCTGCTTCCGTGAGCCTTTTGGCGAAGGGTCTCGTCGCACACCTGCCAGTATGACATCGCTTGCCCGAGTTCTGGATGCTATTGTTAGGCGTACTCTTCTTCCCAGGCTTGGTTACAGAGAGGGATTGACCAGGATGCAACTATGGGTTGTTCACCACCTCCTCTCACAGACACCTTTTGACATTTGGGATCTTATGCTTAGTGAGATGGAGGACACCCTGGCAGAGGGCTTCAAGGGACACCGTCAGCTGCCCTATGCTCATTGGATTTGCTTCATCATTAGATCTGCACTTGAGCTTCCTGCAGAGATTAGAGCTGAGATATCTGATACTACTACTGTTTTTCCTGAGTATGATATCCGTCAGCTATGGGCTTCAGTTACGAGAGAGCAGGCCTCTGTGCTAGGATAGAGAAAGAGACCTCTGGTGCCTGAGACAGCGGCTGAGCAGGACGCGACCGTACAGGGTCTTGCTGAGGCAGAGCTTGCAGATCTAGATGCTCAGCCCGCTGATATAGCTGAGGATGAGGCCTCTGACAGCACTGATGAGGATTATCAGCCCATCCCTAGGTATCGGTCTCCTCGGCCTCACGACCACGAGGCCGGTGGCTCTGGTTCAGCCTCCCGCTCAGACCCAGCCATGGTGGCTATTCTTGAGAGGCTGACCCAGGCACAGGAGCGACAGGAGTTTCAGCTACAGAGGCAGGCTCAGGACACCGCTGCAGCCTTTGCTCAAATCCAGGCTCGATAGGATGAGTTCCAGAGATAGCAGCTTGAGATACAACGCCAGCAAGTCGAGATGCAGCGTCAGCAGTATGAGATGCAACGACAGAGTGCAGCTAGCCAGCAGCAGTACTTGGATCTTCTGCGTCACCTAGTCACAGTTGGGGTTCCTCCACCTGCATCTGTCCTAACTTCAGCCTTACAGTCTAGTGGACCTTCGAGTCAGGGACAACTGAGCTTTCAGTTCACCTCTCCATAGCTACAGGTCCCTCAGTCGTTCCAATCCCCGAGCTACATGCCTATTCAGACGGGATTTACTCCTTTAGACTAGCATCCCCCTCACCTTTTGACCGGCACACCATTCGTTGATTTTAGTGCCACATATAGTGAGTTGACTGGTCAGCCGACGCCCTCGCACACCACTTTTGCTACTTCTTCAGGGTTGTCAGCTTCAGAGGCAGTTGTTCCTCCTGTGACAGGGACTGGCACTACAGAGACAGTTCCTTCGTCCGTTGCCTCGACAGATCCCCCAACTATTGGCTCACTTCAGGCTCAGGTCATAAAGACTGCTCCACTTATTGCTACTTCATTAGTACCTGTTCCTGTTGCTCAGACCCAGACCGCTTCACAGCCACGTGCTTCTTCAGAGGGTCAGCCTGATAGCTTTGAGTCCGAGGGAGACACTTCTCAGTTTGTGATTACTCCGCGCTCCTCGGCACCCGACTCGACTCCATCTGTTCCCCCGTCAGATCCTTAGATTAGTTTTTGGCGGTTGATGCCAAAGGGGGAGAGAGAGAGCAGATTCAGGGGGAGTTTTTGATAGAGGTTTTTTGTTTTTTTGTGTGCTACATTCATGCATCATGTTTACTTTACAGTAATTGCATTCTTGTGACATGTGGTCGTGTGAGATACTTTGAGTCTATATGGTTTATCTAGTCACAGTTTTAAATCTTGTCACTTGTTTGTTTATAGCTCATGAGGTTGTGCTTCCGTGCCTTACTCTGATTTCTTTTGAGCTATATCTTTTTGTGTACTAACGTTTCATGTCTTATCTTATAAGTACACTCTTTTGGCTTGGAACACATAAGCAATTCCTAACCTCTTGTGCTTATTGCTTTTTGCTTATGTGAACCAAGCATGTTCGAAAACCTCAACTCCTATCTTTTGAATCTTAGTGTTGTCATCAATCACCAAAAAGGGGGAGATTGAAAGCATCTAGGCCCCGAGAGTTGGTTTCGGCAATTGATGACAACGCTTTATTACCATGACTAACATGTGTTTTGCAGAAACCTTGGTAAGTTAGATCATGGAGGTAATAACTGCTTTGGGCACCATGGTATTCATGCCCCTTAATGGAAATCGTTTCGGTTTTCAAAGGAGTGATGTCAAGATTAAGGACGGTTAGTTCCGGATGTCAAGGTGTTGAGTTACATTCGGAATAGTCGTTAGGATATTCGTTTTCTCTTTTGGCCGTACTATAAAGGGGAGCATGAGTGGGTAGCTTGACCTAGGTGAGTCCTATGTTTAGGTGTGGTGCACACTTGTTAAACTTAGCACTAGGCAGCTCTAGAATAGCTCAAAGTTCAATTGGAAGCAACTTGGTTCAAGTTGTGTCGCGTTTCGGAGTGTTTAGAGAGTTTTTTCCCTTGACCGGACGCGGTTCTCGGCTTGACCGGACGCGTCCGGTCAGTTCAAAACCGCGACTGCGTTTCGGCGCTGACGACCGGACGCGATCCTTGCGAGGACCGGACGCGGTGGTCAGACCGACACGTGTCACTTGAGGGAAACCATCCATTCGGACGCGACCTGGGTGTGATCGGCGCGTCCGGTCACGTTCCAGTAAGGTCCTGCGACGACCGAACACGTCCGGTCATCACCGATCGGACGCGGTCGCGCGTCCGGTCTCGTTACAGTAAGCTCCCTGCACGATCGGACGCGTCCGATCACCCCTGACCGGCGCGTCCGGTCACTCAGCCGAAATTTCAGAATTTCGACCGTTATGAGCGACCGGCGCGTCCGGTCACTTCGACCGGCACATCCGGTCACTCAGCCAAAATTTCAGAATTTCGACCGTTACGTGCGACCGGCGCGTCCGGTCACTTCGACCGGCGCGTCCGGTCACCCTGCGTTTTGCTGAGTTGGCAGGTAACGGTTCGTTTCGACTGTGGGGTGTATAAATACATCCCCACCACCTCTTTTAGAGGTCTCTTGCTCATTTGTTCAGCTGTGAAGCACCTTTGGAGTGCAAGGGAGTGCAAGAGCTCTAGTGAGGAGTGTGATTTGAGAATCAAAGCTTGAGAGTTCCTCACTAGTGATTAGAGAGTAGCAAGTGTGCATCCTCCTTCTCATTAGGCTCATTGTGGTCAAGTGAGAGTTCTAGCTTGTTACTCTTGGTGATCGCCATCACCTAGATGGCTTGGTGGTGATTGGGAGTTTGGTGATCATCCGGCGAAGCTTGTGGATGACCCAACTCATCTTGTGAGCGGTTTTGAGCAATTCACCACGACAGAGTGTTGAAGAATCAGCCCGAAGAGAGCACTTGATCCTTACGCGGATCAAGGGGGAGCTACACCCTTGCGCGGGTGCTCCAACGAGGACTAGTGGGGAGTGGTGACTCTCTGATACCTCAGAAAAACATCGCCGTGTTCCTTGCCCTTACTTTCAAGCATTTACATTCTCGTATTTACATTTATTGCTTGATTTACTTTCCTAGAATTGCCATGCTAGACTAGGATTGGAAACTAGGGTGCAAAACTCTTTACCGATAGAATATCTAGGAACACAAGTAGGTACTAGGGGTGAATTCCGGCTTGTAGGATTTAATTCTTGCAATTAATTTTTAGAGAAGCCCAATTCACCCCCCCCTCTTGGGCATCTTGATCCTTTCACTTGTGAAGGAGTCTCTAAATTGGATCCGGTATGCTGAGCGAGTGCTATAATTGCCATTTGGTGTCCATTTCCAAGTGATGGAGTCTCTAACGCCTTGATGTAGATGTACATACTGGATCCTAATCCAAATGGAGACAAACTCCTCAATGTGAGTGGCCGATCGAGGTGATATGTCTTCTCAAGGAGCGCATCCAAAAGTTGTTTCAAAGTTCCTACTGCACTGTTCTATTTTTTGTGTGGCTCGTTGGAAGAGGTTGGGGGCTAGGAATTTGGGAGCTTCACCTTCGAGCTAGTTGTTGTGCCAGAAGCAGGTTTTTGTGCCGTCTCCTAAGGTGATTGTGGTTGAGGAGTTGAAAAGGAGATGGTTAGCATTGCTATGAGGTAGGTCCATTCCTACCCAAGGCTTGGTGTCTTGAGTCCAATCCTGCCATAGCCATCAGAGTCTGAGGGCATGGCCAAACCTATCTAGGTTGGAGACCCCTAAGCCCCCAAGGTCCTTTGGATGGGTGACCGTTGGCCAATTAACTAGGCAGTGTCCTCCATTTGCATTTTCCTCCCATTTCCAAAGGAATGATCTCCTGATCTTGTCTATTTTTTTCTTGTCCACGCCACCAGGGGAATACGGTGAGATGATAGGTAGGCATGGTGGATAGGACCGAGGAGATGTGTGTGAGGTGTCTAGCTCTATTAAGCAGTGTCCCATTCCATCTAAGTAGATGCTGCCCGATGCGATCGATGAGCGGCTACACATGGACCTTCTGGAGCGGTCAGATGTGTAGCTATAGCCCTAGGTATTTGCAAGGAAAAGCACCTCTGGTACATGTAAATAGGGACAACACTGAGTCAAGGTTGACGTCTTCACATCTGATCAGAAGTGAAGCCCAGAGAATTTTTCAAATGCCACCAGGATTATTTTGACAGCTTTGATGTCCTCTTTTATTGGGTTGATAAAGATAGCCGCATCATCTTCATACATGGTGGTTCTCCATTTAGCTGTTGCTAGAGGTAGGGGGTTATGATCTCTTGTCAGGTCGCCTTGTCAAGCAGGCGCTGTGAGGGTCCATAGCCAAGATAAAGAGCATGGGCGAGAGGGGAGTGCCTTGTCGAACGCCTCTAGCATGGCTGAAGCTGGGTCCTTTTTGTCCATTGAGGAGTGCGCAAGAAGCAGTTGTGCGAAACAAGATGGACACCCATTCAAGGCAATGTGTTCCAAACCCCAATGCCTATAAAACCTCTAGTAGATAGCTCCAATTTATGGTGTCAAAAGCCTTGTGTATGTCAAGCTTCATGAAGAGAGCTGACGATTTTAGCTTGTGCAATTTACGTACTGCGCCCTAGATGCAGAGGAAGTTGTCATGGATGCTTCTCCTTTTAAAGAAAGCTCTTTGGCAATTTGACACTAGGGAGTTCAGCCAGGGGGATAGTCTATTAGCCAACAATTTGGAGAAAATTTTTGCAATGCTGTGTATGAGGCTAATGGTTCTAAAATCAGTGACCCTTGTGACATCCGGATTTTTTTGGGAGGAGGACAATTTTGTCAAATTAAGCCTGTCAAAGCTTTGGGAGTTTAAAGCGAATAGGGTATTCAAGGCGGGCATGCTATCCTCTTTTATGATTTCCTAGCATCCTTTGAAGAAGGTGCTTGTAAAACAATCTAGCCCTGGCGCTTTGTCTGACGGCATGGATTTTATGGTGACTTCCACCTCTTCCTCAGAAAAGGGCGTTTCAAGCTCTCCCAAATCGTGTGCAGTGTATCCCAGGGACTGCCAGTTGAGGGATGTGTTCCTTGGAGTTGTGGAGCTGATGTGGTTTTGGAATTAATTTGTCACCACTTTTTGCTTGTCCTGATGAGCCAATACAATCCCTGTGTTAGTGTGGAGATATAATGGATGTAATTCTTTCTCTATCGCACATTAGCCCTGATGTGGACTTCGTGTTGGCGTCTCCACAATGGATGTATGTGAGTCTTGATCTCGGCATAATTCTGATTTTTCAATGGCTGTGAGTCCCACACTGTGGGATTTGAGGCGTCGGTGCAGGTCAAGCTCCTGATTCATGAGCACTTTAGATTCTTGTGCCAATTCCAGTTGCAGTAGAAGTTCTTTAACTAGTGCTAGCTGAAGTTTGGTGTCCCCTATTTTCTCTTTGTGCCAACACTTAATAGCCTTTCTAGCTCGTGCCATTTTGATGTGCATGCGTTTTAGGGGTAGCGAGGAATGAACCAGTTTGTTCCATACATCCTAGATCATCTCATGGAAGCCATTGACCTTAGTCTAGAAGTTTTCGAAGCAAAACAAAGTGTCGCGGTGGTGGTCTAGCTCCCCTTGTAGGAACAGCGGGGTATGGTACGACATGAGGGATGACAGTGAATGGAGGAAGCTAGAAAGATGAGCTCCCATTCTAGAGTGCAATGTAGTCTATCAATCCTAGTTAGAGTCAGGTTATCTTGGTCAATGTTCTAGGTGAAGTGTTGACCATTTAGTTTGATCTCCTTAAGATGTAATTGGTCTATAGCTGCCTTGAAGGTGCCCATGAGGCACCAATTGAGATTGGAGTTGTTTTGTCCTCTGCTTGGTAGATGAGATCAAAATCTCCTAAGATGAGCCATCTACTGTGGTTCAGCGAGGGATACCTCTCAGTTCTTGGAGGAATTGAAGCTTGGCAGCATCCCCCTAAGGTCTAATGTGCCATTTGATCACATCTGCTCTCATGGTAATTGTCGCAGTTATGGCGTTCCCAGTTAGCACACTGTTGGAAAGGTAAAAAAAGTCTTGATTAACAGCTAGTAGGATTCCTCCTCTTGTCTATGTGGCTGGTAGAACAGCGAAGGAGTTACTAAATTTTGGACCTACTATGTGGGAGATCACATTCTAGTCCACCACTTGCAGCTTTGTTTCCTGCAAACATACAATGTTGGCGCCTGTAGTTCTAACCAATTCATTGACAACATCCTATCTTGCGCCGTCATTCAAACCATGGATGTTCTAGTTAAGTAGATTGCAATTACGTTGCGCCATAAACATAGAAGAGGGTTCAGTACATCAAGCCTGGTATGGAAAAGGCCTATGCTACTTAGCTGAGGTCGTCGGCGCATTGTTGAGGCCGACAAGGCCGCAAGGGCCTTAACCGCCATGTTTATGAGTGGTCCCTTGAAGAGGCCGACGTAGCACATGAGCAGGTCATCGAGGGTTAGCCCTTCTTCCTTGATGATGCCCATCTGTTTCTTGAGGACTTGCCCAGCCTTTGCCTAGGCATCACCTCTCGGCCAGGCCATGGCGATGCCGACACTTCTGTGCACTAGAGCAGCTACCTTCTTGCGTCGCTATGGAGGGGAGGCACAACACTGAGGGGCCTGCAATAGAGGTTGGCACAACGTGGGCCCCAGTGCTTCAATGAACGTCATCACTGGGGCACCGTCACAGGTGTTTTGGGTGCCGGTGATGACGACGCTAACAGCGATGCATGGTACCTTCACGTGCTCGCCTTGGTTGTGGTCGCCGTCTTTGGGCTAAGCCAGCTTGGGCCTCTAAGGCTACCCTGTAGCTTCTTGAGCCATGGCAATAACAGATGCAAGTTCTTTTATGATTATTGATGACTGATTTCCATTGTCGGAGGATGCAATTAGTGATGTGCCAAGAGAGCAAGCCATGTTGAAGGCTTGGCCTAGAGATCCTAGCACACGGTCAGCATCAGGAGTATATTGCACACTCTTCCCACACGCTGCAACCTCCAGTTGAAATAGAGCATCCTCAACCTCCTAAACATTAACCATAATTCAAGGGGGAGACGAAAAAGTAGCGAGGGAAGTGTTGATGCGTACCAAGACACGGTTCACAGGAATTGTATCTTCAGTTAGTGCTCTCGTCGCCTTAAGATTCTATCCCTTCTGAATTTCCCAGAGCAAAGGTGTTAGGGAATGTCCACCAAATTTTCCTTATGAGCCTCGTGTCGACGATGTTTGCCCATTGTCGATGATTTTTCATGTCACCGGCCATGCCATGACTCCGATTTGTCCCTCTCCCATTCTTTGG
Source organism: Saccharum hybrid cultivar R570 (assembly GCA_038087645.1). Lineage (NCBI taxonomy): Eukaryota > Viridiplantae > Streptophyta > Magnoliopsida > Poales > Poaceae > Saccharum > Saccharum hybrid cultivar. Next base: position 2,298,701 of record JAQSUU010000579.1, on the reverse strand, counting down.
TAAGGGCACGAGAGGGACTACGAAAGAGCTCGGATCCTATCCACGGCCCTTGTCCTCATGGCACCCCAGCTCTTGATGTCAACGTCGTTGTCGTCCCTATGGCGCTTGTCCCTTGTGTGTGATAGTATAAGATCATGGCGGTCACGCAGGCCGCGCTCCCCAGTCGATGAAACCATATTGCCAAGGGAGCTCTTGGGTAGTGGACCTGCCATAGTCGTCTGGCGGTGACTCGATGAGGTCTAGGTGGATGATGACTCTAAACGTGAGGCCTCGTCGTCCTTTGGGTGGAACCACACCATCATGAGCCCTTTCTGAGCTACCTGTCGGGATTAGCCATGTTACCTTTGGAATGTTGGATGGGTTGTAAGTCCAGGCCTAGAGACACAGGGTTCTGGTGTTGTCATGGCACAAAGAGCGTGTGTCCACATAGTCAAGGTTGCCAGTCCTCGTGACCACCTGTTTGGCGATGCTCTCATTCCACGCGTGCGCCGGGATCCCCTTGAAGTAGAGGCGGACATGGTGACATAGCTTGTAGTGGTCACCTTAGGGTAGCATTCATGACAGCTTCAGTCGGATGTCGAGGTTCCCCACCGGCAGGCGTTCCAGCGCCACGGCCACGTCACGGTGGTGTGGAAACTTGAAGTCGATCAAGAAGTCTTTAGGTTGATGGCACATCACCTTGACATCGATTGGCTGGATGCTGAGGCAAGAGCAGAAAGCTTTCTTGATGTGCTCCGGGGCAATGTCGTCCTTGTCCCTATACAAAAGGGCCACGATGGCACACGAAGATAGCCGCACTAGCTCATCCTCTATGGCACTGTTAGTCACCTCAACCGTCGAGGTTTCCCTTGCCTCAGTATCGGGTCTCCGGGTTGCTCCTTGTTGTGGCGGGGAAGCTCCAAGAAGGCAGCAAGATCTAGGGGAGGGGCCTGCTGTGGTAGAGGTGGTGGTGTCTCGCACTGTGAATGGTAGCGATGGTTGGACATGCAACATGCTTGGACATTATGGTCGAGGCACCTGTAGCGTAAGCATCTCATTAGATCCCTACAATTAGACGCGAGGTTTGGCCACCAGTGAGGCATCTCAAACACCTTTCCCATAGCAACTCAGAGAGGGCAGGACGTGTAGGCGCACGTGTTGGTGGGCGACTTGAATCCTCCTATGAGTTGAATTTGGGCCAACGCTAGCAGCGCTTCAGGAGGACGCACGACCATTCGTCCTCTTCCCATACGTCACCATGAGTCACCATCTTGTCACAAGAACCTCGGGAAGGCATGCCACCATAAGCAAGGGAGAGGCATCCACTTGCATCAGCGGCCGCACCGCGGCCAGGCCAGTGATGGCGGTAGTCGTCCGGACCTTCTTGAGGCAGGATTTGAGAAGGGGAGGTTGGAGGGGGAGTGATTGTGGCTGGTCGGGGGTGGCGAGGTGGAGGGCGTGGGGTTGAAAGTGAAGCTCACATGCTGTGAAGCGGCTGGGGATGTTTCAAGGGGAGGGACGTTGCCGACATCAAGCTCAATCGAGCCTACAACGATGGATCTAAGCCTGGGGCATGGCACTGGGTTGGTCTAGGTCATGGTGAGCTCTAACATGTGGGATCCCCGGTGGCTAGAAGGGGTAGTTGGCAGGTCGCTGAGGCATGGGGAGGGCACCACAGCGGCTAGATTTGAGGTCAGGTGTTGAGCGACGGCGGATCTGGGGCCGACTGCCGGATGCAGGAGGGTGGGGGAGGGGGCGACTTTAAGGATCTAAGTGTTAAAAAAATATAGCAAGGAGGAGTGCAGAATCAAATAGCAGTAATAATATGACATGTATTGTAATTTCTCACCGAAGCATTGAAAGGCATGGCCAAATGTCCCTTGCTTGAGCTTGCTTTCTTCTTGTCCAAAGAATCCAAATATGTGGCTAGAGCATTTGACGTATTCTCTTCTTGTTTCACCTTCTTTGTCTATTAGGCCAGGCACCACATAGACATGACAAGAAAAGAATGGTATGTAATCAGTGGTGACAGGTACAAGGAAACCAGTGCGTGAAACATGATAGCATTTCACAACAAATGGGAATGACAAGGTGTTACTTCTTTGCTCACATCTAATCCAGGCCCCACATAATCATCATCCTCTTTGCTCACCTCTTCCTCCTCCACCTCTATAAGCAAGATGCGTTACAAAAATCACAATGCAAAGAAAGGGTTGCTATCAGGAGTTTAGAACGAATTTCACAAGAGATGGAAATAGCACGATTTTGCTAAAGTAGCTCAAAGACCTTCAGAATTGGCAAATTCAAGTCAACACCCTCCTGTGTCTCTGACGCAGGAATGGCCTCCTCCGTACCAATACCATCCTACCTCGACTGCCCTGACGCAGGAAGGTCATCCTCTTCTTCTTCTTCAGCATCCTCTTCCTCTTCCTCCTCCTCCTCTTCCTCCTTTTGGTGTCGTCCTCCTCAACATCGCTATGGTCCCTGATAGTTATTGAACAGTTCCCCTTCTTGAACACCAACTTGTCGTTCACCACGCTAGCATGCTGGAGGAAGAAGCAGTAGGCCTCATCGATGTCGGGCGAGTCATACCACGCGGGTTCCGTCACTGGCGTCGGTGTGTTCTCTTCCATGGGGACAACATCGGTGCAAACCTCGCCGCCAGGGCTCGCGTCTGGAGCTTGCGCTTCACGCCGTGCGGGGTGACCTCACTCATGGCCCAAGAGTTCTCCTCTGATAGGGGAGGGGCCCTTTGCCCCTCGCATTCAGAGCCCGCGATAGGGACTCTAGCATTGTGATCGAGGAGGGGTTGCTCATACCTGATGATCTCGGGAAAGGAGGCACCATCCTTGGATGGGATCATGACCTTGTAGGCGTCGCCGTCGAGGTGGATGTGGCGGAGGAAGTAGAGGTAGTCTTCATCGGCATCGGTGGCCTCGTCCGTGGACAAGCCGATGGTGTCGACGAAGGGGATGTAGGTTTTGGCCAGCGACAACATGATCGGCGATTTTTGGCTGTGGCCTGGTTTGGAAAGTGGGTGGAATCCACTAGGAGCCCAGGAGACATGGTGTGATTGTATCCACGCTCACGCCTCCTCTTATATCGTGGACCTAGAGCGATTATTCGGCACAACGGTAGGTCCCACTCCCCAGTGCCAGTGGGTAGTCTGATAGTCTATTTGGATCCATTAGCCAGCTAACAACAAATTGGATCCATTAGCCACCTAACAACAAATTGGATCCATTAGCCAACTAATTATTAACTAGCCAACTATATTAGCTGGCTAATTTAGCCAGCTAATATATAGGTGGCTAGTTAATAATTAGCTGGCTAACATTAGTCGGTCCTCTTCCAGGCGTCTGGCTCCATCACGCCTCCTGGCACCACCCAGCACACCCCCTCGTGGACATGCATCGGTGGAGCCCCCTCATCGTCATGGTCCAGGTCGCATGTCACGCTGGTACACTGCTAGCCCATGGGCGCACGTGGCGGTGGCGGTGGTGGAGATCGAGGCAGGGGCGAGGAGGCTCAATGTCAGAGGAGGACCGTAGGAAGGATGGGAGGGAGGAGGAAGGGTGTTTCTGTTATTTCTTCACCTATTAACTGTTATTATCTGATTTGGTCCAACTAGAGAGATATAGTTGTTATCTTGAGGTACAGCTAACAATTAGCTAGTCTATTATCTACACCTGTTTGGATTCAAAAGAGATAATTATTAGCAGATAACTACTGTCTACATGTATCCAAATACGGCCTGAGCCAGGCTCTAGGAGGCATGATCATGAAGACTAAGAATTTTTGTGTTTTTCATCATTTTAAAAAGAATTTCTAAAAATAATATCTCTGGAGATTATTTTCAAAACTAACCCGTTTGGCCGCGCCAATTTCCCTGGCACGGCACGTCTAGTGCAGCCTCTGCTGTGCCACCTCGTCTGGAGCGGCATAGTGGCATACAGAGCCACGTGTGGGCTCCCCTCCCTCTCCCCTGTGCATCTTCCTTCTTTGGGCCCGAGTTCCTAGCCACCTTTCTCGCCCGCCACTGGCCATTTTCCGTAGCCGGGGTTCTGTGGAGGTCGCCCTAGTGGTTCCCCCACCCTAGGGCAATGCATGTTCCCTCTCCTTTCCTCTTCCATGGTTTATTTGAAGAATAGCCTTGCTAGTTAGGGTTTGAATTAAAATTTTATTTCGGCAGATATGAAAAGCAGTTTAGGTAGATCGATTACGTTTAGAAACTTGTCTTTAGGGTCTGCCCTCGATTTTTATGCGCACATATAGTTGCATGTGTCGTATTTTTAGGTTTTTATGATTGCCAGAAATTTTAGTTAGTACTTTTAGCTGTAGGTTATATTTAGTTGCTACATTTATGTTATACTAGCAAAATATGCCCGTAAGTTGCAATGAGACATATACCTTATGACATAAGGTCATGCCGCTTAAAGATTTATTCTGCTCCATCTCTTGACGTGTGTGGCCATCATCCGTTACTTTAATTTAAACTTAAAGAACTAAATATGTATTTTTTTAAATGAGAAAATACAATGAAACCCACATTGGAAAGTATATTTTCACAATTTATTTAAATGCTAGCAGTAATTTAGGGGCACCCGTAATATCTATCTTGAACATGACACCGGTAAAAAGAGGAGTTATTTGAGTCCCACGTGAAAATAAACAATAAACAAAATGGCAACACCATATATTATTAAAAAACAACAATGTTCTTTTGGGCCTGTTTGAATTCCCTCCTCTAAACTTTAGAGTTTTAAAAGGTTTAAAGCACTTTAGCTCACTTTTGAGCTCTACAGCTCTAATATGAGGTGGGTCAAAGTTTAGAGCTAACTTAGATTAATTGTTTGGAGTTTTAACTCTAAAGTTTAGAGGACATCCAAACAGGCTGTCCATTTAGACTACCCACAACGTAGTCGATGCCGAAATTGCCACCTCTACCGATGTCTGGACTTCGGGGGTGTTTAGATTCAAAATATTTGGAATTTTGATACTGTAGCACTTTCGTTTATATTTGGTAATTAGTGTCCAATCATGGACTAATTAGGTTTAAAAGATTCGTCTCGTGATTTACAACCAAACTGTGTAATTAGTTATTTCTTTTACCTACATTAAATACTCCATGCATGCGTCTAAAGATTGATGTGATGGAGAGAGAGTGTAAAAATTTGGAATTTTGAAGGGAACTTAGGCCAGTCTTAATGGAGTTTCATCATAGTTTTATGGGCATTAATTATGCTGATGTGGCACTATATTTATGAAGAGAGAGATGATAAGAGTTTCATGGGAGCAGAGAGAGTTTCATGGGGATGAAACTCTTCTGCACTGTTTCCAAAATTTAGATATATTAGAAACAGTGATATGAAATCTCCATTGATACTGGCCTAAACACCCCCTTCATATGTTGTCACAGCGTCAGCACTGCTCCCTATTCAGCATGTGGGCCCAAATCCATTCCTTCAGACTCTTCACACGAGAGAACTTTCTACCAACCTGTTAAAATATCGTTTTTTGTCAGCCAAGCATCGAGGAATCTGGAGTACTTGATTCGGGTAGAGTCAATTTGTGTTGAGGCCTTTGTTTAGTAATTTAGGGCCAAATTCCACTATGCAAAAAGAAGATTCTCCGTCACATCAAAATGTTGACATATGCATGGAGTATTAAAAGTAGATAAAATTAAAAACTAATTGCACAGTTTTATTGTACTTTACGAGACGAACATTTTAAGTCTAATTAATCAATGTTTGAACAATTATTACCAAATAAAAACAAAAATACTACAGTACAGAATAGTGATTTAGTCATCCCTAAACTAGGGAACTAAACAAGGCCTGAGCATCGTCCAGCACAACGTGTCTCCCAGATGCTGAAACAACATTCTCTCTCCTGTTTCAGCATTGATAAAACCCAACACTGCAGGTAGTCTTAGGGTTGTTTAGTTGGTGAAAAAGTTTGGGTTCGGCTACTGTAGCATTTTTGTTTTATTTGACAATTTATGTCCAATCATAGACTAATTAGGATCAAAAGATTTGTCTCGTGATTTACAACTAAACTGCGTAATTAGTTTTTTCTTTCATCTACATTTAGTACTCCATGCATGTGTCATAAGATTTGATGTAACAGATATTGTAGCACTTTTTAGGTTCACTTTTTGTGAACTAAACAGGCTCTTATATGTCGTCACTTGTGTCTTCCTCCAGCTCTACTTTTCTAGCATCGTTCTGTGCCCTTCTGCTTTTCTACTTTTCTTTCGAAGCACCGCTTCGTGGTGGACCAGCCCAAGAATTAAGGTAGGGCGAACATATATCACAAAATTTTAGCTAAGGACCGGTTTAGATTCAAAAAATTTTGCAAAATAGTATTGTAGCAAGTTTCGTTGTTATTTGGCAATTAGTGTCCAATTATGGTCTAACTAGGCTTAAAAGATTTGTCTTATTCATTTCGTCTAAACTGTGTAATTAGTTTTATTTTTTATCTATATTTAATGCTTCATGCATGTGCATGTGTCCAAAGATTCGATGTGACAGGGAATCTGAAAAATTTTACAAAATTTTTGGGAAACTAAACAGGACCTAAAACTTACAACATGTATATCATGAACAAAAATTGCAAAACGACAAACATATCATAGGCGGAGCCGGTGGGTGGCACAGGTATGGTGCGGCATACCCTAGGCTACAAGCTACTGCAGGGCCAGTAATTAGGCCAGACATCCAAGGCAGCACGGCAGCAGGAGCACTACTTCTATATCGCTGTGTTCGGTTCCCCTGAAAAGGTACAAAAGTGTATTGTAGTATATTTTGGTTTTATTTGGTAAATAGTGTCCAACCATTGAATAATTAGGTTCAAAACGTTCGTCTCGTAAAGTACAACCAAGCGGTACAATTAGTTTTTGATTTCATCTACATTTAGTACTCTCGTCTTGTTTAGATGCACATGAAAAGTTAGAATTTTTTCACTCTCTCCATCACATCAATCTTTGGACCCATGTATGAAGTAGTAAATATAGGTAAAAATAATAACTAATTACACAGTTTAGTTGGAAATCACGAGATGAATCTTTTGAGCCTAGTTGGTCCACGATTGGACAATATTTATCAAATAAGACGAAAGTGGTACTGTTCATCGGATTGAAATTTTTTCAGCATCTAAACGAGGCCTCTATACATATATCGCAAATTTGATATGACAAGGAATCTTTTCTTTGCATAGTGTATTTTTCAAGTAACTAAACACAACCTATGCACAAATCCAGACAAGCTCTAGGCTCTGCAGTACGTACAGCATTACAGAACAAAGTCATCCTTTTCTGCTCCGATCCAAGAGCCTGGGCCTGCTCTAGCTTTTTTCCATTCCATTTAAATAAGACAAAAGTCTTAATCACTCCCCTCAAATATTTGTCCAAATAATCCCCTAAACTAATATTTGGTTTGATTTCCTCTCCCAACTATTTGAGTTAGTCTAGTTTACCCTCAACAAGATTTGTTATTTTTGTTTCCCCGCATATAAGTTGAGTTTAATATCAAGTTTCGTGAGGCGATAGAGGACACCGTAAGTTATGTTAGAAAAAAAATATATCTTAATGTTTTGCCACTATTTTTATAGGCTATGAAATTTAATAATAAATTAACGTTAGAGATACGATGTCTCACAAAAAATAATGATGGAAAATTCAAATGTACTTCTCTAACACAAAATGTGAAACTAAAACACAATTTGTACATAGTAAAACAAAAAATATCATTTTAAGGTGTAAATTGGACGAATTATCACAGGCCAATTTTTGCTGCGTATACCGAATTGCTAAGAGAATTTTGTTGAATTACATATGAAAGTTCTGATACGGCATACCCTATACCAAAATCCTAGATCTGTCACTGAAACATATGCTTGTAACAAAAAAGCTTTTCAAATCTGCGTAGTCATTGAATTTGACTAAAAACTAAACGATCGATATCTATCTATTTTAATCTATGCATAAATAATCAAAGCGAAAATTCACTATAACTATTCTTGTTCAGTGGAGTTGGACTTGTGATGTTTGTGATACACCAAGCGCTAGCTCCAGCTTTGTCTCTTCCGCCGACGCTCCATCTCCTCCTTAGTCCCCAAACCATCGCCAGAACCAAAGGTCCAAAATTCCAAATCAATGGATCTGAATCAGAAATCACCACAACAATAGGCAGAGGCGTCGGGCATAGCAAGCACTCAGGCAGCAGCGCATAGGGGCACATATCGGGCCAGGCCGCAAGATGTAACAAGATTCTCTAACGTCAACCTGCACGACATTAGAGTGCAGTTAGCGACGGATCACTGAGGATCATATGTACATGTAGAGATGGCAATGGGTACACGATACCAGAAATCTGATGGTTTTTATTCTATTAGGGCAAGGACATGGATCAATTTCTCTGCTTGTGGGTTTGTTAATGGGCAAAAGGCCACACGCAGCCAGGGGCGGATCTGCCACCGGGGCTGGGGGGCTCGAGCCCCCCTACCCTGGCCGTGCCTGTAGAGCCCCCTCAGTCCCCCATGAAAAATCTGTGGCAACTGAGGTTGAAGGAGGGGCTCGAGACCTGAAAACACTCGTCTGGACGGAGGTGGAAGATGAGGCGTCGAGTCTTGTTGACTTGGGCTGTTTCTATATCTATTGTTCCCAAGTCCAAATAGCGAAATGAGGCCCAGTAGTAAGAGATAGACATAGACAGATGGGCCTTTCTTCTTTCCGGCTTTTTCCTGCCATGTGCGACTCTCTGGTGCGGAGTGTGCGGCGTGCCGCGTGCGGGATGGAGCGAGAGCCGAGAGGGGCAGACGGCGGGCGGCCTTCTCTTTGCTAGGTTTTGCGGCAGCGGCGGTAGGCTGGCTGCGCGGGCCAGCGAGCAGCACCGGCCGGCGGCGGGCGCTCGCAAGTCGCAGCACAGGGCACGACTGCACTGCACGCACGGGAGCGGGGAGCCCTGCTTGGCGGCGGCCGCGGCCGAGCAGCAGGCTAGCAGCCGCGCCCATCGTAGCCAACAAGCAGGCCGGAGGCCATAGCCGCAGGCAGGCACCAGGCACTAGGCAGAGCCAGATCCCAGCCGTCAACACCCAGCAGCAGCAACCAGCAAAAGCCAGTAGCCCAGAAAGGTATATTTTTCATTTTTTGTTCTTTAGATTTGATTTTTTACATATAATTAATTGTTCAAAATTTAATTAAGGATAAATTGCAGATTGTTTAAAATGCCCAAAAGAATATTGCACTCATATTTTTTTTGAGTGAAGTTTAGTCAATTCGATGTAGTTGGTTATCCTGGAAATCGCAAACCAATTTATTTTTTCTGGTATATAGATTGCTCCTAATGATTGTTTATAGATTGCTCTTAATAAAATTGTATCTTTTACTTCTTCTTATGCGATTTATGATGCACTTTCACTTGTTTATCTAAGTTTTTTGTCGTGTAAAAGGCTTAAAACTGCTATAGGTTAGCTGTGTATGGGATATAATTGTGTTAAGTTGGTCTAGCTCTTTTTGGCCTAGCCCCCTCTAAATATTTTTTTCTAGATCCGCCACTGCACGCAGCGTGGGTTTGTGTGTGTGGGTTTGGGGGTCTAGTACCCAAACTCGTAGGCCCATGGGTTTTTTAAACTCGATCTACCATAACAGAACTACTCACATATCAGTGCAAAGTACTCTAAATTTCTCAAGTGGAATGGTCTATTTGGTGGTGTATGTTCATCCCATATCAACAAAGAAAATAGCAGGAAAATTTAAAAAAAAAAAAGAGAAAGAAGGAAGTGAATGGGCCTTGTCGTAGCCAACGGAGCATGTCTTTGTTTGGTGCATGGGCCTTGTCGAAATGCTCTTGCTGCTTCTGAATTGAGTACCACACTACTTACAGGAACATAGTGAGGAAGTGCACTATAAAGCATAACTAGTAGCGGTATTGATTATGAGACAAGGCCCAGCTGGTTCATCAGCTACTCTACTCTACAGGTTCATCAAGTGATTCGAGATCTTATACATCTGGTTCTTGTAAATAAATTCAAGAATACCAAGGCAATTACTGGAGGAGGAACAAGGACGGTTCCGCAGTATGCAATCTCGACTGGACCACTGGGTGCTTCTTCAGGTTCAGAGAAAAGGCGTGTCCTTCAGTTTCAGAGATGAGACGAAATAGATTTTCCTGCACAGTTCTTGGTCGCAGGCGAGGCTATAACTATGTGGCGCCGTCATACAGCGCCTCGGGTGCGACAGCGCCCGGCTGTTCAACACGTGTCTACAGGCTGCATTCAGGCAAGGCGACCAGCAGTACCACGTGGCCGAGCCGATGAGCTGAGTCAGCAGTTAGTTTTCTGGATCGAGCGAGTGAGACGGGCGAGCGGGACGCATGTCACGCTGGTGGGCGGTGTCGTACTAATGCTTTCCGTGATGATGTCGCATAAATTTTTTTCCCTATATATATATATATGGGGTGCATGGGGGCAGAGACCAGAGTTCCTGTTGAGATGTTACTAGCTAGAATGGCTGGTTACAGCTGATGACCTTGATAGGTGAACGTCTTGCAATTTGCATTGCATGGATAGATTCCGCAATGAACATTCCAGGGTGACTTGGCAGATGGAAGTCTGCAGCAGAAGTCAACGGTTCAGATATGAAAAAAGTGCAGTAGGGCGGTCAGTGATGACCGTGTACACAACCAGAGCTGCGGTTTATCCTGACGGTTTTGAACGTTCCAGCCGGTTTTATTAAAACCGACAAGAACATTGATTATCCCTGTCGGTAAACAATGCTCCAAAGAGATATGCCTTCTATTGTAAAATAGCCAAACGATAATGCTGTGGTACGGCCGTCCGTCTGTGGTGGGTCTCACTCCACCTCGCTGTCGCTGCCTCCCCCGCCACGGCGCCCCATCCCGCGCCGCTTACTCCTCACTCCCACCCGTCGCATACCCCACCCGGGCCTTTTGTTCCTCGCTCCCGCCCGTCGTGCACCCCACCCGCGCTGCTCACTCCTACGCTATTGCCCCTACCGATTGCCGCTGGGCGCACGTGCTGGGCGCCTTAGGTCGTCAACGGCCGAGCCAAGGGCACCCACGAGCGCGACCGGTGCTAGTGGTGCTCGGGCACCGCCGCTCGCCGCCGGCTCCCACCCGATGGCCGGAACCGACTATCCCTGTCCTCTCCCTCCTCTATGTTGTAAATGTATATTTCAAGTGTATCAGATATTTCAGAGGTATGTTGCAAGTATTTCATATGGATGTTGTAAAAACTAGATCGGGATGTTGCACATGTTGTATATGCTGCAAGTGTTTCAGAAGTATGCTGCAAGAGTTTGTTCAAAATGTTTGATCTGTTTCAGTCTTATGTTGCAGCAAGTGTTTTCATGTTGCAAGTTGTCAATGTTTTATCTGGATATTGCATATGTTTCACATATATGTTACAAGTGTATGTTCCAAATATTTCATATGTTTCCGATGTATGTTGCATTCAAGTGTTGTTTAATTTCATGTTGTTCGAAGAGTCACGAGGGCACAGCGAGTGATAGGCGCACGGCCCGGGTGTCGAGGGATGGGACAAGACGAGCTAGGTGTCGGCGGACAGGGCACACAGCACGCTGGCGCCGGTGGTTGGGGCGCGTGCCGCGCCGAGGGCCTGAGGACAGGGCGTGCTCATCCTCAGCCATTCATCCTAGCTCCCGGGTCCCGCCCACGCATAGAGAGAGGAGGGGTCAGGGGAAGAAGCGGTAGGTGCAACGATGGGGGCGGACCGGGTGCATTCGGGCACGCGCGTCCGTCTTGACACTTGGGTGCTAGCCACCCCGATAACCAAAAGCAGATGACAGCCTTGACAAGTACAACACTAAATTGTTGATGTTTCTACACATCTCGTGGCGACACAGACCTCACAATCGTGCCCGGAAGTACTCCACTTAACCATACTCCACCTGATGTTCTAAGTTTTCTTGATGACTGCTTTCGTTAATTGATGATTTTTGGAGGCGATCACCTTAGGACGTCTGTCTCTGTAAATGATTTTCGGAGGCCAACATTTTCCTAGAGCCCCCTTAAGCATTTACGGAGGCAGTCACTAGGTGTGCCCGTCTCCGAAAATGATTTGACCTTGTATCCTAAAGTCATTTTTCTAGTAGTGCCAGTGCGACTTGCGTAGGTGCAAAATTCCACCCGCAAGGTGTTAGGTGTGACAAAATATTTTTGGGTGTTGCGCAAGCAGGTCTCCTACAGTACACCCAACCTGTTGCTATCCCATTAAGGGTGCGTCTACGATGCATGCGTGATGACACACAGACAAAGATCAGAGGGACGAGATGAGAGTTGGCAGTAGTGGAGGCTAATGTGTCAGAGAGAGAGAGAGGGGTTTCAGAGTGGGAATGGGCTTTTAATGGGCCAAGGTGGTATGCAAGGGTGGTTTGAGTGGAGGAGCGAGAGGAGAGAGGAAGAGCAGCCATGCAGGGCCACATGGAAGAGGGAGAGAGATTGAGCCAAAATACAAATTTATAAATAGGAAGGCTTCATTATTTTTTAAGGTTTAAACAAAGGGATTTGAATGAATTTGGTTTGGGAACAAGCTAGGGGGACTTTCAAGGAATAGTACAACATTAAGTTTAACCAACAGATGCAAACAAGTGTTCCTCAAAGAAAAAAAAACAGATGCAAACAAGCAAGGCACACAAACACTCATTTATGTTTGTTTTGGTTTTTCAAAAATATTTATGAAACATCTGGGATCCTTTTCTCCGATAGATAAAACTCTACTCATATAAAATTAATAAATTTGTTTAAAATAAAATAAAATGTAAAAAATAGTGGTTTAGTCCATGGCAAAACTCTGGTCCTACATCACTGATCTTAACGGCTACTATGGGCATGTCCATGTGAGCTAACCCTGAATTTGTTAGCTGCTGAATCACGACCTGCCATGTCGTGGTGGACCCTTGGTGTCGACATCCCGATGAACAAATTTTCTATCCTTGATGTACATGATTGCACCAATCAAACAGTGTATCATGGATCGGAGATCATAGGCTATCGGCTTCTGGTGATTGTGCGTTGACCTGATGGAGGACCTGCATGCAGCAGCAAGAGCAAGAGAGCGCTGGACTGAGTGATGGTACTGAAACAGGAGGAACATGCACACGAGATATTGCAGGATTCGTAATATTTGAACACGGTTTTCGAAGTTCCAACTTCCTCCAGTCTATCAATAGAACTGCCGCGGGAGAGGGGAAACCGTGTGTCTCGAGGCAGTCCCAATAAAAATATTACTATCTCATAAACTATACTAGCAACTACTTTCTCGGTTTCAAATTATAAATCACTTTGACTTTTTTGGTACATCCATTTTGCTATGCGTCTAGATATAATAATATGTCTAGATACATAACAAAATGGATGAACAAAAAGACAAAGTGACTTGTAATTTAGAACAAAGAGAATAGTTCACAATGCACCATGTCTAATTGTCACTACTAAATAAACTCCAATCACCTTTCGTATCCCTCCTCCTGACTCTCTCATTATATCTTGGTATTTGGGATTTTTTTAGATAATGGAATGAAGGTTCCAGCCCTCTTCAAAGAGGAGGCATCAGTCTACACTTATAACGATAAAAAATATCTTGACACCCAGAAGTTTCAACTTAAGAATTGATCCGAAAAATAAAATGTCATTCATTTGAGGTGAAGAAATTATGCAGTGCCCTCTAGTAGACGACCTGCTAAATCATGGCCTCCATTTGGCGCTCGGTGCACTGCAACCGAGCATAAAACCGAAGCCATGTGTTGCCTTGAATAAGGCCTGCAAAAATGATTTTGGGGTTCGTTCATTAAAAACCAAATCATTCGTAGTGAGCCGTATTGACCAATAGATGGTTGCAGTACCTATTAGTAATGGTGAGTTTTGTTTTAGACCACCTTGTTTTGACCGATTATTTTTGTCCCAATAAATTACTATACAAATTCTTGAAATTGGGTTATGACCTACTCCCTTAGTTCCAAAATAACTTATGTTTTATGTTTGTCCTAAGTCAAATAATTCCAAGTTTACCATGTTTACACAAAAGTACTAATGTTTATATGACACTAAATAAGTATTATTAGATTTATCACGAAACGTGTTCTTATACTATACCTGTTTGGTGTCATAAATATTGATATTCTTCCTTATACATTTAGTTAAACTTAAAATAGTTTGACTTAGAACAAAATGATTAAAACAATTACTATGGGACGGAGGGAGTAGTTTCTTGCGTGCCTTTTTCTTTCTCTCGCCTCTTTTTAATGTTACTGTCAAATAGAACAATAAACCCACGTGATAACATATTAAATGATATTGAAACTATACTAGTCACAGTATTTGAACCGTCTCAGTCTAAAGGATTAGTCAATAGAGTGGTCAAAAGAGAGATGTGGTGCGTGGCGACAGATGCATTTGGGGAACTTGAAGAAGTTGGTCGATGATAAGGAGCAACTGAAAGTAATATCTAGTATATCTACTACAATACATTAAGAAAATAGGTAGACTAGTGATTACTTCCATTGTACATCTACTATCTAGAATATCCAGTAAAATAGGTAGACTAGTAAGAACTTCAATTGTACATAACGAAGAGAGTTTGCCCCTATTCTATGAAGACTTAGCGGTTAACTTTTAGATAAAAGGACAAGTTTGCCCATGTGATTTTGCCCTGTTTTATTTTGCTCTTTGTGTTTTTACCCCTATTTTTAGACTACTGCAAAACTTAATAAATTTAAAAACAAATACGAGAGCATTTTACCTAAAAATCTATATAAACACAAATTAATATCACAAGTAGCATTGGCACCATAGAGTAACAACATCCAATCATTGTTAGACCAACCGGATATAGTACCAAATCAACCAATGGGAATAGAGGGGGAAGAAGAGCAGTGGAGGAGGAGATTCTGAGAAGCCCACGCCGGGCCCGTCTACCGGCCAAGACCGAGGACCCACAGCCGAGGCCGAGCACCCATAGCTGAGATTGAGCACTTGGACGCCTCCCTGAGGCCCCTGGCCGCCTCGCACCCACCTCTCATGTGCTTGCCGGAGGCTGGCCACGTGCCATCGGGGCATGACCTGCTAACCCTAGCCTCCCTGTCTGAGAACTGAGAAGACCCGGTGA
Source organism: Saccharum hybrid cultivar R570 (assembly GCA_038087645.1). Classification (NCBI taxonomy): domain Eukaryota; kingdom Viridiplantae; phylum Streptophyta; class Magnoliopsida; order Poales; family Poaceae; genus Saccharum; species Saccharum hybrid cultivar. Next base: position 2,283,578 of record JAQSUU010000579.1, on the reverse strand, counting down.
GAGAGCTAGGATCAATGATAAGGTGAGGGCATTCTGCTTTTCGTGTGGATATTTTTTGTTTTGTTTTTTAGCCATTTAATCAGCTTCGGCCTAACGGTGTCACAAAACAGGGGTATAACACGGGAGCTTCGTGTTCAAAATCACGAGGACAAAATCACAAAGTTTTAAAAGTAGGAGTAAAATCACCATTGCAGGTTGGAATAAGGGCAGAAACACCAAATTCCCAATAATTTTTCCAGCACAGTTTTGTATAACGACATATCATAAATCAATAATTCAATGCAGCGTTATCGATTCTCAATAAGTTTTCTATGCTAGTATTATGCTCACATTGATTTCTGGTTTGATTTTCTTAATACATCCTTGATCAAGTTTTATCAAGCACTTCATATAAAAGTACTTGTATACAGCCATCATTCCCATGACTTCAGAATATGCTCACAAAAAAATTAATTTCGTTCTATCAAATGTTTTTCTTTCTTTTGCTTATGAGTGCTCAACAATAATTGAACCTTTTTATGCGTGTGATCTCTTGTGTCTATATTTTTTGTGTTGACTGCACATTCTTCTTAGCTTATGTCATATGTCCTCTTAAGAGTATTTGGGACATGCATAGTATACAAGAACAGATAGACCGGATCATTTTTGTGCTACCCGGCCGTTAACATGATTGGAGAGTTCAGCTAGCTGTATATCGTCATATGTCGAAATGAACAGATAGAAACATGCGCTACGGTCCAATATATTGTACACTATCATAGTGTCATCTTGTGTTCATATGTTGTGTCCTAAGATGCTCTGTTAGGGCGCCTTGAAGCGCTCTAAATTTTCTAGTATTATGCATGTTCACATTGACTTCTCGTTTGATTTTCATAATGCATCCTTGATCAAGTTTAAGCAAGCACTTCATATAGAAGTAGTACATGTATACGGGCTACGGCTGGCATTCCTAGCTTGCCCTTGGACTAAGAGATGGCTGCCCATCCCCAGCTTGCTGCTGCCTTGTGCTACCTCCTGGTCGTCGCCTCGCTCCCGCTGCTCGCCGTCGCCGACTGCGACTGTGAGGCCTCCACCGACGAAGAAAATGACAAGTCGAGGGCGCTGACGCTCAAGATCGTCGCCATCTTCTGCATCCTCGTCGCGAGCTCCGTCGGCTGCGCGATCCCATCTCTCGGCCGGAGGTTCCCGGCCCTCCGCCCGGAGACCGACCTCTTCTTCGCCGTCAAGGCCTTCGCCGCGGGGGTCATCCTGGCCACGGCCTTCGTGCACATCCTCCCGGACGCCTTCGACAAGCTCGGCTCGCCGTGCCTCGTCGACGGGCCGTGGCAGAAGTTCCCGTTCACGGGCCTCATCGCCATGCTGGCCGCCATCGCCACGCTCGTCGTCGACACCATCGCCACGGGCTACTTCCAGCGCGCGCATCAGGCCAAGACCGCGGCGGTCGTCGGGGACGTGGAGACTTCCGGCCACGCGCACGGCGGGCATGGGCATGACCACGGCCACGCGCACGGCATGTCGTCTGTGGTTGCGGCGGTGGCGACGTCCAACGGCGACGACAGCGGGCAGCTCATACGACATCGCGTCATCTCTCAGGTCTCGATCGAGCAGCAGTGCATGCATCGAGCAAACCACTGCTTCTCCTACTACAAATTAAATAGAATTGGAGATTATATATAAACTTGTTCACTATTCACGCGTGTGCTAATTTCCTCAAGCGTTCTTACGTTGTGCTCGCATTGAATTAATGTTTTTCAAGGTGCTGGAGCTGGGGATCATAGTGCACTCGGTGATCATCGGGATGTCTGTAGGCGCATCTGAGAGTCCCAGCACGATCAGACCACTGGTGGCCGCGTTGACGTTTCACCAGTTCTTCGAAGGATTAGGGCTTGGTGGGTGCATTGTTCAGGTATGTTCTTGAGCCCGCCATCATAAAGTATGACATATCCAAGTCAAGGTTCTAAATCTCCAGCTATAGCTGCCGCAATCTCTAGATATAGTTGTTTGCTTTGGGTAAAGCTATTTGCTTCTATATATAATTTAGCCTCTGTTAGCCGCTAAGCCCGACTTAGCTAGCCCGCTATTAGCTGTTTGAGAAGAGTAATCACTAGCACTCTCATCGCCTTTCAAGTTGACTTTGGTAGTTACCATGCTTGCCATTGATTTGGCTAGCGCGGCGACCTATCCCTAATATTATATTGGCCATAATCAACACAATTCTCAATTGAAAACCTAATCCTAAAATTCGCTAGTGCACACACACAAAGTCAAAGAATGTAGAAATACCAGTCGATAGACAATTTAAGTGAGAACATCGGTGAAATTTACTTATCTTATTTATTTTATAATCACAAATTAGATCTCCAATTGTTTGCAACCCTACTTATTTGAAATCTCATACATGTAATGGTAACATTGTTATACTGTAATCAAGTTATTTTCGATATACAATGAATGGTTAGTAGAGAGGATATTAATTGCGACATAGCGAATAATATGTGTAATCATGTTAAAAGCGAATACATACTCCTTCTGGTTACACAATGACACAAATAAGGGACGTTTTGGATATATCTAGCTACATGGTCTAAAAAATAATTATTTCTCCTGTGGCCCCGGACATCAGTGGAACAATATTCTGTGTGTATAATATTAGGGCCTGTTTGGTTCATGAATGTTAAAGTTTAACTCGCATCACATCAATATTGCGGCAAATGTATGAAGTACTAAATGTAGAATAATTGCATGCATGTCGGCACAGATTATGAGTAATTTACGAGACGAATCTATTAAGCCTAATTAGTCTAAAATTGAAAACTTTTTGTCAAATAAGATGAAAGTGCTACAGTGTTTATTAAACTTTAACACCTCTAACCAAATAGGCCCTTAGTGAAGATGCCATCAACAGGGTGGCAAATTTCTAAGCTCGCTCACTGATCATTAATGATGAAATTATCGCTTGGTTGGTTCGAACAGGCCAAATTCCGTCTAAAATCAGTGCTGATGATGACGCTATTCTTCTCACTTACCACGCCGATTGGAGTCGTGATCGGCATTGGGATCTCCTCTGCTTACAACGAGAATAGCCCTAAGGCCCTGATCATCGAAGGAGTCCTCAATGCTGCAGCCGCTGGAATCCTGAACTATATGGCCCTCGTCGACCTTCTAGCCCAAGACTTCATGAACCCTAGGGTGCAGAACAATGGAAGGCTGCAGGTCATCATCAACATCTCGCTGCTGGTCGGGACGGCCCTGATGTCTATGCTTGCTATATGGGCGTGAACATCCAAGTACAACACGTACGTACTTCTTCACTGCCTTTTCTGAAAGAAGAAGAAGGAAGGAGGGTTTTTGGACTTATGCGATATTGACATGGCAGTTTATCATTTGTTGTGTGTATGTAAATAAAAAGAAGTAAATCCATGTAATAATTAAAAGTGTCGATTATCCTCCTAAACGCCAAAACGATGAACAATTTTGTTGAGGAATGCAAAAGATGAAAGGCAGATTGCCAACAGTTGCAGTTATTATTAGCGTTTTATGACAAAAAAAAGATGGGAACAGTTGCCTCGATCAAATCCACTTAATAAAGCAAAATGCTGGTGTGCCTGATATAGGAGTATTTGTACCAACGTGAAAGCATATATGCAGCTGCTGTCTCTGTTGCGAGAGCTTCCGGATATGAATGAGTAGAAGAAAAGGAAACTATACGAAATCAGTAATACGTTCAGGGCGTCTGTCCGGACGGACCGACCGAACCCCGCGTGCGATGACCAAGAAAAAAAAGAGGGGCACACAGTTGTAGTCAGGTGGGGCCCTCACCTGTCCTTTCTGTGGGCCATCGCATGGGAGCGCGTGCGACCACTCGATTGGCATGGGTGCATACGGCGCGGGGCGCATGGGAGCGTGCACGGCCACTCACTCAGCGTGGAGTGCATGCAGTGCGTGGGGGCCGTGCATGGGTTGTTACCAAACAGTGTTGGGAGTTGTGAGAGGAGTGGGGCCCGCATCTGCATGCGCTACTCTCATGACGATTGACCGTTGGCAGCTGAGTGCTGGCCTAAATTTTTCCGCCGCACCATGGCATCGAGCTCCGTACGTTTCATGCATTTCAGATGTTTGTTTCATATGTTTTATCTGGATGTTACATGCGTTTCATCTGGATGTTGCATATATTGCAATGGCTATTCACGCATATTGCAAGTGTATAGTTCAAATGTTTGATCTGTTTCAGACATATGTTGCAAGTGTTTTTATCTAGATGTTACATATGTTTCAGTGACTATACACATATGTTGCAAATTTCTATTCAAAATATTTCATTTGTTTCAGACGTATGTTGCAAGTGTTTTATGTGAATGTTGCACATGTTGCAGTTGCTATACACATATTCACGCGTGTGCTAATTTCCTCAAGCGTTCTTACGTTGTGCTCGCATTGAATTAATGTTTTTCAAGGTGCTGGAGCTGGGGATCATAGTGCACTCGGTGATCATCGGGATGTCTGTAGGCGCATCTGAGAGTCCCAGCACGATCAGACCACTGGTGGCCGCGTTGACGTTTCACCAGTTCTTCGAAGGATTAGGGCTTGGTGGGTGCATTGTTCAGGTATGTTCTTGAGCCCGCCATCATAAAGTATGACATATCCAAGTCAAGGTTCTAAATCTTCAACTATAGCTGCCGCAATCTCTAGATATAGTTGTTTGCTTTGGGTAAAGCTATTTGCTACTATATATGATTTAGCCTCTGTTAGCCGCTATAGCCCGACTTAGCTAGCCCGCTATTAGCTGTTTGAGAAGAGTAATCACTAGCACTCTCATCGCCTTTCAAGTTGACTCTGGTATTTACCATGCTTGCCATTGATTTGGCTAGCGCGGCGACCTATCCCCAATATTATATTGGCCATAATCAACACAATTCTCAATTGAAAACCTAATCCTAAAATTCGCTAGTGCACACACACAAAGTCAAAGAAAGTAGAAATACCACTCGATAGACAATTTAAGTGAGAACATCGGTGAAATTTACTTATCTTATTTATTTTATAATCCCAAATTAGATCTCCAATTGTTTGCAACCCTACTTATTTGAAATCTCATACATGTAATGGTAACATTGTTATATTGTAATCAAGTTATTTTCGATATACAATGAATGGTTAGTAGAGAGGATATTAATTGCGACATAGCGAATAATATGTGTAATCATGTTAAAAGCGAAGTACATACTCCTTCTGGTTACACAATGACACAAATAAGGGACGTTTTGGATATATCTAGCTACATGGTCTAAAAAAATAATTATTGCTCCTGTGGCCCCGGACATCAGTGGAACAATATTCTGTGTGTACAATATTAGTGAAGATGCCATCAACAGGGTGGCAAATTTCTAAGCTCGCTCACTGATCATTAATGATGAAATTATCGCTTGATCGGTTCGAACAGGCCAAATTCCGTCTAAAATCAGTACTGATGATGACGATATTCTTCTCACTTACCACGCCGATTGGAGTCGTGATCGGCATTGGGATCTCTTCTGCTTACAACGAGAATAGCCCTAAGGCCCTGATCATCGAAGGAGTCCTCGATGCTGCAGCCGCGGGAATCCTGAACTATATGGCCCTCGTCGACCTTCTAGCCCAAGACTTCATGAACCCTAGGGTGCAGAACAACGGAAGGCTGCAGGTCATCATCAACATCTCGCTGCTGGTCGGGACGGCCCTGATGTCTATGCTTGCTATATGGGCGTGAACATCCAAGTACAACACGTACGTACTTCTTCACTGCCTTTTTCTAAAAGAAGAAGGAAGGAGGGTTTTTGGACTTGTGCGATATTGACATGGCAGTTTATCATTTGTTGTGTGTATGTAAATAAAAAGAAGTAAATCCATGTAATAATTAAAAGTGTCGATTATCCTCCTAAACGCCAAAACTATGAACAATTTTGTTGAGGAATGCAAAAGATGAAAGGCAGATTGCCAACAGTTGCAGTTATTATTAGCGTTTTATGACCAAAAAAAGAAGAAGATGAGAACAGTTGCCTCGATCAAATCCACTTAATAAAGCAAAATGCTGGTGTGCCTGATATAGGAGTATTTGTACCATCGTGAAACGGTGAAAGCATATATGCAGCTGCTGTCTCTGTTGCGAGAGCTTCCGGATATGAATGAGTAGAAGAAAAGGAAACTATTCGAAATCGGTAATACTTGGTTCAGAAATCGGTAATACATGGTTCAGGGCGTTTGTCCGGACGGGCCGACCGAACCCCGCGTGCGACGACCAAGAAAAAAAAGAGGGGCACACATTTGTAGTCAGGTGGGGCCCTCACCTGTTCTTTCTGTGGGGTAGCGCATGGGAGCGCGTGCGACCACTCGATCGGCGTGGGTGCATACGGCACGGGGCGCATGGGAGCGTGCGCGGCCACTCGCTCAGCATGAAGTGCATGCAGCGCGTGGGGGCCCGTGCATGGGTTGTTACCACACGGTGCTCGGAGTTTGTGAGAGGAGGCGTGCCCGCATCTGCATGTGCCGCTCTCATGACGATTGACCGTTGGCAGCTGAGTGCTGGCCCAAATTTTTCCGCCGCACCATGGTATCGAGCTCCGAATGTTTCATGCATCTCAGATGTTTGTTTCATATGTTTTATCTGGATGTTACATGTGTTTAATCTGGATGTTGCATATATTGCAATGGGTATTCACGCATATTGCAAGTGTATATTTGAAATGTTTGATCTGTTTCAGATATATGTTGCAAGTGTTTTTATCTAGATGTTGCATATGTTTCAGTGGCTATACATATATGTTGCAAATTTCTATTCAAAATATTTTATTTGTTTCAGACGTATGTTGCAAGTGTTTTATGTAAATGTTGCACATGTTGCAGTTGCTATACACATATGTTGCAAGCGTATGTTGCAAATGTTTCACCTATTTCAGACGCATGTTGCAGAAGTGCTTCATGTTGCAACATTAGCAGACGAAACGGGCGCATGCGGAGGCAGTCCCCGCAGGCGCAACAGTCCCCACGTGCGCGGCAAGTGAAACGGGCGTGGGTTGTCCTCACTTGCATGTGCATCAGCAAGCACGGACGCGCAATTGCATGTGGGCGTGCAGGTGCAGCAGTTGCATGCGACATACAGGGGCCGGCGTGCAGGCGCGGCAGTTGCATGCGGGGCAGGCTTAGCAGCATGCGGGGTAGGTAGGGCTGGGGCACGGGGTAGTTGTAGGTGTCCGGACGGGGGCTAGCGTCCGGACGTCCGGGCGCTACGCCCATATGAAATGGCTAAGTTGAGTAGTTTTTCGAAAAGGCACGAACGAGAGAATCGTCGGACATATATTAATAGATAGGAAGAGCAACATACAACTACACCCCCAAAAAAACATAACACTCATGGTAGAGCGACAACTTGACAATACCACGGCAAAACAAACCGCTAAACCACCAAAGCACCTGATGGTAGATACCACCGAGCACACTGTAGAAAACAAGCAAAGAGCTTGAGGGATTTGTGAGAGTTCTCAGCGATGCCTCCAAGGAGGGAAACGACATATTCACAAATGCTGCCAACGCCGACTAGAGAAACGAGATTTTCCAACCAAACCCTAGGAGGCAAGGGACCTCACTCGCGACAACGCCTCCAACGAGGATATTGTGGCGCCAAAGCCTAAGTTGAGTAGTATATAGCAAGCCACTAGATACGTACGTGTGTGTGCATGATGGCACTACTGCATTCCACATGTTACTAATGTAAACCATTAGGAACGACCATACCTGGTGTAGTAAGATCAGAATGCATGAGAGAGAATGATGGTCTACGGACCTCATGTTAGATGACGCGGAATGTCGACATGATGGCAACATGTCAAAATCTTGTGTATATCTTTTCTTTTAATCGCAAGCTAAGATAAGTCTTCTGTACATGATCTGTTCCACACGGTCCTCAAGAGTTAGATAATCCGGGTTGCTGTACTTCCCTTGTTCTAGTTTATTTGTTATTAGGTTGATGGCATCGAGTCTATCGATGCCACCACAGCGCCGAGATAGTTCCGCTATAGTTTAATTAGTCCTTGAGTCCGGACGGATTCTACATTATTGTCAAATAGTGTACTACCAACTCGCTCTATTATTTGAGGCTCCGACTCTGAGCTATTGGTGGAGCACTCAGCGTAGCCGTGAAGTGGATGGCGTAACAATCTGACTCGTAATCTGTTTATGTTACTGTGTGTCATGCATGCAACTGCAGAAGGACCACGGGAAGACGTGCAAAGCGAGCAGGCAATGGGCAACGAAACCGTTATAAGACCGCCGCCTCAACTAGCTAGCTAGACTCGGCACCAGTGCAACCCTCGCCACTATAAACAGGATTTCCAAAAACAGGCCTCACTAATTAAAAAGAGGCTGGCATTTCTGGTGCTGCCTCTAGAAATGGCCAGGGGCAGACCGCATGAAAAAAACAGACACCTCATTAATGATTGACAGAGGTATTAACCATTAACGGTAGTTGATAGCGGTCATATTAGGTTGCCCGTCTGTGTTAATACATGGCTTTCTGACAACTACGATGACCACTGTAAATAAATAGAGCATTAACGGAGACGATCATGTTAGGATGTCCATCCCTCATACCTGTAAAGTCTTTTTGGCTACCTCGAAAAATAATTCATTGATGGTGATCATTTCACAAAGACGGCTAGGCCGCCTGCCTCTATTAATGGGAAACATCTACCCCTTTTAATGCCTTTTGTTATAGTGCCTATCACTGTACTACAGAAAGCGTTTATAAAAAGGCAAAAGCAGTTTCCAGAGATGAGGTGGCCACCCACCTCTTTAAATCAATTAAAAACAAAAAAAGACTCACCGTCGAGCCTGCAGTGGAGGATCACTATGGATCCCACCATCAAGCTCACCACCAAGCCCACCACCTGCCATTGACACAAGCGCCCTTCTCCATTGTGGATTTGCAAGATAAGGGTAGGGGTTACCTCCTCCGCTTAGATTCTCTAAGATAGGGCAGAGGCGACCTTCTCAACTGTGGATCCTCTCCCGAGGGTCCATGAAAACCACATGCATGCATCAAGTCATCGCCAGATCGATCGCTCCGATGCTAGAGACTTACCAGCGGAGTCTTTTGAGGCTTCTCTCGTTTTGTCGTTGTGGATCTGCAGAAGGTCACGATGGTGGTGCACATCGAACAACATCAAATCGCAAGGGATGTAGATCACTCCACACATGTCGTCCTGGCTGCTAGCTGCAATATCAGTAGCTGGTGCCAGCGGTTGGCGGAAGACATTTTCCTCCTCGTCCACACTGAGGTCACCGACACGAGTGTCTCCTGTAGGGCCACATGCATCTTCTGCATTTTTTGTTTCCCTTGGTAGGGCCAACTGTTGCATCCATGCCATCCTCGTTGGATCCAGCCCCGCCCTCACCAAATCTGCCCCCGTCCCATTGGATAGGGGTGGCAAGAGAAAAGGGTAGCAGCACCATTGGCCGGTGTAGGAGAGAGGAAGGGGTGGGTTGATCAACAATGAGATAAGATGGGCATCATCTTGGGAGAAGAAGGGGTGGGTCAAAGGGGTGGCCGGAGTCGGTTCATGAGGGGGGAGCCTAAGAGAAAAGGCCAGACGTTGGCTTGGGAGAGGGAGGAGGCATGTGTGGTGAGAGAGAGGGAGGTTTGTGACAGCTGAGTGAGAGAGGAGCGGGTTAGTTATGGTTTTAGATAGGCTGGACTGAAATTAATAGATGTGGGCCTCTTAAGAGGTCTATCTCTGAAATGTGGACCATTTTTAGAGGCATACCAATTAAGATGCCAGCCTTTATTAATTGATTTTTAGAGACACGATGATCTCTGTAAACGGGACAATCACCCTTCTAAGCATTTTTTGGAGACCATCTCACTTTTGGCATGCCTCTATCTATCAGGACTTTTGTCTCCTATAGTCCTTACTATACCGGAGTATGCACGGTCTGTTACATGTGACATCATTCATTCTTCACTGATGTGCAATTTTCACCACTAGTCAATTAATTTGGTCACACATGCAAGTCCATGAAAATGTCCAAATGGTATTGATGCCTCTTCATGTGTGCCGAAACATAGCTAGCTAGCACTAGCGGAAAAGCCAGGCTGAAAAGTACTATTCGTTGGTTTGTTGTGAGAGAAAAACACTATACCATGGCTGATAAGCCTGGCTGATAGCGCTCCCCCCTCCTCCTCCACACGCTACCCACTGCAAGTATTGATCTTTGCTTCTCACGGTGCCTATGCCTGACATGCAAAAACAATGCTACTTTGTTGAATGTAGACTGAAACGGTCACATTCGTCTGCCTTTTATTGGCACCACCCTCCAACACTGTAGCTAGCATGGTGAGCCCAATGGGGAGTCAGGTGGCTTTCCCATAAGGCCCTATTTAGATCACATTTGAATTATAACAATCTACTAAATAATTTAATGATCATCCAAATAGGAAATATTGTAGGTTAAATTGCCCACTTGAAACATATTAATTCAAGATTATATATGAATGCTAAAAGCACTAACTTGTTCCTCCACCTTATCCTGTTTATTGCATGCAAGGGCACTATTGTTCTTTGTACTCTAATGAACAATAATAGACCCACTTTGGGATTTAAATGGTCTAGATTATTGTAATCCATAATTTGGTGCAGCTTCCCTCAACTACTGGTTCCCAACATGCTGCTACTGTGCAAATGGCTCCTACGAGCTAGTGAAACCAGAAAAACTTGTTCACCAATATGCATCCTTCTACATTAGTTATAGTCATGCACGGAGCCGCCTGGATCACTCTGAAACAGGGCCTTGAGAGTCAAGTCATGAATATAAAGAAACCTTGCAAACAAACAATGCACGAGCACATCTGTCTTAGCCTAGTGCCAGGCTATGCACACAGCATGCAAAAGCACTGTTGCACTATACTTATTCATTACATGGGTAACTAAGCCTAGTGCCAACTCATGGCCACGCTCTACCTCCACCTTACGGTCTCAATACATGTTGTTGTCTCTCTGGGAATACAACTGATCCTACAACATCGTGGGACGCAACAAGGCAGGGGCACTATAGCTAAAGATCATACAATGTTCTTTAGCACACTTCTTAAACATCAAAACACTTCACATGTTTTCATAGATCCAATTATTACAACACAAGTCCACAATGGAAGTTTAAATGTTTCAAAGCATATACATGCATGCGTTGAATGCAAAAATACAAATTTTGCCCATGTATTCAATAAGTTCACAACACAAGGTACTATTATTTTAGCACACTGAACTAATATACAATCGAGGTAATGATGGGGATCATCACTATGCCCACTAGCTTATACCCAAACACTACACGGCACAACTGCAACACCTAGCCATGACCACGAGGAATGGCTCATAGTTTAGTGAGGACCATTGTCCTCCTCAACTTGATCATTTGCAACAAAGGGGAACAAACCCTAAACACACATGTATTCCACAAGACTTATATGACTAAGGGATATACTTAGCCCGACTCTCAAGGATATGTAAAGGCTTTTGACTACAAGTAAAAGCTTAGGGCCTATTTTGATACAAAGTATTTTCGGAGTATTGAAGAAACACTATGGTTTTTGTGACTTTGGTTTTCAAAACCTACGTACTTGGTGTATGGATACAACTAATCTTGTACCACCCTCTGTTCCAAATTATAAGTCATTTTGGCTTTTTTAGGTACATAGATTCTGCTATACACCTAGATATACAATATGTCTAGATAAACAATAAAAGTTGTTAATCTAGAAAAGCCAAAACGACCTATAAATTGGAATAGAAAGAGTAGTTTCTAAAACCATGGTATTGTTAAAACTATAGTCTTTTTGGAGTTTTAGAAACTCCACTTATGACCTCTTTTTTTAAAACCAAGGTTTTATGTCTCTTTAGGTTATAAAACCAAAATTTTTTGATATCACAGATTTAAAAAAAATACGTCATTCAATCAAGCCCTTACTAACTCTTGATCCTTGAGCTGTCAAATTTTAGTAGCACTGTTACGCTGTTAAGCTATCTAGACTAGGTAAGTATCATGTGCTAAGTTCAAGCAGGTAGACAAGTATAGTAATTATAGTATATAATGATTCATTATTAACCTCATCATCTATTACATTCCATGCATTAACTGTTGTACCACCATATAGTCTAAATGGCCTAGATCTACATATTAAGCTGGACTTTTAGGTGATGATAAATGGGCTGGGCTAAAAATAGCACAAAAAATTGTAGTTGGGCCTAAGCTGATTTGCAAAAGATGGCCTGGTTGATTTGAGAAAAAAATGGGCTAATTTGGGGGGAAAATGGGCTGAAATTAACTAAAAAAAATAGGCCACGTTGAAAAAAATCAGCCCAAATAATAGTTGTGGCCCATTACAAGCCTGCCTCTCATATGGGCCATAACAGGCCCATTTTAGTTTTACGACGTTTGTGGCCTTTTAGAAGCCTACCTCTCATATAGGCCTTAACACGCCAAATTTCCATTTTATGACGTTTTTGCCGCTTGCCATGTCAGCGCCACGTCACCATGGCACATGGTAGGGTCTGTCTTGTTATGAAGTAAACCCTATCGTCATAGACCTCTATGACGTAATGTAGCACCCGGTTTTAAGAACAACACCAGATACACACCATATGTGAGCCCAGGAAGTCAAATCTCACATATAGCTACAAATAAGGGTAATATCAAATGACAATGCTTAATATATAACGTACTTATTATAAAAGATATAACCTTAGATAGCAAACAACGGAAAGACAACTCCGGTCTTCAGGTGAAGACTCCACTCCACAGGGACAACTGACTGGTTGATCACAAGCCTGTCTGCTCCAATCTCTAGCAATCTGGTACCCATCCGGGATTTTTCTAAAATATTGAAAATAAACAAGCGTGAGTACATTTCGTACTCCACAAGCATAACATGGGGATTCATGAGGCTCAAAAGGCAGACACGGTTTAATGCATTTAGCATTTTAGTAAGTCAACATTTTGTTATTGATCAATATTAAATTATGCTTAAGCTCTCAAATTAACCCACATGATCGTATACTAGAATTAAATAGAGTCATTGATCAACATTATATCATCATCATCGTCATCATCATCATCATAATACCATCATAGTTCACCATGAACAACATCATCATAAGTAACCATTTATTCTGTGAGTTTTTCGGGCCGCTCATGACCGTGAGCATGGCTGTTATAACAGTTTTAACACTCTGCAGAGGTTGTGTATCTTTACCCGTAAGTCGTGTTGCCCATATGCTCGGGTTAATTACTCCCATAACACTTCCAAGGTGAGCGGGCAGGGTACACTATGAAGCCTTCCATAGGTCTCGTCTAATAAGTTAGGGCCGCGAGGTTTCCTCGGTAGGCAGATATAGAGAACCCCCCCTTTCTGTGGCACAATTCCCACAGGCTATACACACCAGAATAGAGGCAGTTCTATACCCAAAGTGGCAAGCCCCTCTTGTGCCCTTTCGGGTAACCTCTAACGAGCTAGAAAAGATCCTATTACTGAGCTAAAGTCAGAGCCATATAACCGTCACGGTTGCACTGTATGTCCTAGCTTTTGCCCTACATATAAGTCCTTACAGAAGGTTTAGGGCAACATGATCGACATTATTTGCACCATCACCCTATAGTTCAATTATTACCATCATGTTTATTCGTTTGTTCCATTAATCATAGTATTGATCATGTTTGAATAGAGCACTAGCATTCTACCCATATGCAATAAAAACCCATAGGCATCAAGGTATAAGTCATCAATGGCCAGGATGTCCTTATAGTCGAGCATTATTAGACACATGCATAATGAGTAGATTATATAATGAATAGGAATCAAGGTAGGCCCATGCTATACTTGCCTTGGTTAATAAACTCCTGCTGGTCCTGTTGATCTTCGAAGTATTCCGGGATCCCAATGTACTCCTCACCGTCTGAACTCGACCAACACGGCAACATACACATTTCAGGAGCATTCATGCATAGCAAATAAATCTATAATTAGAACAGTTCACCAGTAGTATAAAAACAAGATAAAAAGTTTATGAAAATATTCTACGTCTCGCTACAATCACATCAACGCGAAGTGCACGAAAAACAGAGCTATAACGCGAAAGTTATGAATTAAACAAGATTCCTATAGCGAGTTAATTAACTTAACCTAATAAAGAATTTTAAATGTTGCAAACCTAACTAACAGTGGCATTAATGCATAGGTTATGAAATTACGAACCTAACGCAAGTTGAACGGGTTGAATCGGAGCTAAAATGACGATTTTATAAGCATTTTACTGCAGTGGCAATTCTATAATTAATCTGAAAACATACTTTTCATTTAAACCGAAGAAACTACGTATTTAAAAAGAGAATGTGTATTTCATGAATACACCAAGGACGGCGGGTTGGATATGCAAGAAACCGAGGGGCTCTTTTACAATTTGACCTACGAAAGGGTACGGTTGAATTTGAGCCGTCCGATCGGAGATGGGTAGCCCGGATTAGATGGGAGAGGGGAAGAAAGAGGCGCAGCCACCGGAGTTGGGGGAGGACGCGGCGGCTCCGCCATTGCCGGCAACCTGAAACTCGCCGGAGTTGTCCAAACGAACGCTACGGTGCACGGTTTTCAAAACCGAGAGTACCGGAAGAAAGCGGAGAAGAAAACGCGTCCATTCCAGGGAAAATCGCGACCGGAAAACATGGCCGGTGCGGCGGTGGCCATGAATGGCGGCAGGAAGCTCACCAGCGCAAGGAAATCTAGGCCAACGGCTACGGTTCGACGAATTGAGGATACCGGGAGAGAGCAGGGGCAACGGAGAACCTCCTCCGGGGTCAGGCGTAGCCGGGGGATGGCTCGCGCCGTGCTTGCCATGGCCGGCGGCGGAAAGAGCTTGTCAGAGCTTGTGGGGATGGCCCTAGAGGCCATGATTGAAGAAGATAAAGGCATGGGGAGGAAACGGGTAAGAAGGTGAGCTCACCGAGCGGAATCAACGGGGCAAAGGCAGCTCGGGAACGATGGCCGACGCGGTGGGGCAGACGGCTCCTCCGGTGAATCGTTGCCGCGCGGTGGTGCGGTTTCGCGAGTGGAAATGGAGCGGGGAGGGCGGCAAGGGGAGGCGGTGGATTGGTCCGGCTCCCTTTTTGAAGGCTGGGCGTGGGGAGGACGCTCCCACGATGGAGCGTGGGTGCGGTCAGCGGGGCGGTTGCTCAAGACCGAGCGAGTGAGCGGAGCGGAAGGGAGGGGGTGGAACTGACAGCTGGGCCCAGCGCGTCAGCGGCTCTAGGCAAGGAAGGGCGCGGGCGGGGCGGTTGCGGCCGAGATGGGCCGGCCCAGGAGGGAGTCGGAAGGAAGGGCGCGTGCGCGGCCTGGCTCAGCGAGAAAAGCAGCAGGCCGAACAGGCCGCTCGGGCCACAAGGAGGGAGGGGAAAGGAAAAGGGCGCGCGTGCCGGCGGGCTGACCGGGCCAGCAGGCCGAAGGTGAGTTAGGGAGTGGGAAAATGAAGTTTTTCTTTTTTTCTCTCTCTCTCTTTTTCAAATTGATTTTCCAAATCCATTTTCAAAAGGTTTTTGAATCTTTTAGCAAAGAGATAAAAACCAGTCACCACAATAAATAAAATGCATCGGCATGAGTGCATCAACATGTAACTAATCCTTATGATTTATTTTATTTTCACCAAATTTTATTATTCCCTAAATTTGAATGCACAAACAAATACATAATAAAATCAATTTTATCTATTTTGAAATAATGCAAAATTTAGGGTGTTACACGTAAAAACCAATGTCATAAGGTTATGACACGAAAAATGTATTTTGCGACGCGCATTTCTTGACGATTGAAATTTCGTCAACCTAACGGTGTAAAGTGCAACCTATGAAGAAGATTGCCTACATTATGACATAAGTGAATAGTCAAAAAATAATGGAATTCTTGTAGTGTATACACTCCCACGAAACTCGCTTACGCTTTTGTCCTCACTTTCACGTAAAAGGGTTAACCCTGTGATAGTGGTATGGACTCTAGAAGCCTTATATGTTGGTCTAATCCATTCTCCACAACCAAGGTGGGAGTAAATTCCCACAACCATGGGCACTATGGGCCAAACCCAAACTAGTCCGGATATCACATTCACCCCTCCCCCTCAAAGGGCCTAACATCCTCGTCGCCCCGGCACACCCATGACCAGGCAAACATTGACCAAGAACATTCCCTCTTTTCTCATGTGACCGTGGGTCCAGTGCCGGCACATGTGCCATGCCATGTGCCACACCGGGCCTATAGGCTCCATGTGCCCTATGTCCTTGCTCCTAACCCACATGCGCCTGTGTTCGCAAAGGTTGGCTCTAATACCATTTGTATCGCCCATGAGTCCAAATGACTTAGATCACCTCTACACCTTGAGTAAACCACACACTCCCACCAACTCGCTTAAACTTTTGTCTTTGCGTCACATAAAAGAATTAACCCAGGGATGGTCATATAGACTCTACAAGCCTTATGTGTTGGCTTAACCCATCCTCGACAACTAAGGTGGAAATAAATCCCCACAATCTCACATCAACATACACATGGCCTACTATGGGCCAAATCACAACTAGGTTGGATGTCAACACTACGATGCTAGATAGTGGCAAAGCAGTACTGATAGCCGAGAAGTGCGGTAACTCGAATTGTTGTACATAAAGTATAGGACAACTCAAAACACATGACATGTGCACTCTAGAGAGTCACGCACGGCAACCATTTCATCACTTGTTCACTAAGGTTGTGTTTGGATTGGAGACTAGATAGGATGGGATGGTCCCATCCCTACTTTCTAAGAGGCCATCACTGTCTTCCCGTAACTGTGTCGGAGGAATGGGTGATGTGCCAGTCCTCTCCATATATGTGGACTAAAAAAAAGGGGGCTTGCTTGCCACCGCACAATTTTATACTACTTTTGTTTGATTTATCCACACAATTATATTGTGGTTCATTGGCTTGGTACAACTCCTTAACCTTGTGTTCCATATGTTAGTTGTGATAAGGCTAGATACAAGCCAGATAAGGGAACTTACGTACAGCAACGATTTGTTCATGACAGATTGACAGTAGTAGGATAACCAACGGCGACCTCATTTGGTCAGCGTACCCTATACCACAACATCAAAACAGTGTTGGATGCCGGTCGCTAAAAGCAGAGATTACCGATAAACTATTAGTCAGTAAATTAGCTTTGTCAAACAACATCAGCAAGTAAATTCGATGTGTTATGCGAATGGGCGCTGCTAGCGCCCGGACGTCCGGATCCAGGCGCTAGCGTCCGGACGCCGGAACAGCCCACTTCGCCACCCCCCCCCCCCCCCCGCCGCAATAGTCCGCCCCCCTCCAACGAAAAATGAAAACGGAAACGCGACCACCGCCCCCGCTCCCTCCACGTGGGAAACCTGCGAACCACCGCATCGGCTCCCCCCCGCACGCGAAACCTGCGAACCCCCGCCCCGCCCCCGCACCTGCACGGAGAAGGAAGGTGCGCACCCCCGCGCGCACGGATTTTGCCCACACCGCAAACCTCGCCGACCCCCACCAAATCCGCCCCGCCGCCAACTCGCCCCCAGAGCCCACCCCCATCCCCATGCCGCTGCAAAAAGAGTAGGGAGAACTGAAACATCAAAGCAATACTACTGCAAAAAAAAGCTACTGCAACAAGAAGAAGAAGTTACTGCAACAAGGAGAAGAAGCTACTGCAACAAGAACAAGAAGCTACTGCACCAAAGGGAAAAGAAGATACTGCAACAAAAGAGAAGAAGCTGTTGCAACAAAGAGAAGAAGCTGCTGCAACATAGGAGAAGAAGCTACTGCACCAAAGCGGAAAAAAGATACTACAACAAAAAGAAGAAGTTACTGCAACAAAAGAGAAGAACTACTGCAACAAAAGAGAAGAGCTACTGAAACAGCAGAAGCGATGCTAATGAAACGTCGGGAAACATGGGGATGCTGTTGCAAAAAACAAGGGGAAGAAACTATTGAAACATCTCAAAAATAACTACTGCAACATCAGAGAATTGTGCAAAAAGTATTTCACATCATCTGTTGCGTGTAGATTTGAAAATCACCACCAAAATGTTTAGATCTAGGGGAGGGAGGAGGGAGGAAGGAGGAGGAAGAAGACGGCCAGATCCAGAGAAGGAGGAGGGAGTAGAGCACAGATCTAGAGGAGAACGAGGAGGGGGAGGAAGGAACAGCTCAGATCCGCGAAGAATCCCCCCTACCTCGCCGGAACCCACCGTCGTCGAGCATAGCTTCGGTGGCTGAAGGTCGCCAGAGCAAGAGAGGAAGCAGGGGAGGGGGGAGCCGCGGCTCGCAGGCTCCGCCACCGCTCTCTCTCTCTCTCTTGGCATTGTGGCTGTCGCGGGAGCACAGAGGGAGGGAGCGAGGGAGGGGAGAAGGGAGAGGGAGCCCCAGCAAGTGCACCGTAGAGCGGCTCGCAGAGCGAGTGCGCAGCGGCGGAGAGATCGAGGCGAGCGCGACTGCGAGTGGAGGAAGAAAGAAGGCGAGCAGATGCGTGGGAGCGGGCTGCGGGCGTGGGAGCACGGCGCGGGTTGTCACACCCATTTTTAAGGACAAAAATAGGATGTATAAAAGACTCATGTGCGCCCCAGGAACCAGTCGCACACATAAGTTGACAAATTACAAAGTATCATCACAGTGCTTATTACATAACGAATAAGTATTTAAGACATAGTCTTGAACAATAAATAATAATAACTAGTAATAATCTCCAGCGGAAACTCCACACAGGGACACGGTTGACTGGTTGACATCAAGACTAGTACTCATTCCGATAATCTTCCTCATTATCTTCATCTGTTATGGTGGAAATAGCAAGGGTGAGTTCATGTCGAACTCCACAAATATAACATAGGGTTCATGAGGCTCAAAAAGGCTAGACACTGTTTAACTGCGTTTAGCTTTTTAATCATATATTAGCAATTGAGTAGCATCAAGATAAACCACTTCCCATTAAAGAACCAATGATCAATTGCAATAATGATAACGAATAACATTAACAAGAGCATAATAACAACAACAGTAATTAAACATGATATAACAATGGTGATCATCTATCTGTAAATGTTCCAAGGCCGCTCGTATCCGTGAGCACGGCTAGTATACCAGTTTTTAACTCTGCGCAGAGGTGTACACTTTCACTGTAAGTCATGATTTCCAAATGAGTGGGGAGATCAAGCCCAAACACCCGAGAACCATATAAAGCCACTCAAAAGTTCGTCTAACAAGTTAGGGCCATTAGATTTCACTCGGCAGGCAGATGTAGAACCCCCCTTCCCTGTGGCACAACAACCGCAGCCTATACACACTAGGCCAGGGGCTCGCACTACACCCAAAGTGTCAAGCCATTCTTACGCCATTTAAGGTAACCACTAACAAGCTAGAAAAGGTCTCTTGAACAACTAGAGCCAGAGCCATATAGCCCTCACAGCTGTACTGTATATCCCGGATGATCACGTACAGATAAGTCCTTACGGAGAGTAACTAGAGCATCAAAAATAATACACATGCTCTAGCCCCCTTTTAACAAAAATTAAATCATCTTAATAATTGGTTGCTTGATCCATTAATCATATTGCAAGATCATTGTTCTTAGTTTAAGCACTAGCCATAGCTACCCATATGCATACCCAAGGTTGACAAGGAATCAAGACATCAAGCACTAAGTTATAATCTCTAAGGTTGTCAAGGTAAGCACATGCATATGTATGATCATTTTGATGAATAGGTAGCAAGGATAGTCCTGTGTTATACTTGCCTTGATCAAAGCTCTCCAAATGATACTGCTGACTTGGCTCAAAGTAATACTCCGAATCGTCCAAGTACTGCTCACCTTCTATACTCGATCATCAATCAACAACACACATGCATCCAATCAAACATACACGAAGCAAACAAATAGATATAATTAGAACAGTACACCAACAGTAACAAAACAGTAATAAAAGTTTATAAAACTCTTCTACACGTTTCTACGATCACACAGACGCAAAGATCACCAAATTCGGAGTTAAAACGTAAAAGTTATGAATTTTCTAAGATTTCATATAGATAAATAAATACTTAATTATAAACTCGAAAAATAAATTATCAAAACTAACTGTAAAACTATACTAACATGTAGAGTTCGCAAATACGAACCTAACGCAATTTGAACGGATCAAATCGGAGTTAAAACGAAGATTTTATGACTAAAACAATTCCAGTGGCAAAACTGTAAATTGCTGAAAACGTATTTTTGATTTAACCGGATGAAAATACGTTTTCAAAATACAAAAGCGTAACCTCCTGGAATGCGCCAAGGACCGCGGGTTGTTTACTAAAAACCACAGGGTCTCTTTAGAAAGTTTACCCGCGAAGGGGTATCTTCTAATCTGGGCCATCGATCTCGAATCGGACGGTTCACGATCACCAGCAACTACACAGTGCAAAGTCCGGCCCTTCTTCCTCCAATCCGGCCGTCGGCCGCCATGCCCGCCATGGCCACCTCGCCGGAGTTCTTCGGCCCCGCAAATTCCGACCACCACTCAACCCCCTACCAACTCCAATCGGTGGAGAAACTCCACGCGATCTCATCTACCCGAAAGCAAACTATCTACGGTCACCCGAACGCAACACGCGACGACAAGGGGGCGGCGGCTCCATTGCCGACCGGCGGCAAGCTTCAAAGCCTCGATTCAAAGCTTCTCTACATCAAAGAAGGGCACGGGAAGAAAGAGGAGGAGATAGCGATCTCACCAACACGAAGAAAAAGAGTCCGCACCGTCCCACAAGCTCCACCGACGACCAACCGAACCCGCCAATCACCTAAACCCTAAACCTCCGATTACTTGCGGTAGCGATCACGTTTTAGATGAAAAACGGAAAATAGAAGGTCCCCTCTTCCTATTTATAACCTCAAAACCGAAATCGGTAAGACTCCCTAGCTAACACGGCAAGAAATCGATGTCGGCTTCATCGTGTCCGGGTCGGCTATGGGAGGTTGAAGACAACCGACAGCCGGGTCCCACCGGTCAGCGGCTCAAGAAAGGGGGAAACAGCTGCTGCGGCACTGGGCCGACTTGGGCCGCGCGGGCTGTGTCGCTGGGCCGGTTCGGGCGCAAGGAAGCAGGCCGACTACGAAGAAAAACAGGCCGGCGATCACTGGGCCGCTGGCCTATCAGGTAAGTTTCTGTCTTTTTTTTTTATTTATTTTCCAAAACTTATTTCAAATAGAAATTTCTAAACCAAATCAAATGAAATAAATTTCACACCACAAAGTAAAATAAATGCAGCAGCATGAATGCAACATCAAACTTATTTTATTATTATTTTATATTGGCCATTATTTATTATCTAAATTATTCCAATTTTGTTATCTCAAAATTTGGGTGTTACAAATTCTACCCCCCTTAAAAGAATCTCGTCCTCGAGATTGGATTGCTTACTCAAACAACTGCGGATATGATTTCCTCAATTCATTCTCTCTTTCCCAAGTTGCCTCTGCCTCTGAATATCGATTCCACTGTACTTTACACATCTTAATAACCCGACTTCGAGTAACTCTCTCAGCAGTTTCTATAATCTTAATCGGAATCTCTTCATATGTAAGATCCTCCTTAACAGTCAATTCTTCCAAAGGTATCTGCTCCTCAGGCACCCTCAAACACTTCTTAAGTTGTGAAACATGAAACACATTATGCACCCCAGATAAATTCTCAGGCAACTCTAATTGGTAAGCAACTTCCCCACGTCTAGCAATAACTTTAAATGGTCCAACATACCTTGGTGCTAGTTTACCTTTCATGTTAAATCTCTTCACACTTCTCATAGGTGACACCTTCAAATAGACATAATCACCTACCTCAAAAACCAGATCCCTTCTCCTATTATCAGCATAACTCTTCTGACGAGACTGTGCCACTCTCAAATTCTCACGAATCACTCGCACTTGATCTTCTGCGTTTCTAAGAACATCTGTACCAAACACCTGAGATTCACCTGTATGATCCCAAAACAATGGAGTTCTACACTTTCGTCCATACAAAGCTTCAAACGGTGCCATCTTAAGACTCTGTTGATAACTATTATTGTAAGAAAATTCTGCATAAGGCAAACTCTTATCCCAACTAGTTCCATATTGCAATGCACAGGCTCTCAACATATCCTCTAATACCTGGTTGGTCCTTTCAGTCTGTCCATCTGTCTGTGGATGATATGCTGTACTAAAGTTCAATTTAGTTCCTAAAGATTCATGCACAGCTTGCCAAAAGTGCGATGTAAACTGCGTACCCCGATCAGACACAATTTTCTTTGGTACTCCATGCAAACATACTATCCTTTCCATATACAAGGTAGCTAATTGTACTCCCGTGTAATTAGTCTTGACTGGAATAAAATGAGCAACTTTAGTCAACCTATCCACTATCACCCAAATAGAATCATAACCTCTCTGAGTACGCGGTAACCCCACTATAAAGTCCATACCAACTTCCTCCCACTTCCATTCAGGGATCTTCATTGGTTGCAACAATCCAGCAGGTCTCTGATGCTCTGCTTTCACCCTCTGACAAGTATCACACAAAGCCACATACTCAGCCACATCTCGCTTTAATCCAACCCACCAATATTTCTGTTTAAGATCCAAATACATCTTAGTACTACCAGGATGAATAGAATAAGCTGACTCATGAGCTTCACGAAGAATTGCCTGTCTAATAGCTTGATCCTCAGGTACACACAACCTCTTTCCAAACCACAAAATTCCATTATCATCCATTCTAAAGCCTGGTGACTTACCAATCACTATATCCTCCGCTATCTTCTTTAGTTTCTCATCCTTCAATTGACCCTTATAGATCTCTTGCTCTAAAGTAGGCTCTATTACTAATTCCATTGCATTAGTAACAATTCCCAAGTTCAAATATTCAAATTCAGCACATAACTCACTAGCCATAGACAATGTTCTTATCTCATTGGCATAACTCTTCCTACTAAGAGCATCAGCTACTACATTAGCCTTACCAGGATGATAGTGTATCTCAATATCATAATCCTTAATCAACTCCAACCATCTGCGTTGCCTCAAATTCAGATCTGACTGAGTGAAAATATACTTCAAACTCTTATGATCAGTGTATATATCACTCTTATGTCCAATCAAATAATGTCTCCAAATCTTTAAAGCATGAACGACAACTGCTAACTCCAAATCATGTGTAGGATAATTCAACTCATGCTTTCTCAACTGTCTAGATGCATATGCCACAACTCTGCCTTCTTGCATAAGAACACATCCCAAACCTTGACGAGAAGCATCACAATAAATAGAAAACTTCTTACTCAAATCTGGCAAAACCAAAACAGGCGCTGTAGTCAACCTCTTTTTCAACTCCTCAAAACTAGCTTGACATTTATCTGACCACACAAACTTGGCATTCTTCTCTAACAGAGATGTCATAGGTTTAGCAAGTTTAGAAAACCCTTCAATGAACCGTCTATAATATCCAGCTAAACCCAGGAAACTGCGAATCTCACTAACATCAGTAGGTGGTTTCCAATTCAATACATCTTTTACCTTGCCTGGATCCACTGATATACCTCCATTAGAAACAATATGACCAAGAAAAGAAACTTACTTCAACCAAAACTCACATTTACTTCGCTTCGCATACAGTTTATGCTCTCTAAGCTTCTGCAATACCAACCTCAAATGTTCAGCATGCTCTACCTCTGTCTTGGAAAATACCAGTATATCATCAATAAACACTACCACAAACTTATCCAAGTATTCCATGAACACCTTATTCATCATGTACATAAAGTATGCATGTGCATTGGTCAATCCAAACGACATAACAGTATACTCATACAATCCATACCTTGTAGTAAAAGCTGTCTTTGGAATATCAGAAACACGAATCTTCAACTGATGATATCCAGAACGTAAATCAATCTTAGAGAACACACAAGCACCTCTCAACTGATCAAACAAGTCATCAATCCTGGGCAAAGGATACTTATTCTTGATAGTTACCTCATTTAATGACCTATAATCAACACACATCCTCTGACCGCCATCTTTCTTATCAACAAAAATAACTGGTGCTCCCCAAGGTGATGAACTAGGTCGAATAAAACCTTTTTCTTGTAATTCTTTAATTTGTTTCTTAAGTTCTTCTAATTCATCTACTCCCATCCTA
Source organism: Saccharum hybrid cultivar R570 (assembly GCA_038087645.1). Classification (NCBI taxonomy): domain Eukaryota; kingdom Viridiplantae; phylum Streptophyta; class Magnoliopsida; order Poales; family Poaceae; genus Saccharum; species Saccharum hybrid cultivar. The sequence continues at coordinate 2,259,305 of JAQSUU010000579.1, read as the reverse complement.
TATGGTCGTTTGGCTATAGGTGCAGTTCCAGGTAATAATTCAATAAGAAATTCAATGTCTCGGTCAGGTGGCATACCTGGCAATTCATCAGGGAAGACATCCGGAAATTCCTCAATCACTGAATTCTCCTTAATAGTATCTTCAATCTGATTCACCATCGCGGTTGGTTGCTTCTGCATTGCTACATCCACATTGATTTTATCTCCATTAGGCGCAGTCACAACTACCACTTTCTGCTGACACTGAATCTCTGCCTGATTTTGCATCATCCAGTCCATACCCAATATCACATCAATCCCAGATGTTCTCAACACTATAGGAGTTATCTTAAACTCTACCCCCCTTAATACCATACTAATTGGAAGACAACGATTACTGGTTTGCATGGTACCTCCAGGTGAATTTACTAAGAGAGATTCTTTCATAGCTAACATGGGTATACTATGCATTTTAACAAAAATGTTGGATATGAATGTATGAGATGCTCCAGAGTCAAAAAGAACAGTTGCGGGAGTGGAATGTACATTGAACGTACCAATCATAACTTCTGGTGCATTATGAGCTGTATCAGAAGACACGTGATTCACCCTTCCAGCACCGGATTGCCTCTGGTTGCTCTTCTGGCTCTGAGGAGTCTGTTGGTTCTGCTTCTCAGGACAATTATAAGACAAATGACCCTCTTTACCACAGACAAAGCATCTAATAGGAGTGCTGGGAGTACTATTCTTTATGGGGGTAGCATTGGGATTTCCAGTGCGAGGAGTCTGTTGCCCAGTCTGCTGATACTGTTGACGCTGTGGATAAGATGAACGCTGTTGCGACTGATTGTTTTGCCAATTTTGGGACCACCTCTGATTTGAATTGCGATTCCACTGGCTAACCGGTCCTTGAAACTTCTGATGGAAACCATGCTGAGAATTAGTGCGCTGACGGTTGTTACTTCCTGAGCTTTGTACCTTCATCTTCCTCTTTCTATCCATCTCCCTACGCTCATTATCCAGCACAATTGCTTTGTTCACCAGCTCTTGAAAACTAGCATAGTTATTCCCCTTCAGCTGCAAGCGAAGATCATAATATATTCCCTTCAAGAAAAGACGCTGCTTGTCTGCATCTTCCCTAACTTCATTGGGAGCATAGCGAGCCAACTGGGTAAACCTGTCATGTTATTCACTCACACTCATCTGTCCCATCCTCAGGTTTCTGAATTCTTCCTGCTTCAGCTCAATTATACCTTCAGGAATATGACGAGCTCGAAAATCTCTAACAAACTCATTCCAAGTGATAGGAGGAGCATTGTCAGGGCGTGCAGCCTGGTACGACTCCCACCAAGTCTGAGCTGTCCCCTGTAACTGACCAGATGCATATAACACCTTCTCCATATCATTGCATTGGGCTATATTCAGCTGTTTCTCCACTGCCCTCACCCAATCATCTGCCTCTAAAGGATCAGCAGCATGAGAAAACACTGGAGGGCGTCCCTTCAAAAATTCTCCACGCTTATCCCTTACTTGAACAGGTGGTGGTCCTCCAACAGGGGGATTGTTCTGCATATGCTGCATAAACATCTGCATCAGCTGATTCTGGGTTTGCATGAGTTCCTCCATAGTAACGGGTAAGTTAGCACCTCCACGACCTCTGCCACGACCTCTGCCTGACATCTGTTTCCAAAAACACAGAAATTGGAATTTAGTACGATCCGAGATGATGTATTCAATAGATAAGCAAAATCTGATTTTTCTGGACAAGCTCCAATTTCAGCAACTCAGTAAAACTGTCATATCTCGAGCTACAGACGTCCAATTCAGATGATCTTTACATGGTTGGAAAGCTTACAAAATTATCTACAACTTTTATTCACAACACTTTTTCTGATTCTGTCAATAAATTGGCCAGAAACTGAACTTAACCGAAACTGTTTCAGAATTCCAGACTGTGTAGTAACTCCAACTTGGAACAGGTATATCTCTTAGCTTATAATAGATATTAAAGTGATTCTTGTGGGATTGGAAAGATATAGAAGTCTAATTATTCCCAGTAAAATTTCTTAAATTTCTCATGAACGGATTTTAAGTTATTTCTAAAACATCCCAGACTGATCCAAAAATCAGCAAAGGACAGAACTAAATTAACCTCATATTCAACTAATATATCTTGATCAAACTTAATATTCTTAACCATGGAACTTGTAGGAATCTCCACAAAACTCCAGCACACATTACAAAGATCCAAATCACACATTATCATAATAACAATCCATCAATCACACAATTGTTCACACCACAAACTGACTCTTAAAACAATCCAAACTCGAAATTAACTCGCAACTACTATCGTTCTTATTGCATAGGGATTTTTCCTATTTCCTAATTAAGCTTCTCATAAATCTTAGGACGACCTAACTCCGCCCTTAATTGGTCAATCTCCTTGTAAGCTTGCTCCTTAAGTTCTTTTTCCTTCAACAACTCATCCTTCAAATCCACCTCATGGAGAGCCAATTCACGAGCTAATCCCACCGTAGCTTGTAAAGTCAAGGAGGAATCATCTGCAGGCGGCACGGTCCAAATACCCTTGTCATGTATGAAACAAGGAAAATGCCGAAGTGCACCCTTTAACGTCTTGTCCGAGCGTAGACCATGGTAGTAAACAAATGCATTGAAAGCGACATCCTCCATGCTTGTCTCCACAGTTGCCCGGCTCACTCTGGTAATGAACTTTGACTCCACCTTAGGCTCCTTAGTGGTAGGATCCCTTTTCTTGACCCATAATTCCGTCTTCCAATAGGAATCCATCCATGGATGACTATACTCTGCACTACGATACTCCAGCGTAGCTTCCCAGTCATAGTAGTAGTTGTCCAAGGTTCTTGTCAACATGTCATGGAAGAAAGCATCAGCTTTAGGAACCAGGCTATGAAACTTCGTAGTCCATCCCATAACTACATCCTCCATTGGTGTATCACCAACTCTTGATTCCGCATCAGATAGCTCTTGCTCACCATCTTCATACGGCTCCTGAGGTTTGAAACGGGCAATATACTGTGCAGCTGACAAACGGGGATGAGGAGGCATCTATAAAATTTAGTCATAGATTAGATAGAATCAATGTATTTTCGCAATAGAGTAAAGTAGAGGAAGCATAAAACTTTAGTAATTAACAAGGTAAAAAGAGGAAGCATGAATTAAGTGAAGTATGGATGCTATTAACGACCATTCTAACTAGGCTCGCGTCCTACAGTCAACACGGCTCTGATACCAATCTGTCACACCCATTTTTAAGGACAAAAATAGGATGTATAAAAGACTCATGTGCGCCCCAGGAACCAGTCGCACACATAAGTTGACAAATTACAAAGTATCATCACAGTGCTTATTACATAACGAATAAGTATTTAAGACATAGTCTTGAACAATAAATAATAATAACTAGTAATAATCTCCAGCGGAAACTCCACACAGGGACACGGTTGACTGGTTGACATCAAGACTAGTACTCATTCCGATAATCTTCCTCATTATCTTCATCTGTTATGGTGGAAATAGCAAGGGTGAGTTCATGTCGAACTCCACAAATATAACACAGGGTTCATGAGGCTCAAAAAGGCTAGACACTGTTTAACTGCGTTTAGCTTTTTAATCATATATTAGCAATTGAGTAGCATCAAGATAAACCACTTCCCATTAAAGAACCAATGATCAATTGCAATAATGATAACGAATAACATTAACAAGAGCATAATAACAACAACAGTAATTAAACATGATATAACAATGGTGATCATCTATCTGTAAATGTTCCAAGGCCGCTCGTATCCGTGAGCACGGCTAGTATACCAGTTTTTAACTCTGCGCAGAGGTGTACACTTTCACTGTAAGTCATGATTTCCAAATGAGTGGGGAGATCAAGCCCAAACACCCGAGAACCATATAAAGCCACTCAAAAGTTCGTCTAACAAGTTAGGGCCATTAGATTTCACTCGGCAGGCAGATGTAGAACCCCCCTTCCCTGTGGCACAACAACCGCAGCCTATACACACTAGGCCAGGGGCTCGCACTACACCCAAAGTGTCAAGCCATTCTTACGCCATTTAAGGTAACCACTAACAAGCTAGAAAAGGTCTCTTGAACAACTAGAGCCAGAGCCATATAGCCCTCACAGCTGTACTGTATATCCCGGATGATCACGTACAGATAAGTCCTTACGGAGAGTAACTAGAGCATCAAAAATAATACACATGCTCTAGCCCCCTTTTAACAAAAATTAAATCATCTTAATAATTGGTTGCTTGATCCATTAATCATATTGCAAGATCATTGTTCTTAGTTTAAGCACTAGCCATAGCTACCCATATGCATACCCAAGGTTGACAAGGAATCAAGACATCAAGCACTAAGTTATAATCTCTAAGGTTGTCAAGGTAAGCACATGCATATGTATGATCATTTTGATGAATAGGTAGCAAGGATAGTCCTGTGTTATACTTGCCTTGATCAAAGCTCTCCAAATGATACTGCTGACTTGGCTCAAAGTAATACTCCGAATCGTCCAAGTACTGCTCACCTTCTATACTCGATCATCAATCAACAACACACATGCATCCAATCAAACATACACGAAGCAAACAAATAGATATAATTAGAACAGTACACCAACAGTAACAAAACAGTAATAAAAGTTTATAAAACTCTTCTACACGTTTCTACGATCACACAGACGCAAAGATCACCAAATTCGGAGTTAAAACGTAAAAGTTATGAATTTTCTAAGATTTCATATAGATAAATAAATACTTAATTATAAACTCGAAAAATAAATTATCAAAACTAACTGTAAAACTATACTAACATGTAGAGTTCGCAAATACGAACCTAACGCAATTTGAACGGATCAAATCGGAGTTAAAACGAAGATTTTATGACTAAAACAATTCCAGTGGCAAAACTGTAAATTGCTGAAAACGTATTTTTGATTTAACCGGATGAAAATACGTTTTCAAAATACAAAAGCGTAACCTCCTGGAATGCGCCAAGGACCGCGGGTTGTTTACTAAAAACCACAGGGTCTCTTTAGAAAGTTTACCCGCGAAGGGGTATCTTCTAATCTGGGCCATCGATCTCGAATCGGACGGTTCACGATCACCAGCAACTACACAGTGCAAAGTCCGGCCCTTCTTCCTCCAATCCGGCCGTCGGCCGCCATGCCCGCCATGGCCACCTCGCCGGAGTTCTTCGGCCCCGCAAATTCCGACCACCACTCAACCCCCTACCAACTCCAATCGGTGGAGAAACTCCACGCGATCTCATCTACCCGAAAGCAAACTATCTACGGTCACCCGAACGCAACACGCGACGACAAGGGGGCGGCGGCTCCATTGCCGACCGGCGGCAAGCTTCAAAGCCTCGATTCAAAGCTTCTCTACATCAAAGAAGGGCACGGGAAGAAAGAGGAGGAGATAGCGATCTCACCAACACGAAGAAAAAGAGTCCGCACCGTCCCACAAGCTCCACCGACGACCAACCGAACCCGCCAATCACCTAAACCCTAAACCTCCGATTACTTGCGGTAGCGATCACGTTTTAGATGAAAAACGGAAAATAGAAGGTCCCCTCTTCCTATTTATAACCTCAAAACCGAAATCGGTAAGACTCCCTAGCTAACACGGCAAGAAATCGATGTCGGCTTCATCGTGTCCGGGTCGGCTATGGGAGGTTGAAGACAACCGACAGCCGGGTCCCACCGGTCAGCGGCTCAAGAAAGGGGGAAACAGCTGCTGCGGCACTGGGCCGACTTGGGCCGCGCGGGCTGTGTCGCTGGGCCGGTTCGGGCGCAAGGAAGCAGGCCGACTACGAAGAAAAACAGGCCGGCGATCACTGGGCCGCTGGCCTATCAGGTAAGTTTCTGTCTTTTTTTTTTATTTATTTTCCAAAACTTATTTCAAATAGAAATTTCTAAACCAAATCAAATGAAATAAATTTCACACCACAAAGTAAAATAAATGCAGCAGCATGAATGCAACATCAAACTTATTTTATTATTATTTTATATTGGCCATTATTTATTATCTAAATTATTCCAATTTTGTTATCTCAAAATTTGGGTGTTACACGGGTGCGGTCTGTGAGTAGATAAGGAGAGCGGGCGGGAGCGGGTTGGGTCACGCCGCTTCGCGTGGGCACGCGTCGCGTCCGTCCGGACTCGTCCGGACGTCTTCACACTATCAATACCGTATGCGAATAGTTTGTTGGTAAAGATATGATGGTTGGGAAAACTGTATACCAACGCCACTTACAATGACTGAAAGGAAGAATCGGCAAAGATCTATACTGATGGTTGGTAAGTCATTATAGTGGCTTGCTGACTCTAAGAAATTTATTACTTTTGGGCTATGGTATAGTAGTAGCTCATTCGGCAGTGTTAGTGTCCGGATGTCCGAACGAACGCTCGCGCCTGCACTTTGTTTCACGCGCCCCACATGGGGCCCGCGCAGCCCGAACATCACCAGCATTAAGAATAGGGGGAGGCGGCGGTGCCTGCCTGCGCCTCTAGTTTGGAAGAACCCACGATGTGTCCCGGCCGCAGCGTTGTATCGGGTGCCCAGCAGGCGCCCGGAGAAGGAGAAGACACTAAAGCGATGCAACAGAAGACGAGAAGAAAGATGTAACATCCGATCTATTTTTGAAACATCCAGACGCAATACTTGCAACATACGTCTGAAGACAGATGAAACACTTGAAACATGTGTCTGATGCTCCCAGTGCCCGTGGCTGCGGCAGCGGCCCAAGTGCGCGGCTACTACTACGAATGAATCTCCTTCTTTGCCCCCCTGATATGGGAATCGATCTCGATTAGATCTGTGATTTGTTCTCCCCCTCTCTATGATATGGATGAATCGATGTGTGGTGTGTTGATCCCTCCCTGTATCGATTTGCACAGGGCTCAAGATAAACGCGGCCAGTGTTTTCTTTTTTCTTTTTCTTTTTTTGTTTTGTGAAAATTAGTATCACTATCAGGTGAGCAACAAGCAGTAAATGGTCAGATCTCTATCACTGTTGATTGCCCACTGCCTGATAAAAAAAAATCTGGCAACGAAGGCCGGTTTGGAACCGGTAGTAATTGCCGTTTCTGGGGTAGTAATTAAGTTTAAAATGGTTTGATATGTATACCAGTATATTAAAGTTACATTCTTTCTTTGAATAAAGGGAGCATACACATTTTTGTTTGGGGACCAGCCTTTGCGACACGGAAATAAGGCATGGGGTTGTCGTGTGGCCACACCCACACGAGAAATTCATGCGGAAAATATTCTCCACATGCCCACCATGCTCTTGCTGCTCGGTTGGGAGTTCATGGCTAGCTAGAACGTGCGTGGATGACCAGCCATCAGCGTACGGTACCTTGGCCATTCATTTTGCATCCAGATCTGGGCAGCTGATTTTGTATAGTGCTGGGCAGCTGATTTTGTTACTGTCTCTGCGTTGTGGTGCCTGCATGTAAAGCGTTGGTACCTGGCAGTGAATGTACGTATGTGTTGCGTAGGTATATTGGCTGATGAGGCGACGAGCAGGAGTCTGGGCCCTGGCGTCGAATGGCTGTATATACAGTGTTTCTGTTGTGGTGTGTGTGACGTGCAGAAAATGACATGAGTTACTGCATGGCGAAAAGAACATCAATGGCTAGCTTATTGTTATTAGATAAATTATTCCACGCGTTGCATGTCGGCAGCTGCAGCTCTCTGCGCTTAAAACGTGAAGCATATTGATGCCCAAAAATGAGTAGACGACGACATTGCGTTCAGAAAAGAAAAAGGAAAATTGAGTGGACACTTGGACCTCCCACTCTGGCTATAAGAACACATAGGATCGAGGTGCTTGCCATGTATATCTGCGCTGCTGCTACGGTGTGGGTACGTGCAACAAGTAGTAGCATCGTCACAAGTACTAGCTAGTAGCAGCTTTACCCTGTTTGCTTGTCATATAAGCCGTACTTTTTTAGTCAGCGAACAGTACTTTCAGCCATGACTTTTCAGCCAAGCGAACAAGCATACATGGCAACTGAGGCAAAGATGGAGATTCATCCAGCTCCATAGAATGAGGAGGACGCGTGCATCGTCACAAGTACCACTCCAGCCTGTGGGGTGACTTCTTCCTTCATCATGTCCCATGCCCTCCGTTACAGGTATGTACCTCCGCCTCTCTATTATTACTAGATTTTTTAGATAATGCCAAATTAGCATTGCAATAAAAGAGAGTGTGCTCAGTTACAATTTCTCTCTCCAGTATCTTATTAGCACATTTGTAACTAAATAGCTATATAATCATGAGATGAAGAATATGGCCATCTAATAATTTAGACAACCCCATAGAATAAAGGATTAATAGTGTTCAACAAACATTGGATCAAATAGTGTCTCAAGGCCAGGGCGTGGCTGAGTGTAGGAAAAATCTGATGATCGACTTGGCCGCCCTCCTCCATAAGGTGGCTTAGTATGCACTATGCAGGAACCAAGATATGGACCTATCCCATTTTATATATAATTTGCTTTGTTTTAATAACATAACTATATACTACCCGTGAACAGCAAACGATTCTTTCTTATATGACTATATCCTTTTATAAGGCCTGCAACGCTAGAGCTTGCTCTATCTCTCTTCGTCATCTTCGAGCCAATTTCCAACAGTTCCGACAATATAACCTAATTCCAATTTTATGTTACTATAGGACCAATCAATAGTGACAGACGCACATACCATTGCTCGTGGGAGAAACAACTAGTAGAGAACTCAATAGTGGTGCACATAACTGGCACCTCTTTCTCTTTATTACCTTATACATCTTTAGTATAAAGAAATTTGCATAGCTATACTCTTCAAAAAAAATTTGCATAGCTATATACAGAGGGATTTGCCCAGCTGATTTCACACTGCTATGAACTCGTTCATATTGGTTTCTCTAGTTCACACTGACAGCCTCCATCAACAATTAGGTTTGTCTTCAAGTACAATATGGCTCGTTGTGTTGTGCATATGAAAGGGTTCACACACTGACTTTTACAGTACAGACAACAAGATTAACTGAAATAGAAATATCTTTCTTGCAGTATTTGATGATGAAGGATAAGGTCGAAATAATGAAGGAGGAGGTGAAGAAAATGCTAATGGATGTCGATTCTTTTGATTTGTCTCATAAGTTAGATTGTATTGATACACTAGAACGGCTTGGATTGGATTATCACTATACCGAGGAGATTGATAAATTGATGTGCAATGTCTTCGAAGCTAAGGATCAAGATCTTGATCTTCCTACAACATCACATCTTTTCTATTTGCTTAGGAAGCACGGATATCATATTTCTTCTGGTAAGATTCTAGACAAATTTTGCTATTATATTGTAATTGTCGTATATTTCTTAGTTGGGACTTCAGATAACTTTAGAAGGACTTTATGGTCTACACCTTCCACCGAAGCAACAAAGAGGGTTTTATTACTTCAAATAGTGTGGTGATACATATGCTTAAGTGTTAAACGTAGTATCTGCTTATAAAGAGGACACAACTTATAGTATTGTAATTATATTATTATAGGGTAAAATCCAGTTTCCAACCTCCAACTTGCGGTCCAATTTCAAACCCTGAACTATGAAATCAGGTAGTAGATTGACAGCCTCCAACTGTTGAAATTGGGCAAATTTGGTCCTCTAGTTGGTTTCAAAGATGATTTCTATTTTTTCTTAAAATAACAAAAATCTAGTATAATCACTAAAGAATCTTAAACTAATTTATTTTAGTTTAGGTAAATATGTAAGTATCAGTTTATTTTCTAAAAATGTTATCTATCAATTATGATCTATTTAGATTTATTTTGAACTTATTTATTTTTTTTCTACTATTTTATTCCTTCTATTGAAACACGAAGAAGATGAACAAATAAGATTCGAACAACTATAAAAAGAGCACCAGCATATAGATGACATCTTTAGAAAAACAAATGTACATGTTTCACATTTCTATGATTTAAGATATAAACTACTTACTAATTTTTAAAGGTTAAACAAGTTTTTTTATTTTCAAAAAATAGAAAACCACCTTTGAAACTAGAGTAGGGGCGAAGCCAGCCACCATGGCTACTGGGGTCTTACGTATTGCATAATGGGGTCAACCGTAGTGGTAAGCAGTGATCAACAGTAATTCTCTATAGGATTTGTAGAAATTTACCGGGTCGCTTGACCCCCGTGGCAAAGGCTAGCTCCGCCTCTGACTAGAGAGGACCAAATTTGCTGGATTTCAGTAGTTGGAGAGCCTCCAGTAGCCAGTTTCATCCTTCAAAGTTGAAAATCAAACTACCGTTCAAGTTGAAGATTAAACAATGGACTCTATACTATTATTCTGTCAGTGCCATCTCTTACAATTTTGTCACAGTCCATACTTCTAGCCAACAATAAAATTGATGTCTCACATGTTTTTAATGTTGCAGATGTATTTTTGAAGTTCAGAGATGACAAAGGAAATATTGTAACCGATGATGCAAGATGTTTATTGAGAATGTATGAAGCGGCACATCTTAGAGTGAAAGGGGAAGAAATACTTGACAATATTCTTATTTTCACCAAGAGTCAGCTTCAGTGTATTGTAGACGATCTCGAACCACAATTGAAAGAAGAAGTGAAATATGCATTGGAAACACCTCTTTTCAGAAGACTCAAAAGAGTACAAGCGAGGCAATATATCTCAATATATGAGAAAAATACTACACATAATAAGATGCTCCTAGAGTTTTCAAAGTTAGACTTCAACATTTTGCTAACCCTATATTGTGAGGAGCTAAAAGATCTTACATTGTAAGAACCATCATTAATAGCATAGTGATGCTGTACTAAGTTCTCTCATTACCACTATTTCTAGATAACTTCTCATACCCTATATATATTTACAGCTGGTGGAAAGAGTTCCAAACACAGGCTAACACGTCAATCTACGCACGAGATAGGATGGTGGAGATGCATTTCTGGATGATGGGAGTATTCTTTGAGCCCCAATATTCCTATTCACGAAAGATGCTTATGCAGTTGTTTATGATTGTGTCTATACTCGATGACTTGTATGACAATCATTGCACCACAGAAGAAGGCAATGTCTTCACTGCAGGACTGCAAAGGTTTGCAACACCAATGTCCATATTCATCATCTTGCTTATAGGGTAACAAATTTGGGTGCACATAGTATATGCAAGTATAAAGAATAATTAATGTGTTCCAGACAAAATGGCATGTGCTAACAGTAGTTAGAGCTCCCTGAGGCCTCTATTACAAATTTAAAGGTTTGCCCGGGTAGTTTTCTCTTTGGGGTATATATTGTATCTTTGAGCTTTCACACTAATTTTACATGTATTTCAGATAATCGACATGGCAAAATGCTACAATGCTGAGACAGAATGGCGTGACAAGAAATATGTGCCAGCCACCGTTGATGAACATCTAAAAATTTCAGCACGCAGTAGTGGTTGTATGCATTTGGTGAGCCAGGGATTCATTTCAATGGGAGATGTGGCAACTAGCGAGGCTATTGAGTGGGCTTCTACCTATCCTAAAATCATTCGAGCTGTCTGCATTATTGCACGCCTCGCTAATGATATAATGTCGTACAAGGTGCCAGTTAGTCTATGTTTTCTAAGTGCTAATAAATGATAGAATCGTTCCTAAACTTTTCCATGTTTTTCTCTGCAGCGAGAAGCATCATCAAAGAATATGGTATCTACAGTGCAAACTTGTGCAAAAGAATATGGTACCACAGTAGAACAAGCAATAGAAAAGCTTAGAGAACTAATCGATGAAGCATGGATGCACATCACCGAAGAGTGCCTGAGACAGCCACAACCAAAGGCTCTTCTGCAGAGGGTAGCTAACCTGGCTCGTACAATGGACTTTCTATACAAAGATGTGGATGGATACACTGATTCACGGAGTATCAAAGGCATATTGGATTCATTGTATGTGGATCTAATAAACTAAAATTAGGCGACAGCGTGGCGATAATAACCAGTCTAGACAACAATTCAATATGCTCGTGTTTGTCATGTGTATATATAGTTTGTATGTAGTATTTGCATATGCATTATGTTTCTTGCAAGATCTTGCAGATATACTTTAGTGATGTTTTTCTATAGGAATATGTTTACTAGCCAGAACTGTAAAATCCAAACCTTACTAGGTTTCTAAGTATGGCCCGTGGGTTCAACAGGGGACGAGGGAGGCCGGCGCTAGCTCCGAAAGACGCTGAGTCATCTCCGTGTAGGAACCCTCCTTCGGTCCTCCGCACGCGGTATCCGTGGATGCCTCCTCTCCAATTACTCCCGTCCCTCGTCGAGTGGTCGCGCGAAGGAGGTCTACTCGTGCCGGCATGGAGGTGGCGTGCCGAGGAGAGGGCATGGAGGCGGCGGCGGTGGCGGTGAAGGAGGAAAAGAGAGAAGAGAGACCGAGAAACATGGGACAAAGGGCTGCAGGGGCTCTAAGCCTCTAAGCAATGCTTTCAGGGGGTGGTTTGCAAAACAGTTTGGGAATTTATATAAGGGTCCCAAACATAAGATATCCAAACATGATCACCGTGTTATAGAGGACATGTTGGACCGTGGGTTGATTATCTAAAAGTTAAAGGGTCTTTTTGTAAAAGTTACAAAGACGCGTGTCAGCTCATGGAGAAGCCACCAATGCTCCGCTCACTGTGGTGCGAGCAAAAGGGAGCAGTCTTTAATCAACCCCGATATCCTTGGGCTCCTTATCAAGAAAAAACTACAGATTTGCTATTTATCTACCAATGTATTTTGGTGGAAAAAATCTATCGAATTTTTTGATGTTGCGAATGTTGTTCTTTGATGTTACAACTGTTGTTATTTGATGTTGCAAAATGTTTTAGAGGAGGAAATATGACAAGTTGTATAAGATGTTGCAGATGATATTTTATCATGTTTCAAGCATTGTTCATGCGTGTTGTGTAGTACTTCATTGTTTCAGTCATATGCAACATAGGAGGATAACATGTGCAACATCGGATAATAACATGTGCAATATCATAAAATTTGACAAATTTTACCCTTCAAAATCTGTCGACAATAAATAGATATTCCCAAAAAAACTATATATCCTTGGGCTCATTTTTTTCTAATTAGACTTGGTTGCAGCAATTTTATTTGGAAAGAGTTTGTCTGACCATCCTCAACTAATGTGCGAATCCAATTAGCCCCTCAATTGGAAAATTGGATTATATTTTTATACTCCTTCAACTCTTTAAACCATCCGATTTACCTCCCTCAGCCTGTCCGATTTATGAACCTAACTGGTTTTGAAAGCGGTTATGGCTGACTAAAATTTTTCCTAACCATGATTTCATAGATAGATAGATAGAGTGGCAAAGCTACAGAGAACCCGTGGGCCGCAAATCACCCTGCAATTGGCGTATAGGAGTCAGAAGTGAGTATGTGACTACATGAGATGTCCGTTAGCAACTAGAAACACGGAACATGGACACGTACCTCATTCTGGAAAGGTTGTTCCGAAAATATTTACGTTTTCGATTAGAAAACATTTATGTTTCATTCCTATTTTCTCGTGGAAACATTGCGGCTAAGGGATGTCCAGTGCCGCTCGGTCTTCTGTGTGTGTGGGGGGGTGGGGGGGGGGTTGGCGCCTACAGCAGTCGGCAACAGCTGCGGGCATGTCCATCAGCGCCTCCACAACGGGATTGTGAACAGCTCAGCACCAGCAGGTATGATCTGACATGTCGAAGAATCAAAGACACGAAGTGATCTTATCATCTTAGGGGGTGTTTGGTTGGGGTGTTAAAGTTTAACAAACATTGTAGCACTTTCGTCTTATTTGACAAAAAGATTTCAATTTTGCACTAATTAGGCTTAATAGATTCGTCTCGTAAATTACTCCTAATCTGTGCACAATGTATAGAGGGGTGAGCTAGATGTAGTCATACTAGACATGGTGGGGATGTCAAAGGCAATGATGTCTTGTGGTCCATGGCGCTGATTAGTGATCGCACTACTAGACAAATGATCTTAGGAGACACTGCCAAATTATTTTCGGAGACGACACACCTGACCGCTTCCATAAATGGTTAGGTGGACTCCACGAAAATGACTGCCTCTGAAATTCATTTACGAAGGCAGATGTCCTAAGACAATTGCATCTAAAAATCATCAATTAACGGAGGCGGTCGTCAACATCCAAACAACCGACCGATCAAGTCTTGACTGGTTTCAGAGCACCCGTTTTAATGAATCAATGGCCACCAAACATTTTCTGCCATTAGTCCCTTTTTCAGTTGCCAATACCAAAGTTTTCTCCTCCCCACACTAGGGCTCTGGATATATTATTCTGACATGCACGGTGTGTACTAAACAAATATATACACATCCTCAGTGAGCACCGACCAAACTCGATTACAATACGCTGCTCATTGTAGTATACTCCTAGGCCTAGCTAATAGGTTCGTCCCAAAACTAACTAGAGCAATTCCACAAGACAGCAAGTGGTTTTGCTTGCACGGAAATCTGACTTGGTAGAGAAGAGGCCGTTGCCATTGCACGCAGGATTTTCCTGCACAGTTCTTGGTCGCAGGCGAGGCTATAACTATGCGGCGCCGTCGTACAGCGCCTCGCGTGCGACAGCACCCGGCTGCTCAACACGTGTCTACAGGCTGCATCTCAGGCAAGGCGACCAGCAGTACCACGTGGCCGAGCCGATGAGCTGAGTCAGCAGTTAGTTTTCTGGATCGAGCGAGCCGGACGGGCGAGCAGGACGCATGTCACGCTGGTGGGCCGTGTCGTACTGGATGCTTTCCGCGACGACGTCGCATAAATTTTTTTTCCCTATATATGGGGGTGCATGGGGCAGAGACCAGAGTTCCTCGAGTCAAACTGGCGCCCTACTAGCTAGACTGGCTGGTTACAGTTGATGACCTTGATAGGTGAACGTCTTGCAATTTGCGTTGCATGGATAGATTCCGCAATGAACGTTCCAGGGTGACTTGGCAGATGGAAGTCTGCAGCAGAAGTCAACGGTTCAGATATGAAAAAGTGCAGTAGGGCCCACCAGGAGGTTTCCACACACAAGTGTCAGCTTATCAGCACCTGTCACCTGCAACAGGGTAGATCAAACCCTGAGTACTCAATTGTACTCTGCAAGACTTACCCGTCAGAAGGAAAGAAAAAGACTCCAAGGATTATGCCAGGCTTTTTGGCTTGTGGGTTTCTTATTTGCAAGAAGCAGCGCTAAGAGTGTCCTTAATTTATTACTTTTAATAGCCGTATTTCATTTCTTATCCAACCTTCTATGTAAGCACCTATTCTATAATCAAGCAGGGTTGAGCAACAGAAACCATTTCTTCATCTTTCCACTGCCAGTTCTTACTACGATGCCAGAGCGTAGTCAAGCCGTACCGTCACACAAAAACGGCGATTCGCGAATCAATATGCCCAGCTGGGTGCCCCAAAAACACACGTCTTGCTTATACCCTGGGCACAAGCAAGACCAACCCGTTCCACTCCTGTCAAGGGGTCTAGGTCCCCGTCCAAGCTCGGACTCTAAGCCCCCAACACTTCAGCCCCGGCCTCAGTATGGTGCTTAGATCTCCTCAACCCAATATATATAACCACCCAAAGAAGCCGGTCCGGAAAGAGCCGGAACCCATGACAAGAGGGAAACAAGTCTTCCTAGCCCCCATCCGCTAGTATATGCTCGGGACAATAAATCTGTGACTTGACCAGGGTCCATGCAACGAACGGTCCTTAATTGACACAGGCAGAACAATTGCAACCAGAGCCCCGCTCTGTTGCCCAACCAGGTCCAAGTCCATCCAACCCATTCCGCCTGGTCTCCAATTATCCCTATACATTTATATTCCATGTGATAGTGGCATGATAATAGTAACAATATTATAATTCCTATCTCTCGCGAGTGACAGACAATCACTCGGCTTCTACCGGAATCATATAGCATAGCAATCTACACGATCCTATCATACTAGTAAGACTCATGGGATCAGGATATATATATGCAAGTGGGTTTCATTCAACTCCTTTAAACTTAATGCACAAGCATAAAATAAGGTGCAGAATAATAGGGGTTATGCACCGGGGCTTGCCTGGGTAAAATAACCAAGTTAGCATTCCACCATGGTGACACGATCATCAAGACACCACCTTTCTGCTACTCCAGTCGACTCCACGATCCATCATCGTCCCTATATGATATGCAATGCGATGCAACGAAAACGTAAATAATCAACAGCTACTGAAATACTCAAGATGCGAGTACATCTCTCAAGCTAAAGCACTAGCTCATCGACTAATGCACTAAGCCACGTATCTCCGTTACCACGTAACGAGCTATTTTCCAAAGGTTATCCTAGTTATACCCACCCAAAGTTTCACTTTACTTATAGTGTCGGTTTAATATTTATTAGAACTAAGGCTCATTAGCGACCTTAGCCACTAATTATTCTGAAGCTACACAACCACAGTGAGTACCCAAAATTGCATGGAGCCTATTGTACAAATTTCAGATTCAACAGTACTACCCATTTATCATGGAAATTCCTACAACTTGACATTTTTACAATATCAATTACCTTAAATTAATTATAAAGCTTCCAAGAATATTATCACTGATTATTCCTCAAAATTCCTATAAGTTCATGTTTGATAATATTAAACGTCTCGAACTAAATAGAGTCCGCCTAAAATATTATAACCCTACATGAACTCATTACACCTTTTGATAGATCATGATTTTATGAATCTAACCAAATTGGTTTCACCATTTTTGGACACCTACAACAGGGTATATTAATTTCACAAGTTTACGTTTAAAGACTAAATCGGAAAACGCTTTAGAAACAGAAACGGCCAACTGGCACCAAACGGCCCAGCGGCCCACTGCAGCCCACGCTGGAGCGCAGGCGCGCTCAGCACTGACGGCCCAGCAACCGGCCCGATCGCGAGAACGGCCCGCGCGACGGCAACTTACACCCGAGACCCTACTCTTCGATGAAAAAGCAAAACCGCACCAACCACTAATCCTACAGACAGACGTTTTGCACCAAGGCCCTCGGACTAACCCGTCTTTACAACGGGGAGATCCCTGGGCAAGGGCGCGCGACGGCGCGGCGCTCCAACGGCACACGGCTGCTACGCCGGTCACTAGGGACCCGCGGTGGCCCAGCAACCGAGCCGACCACCTACTACGCTCCATCCGCTGCCGATAGGACGCAGAGGAGCACGGGGAGGCACCCTAGGATTCACTACAGTGGTTGGGCGGCGGCCAGCGGAGATGGCGCGGCCGTTCCGGTGATCCAGCGCAACCCCGAGACGGTAGGGCTGGCGGGGAAGCATGAGGGACTTACCGAGGTGCGCGCTATGGTAACGGTTGGGGCAGAGGGAGACCGAGGTGACCCGACCACGTGCGAGGGGGTGGTGCGGTGGCGCTCCCCGGCTAACACCGACGCGTCAGCCCACCCCTGACGAGTGCACTGGCCGAAGAAAGGGAAACACCAGTTAGAGGGAGTCAAGGAGAGTTCACATGTACGAGCAATCGAACCGCGGCAACCCCACCGGCCTTACCCCCAACCCACAGACCGTGGCGGTGCTCGAGGCCTGCGGTGAGCAACATGCCAAAACAAAATTGCTGACCAGAGACGCATGCCAGCGCCCGGGCGGGGGTCGAAAGCTAGCTGGCTGCCCTATCACACTGCTGGAGCACCTAATCCGGTTGGCGTGCTATGAACCGCGCGCAAACAAGGAAATGGAGAGGCTCCAGCTGGTGGTAAGGGCAGGCGGGTGGCTCCTCCCCACGGCTCGGCCAGCCTCGGCCGAGGCAGCGATAAAGGCGCGAGAACATCGGTGCGGTGCGGCCTGGAGGGAGTGGGTCATGGGGCACGGGAAAAGGACGGCTCGCCCAGACAGAACGCGGCCGGTGGCAGCGGAGCAGAGGAGGTACCACGAGACGCGATTAAGAAAAGTGTGGCCACGCTCGGGCGGTCCCGCCATGCCGGCCAACGGGACAAACGATGTAGGGGAGCATCACTTCGGTCCTGTGGCCAAGTCAACCGTCGGGCTCGCAGGCACACACAGGGCGTCGGCTAGCGGGTGAAAGAGAGGCAGGGCAGACAGGCGGCAGAGACAGCACGACACTGTGGCGTCGTGCGCACGCACGGTAACTACGGACACCGGCCAAACGCAACGAGCGTTGACGCGCACGAATATTAAAGCGCACACCAAATTTACACCGACTCGATTGAGGCCAAACCAACTCGCCTGTCCCAAGAACCAACCTACCAGCTATCAAGAAGAGCACACACAGACCAAAGGATAGCTGGAGAGGATGGTAAAGTCATGCCGAGATGGGTTCATCACTAGAGTTCCAGTTCGCGTGAAAGAATGCAACACTCGGCTCCCAGCGCGCTCAAGCGAAGTTAGAGCAATTACGCGAGAGCAAGTCGATCTTCAACACCACCATGACCTACACACAGCTCAAGAGCCCGGTGAGGAGCAACCAGCTACGCGAAAACACGTGGTTAGTGCTTAGGCAAAATCGATAGAACGTAACTGTCAAATTAACCTTGTCATCCTCTCTGCTCGCCCCGGACGAGATCCCGAATTAGGTGGGGTTAGATTTTGAATTTGATTACCGAGCTTGCAAAACACTAAAAGACGATATTTATTTCCCAACAAGAAAGTTGCACTCCCATCTACACAACTCGCGCATAAACTTTACTTAAGCGCAAGGCTCAAGTTATGATTTATTTTTGTTATACAGATTGTTTTTCAATCCAAATAATTAAAGCAACCTATTGTTCTATTTTACTAATTAAGGTCACATGAACATGTTTCCAAGTAAACAATTAACCGCCATTATTTGTTTACTAATTCTTTTTGATCCTAATCGGGGTGCTAAGCAGGCTCGTAACACCAGGGGTGTTACAATCAACCCCCCTTAAAAAGAATCTCGCCCCGAGATTCGGAGCAAGAATCCGAAAAGAGAAAAACGCGATTTCACTTCTTAGCTGAGATTACAAAAGGAGCTTACACGGCTTCGAAGACTACAACACTAGGGGATCTAGAGGGGATCTAGAGGCATCACGGCTAAGAACAAACTGATACAACTCACAACCTCTCTAGAAAACGACGAAGACGGGGACAGTGAAAGAGTAACAGAAAAACGATTATCCAGAACATGGCGTATGCCCAGCAGATCCAGAAACAAGAGACCGAGAACTCGAACATCGTGAGCCCTACAGCCTAACTAACCAGAGATGACTTGAACTTCTTCAAAGGAAACCAGATCCTTTCCGCTGAGCTACTCCAACACCTCAGACTGTCGACCATAGATCTGCGAGCAACGGCTGGATCTCGTAGCCCTGCCTCCAACCAGTTCCTTCCCAACTGCTCCCGAGCCCCTCCCACCTGCGCACCGCCGGAGGAGAGCGATTCTACGCGCTCTACTTCGGATCTGAGGGTGGGATGAAGGAGAGGCAAACAAGGTGGCATTTATAGACTGGTGGACGGAGGTGGTGGCGCAGCGCACCGGAAGTGGGGGTGGCGTGGAGGGGAATCACCAGTGGGTCACAAGGTGGGGAACAACGTCGCCATGGTGCGCTCCCTGTGCGAGCTTGAGTGGGGAAAAGGAGAAAGGAGGGGATGAGATTCGCTCGGCAAGGGGGCGTGCGAGTGACACACCAGCGAGAGGGGAAACAAGAGAGAGAGGGGGGGTCCGGTACAGGAACGAGAGCGAGAATTCAAGAGCCGACAAACGTGCCAGGGAAAGAGGGGTGTACAGTGCAATGGCGAGGCGAGTGCGGCGCCATGCTGCGGCCACACGAGCACGACTCATGTGGGCCCCGCCACCGCCGGCTTCCACAGGACACACAGCGACCGTGACCCGGCAAGTGTAGCACGGTCAGCGAGCACAGGGGCAACGTCCCATCGGTGTTCCAATTACTCCAGATCACTGGTGGCTATGCTTTCTTTGTTGCTGTTCTCCCTCTTTTCCTATTGAATCCAACTTGCACAAGCCTTTCATACACACTGAGATCAGAACATACATGCTTCTTCCAAACCCCGTTAACTCGGTCACAAACATGAGAGCACTACTCCATCAACCCGTCGTGGATTTCCCGTTAGAACACCAGGATATTTTTACCAAGGAGAATGTTTATAGCAAGGCAGTACTGCGGTGTAACTTGGTAAAAGTGCTTGGTCAACAACCTCGATACCAGCACGCGCCGAGCGGCACAACCATGCGGTCGCGATCCACAGGTGGCCCTCGGTTCCATCGCGACACCAAGCTATTAACCAGGCAACTATTACCAACTTACTTACAGTAAAAGCAGTGGGGTCATAGACCACAGAATTAGAAAAGGTAGTGCAAGGAAATTCAGACAACAAAGGCTCCTCTTCAAAACAAGGAACAAAGAAATTAAATCCCAAGGCGGATTTAAATCAAGGGGATTCAAGTGTTCTACTGGGACATCCACAATTAGTTGATACAGTATCCTCTGTCATCCAATCGCGGCTGATCCGTTGTATCTGAAAACTATTCCTCTTGCAGCCTGCTTTCGGTCACCTCAAGAACACTAACCACGTCTATTACGGCTGAAAGGCAACTCGACGTAAACAACACAACGGATAAGCAAACACTCATTCCAACGGTCGTCAGGGTGCAACATACAGGCACTCACTCTCTCGTACCCGACACATCACTTGCATCTTAAGACTAGATGGCCCTAACAACTCGAACGAAAGACAACGGAAGGATTACAACACTGGAGGACCATGATGAAAACACTACCAGCTACGGTTACATCTCCCCTAGGACGACTAATCCACTTCGTCGGGGCGAACGACTTCATTCCGGGGCTCTTGGGGCTCTTCTGCTGCACTGAGCTACGGATCCGCTTCTTCTCCTGGCAGTGGCTGGGTGAGGGGAAAGAAAGGCTCTAACTCTGAGACTTCCGTGGGTGGAGGTGCTGGCGGTACAGCAACACCAGTCCTCCTTCTCTCCAGTGGATGGACAGGGATTCCCTCCAAGATTAAGGGTTCCTGCCCTTCCGTGGCGAGTGTCCTCCGCTTGGCCCTTGTGGCAAGATAGGCGTCCTCTAGCTCCTGGGCATGACGGTCTTGATCCACCTGGACGGCTTCCGCCATGGCCGCCTCTCGACTCTCCGCGGCTGCTAGATTGGCATGGGCTTCAGCAAGCTGCACTTCGAGCATCCTGAAGAAGATCTCAGCTTCCTCAACTCGGCGGAGACACTCCCTCAGCTCCGAGGCCTGCCGGTCGTACTACTCATCCAGGGCCAGCAAATACGAGGTCAGGTGCACCAAGGTCGGGTTGTCTTCTTGCACGTCTGGACCTTGCAAAGCCTCCATGCGAGCCTTCCATACCCGCCGATTCTTGTCCCAAGGGGGAAAGAACCGCATGGGGGTACGAGCAATGGGCCCTTCATAGATCTGGCAGAAATGCCGCAAGGCTTTGCGGGCCGCAATTTGGTAGGTGTCGCCGAAGCGAAACCCGGTTGCGGTCACATTCCAGGCTTCAGTGATATCGGGGAACTCCTCACTCTTGCCAATGTAGACGGTGACCTTACACCGCTCAGTACCACACTTCATGTACTCACGGCCCTCATACTCGGGACGCTCCCGAACGCCGTGTTTTTGCAGGGTGGCATACAGGATTTTGGGAAAACCCTCGGTGTTCAGGCAGTAGCTGCTAACCCAAACTCCTGCCATCCTTGGTGGGTGATGAGTGGTGGTTGCGAGGAAGGCTTGAGCGAGAACTTACTCAAGAGAAAGGGCTAAACGAGCTAGGATGCACCGAATGATGGTTCCCAAAGGCTAGGCTTGCCCTTAAATAAGGCAGAGCGACCAGTGGTTCTGTCGTAGTCCACCCACGAGCCATGCACAGGGCCAGCAAAAGTGAACAGCAAGATCTTCACACGCACATGATGAGCGGTGACCGAGGTCATTAAGGGTAGTACGACTGTAAGGCAGAGGTTCGGCAAGAGCGCAGAAGGGGTACGACAATGTATGGGCTAGACAGGCGTGAACCAACAGGCGTGTGCGACGCACGAGACTACAGTACCATCATGGCTTCACGAACAAAGACTGGTCGACCTCAACAACTAGTGCACAACAGCGTATGCATAAATGCATGTCCTATCCGTCCTCACACTGTTACCAACATATAGGGCAACCGTTCTCAGAGTTTTGGCACATCGTGCTCTCCCTGAAGCTAATCGATGCTAGCGAACTAGTCTCGAGGTTAGGGTACCTGCAGAAAACTTGATTAGGCCTAACTAAGTCAGCAGAGTGCCATCTATCCTAGATACATAACCATAGTAATAGGGCTACTTATATAACTTCGCAAGTAAACGCCCTAACTTTTTTTTGAAAAGAGTTGGTTGCCAAATTTTAATTTAGAAAGGGTTTCGAAGCTTCATTGTCTCATTTATGCTCTGATACCACCTGTGGCAGAACCGCCTAATCTAATGCCCTCCCAAGGGTACTCGTCTTCTATTAGACACTAAGTACCCCAGGGAGAACACTAAACTACGCGATTCTGTCGAGCACACCGCGAGGGAGAACTCGAAGATCCATATTTTTACATCAGGATCACAAATGAGAGAGTAAAACTTACAACATCGTTACCATTTCTTACATCACTTTTAGTACAACAACAGAGTAAACCATTAAGTAGTTATAACAGCGGAATATAAAACATTATCAGAGTTCAGCGGAAATAAAATCATTTAATGATAATTAAACATTAACGTGAAGAACGCTTAAATGCATGAATGATAACAGATTACTAATATTTTCCTTGAAAAACTTTTAGTGAGAGTTTCAATAAATAACTCTACTCCGCATCGCACAGGAAATCCTCGCTGAGCCCACCAGGAGGTTTCCACACACAAGTGTCAGCTTATCAGCACCTGTCACCTGCAACAGGGTAGATCAAACCCTGAGTACTCAATTGTACTCCGCAAGACTTACCCGTCAGAAGGAAAGAAAAAGACTCCAAGGATTATGCTAGGCTTTTTGGCTTGTGGGTTTCTTATTTGCAAGAAGCAGTGCTAAGAGTGTTCTTAATTTATTACTTTTAATAGCCGTATTTCATTTCTTATCCAACCCTCTATGTAAGCACCTATTCTATAATCAAGCAGGGTTGAGCAACAGAAACCATTTCTTCATCTTTCCACTGCCAGTTCTTACTACGATGCTAGAGCGTAGTCAAGCCGTACCGTCACGTAGAAACGGCGATTCGCGAATCAATATGCCCAGCTGGGTGCCCCAAAAACACACGTCTTGCTTATACCCCGGGCACAAGCAAGACCAACCCGTTCCACTCCTGTCAAGGGGTCCAGGTCCCCGTCCAAGCTCGGACTCTAAGCCCCCAACACTGCAGGCCCGGCCTCAGTATGGTGCTTAGACCTCCTCAACCCAATATATATAACCACCCTAAGAAGCCGGTCCGGAAAGAGCCGGAACCCATGACAAGAGGGAAACAAGTCTTCCTAGCCCCCATCCGCTAGTATATGCTCGGGACAATAAATCTGTGACTTGACCAGGGTCCATGCAACGAACGGTCCTTAATTGACACAGGCAGAACAATTGCAACCAGAGCCCCGCTCTGTTGCCCAACCAGGTCCAAGTCCATCCAACCCGTTCCGCCTGGTCTCCAATTATCCCTATACATTTATATTCCATGTGATAGTGGCATGATAATAGTTTCAATATTATAATTCCTATCTCTCGCGAGTGACAGACAATCACTCGGCTTCTACCGGAATCATATAGCATAGCAATCTACACGATCCTATCATACTAGTAAGACTCATGGGATCAGGATATATATATGCAAGTGGGTTTCATTCAACTCCTTTAAACTTAATGCACAAGCATAAAAATAAGGTGCAGAATAATAGGGGTTATGCACCGGGGCTTGCCTGGGTAAAATAACCAAGTTAGCATTCCACCATGGTGACACGATCATCAAGACACCACCTTTCTGCTACTCCAGTCGACTCCACGATCCATCATCGTCCCTATATGATATGCAATGCGATGCAACGAAAACGTAAATAATCAACAGCTACTGAAATACTCAAGATGCGAGTACGTCTCTCAAGCTAAAGCACTAGCTCATCGACTAATGCACTAAGCCACGTATCTCCGTTACCACGTAACGAGCTATTTTCCAAAGGTTATCCTAGTTATACCCACCCAAAGTTTCACTTTACTTATAGTGTCGGTTTAATATTTATTAGAACTAAGGCTCATTAGCGACCTTAGCCACTAATTATTCTGAAGCTACACAACCACAGTGAGTACCCAAAATTGCATGGAGCCTACTATACAAATTTCAGATTCAACAGTACTACCCATTTATCATGGAAATTCCTACAACTTGACATTTTTACAATATCAATTACCTTAAATTAATTATAAAGCTTCCAAGAATATTATCACTGATTATTCCTCAAAATTCCTATAAGTTCATGTTTGATAATATTAAACGTCTCAAACTAAATAGAGTCCGCCTAAAATATTATAACCCTACATGAACTCATTACACCTTTTGATAGATCATGATTTTATGAATCTAACTAAATTGGTTTCACCATTTTTGGACACCTACAACAGGGTATATTAATTTCACAAGTTTACGTTTAAAGACTAAATCAGAAAACGCTTTAGAAACAGAAACGGCCAACTGGCACCAAAAGGCCCAGCGGCCCACTGCAGCCCACGCTGGAGCGCAGGCGCGCTCAGCACTGACGGCCCAGCAACCGGCCCGATCGCGAGAACGGCCCGCGCGACGGCAACTTACACCCGAGACCCTACTCTTCGATGAAAAAGCAAAACCGCACCAACCACTATTCCTACAGACAGACGTTTTGCACCAAGGCCCTCGGACTAACCCGTCTTTACAACGGGGAGATCCCTGGGAAAGGGCACGCGACGGCGCGGCGCTCCGACGGCACACGGCCGCTACGCCGGTCACTAGGGACCCGCGCTGGCCCAGCAACCGAGCCGACCACCTACTACGCTCCATCCGTCGCCGATAGGACGTAGAGGAGCACGGGGAGGCACCCTAGGATTCACTACAGTGGTTGGGCGGCGGCCAGCGGAGATGGCGCGGCCATTCCGGTGATCCAGCGCAACCCCGAGACGGTAGGGCTGGCGGGGAAGCATGAGGGACTTACCGAGGTGCGCGTTGTGGTAACGGTTGGGGCAGAGGGAGACCGAGGTGACCCGACCACGTGCGAGGGGGTGGTGCGGCGGCACTCCTCGGCTGACATCAACGCGTCAGCCCACCCCCGACGAGTGCACTGGCCGAAGAAAGGGAAACACCAGTTAGAGGGAGTCAAGGAGAGTTCACAGGTATGAGCAATCGAACCGCGGCAACACCACCGGCCTTACCCCCAACCCACAGACCGTGGCGGCGCTTGAGGCCTGCGGTGAGCAACACGCCAAAACAAAATTGCTGGCCGGAGACGCGTGCCAGCGCCCGGGCGGGGGTCGAAAGCTACCTGGCTGCCCTATCACGCTGCTGGAGCACCTAATCCGGTTGGCTTGCTATGAACCGCGCGCAAACAAGGAAATGGAGAGGCTCCAGCTGGTGGTAAGGGCAGGCGGGCGGCTCCTCCCCGCGGCTCGGCCAGCCTCGGCCGAGGCAGCGATAAAGGCGCGAGAACATCGGTGCGGTGCGGCCTGGAGGGAGTGGGTCATGGGGCACGGGAAAAGGACGGCTCGCCCAGACAGAACGCGGCCGGCGGCAGCGGAGCAGAGGAGGTACCACGAGACGCGATTAAGAAAAGTGTGGCCACGCTCGGGCGGTCCCGCCATGCCGGCCAACGGGACAAACGATGCAGGGGAGCATCACTTCGGTCCTGTGGCCAAGTCAACCGTCGGGCTCGCAGGCACACACAGGGCGTCGGCTAGCGGGTGAAAGAGAGGCAGGGCAGACAGGCGGCAGAGACAGCACGACACCGTGGCGTGGTGCGCACGCACGGTAACTACGGACACCGGCCAAACGCAACGAGCGTTGACGCGCACGAATATTAAAGCGCACACCAAATTTACACCGACTCGATTGAGGCCAGACCAACTCGCCTGTCCCAAGAACCAACCTACCAGCTATCAAGAAGAGCACACACAGACCAAAGGATAGCTGGAGAGGATGGTAAAGTCATGCCGAGATGGGTTCGTCACTAGAGTTCCAGTTCGCGTGAAAGAATGCAACACTCGGCTCACAGCGCGCTCAAGCGAAGTTAGAGCAATTACGCGAGAGCAAGTCGATCTTCAACACCACCATGACCTACACACAGCTCAAGAGCCCGGTGAGGAGCAACCAGCTACGCGAAAACACGTGGTTAGCGCTTAGGCAAAATCGATAGAACGTAACTGTCAAATTAACCTTGTCATCCTCTCTGCTCGCCCCGGACGAGATCCCGAATTAGGTGGGGTTAGATTTCGAATTCGATTACCAAGCTTGCAAAACACTAAAAGACGATATTTATTTCCCAACAAGAAAGTTGCACTCCCATCTACACAACTCGCGCATAAACTTTACTTAAGCGCAAGGCTCAAGTTATGATTTATTTTTGTTATACAGATTGTTTTTCAATCCAAATAATTAAAGCAACCTATTGTTCTATTTTACTAATTAAGGTCGCATGAACATGTTTCCAAGTAAACAATTAACCGCCATTATTTGTTTACTAATTCTTTTTTATCCTAATCGGGGTGCTAAGCAGGCTCGTAACACCAGGGGTGTTACACCTCATATCGTTCCCGGCCGAGCCAAGGGCACCCATGAGCGCGACCGGTGCTGGTGGTGCTCGCGCGTCGTCGCTTGTTGCTACCAGTTCCCACCCGACGGCCGAAATCGACCGGCCCCAACCTCTCTCCCCTATGTTGCAAATATATATTTCAAGTGTTTCAGATGTTTCAGAGGGTTGTTGCAAGTATTTTATATGGATGTTGTAAAAGTAGATCGGGATGTTGCACATGTTGCATATGTTGCAAGTGTTTCAAAGGTATGTTGCAAGAGTTTGTTCAAAATGTTTCATCTGTTTCAGTCTTATTTTGCAGCAAGTGTTTTCATATTGCAAGTTGCCAGTGTTTTATCTGGATGTTGCATATGTTTCACACATAGCAAGTGTATGTTCCAAATATTTCATATGTTTCCGACGATGTTGCATTCAAGTGCTTTTATGTTGCAAGTGTTTAATTTCATGTTGTTCGGAGAGTCACGGGGGCACGATGAGTGATGGACGCTCGGTCCGGGTGTTGGGAGATGGGACGCGGTGAGCTAGAGGTCGGCGGACGGGGCGTGCGGCGCACTGGGGGCCTACATAAGGGCCGCGCTGGACGCCGATGGTTGGGGTGCGTGGCGCGTCGAGGGCCTAAGGACGGGGCATGCTCGTCCTGAGCCATCCATCCTGGCTCCCACATAAAGAGAGGAAGGGGTCAGGAGGAAGGAGCGGCGGGCGCAACGATGGGGGCTGGCCAGGTGCGTGGGCGTGCAAACGCGCGCATCCGTCCGGACACCAAGGTGCTAGCCACCCCGATAACCAAAAGCATATGACAGCCTTGACAAGTACACCATTGAATTGTTGACGTTTCAGCACATCCCGTGGCGGCTCAAACCTCGCAATCGAGCCCGGAAGTACTCCACTTAACCGTACTCCACCTGATGTTCTAAGTTTTTCTGATGACTGCCTCCGTTAATCGATGATTTTTCGAGACGGTCGCCTTAGGACATCTTTCTTTGTAAATGATTTTCGGAGGCATACATTTTCCTAGAGCCCCCTTAAGCATTTACGGAGGCGGTCGCTAGGTGTGCCCCTCTCCGAAAATGATTTGACCTTTTAATCCTAAAATAATTTTTCTAGTAGTGCCAGTGCGACTTGCGTAGGTGCAAAATTCCACACACAAGGTGTTGCGAGGGTAGGTGTAACAAAATATTATGGGTGTTGCGCGAGCAGGTCACCTACAGGCTACAATACACCCAACCTGTTGCCATCCCGGTAAGGGTGCGTCTACGATGCATGCGTGATGTCACACAGACAAAGATCAGAGGGATGGGATGAGAGTTGGCAGTAGTGGAGGCTAATGAGAGAGAGAGTGAGAGAGGTGTTTTAGAGTGGGAATGGGCTTTTAATGGGCCAAGGTGGTATGCGAGGGTGGTTTGAGTGGGGGAGCAAGAGGAGAGAGGAAGAGTTGCCACATGGAAGAGGGAGAGAGATTGAGCCAAGGATACAAATTTATAAATAGGAAGACTTCATTATTTTTTTCAAGGTTTAAACAAAGGGATTTGAATGAATTTGGTTTGGGAACAAGGGGGCTTTCAAGGAAGCACAACATTAAGTTTAACCAACAGGTGCAAACAAGCATGCCACACAAACACTGAATCATGTTTGCTTTGTTTTTTCAAAAATACTTATGAAACATCTGGGATCCTTTTCTCAGATAAATAAAACTCTACTCATATAAAATCAATAAATTTGTTTAAAATAAAAAAGTAAAAAATAGTGGTTTAGCACATGGCAAAACTCTGGTCCTACATCACTGGTCTTAACGGCTACTATGGGCATGTCCATGTGAGCTAACCCTGAAAAACTAAGACGTTTGTTAGCTGCTGATCATCACGACCTGCCATATCGCGTTGGACCGAAATGGCCAAATGGTATGATTGGTGTCGACATCCCGATCGATCAACAACAAATTTTCTATGCTTGTTTGACCTGAAAAACAAATGACGCCTCGGGGACAGTGAGACGTACATGATTGCACCAATCAAACAGGGGTATCATGGATCGGAGATCATAGGCTATCGGCTAGCTTCTGGCGATTGTGCGTTGACCTGATGGAGGACCTGCATGCAGCAGCAAGAAAGCGCTGGAGTGAGTGATGGTACTGAAACACGAGGAACATGCACACGAGATATTGCAGGATTCGTAATCTTTGAACACGGTTTTCGAAGCTCCGACTTCCTCCAGTCTACTGATAGAACTGCCGCAGGAAACCGTGTCTCAAGGCAGTCCCAATAAAAATATTACTATCCCAATAAATTATACTAGTAGTTCACAATGCACAATGTCTAATTGTCAATACAAAATAAACTCCAATCACCTTTCTCATCTCTCCTATATATATATATATATATATATATATATATATATATATATATATATATAAAATCCCCTTCCTCAGGACTCTCTCATTATATCTTGGTATTTGGAATTTTTTTTTAGATAATGGAACGAAGGTTACGGCCCTCTTCAAAGAGGAGGCATTAGTCTACACTTATAATGATAAAACACGTCTTGCACTCCCAGAAGTCTCAACTTAAGAATCGATCCGAAAAATAAAATGTCATCCATTTGAGGTGAATAAGTTATATAGTGCCCTCCACTCTAGTAGACGACCTGCTAAATTATAGCCTCCATTTGGCGCTCGGTGCACTGCAACCGAGCCTAAAACCGAATAATTCCAAGTTTGACCAAATTTATACAAAGTAGTAATGTTTATGACACCAAATAAGTATTATTAGATTTATCATGAAATATATTCTTATATTATACCTATTTAGTGTCATAAATACCGATACTCTTCCTTATAAATTGAGTCAAACTTAAAATAATTTGACTTAGGACTAATCTAAAACAATTACCGTGGGACAGAGGGAGTAGTTTCTTGTGTACCTTTTCCTTTCTCTCACCTCTTTTTAATGTTATTGTCAAATTAAACAATAAAACCACGTGATATTAAATGTGAAACTATACTGGTCACAATATTTGAACCGTCTCAGTCTAAATGATTAGTCAATAGAGTGGTCAAAAGAGAGATGTGGTGTACGTGTGGCGACTGATGCATTTGGGAATCTTGAAGAAGTTGGTCGATGATAAGGAGCAACTGAAAGTAATATCTAGTACATCTACTACAATACATTAAGAAAAATAGGCAGACCAGTGATAACTTCCATTGTACATGTACTATCTACAATATCAAGTAAAATAGGTAGATTAATGATACTTCAATTGTACATAACGAAGAGAGAGTTTGCCCCTATTCTGTGAATCTTAACAGTTAACTTTTAGATAAATGGACAAGTTTGCCCATGTGATTTTGTCCTATTTTGTTTTGCACTTTGTGTTTTTACCTCTATTTTTAGACTATGCAAAACTTGACAAATTTTAAACAAATCAGACAGCATTTTAGCCAAAAATCTATATAAACACAAATTAATATCACAAGTAGCATTGGCACCATAGAGTAACAACATCCAATCACTGTTAGGCCAACCGGATCTTGTGCCAAATCAGCCAATGGGAACAGAGGGGGAAGAAGAAAAGTAGAGGAGGAGATTCTGAGAAGCCCATGCTGGACCGAGAGTTTATTGACAAACTGATTGACTTCTATAGTTGCAGAGCGTGGTCTCTGTTTTCTAATCGTAAAATATTGTTATACAATTTTTTCTGTAAGCATACAAAAATACATGGTCTCTGTTGTTATTTAGCATAATTGACATGTGATGCGTCTCTTATTCACCTTATTTACCCCTACAATGTCAAATACCTCTGTTCCTGCTGTTGAATGAGTTGACATCCCATATTAGCTATGTCATCAGGACCAATGAGTGTCTCATCATAAATTTGGTTCTATCAAATGTTTTTCTTTCATTTGTTTATGAGCGCTCAACAATAATTGAACCTTTTTTATGCGTGTGATCTCTTGTGTGTATATTTTTTGTGTTGACTGCACATTCTGCTTAGCTTATGTCATATGTCCTCTTAAGAGTATTTGAGACATGCATAATATACAAGAACAGATAGACCGAATCATTTGCACTAGCCGGCCGTTAACATGATTGGAGAGTTTAGCTAGCAATGAGATGATTTGTATGTCGTCATATGTCGAAATGAACAGATAGAAACATGCGCTACGGGCCAATATATTGTACACTGTCATAGTGTCATCTTGTGTTCATATGTTGTGCCCCCAGATGCTCTGTTCCAACGGTGTGGACGCAAAAGAGATAGGCATTCCATGATTTGCATCCTGCACAGGCAAAGGGAATGAGACCCAAAATTTCTCAACTCCAACAGCCGACGCAAACGAAGCCAGCGTACGCCCACCTCGCCTTGGCCGCACGCCGCCGCGGACCCGCCTCGCGTTCGCCCGTGAGGTCCGCCCTTCTCCGCGCGGGCGTCAAGAAAAAGAGGCGGCCCGGCGAGATCTCGACCCGCTGCCACCGTGCGGGCAAGCTCCGGCCCCAGCCTCACCGCGGCGACCTCGTCCTCCAACCCCGCGGCGACCTCGTCTCTAGCTCCACCGCGCAGCCTCTGCCCCTACCGCCGTTAGCCAAGAACAGGAGGAAGAGAGGAGCGCGGAGGTGAGGCCAGAGTGGAGGAAAAGGACCGACGCAGGATTTGCATCGGTGGAGAGAGACTACGCAAAAATGCGTGCTGGCTCGGCTTGGACGCAAAATGCGTGCTCCAACAGCGTTCTCCGTTGGAGCTCGATTTCGTCACCTAAAATCACTGTACAGTACCTATTATGAGTTTGGTTCCCTTTTGCCTATCTCGTTGGAGATAGCCTAAGGGCGCCTCGAAGCGCGCTAAATTTTCTAGTATATTATGTATGTTCACATTGACTTCTTGTTTGATTTTCATAATACATCCTTGATCAAGTTTAAGCAAGCGCTTCATATAGAAGTACATGTATACGGGCTACGGCTGGCATTCCTAGCTTGGCCTTGGACTAAGAGATGGCTGCCCATCGCAAGCTTGCTGCCTTGTACTGCTTCCTGGCCGTCGCCTCGCTCCCGCTGCTCGCCGTCGCGGACTGCGACTGTGAGGCCTCCAGCGATGAAGAAAATAACAAGTCGAGGGCGCTCACGCTCAAGATCGTCGCCATCTTCTGCATCCTCGTCGCAAGCTCCGTAGGCTGCGCGATCCCATCTCTCGGCCGGAGGTTCCCGGCCCTCCGCCCGGAGACCGACCTCTTCTTCGCCGTCAAGGCCTTCGCCGCGGGGGTCATCCTGGCCACGGCCTTCGTGCACATCCTCCCGGACGCCTTCGACAAGCTCGGCTCGCCGTGCCTCGTCGACGGGCCGTGGCAGAAGTTCCCGTTCACGGGCCTCATCGCCATGCTGGCCGCCATCGCCACGCTCGTCGTCGACACCATCGCCACGGGCTACTTCCAGCGCGCGCATCAGGCCAAGACCGCGGCGGTCGTCGGGGACGTGGAGACTTCCGGCCACGCGCACGGCGGGCATGAGCATGACCACGGCCACGCGCACGGCATGTCGTCTGTGGTTGCGGCGGCGGCGACGTCCAACGGCGACGACAGCGGGCAGCTCATACGACATCGCGTCATCTCTCAGGTCTCGATCGAGCAGCAGTGCATGCATCGAGCAAACCACTGCTTCTCCTACTACAAATTAAATAGAATTGGAGATTATATATAAACTTGTTCACTATTCACGCGTGTGCTAATTTCCTCAAGCGTTCTTACGTTGTGCTCGCATTGAATTAATGTTTTTCAAGGTGCTGGAGCTGGGGATCATAGTGCACTCGGTGATCATCGGGATGTCTGTAGGCGCATCTGAGAGTCCCAGCACGATCAGACCACTGGTGGCCGCGTTGACGTTTCACCAGTTCTTCGAAGGATTAGGGCTTGGTGGGTGCATTGTTCAGGTATGTTCTTGAGCCCGCCATCATAAAGTATGACATATCCAAGTCAAGGTTCTAAATCTCCAGCTATAGCTGCTGCAATTTCTAGATATAGTTGTTTGCTTTGGGTAAAGCTATTTGCTTCTATATATAATTTAGCCTCTGTTAGCCGCTATAGCCCGACTTAGCTAGCCCGCTATTAGCTGTTTGAGAAGAGTAATCACCAGCACTCTCATCGCCTTTCAAGTTGACTCTGGTAGTTACCATGCTTGCCATTGATTTGGCTAGCGCGGCGACCTATCCCCAATATTATATTGGCCATAATCAACACAATTCTCAATTGAAAACCTAATCCTAAAATTCGCTAGTGCACACACACAAAGTCAAAGAATGTAGAAATACTAGTCGTTAGACAATTTAAGTGAGAACATCGGTGAAATTTACTTATCTTATTTATTTTATAATCCCAAATTAGATCTCCAATTGTTTGCAACCCTACTTATTTGAAATCTCATACATGTAATGGTAACATTGTTATACTGTAATCAAGTTATTTTCGATATACAATGAATGGTTAGTAGAGAGGATATTAATTGCGACATAGCGAATAATATGTGTAATCATGTTAAAAACGAAGTACATACTCCTTCTGGTTACACAATGACACAAATAAGGGACGTTTTGGATATATCTAGCTACATGGTCTAAAAAATAATTATTGCTCCTGTGGCCCCGGACATCAGTGGAACAATATTCTGTGTGTATAATATTAGTGAAGATGCCATCAACAGGGTGGCAAATTTCTAAGCTCGCTCACTGATCATTAATGATGAAATTATCGCTTGGTTGGTTCGAACAGGCCAAATTCCGTCTAAAATCAGTGCTGATGATGACGCTATTCTTCTCACTTACCACGCCGATTGGAGTCGTGATCGGCATTGGGATCTCCTCTGCTTACAACGAGAATAGCCCTAAGGCCCTGATCATCGAAGGAGTCCTCAATGCTGCAGCCGCGGGAATCCTGAACTATATGGCCCTCGTCGACCTTCTAGCCCAAGACTTCATGAACCCTAGGGTGCAGAACAATGGAAGGCTGCAGGTCATCATCAACATCTCGCTGCTGGTCGGGACGGCCCTGATGTCTATGCTTGCTATATGGGCGTGAACATCCAAGTACAACACATACGTACTTCTTCACTGCCTTTTCTGAAAGAAGAAGAAGAAGGAGGGTTTTTGGACTTATGCGATATTGACATGGCAGTTTATCATTTGTTTTGTGTATGTAAATAAAAAGAAGTAAATCCATGTAATAATTAAAAGTGTCGATTATCCTCCTAAACGCCAAAACGATGAACAATTTTGTTGAGGAATGCAAAAGATGAAAGGCAGATTGCCAACAGTTGCAGTTATTATTAGCGTTTTATGACCCAAAAAAAAGATGCAAACAGTTGCCTCGATCAAATCCACTTAATAAAGCAAAATGCTGGTGTGCCTGATATAGGAGTATTTGTACCAACGTGAAAGCATATATGCAGCTGCTGTCTCTGTTGCGAGAGCTTCCGGATATGAATGAGTAGAAGAAAAGGAAACTATACGAAATCAGTAATACTTGGTTCAGAAATCGGTAATACTTGGTCCAGGGCGTCCGGACGGACCGACAGACCCCACATGCGACGACCAAGAAAAAAAGAGGGACACGCAGTTGTAGTCAGGTGGGGCCCTCACCTGTCCTTTCTGTGGGACAGCGCATGGGAGCGTGTGCGACCACTCGGTTGGAGTGGGTGCATACGGCGCGGGACGCATGGGAGCATGCGCAGCCACTCGCTCAGCGTGGAGTGCATGCAGCGCATGGGGGCCGTGTATAGGTTGTTACCACACGGTGCTGGGAGTTTGTGAGAGGAGGGGGGCCCGCATCTGCATGCGCCGCTCTCATGACAGTTGACCGTTGGCAGCTGAGTGCTGGCCCAAATTTTTCCGCCGCACCATGGCATCGAGCTCCGTATGTTTCATGCATTTCAGATGTTTGTTTCATATATTTTATCTGGATGTTACATATGTTTCATCTGGATGTTGCATATATTACAATGGCTATTCACGCATATTGCAAGTGTATATTTCAAATGTTTGATCTGTTTCAGACATATGTTGCAAATATTTTTATCTAGATGTTACATATGTTTCAGTGGCTATACACATATGTTGCAAATGTGTATTCAAAATATTTTATTTGTTTCAGATGTACGTTGCAAGTGTTTTATATGAATGTTGCACATGTTGCAGTTGCTACATATGTTGTAAGTGTATGTTACAAATATTTCACCTATTTCAGACGTATGTTGCAGAAGTGCTTCATGTTGCAACATTAGCAGACGAAGCGGGCGCATGAGGAGGCAGTCCCCGCAGGGCACAGCGGTCCCCATGTGTGCAGCAAGTGAAGCGGGCGTGGGTTGTCCTCGCTTGCATGCGCATCAGCAAGCACGGACGCGCAACTGCATGTGGACGTGCAGGAGCAGCAGTTGCATGCTGCATACGGGGGCGGGCGTGCAGGCGCGGCAGTTGCATGCGAGGCAGGCTTAGCAGCATGTGGGGTAGGCAGGGCAGGGGCACGGGGTAGTTGCGGGTGTCCGAACGGGGGCTAGCATCCGAATGTCCGGGCGCTACACCCATATGAAATGGCTAAGTTGAGTAGTTTTTCGAAAAGCCACGAACGAGAGAATCGTCAGACATATATTAATAGATAGGAAGAGCAACATACAACTACACCCAAAAAAACATAACACTCATGGTAGAGCGACACCTTGACAATACCACAGCAAAACAAACCGCTAAACCACCAAAGCACCTGAGGGTAGATACCGTAGAAAACAAGCAAAGAGCTTGAGGGATTTGTGAGAGTTCTCATCAGCCATGCCTCCCAGGGGGGAAACGACGTATTCACAAATGCCGCCAGCGCCAACTAGAGAAACGAGATTTTCCAACCAAACCTAGGAGGCAAGGGACCTCACTCGTGACAACGCCTCCAACGAGGATATTGTGGCGCCAAAGCCTAAGTTGAGTAGTATATAGCAAGCCACTAGATACGTACGTGTGTGTGCATGATGACACTACTACATTCCACATGTTACTAGTGTAAACCATCAGGAACGACCATACCTGGTGTAGTAAGATCAGAATGCATGAGAGAGAATGAAGGTCTACGGACCTCATGTTAGATGACGCGGAATATCGACATGATGGCAACATGTCAAAATCTTGTGTATATCTTTTCTTTTAATCGCAAGCTAGCTAAGTCTTCTGTACATGATCTGTTCCCACGGTCCTCAAGAGTTAGATAATCCGGGTTGCTGTACTTCCCTTGTTCTAGTTTATTTGTTATTAGGTTGATGGCATCGACTCTATCGATGCCACCAGAGCGCCGAGATAGTTCCGGTATAGTTTAATTACTAGTGCAGGGCGCGCAGATAAGTGTAATATCAAAAGATAAATGCTTAATATACATAACACAATAGTATAAAATATACCTTAAAGGGCAACACAGCGGAAAGACAACTCCGAACACCGGGTGCAACCTTCACTCCAGGATCAAACTAACTGGTTGATCACAAGCCTAACAATTCTAGAATCTAACAGTCTGGTACCCTTCCTGAGATGTGGGGAAATAGCAAGAGTGAGTCCATGTCGAACTCAGCAAATATATCATAGGGTTCATGAGGCTCAAAAAGTTTGACACGGGTTTACTGCAATAGCTTTTAGTGAGTCATCTCTTTAACAATTGAGTAGCAACAAGTTTACCAAAATCCCAAATAACCTCATGATCATGTAAACGAGAATAATGTATAGCAAGAAACAATAATCATTAGTGAGCATCAATATCATCAGTATTATCATTATCATCAGTGTTCATCATTTATTCTGTAAGGGTCCAAGGCCACTCGTGACCGTGAGCACGGCTGTTATAACAGTTTTACACTCTGCAGAGGTTGTACACTTTCACTGTGAGTCGTGATTTACCCTTTCGCCCGAGGTAGCTAATCTCTTGACCCACTTCCAAGGAAGGTCGGCAGGGTTCACTATGAAGTCTTTCAAAGGTTCATCTAACAAGTTAGGACCATTAGATTCACTCGGCAAACAGATGTAGAGCCCCCCTTCCAAATGGCACAATAACGCGCAGCCTATACACATAAGGACAGAGGCCGCACTATACCCGATTCGTCAAGCCGTTCTTACGCCATGAAGGAATACCTCTAACAAGCTAGAAAAGGTCCTCATACTTGACTAAAGCCAGAGCCATATAGCCCTCACAGTTGTACTGTAAGTCCCGGATGTTCGCTTACAGATAAGTCCTTAAGGAGAGAAACTAGAGCACCAAAAATACCACATGCTCTAGCCCCCTTGAGCCATGTTGCTATAAAGCATCTTTTAAACGTTTATTGCATATACCATTAGTCAAGTTACAGATCATGGTTATTTATCTTGAGCACTAGCATAAATACTACCCAATGCAACGTCCCATGGGTGTCAAGGTACAAGATACAAAAACTAGGATATCCTTAGTGGTAACAAGGTAGACACATGCACATGAATTAAGTATATTAAAGATGAATAGGAAACAAGGATAATCCCATGCTATACTTGCCTTAAACACCGATCCTTCGGTAAGCTTTAATCTTCAACGTTCTTCTTCTTCTTCTTGATAACCACGTATATCTCACCGACTGGACTTGATCAATAAATCACCACACACACATCGAGCAATCATACACGAAGCAAACAATAGATCTAAATTAGAACAATACACCAAACATAAAATTAAGATGAAAAGTTTGTAGAACGAATCTACGTCTTGCTACGAATACACAGACGCGAAAAGCACACTAATCAGAGCTACGGTTGAAAAGATACATCTACCGAAAGATTTGCTCATAGGAGAAAATATAAAACTATTAGTTTCATGTGTTTTCATTATATAATAACATATATAAAATATTTTATAAATACTATATACGGAATTAAGTCAAATTTAGATTCAAATTATAAAACTTGAGTAAAACAAATCATATTTTATTTACAAAACCCAGTCGCATAATTATTAATCAAGATATGATTTAAACCATAAAATTTCAGAATTAGTAATATGGTAAACACTGTCACTAACGCGTAGATCTCGTTGCTATGAATCTAACGCAACTCGAATGAACTAAAACGGATCTAAA
Source organism: Saccharum hybrid cultivar R570 (assembly GCA_038087645.1). Classification (NCBI taxonomy): domain Eukaryota; kingdom Viridiplantae; phylum Streptophyta; class Magnoliopsida; order Poales; family Poaceae; genus Saccharum; species Saccharum hybrid cultivar. The sequence continues at coordinate 2,221,357 of JAQSUU010000579.1, read as the reverse complement.
ACGTAGAAGATATGATTTAAACAAGATCTACTTTATTAAAGTAATAGATTAAATCTCACATCGGAACTTAAAGATAGAAAACCTAACCAATAGTAACACTAACAGTATAACAAGTTTGTAAAACTCTTCTACACATTACTACGATCACATAGACATAAAGATCACGAAATTTGGATTTAAAACCTACAAATTATGAATTTTCTAAGATTTCCAATAGATAAATAATTACTTTAATATAAACTCAAAAATAAATTATCTCAAACCTACTGTATAGTTCTATCATCATGTAGAGCTCGCAAATATGAATCTAACGCAATTTGAATGGATCAAATCGGAGTTAAAACGGATAATTTATAACTAAAATAAACTCAGTGGCAAAACTGTAAATATCAGAAAACGTATTTTTCTTTTTCCGAAACGAATTACGTTTTCAATTAATCAAAACGTACTCTGAGCTTTACGTTTTAGGACTGCGGGTTGATATACTAAAAACTCAGGGTTTCTTTTACAAAATTACAAACGAACCGGTATCTTCTAATCTAGACCGTAGATTCGGATTTGGACGGTTCAGATTGAATCGGAGGTGAGAGAAAGAAAACGGCCGGCGGCCACAGTAACTCCGACGGCGGCGCCATGGCCGGATGGAGCCCGAGCTCGCCGGAGCTTGAGAAGAGGACCATCCCGAGCACCAATCGCCAAACCGAAAGTACCAAAAGAAAGAGCGCATCATCGCGACCTTACCCCGCGCGAGAACGAAGCTGGAGAGCAACCGGAGGGCGGCGACTAGCTCGGCAAGGCGGCGGTGGAGGCGGAGCTTCGACGGTGGCCTTCCCGGGATGTCGAGGCTAGGGTTTTAGGGGCTCAATGAGAAGCGGGGAGGCACGGGGTTCCGTTTTATAGCCCGGAGGCGTCACCGGTTATGGAAAGGAGGGAGTTTTCGAAGGAAATTCGGATCACCGAATCGGTGAAGAAGGGGAAGGCGGTGCGAAGCCGGAGGAAGAAGAAAGGAAAGGGGAAGGAGACACTGACCAGCGGGTCCCACATGTCGGCGACTCGGAGAGGGAAAACGGGGCGGCGGCTGGGTGCGAGACGCGGCCGCGCGCGAGTTGGGCCGGCTGGCCGCGGCTGGGCTTGGCCCATGCGGGAGCGGGGCGCTGGAGTGAGCGGGCCGCGCGCGGGGAGGCAGGCCGAGGCGTGGGCTGCGGTAGGAGAAAACGGCCCGAGAAGAAAAGAAATTCCTTTCCTTTTTCTTTTTCCAATTTTTCAAAGCAAATTTTCAAATGATTTTCAAATCCAAATTTGAATTTGATCAAACCACTCATCTCAAAAATTTAAATGCAACAGCATGAGGGCACAAACATGTTTCTACTCTTATATTTGATTTTAAGTTTATAAAAATTATTCTTATTCTAAATTTACATGCTCACAAAAATACATAAAATCATATTTTCCTATTTTTATCTCTTTCAAAATTTTAGGGTGTTACAATTCTACCCCCCTTAAGATGAATCTCGTCCCGAGATTCGGAAGATGATGATAAAAGAGATAGGGATAGTTCGTCTCTAGATTGTTCTTTACTTCATCGTGTAGTTCCATCGTCTTGATAAGAATTCCGTCTTACTTTGCATACATGTAACTAATTCCAAGATTTTTGACAAATGCTCCAAACAATACTCTGGTATCTCCAATCACTAGGCACCTTTCCTATAATATGAATTTTCTTCCTTAAAATACTTATCTTCCAACAGAGCCTGACGAATCTCTTAGTCAGAAGGAATTTCTACTACCAACCTTCAAAACATTAATGATTCTGGTCAAGTTGCTCAAATTTGGAATACGATTCTTAATCCTTGGTGTCACCCGAACCTTCTTAGCATTATTCTCCATTGCTAAGGGCATCGGCTGCGACTTTTACTTCTTCAAGTAATAGCACTTTTCCAAGTCCTAATCCATTTCATTCCAACGAGGATATCACAAATTCAAGACCAACTTAGTGAAGATGTCCTGTAGATTCTTGTGACCCTCCTATATGTCACTTTTATTCCAAAAGACAGTACTCCATAGTGGAAAACTCCAGATAACACGTTAGGCAATTCAACCCACACTTCCTTAGTTGACTTAATGAACAAGGTACTATATTTTTCTTCTTGCATAAGGACACATCCCACACCTTGATAAGATGCATCATTGTAGATATGAAGCTCCTGTCTGGATCTGACAAAGCTAATACTTGGGTTTTACTTCAACCTTTTCTTAGACTCCTTCAAACATTTGCCTGAGGTCTCTTTATCTAAACGAACTTAAAAGCTTCTCCAAAGTTATTTGTTCCTCTGCTATGACTCCAGTAAACTCATGGTCCACTTTACTATCCTTGGTGTACCTATCTTCTAATTGGTCATTCTCATCTCCCTCAGGTAAAAGTCGACCACCTTGATACTCAATTCTTTTCCTTGACGGTGTTGTTAAGAGCATTGTGCACCGAGTACCATGAATCATTCCTTTGTGTGCACAGAGCCATCCATTACCAAGAACCACGCAAATTTTAAATGACTCCAACACAATGAGTGTTGCGGTGAATTTTTCCTTGTTTATGACAAGACTGACATTCGGGCATATCTGATCTGCCTGCATTTCTCCCACTACTTTGGTAACTCCATGAATTTTATCCAAATCCACATTGCTCAGTCTTCCATTGACATAGTTTTGCTGCGCTTTGCTTCCTTGAGCAGGCTTCTTATGGCCTTTCCTTTTTCGCTTTCGTTGTTGTGGATTCTGACTTAGTTCACTCCCAACATGCTCTTCAACATTGTTGTTTTGATAGTGCTCGGCTTCATCATACCCATAACATCCTTCAATGGCAGAAACATCAATCTTTTCCCACATATTAGTGCGAGACGTCATATAGGGCTCCTGAGTCATGAGACACTACACTTCCTGTCTTCAAGTGACCAACATCAGCAACACGAGCAAGTATAGATGATCATAATCATGAACTATCCAAAAGGACAACTCTTGTCTCCATGGATCCAAAATTATCAACCTTGTTCACAGAACATTTTTGCTCAAAAGTGGCAACTCAATCATGGAGACTAACCAATACTTCCAACTAAAGAGTTCAATCTTAATAATCCTTCTTTACATTGGCTACCCCCCTTAAAATAAAAGACACTAAATAGGGTAGCTTGAACCTTTTTCTTCTAGATGAGTTAATTAGCATAAAAGTGTTCTGACATCCCAATGATACTCTTGTGCATGGGTAAGAACAAGAAATCTGAAATTTCTCACGAGCAGAAAATCAGCAGTGCAGTAAAACAGCTGTAACTCTCATTCTGTTAATCCAATGAAGCTGTAGTTTACACCGATGAAAAGCTTATAAAATTCTCTGCAACTTACTTATAGAACACACTTCCAGATTCTGCAGCTAACTTGACCGAAAACAACACATAACAGATTCTGTTCCAAGTTTCAGACAGCACAGTTGCATCGTCTTGTGATTTTTGTATCTCCCACTCCAAAATAACTATGAGGGTGGTTCTTGCATTTAGAGATAGATGTTGAAGTCCACTCTTGTCTAGAATTTTCTCATGATTTGTGGTCATCCAAGAACAAAGATATAAGTTGATAAAGACAGACTGCTCCGAAAGACAAGATATAGAAAGCAGGAGATAACCAAAACCCAGCTATTTATTTCATTAATCCTTATACCTTATACATATAAACTAAATGAAATCATGGTCAAAACCCACGAGATCATTCCACTCATTATAAAATTCCAACTCAAGCATAAACATAAGCACAAAACAACTAAACACTTAAATGTTCATTAGCCACACATTAAGACGACTCAACTTGGCTACTAACGGTTTTATTACTCGGGACATAACTCCTATTCCTTAAACATGGTGTGATTGTAGCAGCTTCCAGAGTAGATAACGTCTCTTACATTCCTTATTGCTTTATATGGACATCTGAATCTCTGCATCCCTCTTTACCATTCTTATAACTCATACCTTAAGATGGGTCAACCTGGCATTCCCTCAGGTATAGATTTAATACCCTCATACTTAATCCTTTCTCCTGAAAGTGTAGTTAGAAACACTAAACATTGGGCATACTCAATCACTCCTTTACAAGTAGATAACCAGTCTATTCCAAGGATAACATCAATGCCCATTAATTCCAAAACAATGAGGTTTACCTTAAAATTTACCCCCTTTATGTCAAGACTAACTTTTGGGCATACACGGTCTGCCTTTATTTCACCTCTTGGAGTTTCAACCATAACTGTTTTTCCCCTTGGAAGCATAAGTATGTTATGATCTTTTACATATTGTCTAGATATGAACGAATGTGAGGAACTGGGGTCAAACAAAACCTTGGCATTTCCTGAACTTACTGAAATTGATCCAAACACGACCTCCTTAGCTCCAGGAATGGTGAAAATATCCTCATGTTTCAACCTTCCATGGATGTAATTTCTTTTTAATTTATTTCCCTGCACATGCTCCTTTTGGACATCCTGTCCTGGATCTTGCTGTTGTTGATTCTTCTGTGGGCAAGATTTGATATAATGTCCTTCCTGCTGGCAATGATAACACTTTCTCTTAGCTGGATCTTTTGTGATGTCATACTCCAAGGAACTGTTGTTTGGTATGTTGCTATCTTGCTGGCCATAAAAGTTCACCTTCGTCCCTTTGGCTTGTTTCTTAGCTTGTTTGGCCTTTCGGGGTTGATACTCCTTATAGGTAATTGTCCACCCATCTATGACTACTTCATGGGGAGTAGTTTTAGCGGGAGAGGCTTCTAACTCTTCAGGGTTTGGATTTGTTTGACAGGGGATCAGGGCTGCATGTGACAATGTAGTATAACTCACTTGCTCATTGCTTTCCACTAGTGGTTCTAATGAGATTGCCTTTCTATTCTTGTCCATGTTGATCGCAAAATTTAGATCCACCTTGACTTTCCCCTTATTAGACTCGTTTCGAAGACAGGGAAAACCATAATGCTTACAGCAGTGACATTGTTCCTGCTCTCCAAATGCCTTACTATCAACATCTTTATTGGATTTCATATTCTTCCAAGCTTCTACTACTTGTATCTTCTCTGACCCCTTGGATATGTTGGCTTGACCTTAAGATAAGCATCGTTGAGAATTCCCATGTTGAGTTATTTCTTCTAGTAATTGGTTTTGCATCGCTAATGGTTTCTTGTCAAAAGTGAGCAAGAGCGACACAATTCAGTCCTCTTAACCTCTGAAATCCACAGTCTTCTCGTCACGAGCCGTCTAATAGACAAGGAGAAAAGGTTCAAAATAGAGACAAGGTTTTTATAACAGAACGGGGATAGAATTAAGCATAACTTTGAGAAAATAACAAAGTTAAAGAGAAGCAAGAAATAGGCAACAATGAGAACATGCTAAACGTCCAGTTCTAACTAGGCTTGCGTCCTACAGTCAGCATTGCTCTGATACCAATCTGTCACACCCGGTTTTAAGGACAAAACCAGACATACACCATATGTGAAATAAAGAAGACAAATCTCACATATAGCCACAGATAAGTGTAATATCAAAAGACAAATGCTTAATATACATAACACAATAGTATAAAATATACCTTAAAGGGCAACACAGCGGAAAGACAACTCCGTACACCGGGTGCAACCTTCACTCCAGGATCAAACTAACTGGTTGATCACAAGCCTAACAATTCTAGAATCTAACAGTCTGGTACCCTTCCTGAGATGTGGGGAAATAGCAAGAGTGAGTCCATGTCGAACTCAGCAAATATATCATAGGGTTCATGAGGCTCAAAAAGTTTGACACGGGTTTACTGCAATAGCTTTTAGTGAGTCATCTCTTTAACAATTGAGTAGCAACAAGTTTACCAAAATCCCAAATAACCTCATGATCATGTAAACGAGAATAATGTATAGCAAGAAACAATAATCATTAGTGAGCATCAATATCATCAGTATTATCATTATCATCAGTGTTCATCATTTATTCTGTAAGGGTCCAAGGCCACTCGTGACCGTGAGCACGGCTGTTATAACAGTTTTACACTCTGCAGAGGTTGTACACTTTCACTGTGAGTCGTGATTTACCCTTTCGCCCGAGGTAGCTAATCTCTTGACCCACTTCCAAGGAAGGTCGGCAGGGTTCACTATGAAGTCTTTCAAAGGTTCATCTAACAAGTTAGGACCATTAGATTCACTCGGCAAACAGATGTAGAGCCCCCCTTCCAAATGGCACAATAACGCGCAGCCTATACACATAAGGACAGAGGCCGCACTATACCCGATTCGTCAAGCCGTTCTTACGCCATGAAGGAATACCTCTAACAAGCTAGAAAAGGTCCTCATACTTGACTAAAGCCAGAGCCATATAGCCCTCACAGTTGTACTGTAAGTCCCGGATGTTCGCTTACAGATAAGTCCTTAAGGAGAGAAACTAGAGCACCAAAAATACCACATGCTCTAGCCCCCTTGAGCCATGTTGCTATAAAGCATCTTTTAAACGTTTATTGCATATACCATTAGTCAAGTTACAGATCATGGTTATTTATCTTGAGCACTAGCATAAATACTACCCAATGCAACGTCCCATGGGTGTCAAGGTACAAGATACAAAAACTAGGATATCCTTAGTGGTAACAAGGTAGACACATGCACATGAATTAAGTATATTAAAGATGAATAGGAAACAAGGATAATCCCATGCTATACTTGCCTTAAACACCGATCCTTCGGTAAGCTTTAATCTTCAACGTTCTTCTTCTTCTTCTTGATAACCACGTATATCTCACCGACTGGACTTGATCAATAAATCACCACACACACATCGAGCAATCATACACGAAGCAAACAATAGATCTAAATTAGAACAATACACCAAACATAAAATTAAGATGAAAAGTTTGTAGAACGAATCTACGTCTTGCTACGAATACACAGACGCGAAAAGCACACTAATCAGAGCTACGGTTGAAAAGATACATCTACCGAAAGATTTGCTCATAGGAGAAAATATAAAACTATTAGTTTCATGTGTTTTCATTATATAATAACATATATAAAATATTTTATAAATACTATATACGGAATTAAGTCAAATTTAGATTCAAATTATAAAACTTGAGTAAAACAAATCATATTTTATTTACAAAACCCAGTCGCATAATTATTAATCAAGATATGATTTAAACCATAAAATTTCAGAATTAGTAATATGGTAAACACTGTCACTAACGCGTAGATCTCGTTGCTATGAATCTAACGCAACTCGAATGAACTAAAACGGATCTAAAACGTAGAAGATATGATTTAAACAAGATCTACTTTATTAAAGTAATAGATTAAATCTCACATCGGAACTTAAAGATAGAAAACCTAACCAATAGTAACACTAACAGTATAACAAGTTTGTAAAACTCTTCTACACATTACTACGATCACATAGACATAAAGATCACGAAATTTGGATTTAAAACCTACAAATTATGAATTTTCTAAGATTTCCAATAGATAAATAATTACTTTAATATAAACTCAAAAATAAATTATCTCAAACCTACTGTATAGTTCTATCATCATGTAGAGCTCGCAAATATGAATCTAACGCAATTTGAATGGATCAAATCGGAGTTAAAACGGATAATTTATAACTAAAATAAACTCAGTGGCAAAACTGTAAATATCAGAAAACGTATTTTTCTTTTTCCGAAACGAATTACGTTTTCAATTAATCAAAACGTACTCTGAGCTTTACGTTTTAGGACTGCGGGTTGATATACTAAAAACTCAGGGTTTCTTTTACAAAATTACAAACGAACCGGTATCTTCTAATCTAGACCGTAGATTCGGATTTGGACGGTTCAGATTGAATCGGAGGTGAGAGAAAGAAAACGGCCGGCGGCCACAGTAACTCCGACGGCGGCGCCATGGCCGGATGGAGCCCGAGCTCGCCGGAGCTTGAGAAGAGGACCATCCCGAGCACCAATCGCCAAACCGAAAGTACCAAAAGAAAGAGCGCATCATCGCGACCTTACCCCGCGCGAGAACGAAGCTGGAGAGCAACCGGAGGGCGGCGGCTAGCTCGGCAAGGCGGCGGTGGAGGCGGAGCTTCGACGGTGGCCTTCCCGGGATGTCGAGGCTAGGGTTTTAGGGGCTCAATGAGAAGCGGGGAGGCACGGGGTTCCGTTTTATAGCCCGGAGGCGTCACCGGTTATGGAAAGGAGGGAGTTTTCGAAGGAAATTCGGATCACCGAATCGGTGAAGAAGGGGAAGGCGGTGCGAAGCCGGAGGAAGAAGAAAGGAAAGGGGAAGGAGACACTGACCAGCGGGTCCCACATGTCGGCGACTCGGAGAGGGAAAACGGGGCGGCGGCTGGGTGCGAGACGCGGCCGCGCGCGAGTTGGGCCGGCTGGCCGCGGCTGGGCTTGGCCCATGCGGGAGCGGGGCGCTGGAGTGAGCGGGCCGCGCGCGGGGAGGCAGGCCGAGGCGTGGGCTGCGGTAGGAGAAAACGGCCCGAGAAGAAAAGAAATTCCTTTCCTTTTTCTTTTTCCAATTTTTCAAAGCAAATTTTCAAATGATTTTCAAATCCAAATTTGAATTTGATCAAACCACTCATCTCAAAAATTTAAATGCAACAGCATGAGGGCACAAACATGTTTCTACTCTTATATTTGATTTTAAGTTTATAAAAATTATTCTTATTCTAAATTTACATGCTCACAAAAATACATAAAAATCATATTTTCCTATTTTTATCTCTTTCAAAATTTTAGGGTGTTACATACAGGGGGGCTGGGGGGGCTCCAGCCCCCCTACAGCTGATGCATCAATGGAAAATGGGGAGGGTGAGGGAGAAGAAGTGGTGGAGGAAAGAAGAAAAATGGAGAGAAAGAGAGGAAGAAGAAGAAACCAGCCCCCCTGAGCCCCATGAAAGTTCTGCCATTGGAATTTAGAAAAGAGATGTTGAACACTAGACAGAGGTTAAAGACGAAGGTCGAGCTAGCCATAAAGTTCAGCCCCCTAGAATTTTGTCCTGGATCCGCCACTGCTTGCAGGGTAGGTAGGATTAACTTAAGTATAACATATATATGTTTTCACACTGGTAGAGAGACAAATCATATACCAAAATAATCCTAAGGCTAACTCCTTTTTTCACGTTGGTAGAGAGCAGCAGGTAGCTTGCAATGACTTCATCGTCATCTCCATTTTATGTTTTGAAAAGGCTAGCAGTATATTGTAGTAAGCATGAGAAGAAAAATTAGCATTGCTATTATGCAGAAATTGAAGGGGGAGGGGGGTTAGCGATAAAGCTGACCTTTAAGAGTAGAACCATCATTGTTATATGTACTGACAGCACTTACCTATTCATAGGGGGGAAAAACATGTAAAGTCCAGTAAGCAGGTATAGGTAGGAAATCAACATGAAAGGAGAGAAGGTTCATATTTTGTCTAATCTGGCCAGGCATCATCGAGTATTAACTATCATCAGCCCCTACAAAAAGCAACATACATAATTCTTCATTGTAGGCAAGCTATAATAAATCTGTAAGAAAATCATGTATATTAGGTATAGAAACTACAGTAGGAGCCGAATATTTAAGTTGCAGGGTAAACTACACATTAGCTATTGAAATTACAGTACAAACTCCTGAAATGGCAAGAGCAGACCATGGAACATATCAATCTGGTTGCTTTTGGAATTTAATATCTATGTAGTGAGTGAGCGTTCACAGGTTATAGAGGATAGGAATTGTTTACACATAGTTTCTGGTAATATGGCTCTTTAATTATCAATAAATTGCATGCTCTATCTATCTAATTAAGAATGCATATATTATACAAGATAAGTAGGAAATGGACATAAGCAGGCAGCTTGCTAGTATTCATACAAGGCATGGAACACAGATATTATGATAGTAAATGGATAGAAGTAGGCAGTTAGGAAGTGTAGCAATTTTATTAGAACGTAAGCTTCAGCTGGCCTTGTTAGAAGATAGTTGCAGAGTTGACCAACAACCTCGAGCATCCAGCTAACGGATCACCATTGGAACAATTGTAGGCCTATGAGCTCATTAAAAAACATTATCAGGATACAAAATTTCTAGATAAGTACCTGCAGCTTTGACGGTCTTTTAAAAAGTGCTGCAGACAATGTGAAGGATGGATTTTGCTGTAAAATACGAAGGGGATTGTTTCAAGTGGCAATGGGCATAAAAAAATCACAAAGATCACATGAATGTAGAAGTCGCTGGATTCTTCATATAGATTGGTACCATTACATTATTTTTCATAGATCATGCATCACCTTTTGTTGTCTCAGGAGGCTATGGTAAACATTGATTATTGCGAAACCATGAAGATTGTGGTTCCTGACAAAAACAGGGAGGCTTCAGTGGTAGTAAATTCGAGTGCAACATCCCCAAAAAAAACGCGTGATAACTTTGCAACTTTATTTGACAAATGAAAAAATCTTAACATACACATGCCAAAGAATGGATATGTCTCATATTAGGTGACATCACATTATAGTGATACAACACTGCTCTCAAACATTTAGGGTCCAATGGGCAGAAAAGAATAATGGTCTATTGGCTATTTCTATGTGCAATCTAAGCTCAATCGTTTACAGAAAAACGAGATAGCAACGCAGATAGACCATCAAAAAATGGAGGACTTACAGAGTTGTACCGAGCGTCTGCAGGAGGTTGCACAGAGAGGGGAGGGGGACCAAATCGGATATCGAACGGCACGAGGAACACCGGTACCTGTAGCAGGCAGCGATGGCAGGCGGCCGCCGCTGAGGGCCGCCGCGCCAAGATCGGCCACCCCTGGGGCGCCACTGCCGGGGAGAGACCGTGGGGATGGCCTGCGACGCCGCCGCGGTGGTGCGCGCCCATGAGGACGAGCGCCATCGGAGGGGCCAAACCCTAGGTTGCCGATGACGCTGCTGCGATCCGCTGCCTTGCGTCACGAGGAGAAAGGGGCGTGGTAGAGGAGCAGGAGGAGGAGGAGGAGATGGGGCGACGCCGCCGGAGGGCAGGGGCAGCGGAGGCGCCGGCGCAGGCGCACGGCCTCGCCATAGGCGCGCCCGGGCTCCTCCCGCTTCGCCGCAGAGACGGAGAGAGCGAGAGAGAGGAAGCGTCTTTTTTCATCGAGATGGAGAGAGAAGACGGTAGATATTTGTGGAGGCATGCACAGTAAAACGTTGAGGTGGACCAATCAGAGGAGCTGAATGTGATGTGGCGCTGAGATGGACCAATGGGTGAATTTGGGGCGACGTGGAGACGGTGACTGAACGGGACTGAACTGCGGATTAAAGAGGTAAATTAGACCTTGAGTCCGGGCGGATTCTACATTATTGTCAAATATAGTGTACTACCAACTCGCTCTATTATTTGAGGCTCTGACTCGTAATCTGTTTACGTTACTGTGTGTCATGCATGCAAGTGCAGAAGGACCACGGGAAGACGTGCAAAGCGAGCAGGCAATGGGCAACGAAACCGTCAGAAGACCGCCGCCTCAACTAGCTAGCTAGACTCGGCACCAGTGCAACACTCGCTACTATAAATAGGATGTCCAAAAACAGGCCTCGCTAATTAAAAAGAGGCTGGCATTTCTGGTGCTGCCTCTAGAAATGGCCAGGGGCGGACCGCATGAAAAAAAAACAGACACCTTATTAATCATTGACAGAGGTATTATCCATTAACGGTAGTTGATAGCGATCGTATTAGGTTGCTCGTCTGTGTTAATACATGGCTTTCTGACAACTACGACCACCACTGTAAATAAATAGAGCATTAACGGAGACGATCATGTTAGGACGCCCATTCCTCATCCCTGTAAAGTCTTTTTGGCTACCTCGAAAAATAATTCATTGAGGGTGATCATTTCGCAAAGATGGCCAGGCCACCTGCCTCTATTAATAGGAAACATATACCTTTTTAATGCCTTTTGTTGTAGTGCCTATCACGGTACTACAAAAAGCATTTATACAAAAGGGCAAAAGCAGTTTCCAGAGATGAGGTGGCCACTAAGGATGGCAACGGGTCGGGTTCGGATCGGGGTGGAGTCTCCGTGCACCCAAAACCGAAACCCGAAGTCGAAACCCGAACCTGAACCGAACACCGATTTGTGTGGAAATCCATCACCAAAACCAAACCCGCGGATACCCGAAACCCAGGGATAAATATACACATATTCACATGTATAAATAAGAGGCAACAAATAATAAATATTTTCATGAGTCAATTTTGAATAGATTTAATAATCTAAGTAAACAAGTTATTATTAGCATATTATAAAACATGAGTTTTAATTCTAAATGGTTTATTTCGGATATCCATTGGATATCTACGGGTGGAAAACCAAACCTGAAATCGAATCTGATACCAAACCCAAAACCGAACCCGAAAACCGTGGGTGAGAAATCATCCCCAAACCCGAACCCGCAGGACCCGAAACCCACGGAAATCTGCCCCGAACCCGATGAAAGGTCTTGATGGCTAGAGGGGGGTGAATAGCCTTTAAAAATTTTCTACAAAGACAAGCTAAACAAGTTTATCAATATAACAAATAGCGAGATGCGAGTTTTGCTTAGCCTACGGGGTGTTTGCAAGCCACCTATCCAATTCATAATTCTAGTATTTGCACTCAACTGCACAAGTCAAACCGAGAAGGTAACTACAACTACAACTTAGCAAGCTACACAAAGGAGCTACTAAAGCAAAGCAAACTAGCTAGCAAAGATAACTAAGAAAGTAATGCGGAGTTGAGTTAGGAGAGTTTCACCGACGGGCGAAGTATTGAGCCAACCAATATGATCAACAATGAATACTAAGATAACCGAACACCGGGATCAATCAATCACAATATGAAAGTGATGACACGAAGATTTATCCCGAGGTTCACGTGCTTGCCGGCACACTAGTCCCCGTTGTGTCCCTCTTCACCACGTGGTTCGGTGGCTAATCGGTCTCACACCGAGCCTCTCAAAAGGCGCCACAAGAACCTACCAAATGGCAAAAGGTTGCAATGACACGAGCAATTCACTAACGTTGTCTTTGGCGCTTCGCCGAGGTAGGCACAAACCCCTCACAATCACCGGAGGTGGCCAAGAACAATCACCAACTCTTGCCAACGCCTCCAAGCTGCTCCAAGCCGTCTAGGTGGCGGCAACCACCAAGAGAAATAAGAATCCCGCAGCAAATCAACCACCAAGTGCCAACTAGATGCTATCTCACAATGCAAATGCACTTGGATCACTCAATCTCACTTCGAATATGCAAAGAAGCAAGAGAGACGAGTGGGAGGGGAGTTGCTTAGCTCAAAGTGCTCACAAGTATGTCAAATGTTCGGGAAAACGAGCCTTGAGTCGGCCAACGAGTATATATAGACGTACCCCTTCGAATAGAGCCGTTAGAAACTTAAACAGCCGAAATCGTGCTGACCGGACGCGCTGGTCCAACTGACCGGACGCGCCGGTCGCCCAACGGCTAACTCATGAAGTACTGACCGGACACGCTGGTCCAAACGACCGGACACGTCGGTAGCCCAACGGCTAACTGCGAAGCAACGACCGGACGCGCTCATCGCACAGACCGGACGCGCTGCGAACGACCGGACGCGCTGGTCCCGTGAATGACCGGACGCGCTAGTCGCCTGAGCAGCGCTCAACGAAACAACGACCGGACGCGCTGAAGATACATGACCGGACGCGATAGTGCCAGCGTCCGGTTAGAGTCCAGTAAGCTCCCTGAACGACCGGACGCGTCCGGTCATGCAAAGACCGCGTCCGGTTCAGTGTCCGGTCACCTCTGTGACCTCCGTTCGCCTTCATTTCTTTTCTGACTTCCGGCGTAGTGGAAAATAGTCGTTTCAACTCCTCGAAAACGCCTGAATACTTGTGTGAGAGGACCCCAAACCCTCTCTATCGCTCAAACTCCACCGCCTTCGCAAACATGCTAACACCACCAAGTGATCTTCGTCATGTGTGAGTGTGTTAGCATTTTCACAATCATTTTTCGAGGCGATATTAGTTCTATCCAAATGCATATGATTATTAAATGCACATCTAGAGGCACTTAGGAGTTCAATAGCCACGTCATTCCTCTCTTTATAGTACGGCTATCTATCCTATAATGTAACCACACCCACTAGGTGTCTTGGTTACTAAAACACAACCCTTAAGCATATACCTTTGCCTTCATCACGTAGGGTTGCGTCCAAATCCAAGTGTGGCCATCATGATCACTATGTCCATCTTGCCACCAACCTTGGAATGTACTAATCCTCATATGCTACATACAACTTAGGCATAGGATTAGTACTTAGGCATTGTCACTAATTATCAACACCAAACATAGGACTTTCACCCGATCCGCTGCCATCCTTAGTGGTCACCCACCTCTTTAAATCAATTAAAAACAAAAAAAGGACTCACCGTCGAGCCTGCAGTGGAGGATCACTATGGATCCCACCATCAAGCCCACCACCGCCCACCACCTGCCATTGACACAAGCGCCCTTCTCCATTGTGGATTTGCAAGATAAGGGTAGGGGTTACCTCCTCCGCTTAGATTCTCCGAGATAGGGCAGAGGTGACCTTCTCCACTGTGGATCATCTCCCGAGGGTCCATGAAAACCACATGCATGCATCAAGTCATCGCCAGATCGATCGCTCCGATGCTAGAGACTTACTAGTGGATTCTTTTGAGGTTTATCTTGTTTTGTCATTGTGGATCTGCAGAAGGTCACGATGGTGGTGCGCATCAAACAACATCAAATCGCAAGGGATGTAGATCAAACCACACATGTCGTCCTAGCTACTAGCTGCAATATCGGTAGCCGGTGCTAGTGGTTGGCAGAAGACATTTTCCTCCTCGTCCACACTGAGGTCACGGACACGAGTGTCTCCTGTAGGGCCACATGCATCTTCTGCATTTTTGTTGCCCTTGGTAGGGCCAGCTGTTGCATCCATGGCTTCCTCGTTGGATCTAGCCCCATCCTCACCAAATCTGCCCCCATCCCATTGGATAGGGGTGGCAAGAGAAAGGGTAGCGGCACCATTGGCCATTGTAGGAAAGAGAAAGGGGTGGGTTGATCAACAATGAGATAAGATGGGCATCATCTTGGGAGAAGAAGGGGTGGGTCAAAGGGGTGGCCGGAGTCGGTTCATGAGGAGGAGCCTAAGAGAAAAGGCCAGACGTTGGCTTGGGAGAGGGAGGAGGCTTGTGTGGTGAGAGAGAGGGAGGTTTGTGGTAGCTGAGTGAGAGAGGAGCGGGTTAGTTATGGTTTTAGATAGGCTGGACCGAAATTAATAGATGTGGGCCTCTTAAGAGGTCTATCTCTTAAAATGTGGACCATTTTTAGAGGTGTACCAATTAAGATGCCAACCTTTATTAATTGATTTTCAGAGACACGATGATCTCTGTAAACGGGACAATCACCCTTCTAAGCATTTTTTGGAGACCATCTCACTTTTGGCATGCCTCTATCTATCAGGACTTTTGTCTCCTATAGTCCTTACTATACCGGAGTATGCATAGTCTGTTACATGTGGCATCATTCATTCTTCATTGATGTGCAACTTTCACCACTAGTCAATTAATTTGGTCACGCATGTGAGTCCATGAAAATGTCCAAATGGTATCGATGCCTCTTCATGTGTGCTGAAACATAGCTAGCTAGCACTAGCGGAAAAGTCAGGCTGAAAAGTACTATTCATTGATTTGTTGTGAGAGAAAAATACTATACCATGGCTGATAAGCCCGCCTGATAGCGCTCCCCCTCCTCCTCCATGCGCTTCCCACTGCAAGTATTGATCTTTGCTTCTCAGTGCCTATGCTTGACATGCAAAAACAATGCTACTTTGTTGAATGTAGACTGAAATGGTCACATTCGTCTACCTTTCATTAGCACCACCCTCCAACACTGTAGCTAGCATGGTGAGCCCAATGGGGAGTCAGGTGGCTTTCCCATAAGGCCCTATGTAGATCACATTTGAATTATAACAATCTACTAAATAATTTAATGATCATCCAAATAGGAAATATTGTGGGTTAAATTGCCCGCTTGAAACATATTAATTCAAGATTATATATGAATGCTCAAAACACTAACTTGTTCCTCCACCTTATCTTGTTTATTGCATGCAAGGGCACTATTGTTCTTTGTACTCTAATGAACAATAATAGACCCACTTTGGGATTTAGATGCTCTAGATTATTGTAATCCATAATTTGGTCCAGCTCCCCTCAACTACTGGTTCCCAACATGCTGCTACTGTGCAAATGGCTCCTAGGAGCTAGTGAAACCAGAAAAACTTGTTCACTAATATGCATCCTTCTACATTAGTTATAGTCATGCACGGAGCCACCTGGATCACTCCGAAACAGGGCCTTGAGAGTCAAGTCATGAATATAAAGAAACCTTGCAAACGAACAATGCACGAGCACATCTGCCTTAGCCTAGTGCCAGGCTATGCACACAGCATGCAAAGCACTGTTGCACTATACTTATTCACTACATGGGTAACTAAGCCTAGTACCAACTCATGGCCACGCTCTACCTTCACCTTAAGGTCTCAATACATGTTGTTGTCTCTCTGGGAATACAACTGATCCAACAACATTGTGGGACGCAACAAGGCAAGGGCACTATAGCTAAAGATGATACAATGTTCTTTAGCACACTTCTTAAACATCAAAATACTTCACATGCTTTCATAGATCCAATTATTATAACACAAGTCCACAATGGAACTTTAAATGTTTCAAAGCATATACATGCATGCGTTGAATGGAAAAATACAAATTTTGCCCATGTATTCAATAAGTTCATAACACAAGGTACTATTATTTTAGCACACTGAACTAATATACAATCAAGGTAATGATGGGGATCATCACTATGCCCACTAGCTTATACCCAAACACTACACGACACCACTACAACACCCAACCATGACCATGAGGAATGGCTCATAGTTTAGTGAGGACCATCGTCCTCCTCAAGTTGATCATCTGCAATAAAGGGGAACAAACCCTAAACACACATGTATTCCACAAGACTTATATGACTAAGGGATATACTTAGCCCAACTCTCAAGGATATGTAAAGGCTTTTGACTATAGGTAAAAGCTTAGGGCCTATTTGGATACAAAGTATTTTCGGAGTATTGAAGAAACACTATAGTTTTTGCGACTTTGGTTTTCAAAAGCTATGTACTTGGTGTATGGATACAACTAATCTTGTGCCACACTTTGTTCCAAATTATAAGTCATTTTGGGTTTTTTAGGTGCATAGATTCTGCTATGCACCTAGAATACAATATGTCTAGATACACAATAAAAGTTGTGTATCTAGAAAAGTCAAAATAACATATAAATTGGAACAGAAAGAATAGTTTCTAAAACCATGGTATTGTCAAAACTGTAGTCTTTTTGGAGTTTTAGAAACTCCACTTATGACCTCTTTTTTTAAACCAAGGTTTTATGTCTCTTTAGCTTATACAATAAAAAAAATTGATATCACAGATTTTAAAAAATATGTCATTCAATCAAGCCCTTACTAACTCTTGATCCTTGAGCTGTCAAATTTTAGTAGCACTATTAAGTTGTTAAGCTTCTAGACTAGGTAAGTATCATGTGCTAAGCTCAAGCAGGTAGACAAGTATAGTAATTATAGTATATAATGATTCATCATTAACCTCATCATCTATTACATTCCATGCATTAACTGATGTACCACCCTGTAGTCTAAATGGCCTAGATCTACATATTAAGCTGGACTTTTATGTGATGGTAAATGGGCTGGGCTAAAAATAGCACAAAAAATTATAGTTGGGCCTGGGCTGCTTTGCAAAAGATGGCCTGGTTGATTTGAGAAAAAAAAATGGGCCAATTTGGGACAAAAATGGGCTAAAATTAACTAAAAAAATAGGCCACATTGAAAAAAAAATCAGCCCAAATAATAGTTGTGGCCCATTACAAGCCTGCCTCTCATATAGGCCTTAACACGCCAAATTTCCATTTTATGATGTTTTTGCCGCTTGCCATGTCAGCGCCACGTCACCATGGCACATGGTAGGGTCTGTCTTGTTATGATGTAAACCCTATCGTCATAGACCTCTATGACGTAAAAACCAATGTCATAAGGTTATGACGCGAAAAATGTATTTTGCGACGCGCATTTCTTGATGATTCAAATTTCTGTCAACCTAACATCGTAAAGTGCAACCTACGAAGAAGATTGCCTACATTATGACATAAGTGAATCATCAAAAAATAATGGAATTCTTGTAGTGTATACACTCCCACAAAACCCACTTACACTTTTGTCCTCACTTTCACATAAAAGGGTTAACACTGTGATAGTGGTATGGACTCTAGAAGCCTTATATGTTGGTCTAATCCATTCTCCACAACCAAGGTGGGACTAAATTCCCACAACCATGGGCACTATGGGCCAAACCCAAACTGGTCCGGATATCACCTTCACCCCTCCCCCCTCAAAGGGCCTAACATCCTCGTCGCCCCGGCACACCCACAACCAGGCAAACATTGACCAAGAACATTCCCTCTTTTCTCATGTGACTGTGGGTCCGGTGCCGGCACATGTGCCATGCCATGTGCCACACCGGGCCTACATGCTCCATGTGCCCTATGTCCTTGCCCCTAACCCACACGCTCCTGTGTTCGCAAAGGTTGGCTCTAATACCATTTGTATCACCCATGAGTCCAAATGACTTAGATCACCTTTGCACCTTGAGTAAACCACACACTCCCACCAACTCGCTTAAACTTTTATCTTTGCGTCACATAAAAGAATTAACCCAGGGATGGTCATATAGACTCTACAAGCCTTATATGTTGGCTTAATCCATCCTCGACAACTAAAGTGGAAATAAATCCCCACAATCTCACATCAACATACACATGGGCTACTATGGGCCAAATCACAACTAGGTTGGATGTCAAAACTACGATGCTAGATAGTGGCAAAACAGTAATGATAGCCAGGAAGTGCGGCAACTCGAATTGTTGTACATAAAGTATAGGAAAACTCAAAACACATGGCATGTGCACCCTAGAGAATCACGCACGGCAACCATTTCATCACTTGTTCACTAAGGTTGTGTTTGGATTGGAGACTAGATAGGATGGGATGGTCCCATCCCTACTTTCTAAAATGGAACGGTCTTAGTTTGGTGTTTCGTTAGAAGGACGGGGCTGGTACCACAGGACATGGGATGACTCTATTTTTTACATATAGCACTAAGCATATGTGGCTCCCACTTGTCATTCCCTCTCTTCTTTTTCTCCCTATATGATTATCTTCCATGCATCCGTGGCGAACCAGGCTGTCGCTATCAAAGCGGGCGTGTTAGAGCGACGTAGCACCAAGGTGCCATACAACAAGGCGCGAGGCAAAGCAATGGTAGGGCATCGGACGCTAGGGTGTCAAGTGGAGCAGCGCTGGAAACAGGGGCACGTGTGGTGGAGCAGCGCCGATACACCATGGCTGCCACCACCCTTGCTCGGCTTGACCCACCATGGTTGCCACTATCCTCGGTCGGTTCATCCTCACAACAATGTTGTAGAGCACGCGCAACTTGAACAAGCGGATCCACACGGCATGACGGAGGGTCAAACACGTTTACCTCTTTCACAGATGTGAAGTCATCCCTATCTATGGGGTATATTCCCTAGGAGGAATGATTCTTCCTCTACTATCCATAAACCAAACACCGAAGAAACTAATATTGTCCCACCTTGTCCTTGGGTCGGCTTAAATCAAGCCCTCGTGTCTAACTGGTAGCCTCCTTAGCCTTGAAAACTAAAGCAATCTCTGATTGATAGGAACATTCACGGTTTTTGACGTCTCTCTCAATCTCTCCTAAAAATCCTAGAATACCAAGTATTTAGTACGGAGATGTATAATTAACATAACTGCATAATAGTAACATATCTAGTAGGAAATATTACTTTTCTAAGTTTCATTTCATACAAGTTTATTAAAAATAATATATTAGATGAATGCTGACTCCAACATGGTACTCAAGTCAGGCTTTGACGCCTGCACCCATGTCTCGGTAACACTCTGGTGCCCCATGGGCCATGGCCTATGGCCGCGCGTCGCCATGGCCTCGCCATGGTGGAGTCCGTCGGACCTGCAAGCGTCCACGTTTAAGCTTCGCTGAAATAAAATTGCCACCTTAAATTAGAAACGACGATCACCAAACTAGACTCAAAGATTAGAATTAGAGACTGTTATGGATCATCAAAATCATGGAGTTTGATATATTGAACCATAACCACGGGAATTCTGCTAGTTTTGATAAATTTGTGACGTAAATTTAGTATAGTCGTCTTTACCTTGTGTGTTGCTAGCAGGACAACACCCCAACCCACGGTAGCTAGTATATATTGTCCCCTGCACTATAAGCTCAGAATAACGACAGGTTTGACAATGATCAGGCACATGATTCATTCCACTGAATGGTTTGCCGTTTCTTTCAATTGTAACCAAATGATTTGTCTTCTAACTGATTGGGACAGCTGTCCATCTAGACATGTTTATACATGCGAGAAGTGTGGTCCACGCAACGATGTCAGGAGTATTCTTAGAACTTCTCACGTCTGTACGTCTTGCGGTGTGTGGTACTCGTGTGCTAATGTGCTTGTGGGCCTAAGAGGCCATCACTGTCTTCCCGTAACTGTGTCGGAGGAATGGGTGCTGCGCCAGTCCTCTCCATATATGTGGACTAAAAAAAAGGGGGCTTGCTTGCCACCGCACAATTTTATACTACTTTTGTTTGATTTATCCACACAATTATATTGTGGTTCATTGGCTTGCGCCTTGTTTAGTTTGCAAATTTTTTGAACTTGGTGAATAGTACCACTTTCGTCTTATTTGACAAATATTGTCCAATCGTGGACCAACTAGGCTCAAAAGATTCATCTCGTGATTTCCAACTAAACTGTGTAATTAGTTATTTTTTATCTACATTTAATACTCCATGAAAGCGGCTAAAAATTGATGTGATGGAGAGAGAATGAAAAAATTCTAACTTTTGGGGTGCATCTAAACAAGGCCTTGGTACAACTCCTTAACCTTATGTTCCATATGTTAGTTGTGATACGGCTAGATACAAGCCAGATAAAGTCAGTTTTGATAATATATATATATATATAGTGTGTGTTCAAATCTGGATTTTTAATCTAAGTATGTCAGTGGTCATTTCCTTTATGCTCAAATAAGGACCCTTAGGTGCCTTATTTAAATACTAACTTGGGGGTTTTCATTTATGTATCTACGCCCAGGCTAAGGTATGTTTGCGATAACTCTCCCACACTCATCAAAATAGTGTTGGACGTCGGTCGCTAAAAGCAGAGATTACCGATAAACTATTAGTCAGTAAATTAGCTTTGTCAAACAACATCAGCAAGTAAATTCGATGTGTTATGCGAATAGTTTGTTGGTAAAGATATGATGGTTGGTAAAATTGTATACCAACGCCACTTACAATGACTGAAAGGAAGAATCGGCAAACATCTATACTGATGGATGGTAAGTCATTATAGTGGCTTACTAACTCTAAGAAATTTATTACTTTTGGGCTACGGTATAGTAGTAGCTCATTCGGCAGTGTTAGTGTCCGGATGTCCGAACGGACGCTCGCGCCTGCACTTTGTTTCACGCACCCCACACGGGGCCCACGCAGCCCGAACATCACCAGCATCAAGAATACGGGGAGGGGGCAGTGCCTGCCTGCGCCTCTAGTTCGGAAGAACCCACTATGTGTCCCGGCCGCAGCGTCGTATCGGGTGCCCAGCCGACGCCGGGAGAAGGAGGAGACACTAAGGCGATGCAGCAGAAGACAAGGAGGAAGATGCAACACCCGATCTACTTTTAAAACATCCAGACGCAACACTTGCAACATACGTCTGAAGACAGATGAAACAGTTGAAACATGTGTCTGAAACACTTGCAAAAATACCTGAAAAACACTTGAAACCATTGTAAACATACGCAACATCCAGATAAAACACTTGCAACATCTGTGTGAAATACATACAACATCTAAATAAACACACTTGCAACATACGTCTGAAAACACAGATGAAACATTGGGAAGAGAAGCTTGCAACATACGTGTACAACTATTGCAACATATGCAACATCCCGATCTACTTTTGCAACATTCATATGAAACACTTGCAACATACCTATGAAACATCTGAAACACTTGAAACATGTGTTTTACAACATAGGGGAGGCTGGGGCCGGTCAATTCCAGTCATCGCGATCGGAGCCGGCGGCAAGCGACGGCGTGCGACCACCACAAACACCAGTACAAGCGGCGGCATGCGAGTACCGCCACCACCAGCACCGGGCTTAGCTTGGCCGGGCGCGCGACGGCAGGGGCACGCGGCGCACGACAGCAAGGAGCGGGCGGCACCACGACGAGCGGAGCGAGCACCACCAGCAGCAGCAGCAGCAGCGCCACTGGCATCGGCCTTTGCTCGGCCAAGCGGGTGACGCGCACGACGGGAGGGAGCGGGCGGCGCGCGTGACGGGCTGGAGCGAGTGGCTCGGGGATAGCGCGGCAACAACGAGGCGATGTGGCGCGCGGCGTCCGAACGGGACAGCGTCCTATCATTATGGTAGCTCATTTGGTTAAGTTATATATGGTAAACTTTTCCACTAAGTTCAAGTCTGTGACTCTTTTTAATTGTGTGATGTCCAGTGATGTTTGTAAGGATAAGTCGTACACGTGGGACCTTATAAAGGTGAGAGGAAGTGCGTGACGTGTATTGTATTTTGAAAAAAAAAATACAACCTTACACCATTTGCAATCAGGTCCCTACTTGCTGCTTTTGCTTGTTCCATTGGGCCAATAATTTATAGAAATTAGTAACAGCATTTATGATTCTAAATAGGTATACTATCAAAATATATTTCATAGTAAATATAATGTTACATATTTAGTATGATAAATATTAGTATCGTTTTATATAAATTTGGTTACGCTATTACAAAATATGCAATCACTGCAGGTTTCTTTGGGACCGACAGTGATAATGCATAACTGTAGATTCGTGGCTTCAAGAAACAGTAATATTACAACAGGCAGGGATCGATGGTGGGCTTTTACTAGCAGATATTGCCACCAACCGATAATGATAGTATCATGCCTGATTTTCACATCAGCTAGCAGTATTCCTGGTACTCAGACCTGAAATTTCATCTCAATTCGTTTAAGTTCCTTCATGTCCGGCGCGTCTCTCTCTCTCCTATCCTCTCCCTTCTCTTCCCCTTCTCTCCCATGCACTCTCCCTTCTCTCCTACGTCGTGGCGACGGCGGCCCCAGCACGCAGGGCCTAGCAGCGACGCTCCCAGCGTCTGCGGCAGCGGCCCAGGTGCGCGGCTACTAGTACGAATGAATCTCCTTCCTAGGGATGAAAACAGACGGAAACGGACGGAAAACCCCTATTTCTACTTCCGTTTCTATATTTTTTGGCGGAAACGGGAGCGGGTTCGGAAAATGCGGGTTTGAAAACGGAATCAGAATATGCGGACATACGGAAACGGACAAATACGGATGGAGAGCCAGAAAATTAAATTAAGATCACATAATCTAATATTCTCAAAGTATACATATATAAAGTCATGTAATAATATATACAAAGTTTAATGTTTATTTACATGCTATGTACGTGAACATA
This sequence comes from Saccharum hybrid cultivar R570, assembly GCA_038087645.1. NCBI lineage: Eukaryota > Viridiplantae > Streptophyta > Magnoliopsida > Poales > Poaceae > Saccharum > Saccharum hybrid cultivar. The sequence continues at coordinate 2,197,617 of JAQSUU010000579.1, read as the reverse complement.
ACATGCATATTTGGTGATTCGTAGTTATATTAACATAACATAAGGACATGTAATTGTTGAACATGTTAAGCATAGATTGAAAACGGGATAAATACGGGTCTATTCCGTATTAAAACGGGATTACTCGAAAATGAACGGAAAACACCATTTTCTACTTCCGCAAATACGAAAACGGGATCTCGCAAATACGGAAACGGACGGAAAAATATAGAAAACGGAATTGGACGGTACGGGAAAAATTCTGTCCGTTTTCATCCCTACTCCTTCTATGTCCCCCTGATATGGGAATCGCGATTCGATCTGTGATTTGTTCTCCCCCTCTCTGTGATGTTTGATATATATACCAGTATATTAAAGTTACATTCTTTCTTTGAATAAAGGGAGCATACACATTTTTGTTTGGGGACCAGCCTTTGCGACACGGAAATAAGGCATGACGTTGTCGTGTGGCCACACCCACACGAGAAATTCATGCGGAAAATATTCTCCACCTGTCCACCATGCTCTTGCTGCTCGGTTGGGAGTTCATGGCTAGCTAGAACGTGCGTGGATGACCAGCCATCAGCGTACGGTACCTTGGCCATTCATTTTGCATCCAGATCTGGGCAGCTGATTTTGTTACTGTCTCTGCGTTGTGGTGCCTGCATGTAAAGCGTTTGTACCTGGCAGTGAATGTACGTATGTGTTGCGTAGGTATATTGGCTGATGAGGCGATGAGCAGGAGTCTGGGCCCTGGCGTCGAATGGCTGTATATACAGTGTTTCTGTTGTGGTGTGTGTGACGTGCAGAAAATGACATGAGTTACTGCATGGCGAAAAGAACATCAATGGACTATTCCACGCGTTGCATGTCGGCAGCTGCAGCTCTCTGCGCTTAAAACGTGAAGCATATTGATGCCCAAAAATGAGTGGACGACGACATTGCGTTCAGAAAAGAAAAAGGAAAATTGAGTGGACACTTGGACCTCCCACTCTGGCTATAAGAACACATAGGATCGAGGTGCTTGCCATGTATATCTGCGCTGCTGCTACGGTGTGGGTACTTGCAACAAGTAGTAGCATCGTCACAAGTACTAGCTAGTAGCAGCTTTACCCTGTTCGCTTGTCATATAAGCCGTACTTTTTTAGTTAGCGAACAGTACTTTTAGCCATGGCTTTCCAGCCAAGCGAACAAGCATACATGGCAACTGAGGCAAAGATGGAGATTCATCCAGCTCCACAGAATGAGGAGGACGTGCATCGTCACAAGTACCACTCCAGCCTGTGGGGTGACTTCTTCCTTCATCATGTCCCATGCCCTCCGTTACAGGTATGTACCTCCGCCTCTCTATTATTACTAGATTTTTTAGATAATGCCAAATTAGCATTGCGATAAAAGAGAGTGTGCTCAGTTACAATTTCTCTCTCCAGTATCTTATTAGCACATTTGTAACTAAATAGCTATATAATCATGAGATGAAGAATATGGCCATCTAATAATTTAGACAACCCCATAGAATAAAGGATTAATAGTGTTCAACAAACATTGGATCAAATAGTGTCTCAAGGCCAGGGCGTGGCTGAGTGTAGGAAAAATCTGATGATCGACTTGGCCGCCCTCCTCCATAAGGTGGCTTAGTATGCACTATGCAGGAACCAAGATATGGACCTATCCCATTTTATATATAATTTGCTTTGTTTTAATAACATAACTATGTACTACCCGTGAACAGCAAACGATTCTTTCTTATATGACTATATCCTTTTATAAGGCCTGCAACGCTAGAGCTTGCTCTATCTCTCTTCGTCATCTTCGAGCCAATTTCCAACAGTTTCCGACAATACAACCTAATTCCAATTTTATGTTACTATAGGACCAATCAATAGTGACAGACGCACATACCATTGCTCGTGGGAGAAACAACTAGTAGAGAACTCAATTGTGGTGCACATAACTGGCACCTCTTTCTCTTTATTACCTTATACATCTTTAGTATAAAGAAATTTGCATAGCTATACTCTTCAAAAAAAATTTGCATAGCTATATACAGAGGGATTTGCCCAGCTGATTTCACACTGCTATGAACTCGTTCATATTGGTTTCTCTAGTTCACACTGACAGCCTCCATCAACAATTAGGTTTGTCTTCAAGTACAATATGGCTCGTTGTGTTGTGCATATGAAAGGGTTCACACACTGACTTTTGCAGTACAGACAACAAGATTAACTGAAATAGAAATATCTTTCTTGCAGTATTTGATGATGAAGGATAAGGTCGAAATAATGAAGGAGGAGGTGAAGAAAATGCTAATGGATGTCGATTCTTTTGATTTGTCTCATAAGTTAGATTGTATTGATACACTAGAACGGCTTGGATTGGATTATCACTATACCGAGGAGATTGATAAATTGATGTGCAATGTCTTCGAAGCTAAGGATCAAGATCTTGATCTTCCTACAACATCACATCTTTTCTATTTGCTTAGGAAGCACGGATATCATATTTCTTCTGGTAAGATTCTAGACAAATTTTGCTATTATATTGTAATTGTCGTATATTTCTTAGTTGGGACTTCAGATAACTTTAGAAGGACTTTATGGTCTACACCTTCCACCGAAGCAACAAAGAGGGTTTTATTACTTCAAATAGTGTGGTGATACATATGCTTAAGTGTTAAACGTAGTATCTGCTTATAAAGAGGACACAACTTTTAGTATTGTAATTATATTATTATAGGGTAAAATCCAGTTTCCAACCTCCAACTTGCACGGCGGTCCAATTTCAAACCCTGAACTATGAAATCAGGTAGTAGATTGACAGCCTCCAACTGTTGAAATTGGGCAAATTTGGTCCTCTAGTTGGTTTCAAAGATGATTTCTATTTTTTCTTAAAATAACAAAAATCTAGTATAATCACTAAAGAATCTTAAACTAATTTATTTTAGTTTAGGTAAATATGTAAGTATCAGTTTATTTTCTAAAAATGTTATCTATCAATTATGATCTATTTAGATTTATTTTGAACTTACTTATTTTTTTCTACTATTTTATTCCTTCTATTGAAACACGAAGAAGATGAACAAATAAGATTCGAACAACTATAAAAAGAGCACCAGCATATAGATGACATCTTTAGAAAAACAAATGTACATGTTTCACATTTCTATGATTTAAGATATAAACTACTTACTAATTTTTAAAGGTTAAACAAGTTTTTTTATTTTCAAAAAATAGAAAACCACCTTTGAAACTAGAGTAGGGGCGAAGCCAGCCACCATGGCTACTGGGGTCTTACGTATTGCATAATGGGGTCAACCGTAGTGGTAAGCAGTGATCAACAGTAATTCTCTATAGGATTTGTAGAAATTTACCGGGGTCGCTTGACCCCGGTGGCAAAGGCTAGCTCCGCCTCTGACTAGAGAGGATCAAATTTGCTGGATTTCAGTAGTTGGAGAGCCTCCAGTAGCCAGTTTCATCCTTCAAAGTTGAAAATCAAACTACCGTTCAAGTTGAAGATTAAACAATGGACTCTATACTATTATTCTGTCAGTGCCATCTCTTACAATTTTGTCATAGTCCATACTTCTAGCCAACAATAAAATTGATGTCTCACATGTTTTTAATGTTGCAGATGTATTTTTGAAGTTCAGAGATGACAAAGGAAATATTGTAACCGATGATGCAAGATGTTTATTGAGAATGTATGAAGCGGCACATCTTAGACTGAAAGGGGAAGAAATACTTGACAATATTCTTATTTTCACCAAGAGTCAGCTTCAGTGTATTGTAGACGATCTCGAACCACAATTGAAAGAAGAAGTGAAATATGCATTGGAAACACCTCTTTTCAGAAGACTCAAAAGAGTACAAGCGAGGCAATATATCTCAATATATGAGAAAAATACTACACATAATAAGATGCTCCTAGAGTTTTCAAAGTTAGACTTCAACATTTTGTTAACCCTATATTGTGAGGAGCTAAAAGATCTTACATTGTAAGAACCATCATTAATAGCATAGTGATGCTGTACTAAGTTCTCTCATTACCACTATTTCTAGATAACTTCTCATACCCTATATATATTTACAGCTGGTGGAAAGAGTTCCAAACACAGGCTAACACGTCAATCTACGCACGAGATAGGATGGTGGAGATGCATTTCTGGATGATGGGAGTATTCTTTGAGCCCCAATATTCCTATTCACGAAAGATGCTTACGCAGTTGTTTATGATTGTGTCTATACTCGATGACTTGTATGACAATCATTGCACCACAGAAGAAGGCAATGTCTTCACTGCAGGACTGCAAAGGTTTGCAACACTTATGTCCATATTCATCATCTTGCTTATAGGGTAACAAATTTATATAGTCTTAATTGTTTATTTGTGTGGAAAGCCCATCTCTCTAGAAGTTCTATTTTCTAATACATATGGTAAAAAAATCATAAGTTTTCATAAATGACAGGTGGGATGAAGAAGCAGTGGAGCAATGTCCAACATACTTGAGGACTTTATATGTAAATATACTTACCACCGTAAAAGCCATCGAGGAGGAGTTGAATCTTCAAAACTACAAACATGCAAAGTTGGTAAAAAGACTGGTATGTCTTATTGAAACAACAAGATTAAAACCGAGAAACAATTGTATATAACCCTAGGAGGAAAATTGCTGTGAAGCATTATAGTTATATTATGTGTGCATATGTAAATATTCATTGTGCATCCTTGTGATTGACATATCTACAATCTTACTATGGTACAATCCAATCTAAAATTAATTTAGAGCAATATGATTGTCACTGTTTTATTTTATTCATTATATACTAATCAAACAAGTGTGCAACATCTAAACTAACTAGGAGGATTCCCCACGCGTTGCCACCGGTACGAAGGAGGAATATAAATATGGTCTCACTGTGGTCTATCGAGTCATCTATATATAGCTTGATTATTAGTAGTCAGTTTTCGAAGAGGAAGAGAGGAAGTCACGTGAGAGAATAATGCTAGCAGTATGCGTGTATGGTTATGTGTAGGTAATGCAACCACTACTGAAACCATTTGTGAGTGGGCACTTAATTGCATGCGGCAGCAGGAGAAGTGGATGATGACGTGGCTCAAGGAGGTGCTAGAGAATTAGGGTAGTGGGGTTTATCTTTATAGGAGATATAGATCTGGTTATAACAATTTTTCTTTGCATGTGTAGTAGATTAGAAAGTTGACGTGGGTTACTGCTTGATCTAATATTAACTACTCAATTCAAAATTTACTGGTTACGATTATGAAAAGTCTGGCTTGAAAAAAAATTGTCCAACAATTATTTGGATTATATGCATGCAGAGTAGATAAATGTTTTATCATTGGATTCACATTCCACAAGTCTTTCAATACAAATTGATTTTATTGTAACTAATGATATCTTGTAAGAGTAATTAATGGTAAGTATAGTTTAAAAATACTTCTCTAATTCTCAATACTCCATACAGAAAGAAATAGATCAGTGAGTATTTTTTTCATAGAGAGAGAAATAATTTCGATATTAGTTTAAACTTTATGTGTGTTTGAGACTTTGGGTGCACATAGTATATGCAAGTATAAAGAATAATTAATGTGTTCCAGACAAAATGGCTTGTGCTAATAGTAGTTAGAGCTCCCTGAGGCCTCTATTAAAATTTAAAGGTTTGCCCGGGTAGTTTTCTCTTTGGGGTATATATTGTATCTTTGAGCTTTCACACTAATTTTACATGTATTTCAGATAATCGACATGGCAAAATGCTACAATGCTGAGACAGAATGGCGTGACATGAGACAGAATGGCGTGACAAGAAATATGTGCCAGCCACCGTTGATGAACATCTAAAAATTTCAGCACGCAGTAGTGGTTGTATGCATTTGGTGAGCCAGGGATTCATTTCAATGGGAGATGTGGCAACTAGCGAGGCTATTGAGTGGGCTTCTACCTATCCTAAAATCATTCGAGCTGTCTGCATTATTGCACGCCTCGCTAATGATATAATGTCGTACAAGGTGCCAGTTAGTCTATGTTTTCTAAATGCTAATAAATGATAGAATCGTTCCTAAACTTTTCCATGTTTTTGTCTGCAGCGAGAAGCATCATCAAAGAATATGGTGTCTACAGTGCAAACTTGTGCAAAAGAATATGGTACCACAGTAGAACAAGCAATAGAAAAGCTTAGAGAACTAATCGATGAAGCATGGATGCACATCACCGAAGAGTGCCTGACACAGCCACAACCAAAGGCTCTTCTGGAGAGGGTAGCTAACCTGGCTCGTACAATGGACTTTCTATACAAAGATGTGGATGGATACACTGATTCACGGAGTATCAAAGGCATATTGGATTCATTGTATGTGGATCTAATAAACTAAAATTAGGCGACAGCGTGGCGATAATAACCAGTCTGGACAACAATTCAATATGCTCGTGTTTGTCATGTGTATATATAGTTTGTATGTAGTATTTGCATATGCATTATGTTTCTTGCAAGATCTTGCAGATATACTTTAGTGATGTTTTTCTATAGGAATATGTTTACTAGCCAGAACTGTAAAATCCAAACCTTACTAGGTTTCTAAGTATAGCCCGTGGGTTCAACAGGGGACGAGGGAGGCCGGCGCTAGCTCCGAAACATAGAGTCGTCGCGCGAAGGAACCCTCCTTCGGTCCTCCGTGTAGGAACCCTCCTTCGGTCCTCCGCACGCGGTATCCGTGGATGCCTCCTCTCCCATTACTCCCGTCCCTCGTCGAGTCGTCGCGCGAAGGAGGTCTACTCGTGCCGGCATGGAGGTGGCGTGCCGAGGAGAGGGCATGGAGGCGGCGGCGGTGGCGGTGAAGGAGGGAAAGAGAGAAGAGAGACCGAGAAACAGGGGACAAAGGGCTGCGGGGGCTCTAAGCCTCTAAGCAATGCTTTCAGGGGGTGGTTTGCAAAACAGTTTGGGAATTTATATAAGGGTCCCAAACATAAGATATCCAAACATGATCACCGTGTTATAGAGGACATGTTGGACCGTGGGTTGATTATCTAAAAGTTAAAGGGTCTTTTTGTAAAAGTTACAAAGACGCGTGTCAGCTCATGGAGAAGCCACCAATGCTCCGCTCACTGTGGTGCGAGCAAAAGGGAGTAGTCTTTAATCAACCCCAATATCCTTGGGCTCCTTATCAAGAAAAAACTACAGATTTGCTATTTATCTACCGATGTATTTTGGTGGAAAAAATCTATCGAATTTTTTGATGTTGCGAATGTTGTTCTTTGATGTTACAACTGTGGTTATTTGATGTTGCAAAATGTTTTAGAGGAGGAAATATGACAAGTTGTATAAGATGTTGCAGATGATATTTTATCATGTTTCAAGCATTGTTCATGCGTGTTGTGTAGTACTTCATTGTTTCAGTCATATGCAACATAGGAGGATAACATGTGCAACATCGGATAATAACATGTGCAATATCATAAAATTTGACAAATTTTACCCTTCAAAATCTGTCGACAATAAATAGATATTCCCAAAAAAAACTATATATCCTTGGGCTCATTTTTTTCTAATTAGACTTGGTTGCAGCAATTTTATTTGGAAAGAGTTTGTCTGACCATCCTCAACTAATGTGCGAATCCAATTAGCCCCTCAATTGGAAAATTGGATTATATTTTTATACTCCTTCAACTCTTTAAACCATCCGATTTACCTCCCTCAGCCTGTCTGATTTATGAACCTAACTGGTTTTGAAAGCGGTTATGGCTGACTAAAATTTTTCCTAACCATGATTTCATAGATAGATAGATAGATAGAGTGGCAAAGCTACAGAGAACCTGTGGGCCGCAAATCACCCTGCAATTTACCTATAGGAGTCAGAAGTGAGTATGTGACTACATGAGATGTCCGTTAGCAACTAGAAACGCGGAACATGGACACGTACCTCATTCTGGAAAGGTTGTTCCGAAAATATTTACGTTTTCGATTCGAAAACATTTATGTTTCATTCATATTTTCTCATGGAAACATTGCGGCTAAGGGATGTCCAGTGCCGCTTGGTCTTCTGTGTGTGGGGGGGTGGGGGGGATTGGCGCCTACAGCAGTCGGCAACAGCGGCGGGCATGTCCATCAGCGCCTCCACGACGGGATTGTGAACAGCTCAGCACCAGCAGGTATGATCTGACATGTCGAAGAATCAAAGACACGAAGTGATCTTGTCATCTTAGGGGGTGTTTGGTTGGGGTGTTAAAGTTTAACAAACATTGTAGCACTTTCGTCTTATTTGACAAAAAGTTTTCAATTTTGGACTAATTAGGCTTAATAGATTCGTCTCGTAAATTACTCCTAATCTGTGCACAATGTATAGAGGGGTGAGCTAGATGTAGTCATACTAGACATGGTGGGGATGTCAAAGGCAATGATGTCTTGTGGTCCATGGCGCTGATTAGTGATCGCACTACTAGACAAATGATCTTAGGAGACGCTGCCAAATTATTTTCGGAGACGACACACCAGACCGCTTCCATAAATGGTTAGGTGGACTCCACGAAAATGACTGCCTCTGAAATTCATTTACGAAGGCAGATGTCCTAAGACAATTGCATCTAAAAATCATCAATTAACGGAGGCGGTCGTCAACATCCAAACAACCGACCGATCAAGTCTTGACTGGTTTCAGAGCACCCGTTTTAATGAATCAATGGCCACCAAACATTTTCTGCCATCAGTCCCTTTTTCAGTTGCCAATACCAAAGTTTTCTCCTCCCCACACTAGGGCTCTGGATATATTATTCTGACATGCACGGTGTGTACTAAACAAATATATACACATCCTCAGTGAGCACCGACCAAACTCGATTACAATATGCTGCTCATTGTAGTATACTCCTAGGCCTAGCTAATAGGTTCGTCCCAAAACTAACTAGAGCAATTCCACAAGACAGCAAGTGGTTTTGCTTGCACGGAAATCTGACTTGGTAGAGAAGAGGCCGTTGCCATTGCACGCAGGATTTTCCTGCACAGTTCTTGGTCGCAGGCGAGGCTATAAGTATGCGGCGCCGTCGTACAGCGCCTCACGTGCGACAGCACCCGGCTGCTCAACACGTGTCTACAGGCTGCATCTCAGGCAAGGCGACCAGCAGTACCACGTGGCCGAGCCGATGAGCTGAGTCAGCAGTAATATGCTATGCAAGCCGCTGCTTGCTGCTACAAGTTGATGCTAGAATGTAGGAAATTTATATCATAGCATGTTCATTGCTACCTTATTTCAGATGCAGATCTTTGTGAAGAGCTTACTGGCAAGACCATCATCCTTGAGGTAGAGTCATTTGATACAACTTAAAATGTCAGGGCAATGATCCAGGACAAGGAAAGAATTCCCCTGGACCAGCAACACCTTATATTTCTTGGGAAGCAGATTGACAATGGCCGCACATTTGTTGATTTACTCCTTTTAGAAGGATTCAACCTTGCACTTTGTCTTGCGCTTTCTTGATGGCATGCAGATTTTTGTGATAACCCGGATTAGAATATCATTACCCTCAAGGTAAATTTGTCTAAAATAAAATAAGCAATGTCAAGGCAAAGATTCAAGTTGAAAGAAGTTTCAGAGGCGTGGAAGCACTGATGCCCTAGCTTGGGTACGCGTTGATTGATGTACAAAACAACTGAATGCATCTAGGCCCCAATTTGGTGATTTAGGGTTTTGGTGATTGATGAGAACAAGTGTTTCAACTAATGTATGTTTTGCAGTGGTATTCACATATATTTGAGTTAGTCACAAGTTCATTGGCCACAAGTGTCTTAGCCACGAAGACTTAGATTGATGCTTGGAGTGTATAACACAAAAGATATTTGTGAATACTAAAGACATTATAGAGCGAATGTAGGCTTTTGCTGCTCAGAGATATTCATTGTAGTGTGTCTTAGGGATTTGTTCCCAGTAACTCTATTGTTTAACCGAGACTCAGTGTGACTAATGTGTGGACCTGAGGGGTCTATGTGTTGTGCTCATGCATCAGGAGCGCATTGTGCTATGGATTGAGGTGTTTGTGCCTTGTGTCCATATGGACCAAGTACATAGGCACATGGGAGCGATAGGGAATGCTAGTATGCAATTGACGTGTGGTCAACATGTTAGCATCTCGCATCGCTAACATGTGGGCCATATAGCATGCCATGGATGGACGGGGACAACATTATGTTGCCAGTCCCGCATGTCGGTAAGAGAGGAAACAGCGATGGACGACCGTTGGTGGGGTGGCACTAGAGCATGGAGAAAATAGAGGAGGGGCCTGAGCTTGCTAGAATCAACATTGCCAACGATGACATTACCTAGTTCTCATCTAGAGGTACCTTGATCCAGAAAATTCCACAACTGATGGTAGGGGATGTGGGTGATGATATGATTGGGGATTTGGTGGAGGTTCACCGTAATTAGCTTGATAGCAATGTGAAATGCCAATGTGTGTGTAGGCTAAAATGTAGGAGGGGTAGAGCGCTTGATGTGTGCATGGTGTGTGTATAGATATGCTTGCAGAGTTGCCGAACTTTGCAAGGTCTTACTGGTGGCATGTGTTGGCGACATAGCTTGACAGATTGTGTACATGAGCCCCAAACATAGAGAGAAATAGAGGGGAAGAAGTGATATGGAAAAAGAGTGAGAGACAGAGGTGCTCACTTGCCATCCAATTTGGCTAGAGTAGTTTGGAGAGTAGATTAGTGGGATGATGGTTGTGGAACCTTGAATTTTGGGAAAACTGAGAGTGGCTAGGGAGAGGAAAGCAAGAGGGATGTTAGGGGGAATTTGTTGTTCTTGCTCGTGCCAGTGCTCATGATGCTATTCTCTTCAATGATACCTATTTATAGGCTGGCAATGGTGGTGTCTGGTGGCGGATATTTTCCACCCATGGCGATTTTTGCCGGCGACAAGAAATAGAACACAATGTATAGAGGGGTGAGCTAGATGTAGTCATACTAGACATGGTGGGGATGTCAAAGGCAATGATGTCTTGTGGTCCATGGCACTTATTAGTGATCGCACTACTAGACAAATGATCTTAGGAGACACTGCCAAATTATTTTCGGAGACGACACACCTGACCGCTTCCATAAATGGTTAGGTGGACTCCACGAAAATGACCGACTCCACGAAAATGACCGCCTCTGAAATTCATTTACGGAGGCAGATGTCCTAAGACAATTGCATCTAAAAATCATCAATTAACGGAGGCGGTCGTCAACATCCAAACAACCGACCGATCAAGTCTTGACTGGTTTCAGAGCACCCGTTTTAATGAATCAATGGCCACCAAACATTTTCTGCCATCAGTCCCTTTTTCAGTTGCCAATACCAAAGTTTTCTCCTCCCCACACTAGGGCTCTGGATATATTATTCTGACATGCACGGTGTGTACTAAACAAATATATACACATCCTCAGTGAGCACCGACCAAACTCGATTACAATATGCTGCTCATTGTAGTATACTCCTAGGCCTAGCTAATAGGTTCGTCCCAAAACTAACTACAGCAATTTTTTTTGATAAGAACTAACTAGAGCAATTCCACAAGACAGCAAGTGGTTTTGCTTGCACGGAAATCTGACTTGGTAGAGAAGAGGCCGTTGCCATTGCACGCAGGATTTTCCTGCACAGTTCTTGGTCGCAGGCGAGGCTATAAGTATGCGGCGCCGTCGTACAGCACCTCGCGTGCGACAGCACCCGGCTGCTCAACACGTGTCTACAGGCTGCATCTCAGGCAAGGCGACCAGCAGTACCACGTGGCCGAGCCGATGAGCTGAGTCAGCAGTTAGTTTTCTGGATCGAGCGAGCCGGACGGGCGAGCAGGACGCATGTCACGCTGGTGGGCCGTGTCGTACTGGATGCTTTCCGCGACGACGTCGCATAATTTTTTTTCCCTATATATGGGGGTGCATGGGGCAGAGACCAGAGTTCCTCGAGTCAAACTGGCGCCCTGTTAAGATGTTACTAGCTAGACTGGCTGGTTACAGTTGATGACCTTGATAGGTGAACGTCTTGCAATTTGCGTTGCATGGATAGATTCCGCAATGAACGTTCCAGGGTGACTTGGCAGATGGAAGTCTGCATCAGAGATTTTTATTTTATTTTTAGCCCAAATTTGAAACAAATTTTAAATTTAACCCGCATTTAAATTTTTTTGTAAATCTAACCCGTTTGGCCCCGCCACCATGCATGGCGGGGCAAATGCACTGAACCCCGCCATGCATGGTGGCGGGGTGCAGGTCCCACGTGGCGGGGGACGTGGCAAAGCCACCCGGGCGTACCCCGCCATGATGCATGGCGGGGTACTCCAAACCCGCCACCCATCATGGCGGGTTACACCCCGCCGCCCATCATGGCGGGGCACGGCCTAAATAAAAGCCGCGCCCCGCCACGCCCGCTCGGCCGCGCCCGTCCTCCGCACCACCGCTGCCGCGCCGCCGCCGTCGCCAGCGCCCCCACCGACGCCTCACCGCCGCCGGAGCCGCCACCGACGCCCCGAGCGCCGCCACCGTCGCCCAGAGCTCCTCCCCCGCGCCCGCCGCGCCGCTGCCGCCCCGCCGCGCCGCCGTCGCCGCCGCTGCCGCTCCCCGCCGCCGCTGCCGAGCCCGTCGTGCCGCCGCTGCCGCCGTCCGCGCCGCCGCGCCGTCCCCCGCGTCCTGGCCGCCGCGGCCCCGCCGCCACGTCCCCTGCCACCGCGCCCCCGCCGCATCCTCGGCCGCCGTTCCCGCGCCGCCACCCCGGCCGCCGACCGTCGCACCCCGGCACGCCGCCGTCCGGCCAACCTCGTCGCGCGCATTGCAACCTGTTTTACGGTAATTTTTTTATTTTGTCGTTACTATTATTTATTTGTAGTAAGTATTATTTAGTTAATATTATTTATTTAGTTAGTTATTTAATATTCTTTGTAGTTATTTAGTTAGTTATTGAATTAGTTATTTATTTATTTAATTAGTTATTTAATATTCTTTAGTTGTTATTTAACATTACTTATTTAGTTAGTTATTGAATTATTTAGTTAGTTATTTAGTTATTTAGTTAGTTAATATTATTTATAGTTAGTTAGTTGGTTAGTTAATATTATTTGTAGTTAGTTAGTTATTTAGTTAGATAACGATTAATATTAGTTATTTAGTTAGTTAACGATCATTTGTAGTTAACGATTAACCTATTTTATGGTAATTTGACGCAGGAGCGGGTTCATTCTCCTCCAGTTGGTCATATAAGCAATGATTTTGATGTAGATGAGTTTGAACAGGAGGAGGAGGAGGCGGCAGAGGAGGAAATGATTGGTGATGATGTTAGCACTGATTCTGACGATTCAGGAAATGAGGAAGGAGGTCCACATGCCATGCGAGCACCGGTTGAAGCCATGCCCTCTCGAGGTGCACCTGCCATGTGTACACCAGTTCGTGGCATGCCCTCAGGAGTACCGCTTGAGGTACTTCATGGCATGCAGAGTCAGGGCACATTAGCCACCGGTTATCTAGATGATGGAGTGGAATATGAAGGATGGAGCAGGGTTAGGGAGCCACAAGAATACGTTGCACCACCCTCTTATACATCGGCAGAGCTTACACAGCTGAGGGAGGCTGGCTTGCCCTTTACCGGTGTGCCAAATTATAACGATGTAAGTATGGCGCATATGACAGTTTGTGACACGGGTTTGCAGATGTGTAAGGAATCATTGTACAAACATAAAAATTTAATATTGAGGAAGGGAATGCTTTTCAATACGATGTCTGAGATGAAGTTGTTCCTTCAGGACTATGATGTGTATCATCATAGGCCTTACACGGTTCGACATTCTGACAAGGAGGTAAAATTCCACATATTATGTAAGGCTGGATTCCCGTGCTCGTGGAAGTTGAATGCACGAAAGAGGCGGAGTGATGTTCTTGTTGGCTTAGAGGTTTTGACCACACAATTCCACATATTCTGTACCGTGTGTTCTGATATTTCGATCAGTGCAAACATGCATTTCAGTATTGTCGGCCAGTTGTTCTTGTTGACGGCACGTTCCTCACCGGCAAATACAGGGGCACATTAATGATGGCTGCTGCTGTAGACCCAGAGAACCAGATAGTGCCAATGACTTTTGCTTTGGCGGAGGGGGAAAATAATGATTCATGGTCATGGTTTATGCGTCTGCTCCGTGTTCATGTGCTTGGCCCTTCTCGCACCATTTGTCTGATTTCGGACCGTCACATTGGAATTCTTAATGCAGCCGGTGAACACATTGATGGTCACCCGCCCCTAGTGCACCGTTGGTGCATGCGGCATTTTGCCACCAATTTCTGGCGGCGTCAACGCAAGAAGGATGTGGCTGACAAGTTAAAGGAGCTTTGTAATAAACGTATGGAACGCAAGTTTAACGAGACTATGGCAGAACTAGAGAAGATGCTCAACCAAGCTGGCAAGGCATGGTTAGACCAGCAGATGGAAAATAAAGCCAAGTGGGCATTAGCATATGATGAGGGCGGCTTCCGGTACGGCATCATGACAACAAACTCCTCTGAGTCTTTCAATCGTGTGTTCAAAGGCGTTCGATCTCTCCCAGTGTCTGGTATTGTTGAGTTCTCTTTTAGGAAGTGCAAAGAGTATTTTGTTAAGCGGTATGGCCTAGCCCTGAGGAATGAAGAGGAGCTTGGAAGATGGGGGAAGGCTGCACACGAATATTTGAAGGAGGCTGAGGAATTGGCCAAACAACAGGTTGCCGAGGCTTATGGACGGGACATGCTTGTTTTCTGCATACGAGCTAGAGGGGGCACAAACCTGGGCTGCGAACGATTTGGTGGGCGAACGTACCGTGTCGATCTTGACAAAGTAGAATGCAGTTGCAACGTCCCTCAGATCATGCATGCCCCTTGCTCACACATGATCACCTCTTGTTGGCCTCCATATTATGGTGAGGACTACGCGCCTTATCCGGACCTGAAGAAGGTAGGGAAGGGAAGGAGGAAGAAGAAGCGACTGAAAGGCGATATGGACAATATGAAAGGTTACGGCGCTGACTTGTATGGTGGCGGGGACTTTGACGAAGAACGTGCGCAGAAGCTTTGCTCCATTTGCAAGAATCCTGGTCATAACGCTAGATTTCATAGACGGACGAGACAAGAGGTGATTTATATTGTAAACATGCATTTATGATATTTTAATCTTCAAAATTACTTGTCTTTATTTTTTTATAACATTATTAATTGTTCTAATGTTATTAATGTTGTCTTTGTTTTTTCAAATAGGCAGGTTCAGGGTTGCAAGATGGAGGCGCGGGCTCCTCATCTGCGCTTTAGCCTCATTGAGGCGGACTACGACAAGGACCACCGGGCCCAGGCCTTGTCGGAGAAGCAACAGGTCCCTATGCTTTGCTTTTTCTTTAATTCTACTGTTCGTAGCTCAACATTTAGAGTAGCTCATCAGGTTGCTTGCTTGCAGGGGCCGTCCTCGACGCAGCAGTTCGATCGTGGACATAGGCGGCAGCGCGAGAGGCAGCAACGGGACCGCACAGACGTTGGCTGGAGAAGCAACGTGGTCCCTACGAATCCGAGGAGGCAACGGAGACCGCGAGACCCCGACACCCCTGGCGATTAGTACAGTAGTCATATTTAGCAGGCGCCGGACACATGTTATCATAGTTATCATAGTTATTTCGATTGGACTCATGTAGTTGGTAACATGTTATCATATTTAGTAGGCGCCGGAAACATGTTATCTTTGGCGTAAACGCAATTCTTTCGTGCCATGGCTTCCGTAAACTTGCTGTAAATGACTCAACATGGCATGTCTGCATTTGTCATGCTCAGCTGACGCAAAATGTAGGCATAGTTCCTGCGTGCCCGGAGTTTCAGGGCCCCCCATGGCGGGGTGGCCCTGAAACTGCGGGCACGCAGGAACTGCACTAAGAAACTGCATTTATAAACTACACGGATAAACCACACAACAATCTTAGTGAGTGGACCAACAAATGAAACGAATGAAGATGTGATAATGAAAATTATTACAATGACATGTTTCAAAGTACAATACTGACAAACTATACCACACAAAGTTTCTAAGCCACTACAAATGACAAACACTAACAACGACGACGTGAAGACGTGACAATGCAAATTATTACAATGACACTTGTACGTCAATCAAATTGCGTGCACCACTACGTAAGCAACTCGTCTTCGGACTCTGAATCCTCCACTACAACCTCCTTACCCTTGCTGGCCTCGACTGCCTTGGCCTGAGAGGCCTGACGCCGGTAGTAAGCCGCCTCCGCCTCGTCCGCGGCCTGAGAGTACAACTCGGCCTCTTCTTCGGTCATGTCTATTGGCCCCCATGCGTCGAACAGCGGTGTCTTATGGCTGTGGTACGCTGCCTGACCCTCCTCTAATTCAACATCCTCCTCGGGCATCGGTCCTAACTCCTCTGCAAGACGAAGTAGCTCGGCTATCCTTCCCATGTCGTAGGCATCCTCGTTCTGAGGGTAGCCCAATTCTTCGGCTAGACGAATGAGCTCGCCTATCCTCCCGGTGTCGCCGTCTTCCTCCGGCTCGGCCTCCTCTTCAACCATAATCGGACGGCTTGCGGTGCCACCAACTCCTGCGTCCCGCTTTAGTGTCCTATTCTCCGTGTATCTAGCATGAGCCACATCTGCTTGCCAGTTGCCGGTGCATCCAATCTCTGCAAGTACAAAATGCAACCAATTAACACGATCTTTGCAATGACTTTATTGACAGTCAAACAAAGAAGATTGAGTTTCCAAAAACGCAATGACTCACTCGCACATAATGAGTCAATAGTATCGTTCAAGCCTTGCATCTCCGCTCTCGCAGCCTCCTCTGCAGCCTTCCTTGCATCCTCTTCAGCCTTCCGTGCCTGGTACTCCTCTACATCCTTCTTCTTTTGCTCGTACCACTTCTTCCACGCAATACTCTCCGGGTTACGAACACGCAGGTCTTGGGCCCATCGTAACATTTTCTTCTTATGGTTCTTAACGAAATCAGTGATGTAGTTTGCAGGATATCCTCTCATCTTGCGAAGTGCTACCTTTGTCTTATACTCATCCTTGAACTTATACACATCATCATATGATTCCCATTTGCATTTCTGAGTGCTCTGTTGCAACAAATAGATGAATACAAAGTTAGCGTACAAAAGCAAACAAAATAAAACATTAACACTAAATGTCAACAGTCCTAGCAAACCTCGTCATAATCGATCATGTGGCCACAGAAGTGCCCAATCCCAAGGCCTGAAGGGACAAGGCCGTAGCTAGCTTCAACACCACATTTGCACATCACAGGAGGCGCAATAGACCTCCTCTTCTTCTTCCAGTCTGGCACCTCCTCATTCTTCTCCGGCTCCGGCCAATGGCTCTTTGGACCATAGACCCATTCCTTGAAACGGCACTTGGGAAAATCATGATCCTACAAAATCAAAACAGTAAAACACACATATATGACATGACATTCCAAGGTTCACTCAAACCTTACCTCATATCGTAGAGGACAAATGAACTCTTGTTCATTGCGTGGGTTTATCACGGCTTGCTCTCCGCAAAGGCAATTTGGAGGATCCTCGAGCCGGCGTGCCGATGCTACGGCCTTCTCTTCCTCCGTCATAGGAGGAGGGTTAGGAGGGGGCGGAACCCAGCGAGTAAACACCTCACGCTTGCAATGATCAACGCCGGGGTAGAAAAGGAGAATCCTTGGGTCAAACTTGTCCGGACCATCGATCCATTGGAAGAAAAAGCACCGGAAGTACGGCTACAAAAAAGTTCGAATTATCTCATCGCGAATACAACATCAGAAACCAATAAGAAAAACAAAGGGCACAATTACTTACGCTACAACTATAACATGTGTAGAAGCAACGAGCCGCAGTATCTGGATGTATCGACTGGCTCACGTGCGCCGGATGACCACAGTCACAGTTAGGGAAAGGTTCCTCGAGAGGAACGGGCGCATCCTTGCAAGACACGTCGGGGTACATCTCTCTAGGACGACCCTTTTTCCTCCAAATCAACTCACGATACGAGTCCTCCATCTAATAACACGAAATGATTTCTACAGAAAACACATATCACTTATATAATGTACAATATCAATACGATTAAAACTAATATAACTTTACTAACTACATTAACCAAACATACTACAACGATGGACGCAGAGAAGGGGTGGCCGGAACAAGGTCCGACGATGGGCCGGTAGCCGACGGGGAGGTGCCCTAGGCGGGACGGGCGCCGAGGGGAGGGGAGCTCGGTCCTGGGGCGGGGACGGGGACGGGCGCCGAGGGGAGGGGACGGGGACGGGCGCTGCGGGAAATGGAATGGATGAATGGCCAAAAACAAGAAGTGCCCGGGCTTTTAAATGGGCGGACTTGTACCCCGCCATGATTCATGGCGGGTTAAGGGTACCCCGCCATGATGCATGGCGGGGTACTCCTTTCCACGCTGACCTACAGCGTGCCACGTGGGACCTGCACCCCGCCACCATGCATGGCGGGGTTCAGTGCATTTGCCCCGCCATGCATGGTGGCAGGGCCAAACGGGTTAGATTTAAAAAAAAATTCAAATGCGGGTTAAATTTAAAATTTGTTTCAAATTTGGGCTAAAAATAAAAAAAATCGCATCAGAAGTCAACGGTTCAGATATGAAAAAGTGCAGTAGGG
Source organism: Saccharum hybrid cultivar R570 (assembly GCA_038087645.1). Taxonomy (NCBI): domain Eukaryota; kingdom Viridiplantae; phylum Streptophyta; class Magnoliopsida; order Poales; family Poaceae; genus Saccharum; species Saccharum hybrid cultivar. The sequence continues at coordinate 2,178,966 of JAQSUU010000579.1, read as the reverse complement.
CGGTCAGTGATGACCGTGTACACTACCAGAGCTGCGGTTTTCCAGATGGTTTTGAACGTTCCAGCTGGTTATATTGCAAGTTGTCAGTGTTTTATCTGGATGTTACATATGTTTCACACATAAGTTGCAAGTGTATGTTTTAAATGTTTCATATGTTTCCGATGTACGTTGCATTCAAGTGTTGTTTAATTTCATATTGTTTGGAGAGTCACGGGGCACGATGAGTGATGGGCGCACGGCTCGGGTGTCGAGGGATGGGACACGATGAGCTAGGGGTCGGCGGACAGGGCATGCAGCACGCTAGCGCCGGTGGTTAGGGCGCACAGCGTGCCGAGGGCCTGAGGACAGGGCGTGCTTGTACTCAGCCGTTCATCCTAGCTCCTGAGTCCCGCCCACACATAGAGAGAAGAGGGGGTCAGGGGGAAGAAGCGGCAGGCGCAATGATGGGGGCGGACCGGGTGCATTCGGGCACGCGTGACGGTCTAGACACTTGGGCGCTAGCCACCCCGATAACCAAAAGCAGATGACAGCCTTGACAAGTACAACACTAAATTGTTGATGTTTCTACACATCTTGTGGCAACACAGACCTCACAATCGTGCCCGGAAGTACTCCACTTAACCATACTCCACCAGATGTTCTAAGTTTTCTTTGACGACCGCCTTCGTTAATCGATGATTTTTGGAGGCGATCACCTTAGGACGTCTGTCTCTGTAAATGATTTTCGGAGGCCAACATTTTCCTGGAGCCCCCTTAAGCATTTATGGAGGCAGTCAATAGGTGTGCCCGTCTCCGAAAATGATTTGACCTTGTATCCTAAAATCATTTTTCTAGTAGTGCCAGTGCGACTTGCGTAGGTGCAAAATTCCAACCGCAAGGTGTTAGGTGTGACAAAATATTTTGGGCGTTGCGTGAGCAGGTCACCTACAGTACACCCAACCCGTTGCTATCCCATTAAGGGTGCATCTACGATGCCACTAGGGATGAAAACGGATCGGATACGGACGGATATCACTCATATCGTATTTGTTTTCATATTTATGTCCGGATTCGGATTCGAATACGGATAGTATAAAAAATGCTGGATAGGATACGATTGGATATCGACATCATAAATATGCGATTTAAATATTTGGATACGAATACGGTATCGGATGTTACATATCCGGACTCGGATACGGACGGATTAAAACCCCTCTAAACGGATTCGGTCTCGAATACGGTCGGAAAATATCCGTACCGTTTTCATCCCTAGATGCATACGTGATGACACACAGACAAAGATCAGAGAGACGAGAGACGAGATGAGAGTTGGCAATACTGGAGGCTAATGTGTCAGAGAGAGAGAGGGTTTCAGAGTGGGAATGGGCTTTTAATGGGCCAAGGTGGTATGCGAGGGTGCTTTGAGTGGAGGAGTGAGAGGAGAGAGAGGAAGAGCAGCCATGCAGGGCCACATGGAAGAGGGAGAGAGATGGAGCCAAAATACAAATATATAAATAGGAAGGGCTTCATTATTTTTCAAGGTTTAAACAAAGGGATTTGAATGAATTTGGTTTGGGAACAAGCTGGGGGGGCTTTCAAGGAATAGTACAACATTAAGTTTAACCAACAGATGCAAACAAGTGTTCCTCAAAGAAAAAAAAAACAGATGCAAACAAGCAAGGCACACAAACACTCATTTATGTTTGTTTTGGGTTTTCAAAAATATTTATGAAACATCTGGGATCCTTTTCTCGGATAGATAAAACTCTACTCATATAAAATTAATAAATCTGTTTAAAATAAAATAAAAAAGTAAAAAATAGTGGTTTAGTCCATGGCAAAACTCTGGTCCTACATCACTGATCTTAACGGCTACTATGGGCATGTCCATGTGAGCTAACCCTGAATTTGTTAGCTGCTGAATCACGACCTGCCATGTCGTGGTGGACCCTTGGTGTCGACATCCCGATGAACAAATTTTCTATGCTTATTTGACCTGATGGAGGACCTGCATGCAGCAGCAAGAGCAAGAGAGCGCTGGACTGAGTGATGGTACTGAAACAGGAGGAACATGCACACGAGATATTGCAGGATTCGTAATATTTGAACACGGTTTTCGAAGTTCCAACTACCTCCAGTCTATCGATAGAACTGCCGCGGGAGAGGGGAAACCGTGTGTCTCAAGGCAGTCCCAATAAAAATATTACTATCTCATAAACTATATATACTAGTAACTACTTCCTCCGTTTCAAATTATAAATCACTTTGACTTTTTTTTGTACATCCATTTTGTTATGCGTTTAGATATAATAATATGTCTAGATACATAACAAAATGGATGAACAAAAAAAAAGACAAAGTGACTTGTAATTTAGAACAAAGGGAATAGTTCACAATGCACAATGTCTAATTGTCACTACTAAATAAACTCCAATCACCTTTCGTATCTCTCTTCCTGACTCTCTCATTATATCTTGGTATTTGGGATTTTTTTAGATAATGGAATGAAGGTTCCAGCCCTCTTCAAAGAGGAGGCATCAGTCTACACTTATAACGATAAAAAATATCTTGACACCCAGAAGTTTCAACTTAAGAATTGATCCGAAAAATAAAATGTCATTCATTTGAGGTGAAGAAATTATGCAGTGCCCTCCACTCTAGTAGACGACCTGCTAAATCATGGCCTCCATTTGGCGCTCGGTGCACTGCAACCGAGCATAAAGCCGAAGCCATGTGTTGCCTTGAATAAGGCCTGCAAAAATGATTTTGGGGTTCGTTCATTAAAAACCAAATCATTCGTAGTGAGCCGTATTGACCAATAGATGGTTGCAGTACCTATTAGTAATGGTGAGTTTTGTTTTAGACCACCTTGTTTTGACCAATTATTTTTGTCCCAATAAATTATTGTACAAATTCTTGAAATTGGGTTATGACCTACTCCCTTAGTTCCAAAATAACTTATGTTTTATGTTTGTCCTAAGTCAAATAATTCCAAGTTTACCATGTTTACACAAAAGTACTAATGTTTATATGACACTAAATAAGTATTATTAGATTTATCACGAAACGTGTTCTTATACTATACCTGTTTGGTGTCATAAATATTGATACTCTTCCTTATACATTTAGTTAAACTTAAAATAGTTTGACTTAGAACAAAATGATTAAAACAATTACTATGGGACGGAGGGAGTAGTTTCTTGCGTGCCTTTTTCTTTCTCTCGCCTCTTTTTAATGTTACTGTCAAATAGAACAATAAACCCACGTGATAACATATTAAATGATATTGAAACTATACTAGTCACAGTATTTGAACCGTCTCAGTCTAAAGGATTAGTCAATAGAGTGGTCAAAAGAGAGATGTGGTGCGTGGCGACAGATGCCTTTGGGGAACTAGAAGAAGTTGGTCGATGATAAGGAGCAACTGAAAGTAATATCTAGTATATCTACTACAATACATTAAGAAAATAGGTAGACTAGTGATTACTTCCATTGTACATCTACTATCTAGAATATCCAGTAAAATAGGTAGACTAGTAAGAACTTCAATTGTACATAACGAAGAGAGTTTGCCCCTATTCTATGAAGACTTAGCGGTTAACTTTTAGATAAAAGGACAAGTTTGCCCATGTGATTTTGCCCTGTTTTATTTTGCTCTTTGTGTTTTTACCCCTATTTTTAGACTACTGCAAAACTTAATAAATTTAAAAACAAATACGAGAGCATTTTAGCTAAAAATCTATATAAACACAAATTAATATCACAAGTAGCATTGGCACCATAGAGTAACAACATCCAATCATTGTTAGACCAACCGGATATAGTACCAAATCAACCAATGGGAATAGAGGGGGAAGAAGAGCAGTGGAGGAGGAGATTCTGAGAAGCCCACGCCGGGCCCGTCTACCGGCCAAGACCGAGGACCCACAGCCGAGGCCGAGCACCCATAGCTGAGATTGAGCACTTGGACGCCTCCCTGAGGCCCCTGGCCGCCTCGCACCCACCTCTCATGTGCTTGCCGGAGGCTGGCCACGTGCCATCGGGGCATGACCTACTAACCCTAGCCTCCCTGTCTGAGAACTGAGAAGACCCTGGTGAGAGAGCTAGGATCAATGATAAGGTGAGGGCATTCTGCTTTTCGTGTGGCTATTTTTTGTTTTGTTTTTTAGCCATTTAATCAGCTTAGGCCTAACGGTGTGTCACAAAACAGGGGTATAACACAGGAGCTTCGTGTTCAAAATCACGAGGACAAAATCACAAAGTTTTAAAAGTAGGAGTAAAATCACCATTGCAGGATGGAATAAGGGCAGAAACACCAAATTCCCAATAATTTTTCCAGCACAGTTTTGTATAACAACAAATCATAAATCAATAATTCAATGCAGCGTTATCGATTCTCAAGAAGTTTTCTATGCTAGTATTATGCTCACATTGATTTCTGGTTTGATTTTCTTAATACATCCTTGATCAAGTTTTATCAAGCACTTCATATAAAAGTACTTGTATACAGCCAGCATTCCCATGACTTCAGAATATGCTCACAAAAAAAATTAATTTCGTTCTATCAAATGTTTTTCTTTCTTTTGCTTATGAGTGCTCAACAATAATTGAACCTTTTTATGCGTGTGATCTCTTGTGTCTATATTTTTTGTGTTGACTGCACATTCTTCTTAGCTTGTGTCATATGTCCTCTTAAGAGTATTTGGGACATGCATAGTATACAAGAACAGATACACCGAATCATTTTTGTGCTACCCGGCCGTTAACATGATTGGAGAGTTCAGCTAGCAATGAGATGATTTGTATGTCGTCATATGTCGAAATGAACAGATAGAAACATGCGCTACGGTCCAATATATTGTACACTATCGTAGTGTCATCTTGTGTTCATATGTTGTGTCCTAAGATGCTCTGTTAGGGCGCCTTGAAGCGCTCTAAATTTTCTAGTATTATGCATGTTCACATTGACTTCTCGTTTGATTTTCATAATGCATCCTTGATCAAGTTTAAGCAAGCACTTCATATAGAAGTAGTACATGTATACGGGCTACGGCTGGCATTCCTAGCTTGCCCTTGGACTAAGAGATGGCTGACCATCCCCAGCTTGCTGCTGCCTTGTGCTACCTCCTGGTCGTCACCTCGCTCCCGCTGCTCGCCGTCGCCGACTGCGACTGTGAGGCCTCCACCGACGAAGAAAATGACAAGTCGAGGGCGCTGACGCTCAAGATCGTCGCCATCTTCAGCATCCTCGTCGCGAGCTCCGTCGGCTGCGCGATCCCATCTCTCGGCCGGAGGTTCCCGGCCCTCCGCCCGGAGACCGACCTCTTCTTCGCCGTCAAGGCCTTCGCCGCGGGGGTCATCCTGGCCACGGCCTTCGTGCACATCCTCCCGGACGCCTTCGACAAGCTCGGCTCGCCGTGCCTCGTCGACGGGCCGTGGCAGAAGTTCCCGTTCACGGGCCTCATCGCCATGCTGGCCGCCATCGCCACGCTCGTCGTCGACACCATCGCCACGGGCTACTTCCAGCGCGCGCATCAGGCCAAGACCGCGGCGGTCGTCGGGGACGTGGAGACTTCCGGCCACGCGCACGGCGGGCATGGGCATGACCACGGCCACGCGCACGGCATGTCGTCTGTGGTTGCGGCGGCGGCGACGTCCAACGGCGACGACAGCGGGCAGCTCATACGACATCGCGTCATCTCTCAGGTCTCGATCGAGCAGCAGTGCATGCATCGAGCAAACCACTGCTTCTCCTACTACAAATTAAATAGAATTGGAGATTATATATAAACTTTTTCACTATTCACGCGTGTGCTAATTTCCTCAAGCGTTCTTACGTTGTGCTCGCATTGAATTAATGTTTTTCAAGGTGCTGGAGCTGGGGATCATAGTGCACTCGGTGATCATCGGGATGTCTGTAGGCGCATCTGAGAGTCCCAGCACGATCAGACCACTGGTGGCCGCGTTCACGTTTCACCAGTTCTTCGAAGGATTAGGGCTTGGTGGGTGCATTGTTCAGGTATGTTCTTGAGCCCGCCATCATAAAGTATGACATATCCAAGTCAAGGTTCTAAATCTCCAGCTATAGCTGCCGCAATCTCTAGATATAGTTGTTTGCTTTGGGTAAAGCTATTTGCTTCTATATATAATTTAGCCTCTGTTAGCCGCTAAGCCCGACTTAGGTATCCCGCTATTAGCTGTTTGAGAAAAGTAATCACCAGCACTCTCATCGCCTTTCAAGTTGACTCTGGTAGTTACCATGCTTGCCATTGATTTGGCTAGCGCGGCGACCTATCCCTAATATTATATTGGCCATAATCAACACAATTCTCAATTGAAAACCTAATCCTAAAATTCGCTAGTGCACACACACAAAGTCAAAGAATGTAGAAATACCAGTCGATAGACAATTTAAGTGAGAACATCGGTGAAATTTACTTATCTTATTTATTTTATAATCCCAAATTAGATCTCCAATTGTTTGCAACCCTACTTATTTGAAATCTCATACATGTAATGGTAACATTGTTATACTGTAATCAAGTTATTTTCGATATACAATGAATGGTTAGTAGAGAGGATATTAATTGCGACATAGCGAATAATATGTGTAATCATGTTAAAAGCGAAGTACATACTCCTTCTGGTTACACAATGACACAAATAAGAGACGTTTTGGATATATCTAGCTACATGGTCTAAAAAATAATTATTGCTCCTGTGGCCCCGGACATCAGTGGAACAATATTCTGTGTGTATAATATTAGGGCATGTTTGGTTCATGAATGTTAAAGTTTAACTCCCATCACATCAATATTGCGGCAAATGTATAGAGTACTAAATGTAGAATAATTGCATGCATGTCGGCACAGATTAGGAGTAATTTACGAGACGAATCTATTAAGCCTAATTAGTCCAAAATTAAAAACTTTTTTATCAAATAAGACGAAAGTGCTACAGTGTTTGTTAAACTTTAACACCTCTAACAAACAGGCCCTTAGTGAAGATGCCATCAACAGGGTGGCAAATTTCTAAGCTCGCTCACTGATCATTAATGATGAAATTATCGCTTGGTTGGTTCGAACAGGCCAAATTCCGTCTAAAATCAGTGCTGATGATGACGCTATTCTTCTCACTTACCACGCCGATTGGAGTCGTGATCGGCATTGGGATCTCCTCTGCTTACAACGAGAATAGCCCTAAGGCCCTGATCATCGAAGGAGTCCTCAATGCTGCAGCCGCGGGAATCCTGAACTATATGGCCCTCGTCGACCTTCTAGCCCAAGACTTCATGAACCCTAGGGTGCAGAACAATGGAAGGCTGCAGGTCATCATCAACATCTCGCTGCTGGTCGGGACGGCCCTGATGTCTATGCTTGCTATATGGGCGTGAACATCCAAGTACAACACGTACGTACTTCTTCACTGCCTTTTCTGAAAGAAGAAGAAGGAAGGAGGGTTTTTGGACTTATGCGATATTGACATGGCAGTTTATCATTTGTTGTGTGTATGTAAATAAAAAGAAGTAAATCCATGTAATAATTAAAAGTGTCGATTATCCTCCTAAACGCCAAAACCATGAACAATTTTGTTGAGGAATGCAAAAGATGAAAGGCAGATTGCCAACAGTTGCAGTTATTATTAGCGTTTTATGACAAAAAAAAATATGGGAACAGTTGCCTCGATCAAATCCACTTAATAAAGCAAAATGCTGGTGTGCCTGATATAGGAGTATTTGTACCAACGTGAAAGCATATATGCAGCTGCTGTCTCTGTTGCGAGAGCTTCCGGATATGAATGAGTAGAAGAAAAGGAAACTATACGAAATCAGTAATACGTTCAGGGCGTCTGTCCGGACGGACCGACCGAACCCCGCGTGCGATGACCAAGAAAAAAAAGAGGGGCACACAGTTGTAGTCAGGTGGGGCCCTCACCTGTCCTTTCTGTGGGCCATCGCATGGGAGCGCGTGCGACCACTCGATTGGCATGGGTGCATACGACGCGGGGCGCATGGGAGCGTGCACGGACACTCACTCAGCGTGGAGTGCATGCAGTGCGTGGGGGCCGTGCATGGGTTGTTACCACACAGTGTTGGGAGTTGTGAGAGGAGTGGGGCCCGCATCTGCATGCGCTACTCTCATGACGATTGACCGTTGGCAGCTGAGTGCTGGCCTAAATTTTTCCGCCGCACCATGGCATCGAGCTCCGTACGTTTCATGCATTTCAGATGTTTGTTTCATATGTTTTTATCTAGATGTTACATGCGTTTCATCTGGATGTTGCATATATTGCAATGGCTATTCACGCATATTGCAAGTGTATAGTTCAAATGTTTGATCTGTTTCAGATATATGTTGCAAGTGTTTTTATCTAGATGTTACATATGTTTCAGTGACTATACACATATGTTGCAAATGTCTATTCAAAATATTTCATTTGTTTCAGACGTATGTTGCAAGTGTTTTATGTGAATGTTGCACATGTTGCAGTTGCTATACACATATGTTGTAAGCGTATGTTGCAAATGTTTCACCTATTTCAGACATATGTTGCAGAAGTGTTTCATGTTGCAACATTAGCAGACGAAGCGGGCGCATGTGGAGGCAGTCCCCGCAGGCGCAGCGGTCCCCACGTGCGCGACAAGTGAAGTAGGCGTGGGTTGTCCTCACTTGCATGCGCATCAGCAAGCACGGACGCGCAATTGCATGTGGGCGTGCAGGTGTAGCAATTGCATGCGGCATACGGGGGCGGGCGTGCAGGCGCGGCAGTTGCATGCGGGGCAGGCTTAGCAGCATGCGGGGTAGGCAGGGCGGGGGGCACGGGGTAGTTGCGGGTGTCCGAACGGGGGGCTACCGTCCGGACGTCCGGGCGCTACGCCCATATGAAATGGCTAAGTTGAGTAGTTTTTCAAAAAGCCATGAACGAGAGAATCGTCGGACATATACTAATACTCCCTCCATCCCAAATTATAAGGCATTCCAAGAATCTTGGAGAGTCAAAGGATCTCAAGTTTGACCAAATTTATATGATAAGATAATAATATTTATAACACCAATTAAGTATCATTAAATTATTCATTAATTATATTTTTATAGTATACCTATTTGATGTTATAAATTTTTGTAATTTTCTCTATAATTTTGATCAAACTTAAGATGCTTTGACTCTCTAAGATTCTTGGAATGCCTTACAATTTGGAATGGAGGGAGTAGATAGGAAGAGCAACATACAACTACACCCCAAAAAAACATAACACTCATGGTAGAGCAACAACTTGACAATACCACAGCAAAACAAACCGCTAAACCACCAAAGCACCTGAGGGTAGATACCACCGAGCACACCATAGAAAAACAAGCAAAGAGCTTGAGGGATTTGTGAGAGTTCTCATCAGCGATGCCACCAAGGAGGGAAACGAAGTATTCACAAATGCCGCCAGCGCCAACCAGAGAAACAAGATTTTCCAACCAAACCCTAGGAGGCAAGGGACCTCACTCGCGACAACGCCTCCGACGAGGATATTGTGGCGCCAAAGCCTAAGTTGACTAGTATATAGCAAGCCACTAGATACGTACGTGTGTGTGCATGATGGCACTACTACATTCCACATGTTACTAATGTAAACCATCAGGAACGACCATACCTGGTGTAGTAAGATCAGAATGCATGAGAGAGAATGAAGGTCTACGGACCTCATGTTAGGTGACGCGGAATGTCGACATGATGGCAACATGTCAAAATCTTGTGTATATCTTTTCTTTTAATCGCAAGCTAAGCTAAGTCTTCTGTACATGATCTGTTCCACACGGTCCTCAAGAGTTAGATAATCCGGGTTGCTGTACTTCCCTTGTTCTAGTTTATTTGTTATTAGGTTGATGGCATCGAGTCTATCGATGCCACCACAGCGCCGAGATAGTTCCGCTATAGTTTAATTAGTCCTTGAGTCCGGACGGATTCTACATTATTGTCAAATAGTGTACTACCAACTCGCTCTATTATTTGAGGCTCCGACTCTGAGCTATTGGTGGAGCACTCAGCGTAGCCGTGAAGTGGATGGCGTAACAATCTGACTCGTAATCTGTTTATGTTACTGTGTGTCATGCATGCAACTGCAGAAGGACCACGGGAAGACGTGCAAAGCGAGCAGGCAATGGGCAACGAAACCGTCATAAGACCGCCGCCTCAACTAGCTAGCTAGACTCGGCACCAGTGCAACCCTCGCCACTATAAACAGGATTTCCAAAAACAGGCCTCACTAATTAAAAAGAGGCTGGCATTTCTGGTGCTGCCTCTAGAAATGGCCAGGGGCAGACCGCATGAAAAAAAACAGACACCTCATTAATGATTGACAGAGGTATTAACCATTAACGGTAGTTGATAGCGGTCATATTAGGTTGCCCGTCTGTGTTAATACATGGCTTTCTGACAACTACGATGACCACTGTAAATAAATAGAGCATTAACGGAGACGATCATGTTAGGATGTCCATCCCTCGTACCTGTAAAGTCTTTTTGGCTACCTCGAAAAATAATTCATTGATGGTGATCATTTCACAAAGACGGCTAGGCCGCCTGCCTCTATTAATGGGAAACATCTACCCCTTTTAATGCCTTTTGTTATAGTGCCTATCACTGTACTACAGAAAGCGTTTATAAAAAGGCAAAAGCAGTTTCCAGAGATGAGGTGGCCACCCACCTCTTTAAATCAATTAAAAACAAAAAAGACTCACCGTCGAGCCTGCAGTGGAGGATCACTATGGATCCCACCATCAAGCTCACCACCAAGCCCACCACCTGCCATTGACACAAGCGCCCTTCTCCATTGTGGATTTGCAAGATAAGGGTAGGGGTTACCTCCTCCGCTTAGATTCTCTAAGATAGGGCAGAGGCGACCTTCTCAACTGTGGATCCTCTCCCGAGGGTCCATGAAAACCACATGCATGCATCAAGTCATCGCCAGATCGATCGCTCCGATGCTAGAGACTTACCAGCGGAGTCTTTTGAGGCTTCTCTCGTTTTGTCGTTGTGGATCTGCAGAAGGTCACGATGGTGGTGCACATCAAACAACATCAAATCGCAAGGGATGTAGATCACTCCACACATGTCGTCCTGGCTGCTAGCTGCAATATCAGTAGCCGGTGCCAGTGGTTGGCGGAAGACATTTTCCTCCTCGTCCACACTGAGGTCACCGACACGAGTGTCTCCTGTAGGGCCACATGCATCTTCTGCATTTTTTGTTTCCCTTGGTAGGGCCAACTGTTGCATCCATGCCTTCCTCGTTGGATCCAGCCCCGCCCTCACCAAATCTGCCCCCGTCCCATTGGATAGGGGTGGCAAGAGAAAGGGTAGCGGCACCATTGGCCGGTGTAGGAGAGAGGAAGGGGTGGGTTGATCAACAATGAGATAAGATGGGCATCATCTTGGGAGAAGAAGGGGTGGGTCAAAGGGGTGGCCGGAGTCGGTTCATGAGGGGGAGCCTAAGAGAAAAGGCCAGACGTTGGCTTGGGAGAGGGAGGAGGCATGTGTGGTGAGAGAGAGGGAGGTTTGTGACAGCTGAGTGAGAGAGGAGCGGGTTAGTTATGGTTTTAGATAGGCTGGACTGAAATTAATAGATGTGGGCCTCTTAAGAGGTCTATCTCTGAAATGTGGACCATTTTTAGAGGCGTACCAATTAAGATGCCAGCCTTTATTAATTGATTTTTAGAGACACGATGATCTCTGTAAACGGGACAATCACCCTTCTAAGCATTTTTTGGAGACCATCTCACTTTTGGCATGCCTCTATCTATCAGGACTTTTGTCTCCTATAGTCCTTACTATACCGGAGTATGCACGGTCTGTTACATGTGACATCATTCATTCTTCACTGATGTGCAACTTTCACCACTAGTCAATTAATTTGGTCACACATGCAAGTCCATGAAAATGTCCAAATGGTATTGATGCCTCTTCATGTGTGCCGAAACATAGCTAGCTAGCACTAGCGGAAAAGCCAGGCTGAAAAGTACTATTCGTTGGTTTGTTGTGAGAGAAAAACACTATACCATGGCTGATAAGCCTGGCTGATAGCGCTCCCCCCTCCTCCTCCACACGCTACCCACTGCAAGTATTGATCTTTGCTTCTCACGGTGCCTATGCCTGACATGCAAAAACAATGCTACTCTGTTGAATGTAGACTGAAACGGTCACATTCGTCTGCCTTTTATTGGCACCACCCTCCAACACTGTAGCTAGCATGGTGAGCCCAATGGGGAGTCGGGTGGCTTTCCCATAAGGCCCTATTTAGATCACATTTGAATTATAACAATCTACTAAATAATTTAATGATCATCCAAATAGGAAATATTGTAGGTTAAATTGCCCACTTGAAACATATTAATTCAAGATTATATATGAATGCTAAAAACACTAACTTGTTCCTCCACCTTATCCTGTTTATTGCATGCAAGGGCACTATTGTTCTTTGTACTCTAATGAACAATAATAGACCCACTTTGGGATTTAAATGGTCTAGATTATTGTAATCCATAATTTGGTGCAGCTTCCCTCAACTACTGGTTCCCAACATGCTGCTACTGTGCAAATGGCTCCTACGAGCTAGTGAAACCAGAAAAACTTGTTCACCAATATGCATCCTTCTACATTAGTTATAGTCATGCACGGAGCCGCCTGGATCACTCCGAAACAGGGCCTTGAGAGTCAAGTCATGAATATAAAGAAACCTTGCAAACAAACAATGCACGAGCACATCTGTCTTAGCCTAGTGTCAGGCTATGCACACAGCATGCAAAAGCACTGTTGCACTATACTTATTCATTACATGGGTAACTAAGCCTAGTGCCAACTCATGGCCACGCTCTACCTCCACCTTACGGTCTCAATACATGTTGTTGTCTCTCTGGGAATACAACTGATCCTACAACATCGTGGGACGCAACAAGGCAAGGGCACTATAGCTAAAGATCATACAATGTTCTTTAGCACACTTCTTAAACATCAAAACACTTCACATGTTTTCATAGATCCAATTATTACAACACAAGTCCACAATGGAAGTTTAAATGTTTCAAAGCATATACATGCATGCGTTGAATGAAAAAATACAATTTTTGCCCATGTATTCAATAAGTTCACAACACAAGGTACTATTATTTTAGCACACTGAACTAATATACAATCAAGGTAATGATGGGGATCATCACTATGCCCACTAGCTTATACCCAAACACTACACGGCACAACTGCAACACCTAGCCATGACCACGAGGAATGGCTCATAGTTTAGTGAGGACCATTGTCCTCCTCAACTTGATCATCTGCAACAAAGGGGAACAAACCCTAAACACACATGTATTCCACAAGACTTATATGACTAAGGGAAAATGGGCTAATTTGGGGGGAAAATGGGCTGAAATTAACTAAAAAAATAGGCCACGTTGAAAAAAAATCAGCCCAAATAATAGTTGTGGCCCATTACAAGCCTGCCTCTCATATGGGCCATAACAGGCCAATTTTAGTTTTACGATGTTTGTGGCCTTTTAGAAGCCTACCTCTCATATAGGCCTTAACACGCCAAATTTCCATTTTATGACGTTTTTGCTGCTTGCCATGTCAGCGCCACGTCACCATGGCACATGGTAGGGTCTGTCTTGTTATGAAGTAAACCCTATCGTCATAGACCTCTATGACGTAATGTAGCACCCGGTTTTAAGAACAAAACCAGATACACACCATATGTGAGCCCAGGAAGTCAAATCTCACATATAGCTACAAATAAGGGTAATATCAAATGACAATGCTTAATATATAACATACTTATTATAAAAGATATAACCTTAGATAGCAAACAACGAAAAGACAACTCCGGTCTTCAGGTGAAGACTCCACTCCACAGGGACAACTGACTGGTTGATCACAAGCCTGTCTGCTCCAATCTCTAGCAATCTGGTACCCATTCGGGATTTTTCCAAAATATTGAAAATAAACAAGCGTGAGTATATTTCGTACTCCACAAGCATAACATGGGGATTCATGAGGCTCAAAAGGCAGACACGGTTTAATGCATTTAGCATTTTAGTAAGTCAACATTTTGTTATTGATCAATATCAAATTATGCTTAAGCTCCCAAATTAACCCACATGATCGTATACTAGAATTAAATAGAGTCATTGATCAACATTATATCATCATCATCGTCATCATCATCATCATAATACCATCATAGTTCACCATGAACAACATCATCATAAGTAACCATTTATTCTGTGAGTTTTTCGGGCCGCTCGTGACCGTGAGCATGGCTGTTATAACAGTTTTGACACTCTGCAGAGGTTGTGTATCTTTACCCGTAAGTCGTGTTGCCCATATGCCCGGGTTAATTACTCCCATAACACTTCCAAGGTGAGCGGGCAGGGTACACTATGAAGCCTTCCATAGGTCTCGTCTAATAAGTTAGGGCCGCGAGGTTTCCTCGGTAGGCAGATATAGAGAACCCCCTTTCTGTGGCACAATTCCCACAGGCTATACACACCAGAATAGAGGCAGTTCTATACCCAAAGTGGCAAGCCCCTCTTGCGCCCTTTCGGGTAACCTCTAACGAGCTAGAAAAGATCCTATTACTGAGCTAAAGTCAGAGCCATATAACCGTCACGGTTGCACTGTATGTCCTAGCTTTTGCCCTACATATAAGTCCTTACAGAAGGTTTAGGGCAACATGATCGACATTATTTGCACCATCACCCTATAGTTCAATTATTACCATCATGTTTATTCGTTTGTTCCATTAATCATAGTATTGATCATGTTTGAATAGAGCACTAGCATTCTACCCATATGCAATAAAAACCCATAGGCATCAAGGTATAAGTCATCAATGGCTAGGATGTCCTTATAGTCGAGCATTATTAGACACATGCATAATGAGTAGATTATATAATGAATAGGAATCAAGGTAGGCCCATGCTATACTTGCCTTGGTTAATAAACTCCTGCTGGTCTTGTTGATCTTCGAAGTATTCCGGGATCCCAATGTACTCCTCACCGTCTGAACTCGACCAACACGGCAACATACACATTTCAGGAGCATTCATGCATAGCAAATAAATCTATAATTAGAACAATTCACCAGTTGTATAAAAACAAGATAAAAAGTTTATGAAAATATTCTACGTCTCGCTACAATCACATCAACGCGAAGTGCACGAAAAACAGAGCTATAACGCGAAAGTTATGAATTAAACAAGATTCCTATAGCGAGTTAATTAACTTAACCTAATAAAGAATTTTAAATGTTGCAAACCTAACTAACAGTGGCATTAATGCATAGGTTATGAAATTACGAACCTAACGCAAGTTGAACGGGTTGAATCGGAGCTAAAACGACGATTTTATAAGCGTTTTACTGCAGTGGCAATTCTGTAATTAATCTAAAAACATACTTTTCATTTAAACCGAAGAAACTACATATTTAAAAAGAGAATGCGTATTTCAGGAATACACCAAGGACGGTGGGTTGGATATGCAAGAAACCGAGGGGCTCTTTTACAATTTGACCTACGAAAGGGTACGGTTGAATTTGAGCCGTCCGATCGGAGATGGGCAGCCCGGATTAGATGGGAGAGGGGAAGAAAGAGGCGCGACCACCGGAGTTGGGGGAGGACGCGGCGGCTCCGCCATTGCCGGCGACCTGAAACTCGCCGGAGTTGTCCAAACAAACTCTACGGTGCACGGTTTTCAAAACCGAGAGTACCGGAAGAAAGCGGAGAAGAAAACGCGTCCATTCCGGGGAAAATCGCGACCGGAAAACATGGTCGGTGCGGCGGTGGCCATGAATGGCGGCAGGAAGCACACCAGCGCAAGGAAATCTAGGCCAACGGCTACGGTTCGACGAATTGAGGATACCGGGAGAGAGCAGGGGCAACGGAGAACCTCCTCCGGGGTCAGGCGTAGCCGGGGGATGGCTCGCGCCGTGCTTGCCATGGCCGGTGGCGGAAAGAGCTTGTCATAGCTTGTGGGGATGGCCCTAGAGGCCACGATTGAAGAAGATAAAGGCATGGGGAGGAAACGGGTAAGAAGGTGAGCTCACCGAGCGGAATCAACGGGGCAAAGGCGGCTCGGGAACGATGGCCGACGCGGTGGGGCAGACGGCTCCTCCGGTGAATCGTTGCCACGCGGTGGTGCGGTTCCGCGAGTGGAAATGGAGCGGGGAGGGCGGCAAGGGGAGGCAGTGGATTGGTTCGGCTCCCTTTTTGAAGGCTGGGTGTGGGGAGGACGCTCCCACGATGGAGCGTGGGTGCGGTCAGCGGGGCGGTTGCTCAAGACCGAGCGAGTGAGCGGAGCGGAAGGGAGGGGGTGGAACTGACAGCTGGGCCCAGCGCATCAGCGGCTCTAGGCAAGGAAGGGCGCGGGCGGGGCGGTTGCGGCCGAGATGGGCCGGCCCAGGAGGGAGTCGGAAGGAAGGGCGCGTGCGCGGCCTGGTTCAACGGGAAAAGCAGCAGGCCGAACAGGCCACTCGGGCCAGAAGGAGGGAGGGGAAAGGAAAAGGGCGCGCGGGCCGGCGGGCTGACCGGGCCAGCAGGCCAAAGGTGAGTTAGGGAGTGGGAAAATGAAGTTTTTCTTTTTTCTCTCTCTCTTTTTCAAATTGATTTTCCAAATCCATTTTCAAAAGGTTTTTGAATCTTTTAGCAAAGAGATAAAAACCAGTCACCACAATAAATAAAATGCATCGGCATGAGTGCATCAACATGTAACTAATCCTTATGATTTATTTTATTTTCACCAAATTTTATTATTCCCTAAATTTGAATGCACAAACAAATACATAATAAAATCAATTTTATCTATTTTGAAACAATGCAAAATTTAGGGTGTTACACGTAAAAACCAATGTCATAAGGTTATGACACGAAAAATGTATTTTGCGACGCGCATTTCTTGACGATTGAAATTTCGTCAACCTAACGGCGTAAAGTGCAACCTACGAAGAAGATTGCCTACATTATGACATAAGTGAATTGTCAAAAAATAATGGAATTCTTGTAGTGTATACACTCCCACGAAACCCGCTTACGCTTTTGTCCTCACTTTCACGTAAAAGGGTTAACCCTGTGATAGTGGTATGGACTCTAGAAGCCTTATATGTTGGTCTAATCCATTCTCCACAACCAAGGTGGGACTAAATTCCCACAACCATGGGCACTATGGGCCAAACCCAAACTAGTCCGGATATCACATTCACCCCTCCCCCTCAAAGGGCCTAACATCCTCGTCGCCCCGGCACACCCATGACCAGGCAAACATTGACCAAGAACATTCCCTCTTTTCTCATGTGACCGTGGGTCCAGTGCCGGCACATGTGCCATGCCATGTGCCACACCGGGCCTATAGGCTCCATGTGCCCTATGTCCTTGCTCCTAACCCACATGCGCCTGTGTTTGCAAAGGTTGGCTCTAATACCATTTGTATCGCCCATGAGTCCAAATGACTTAGATCACCTCTACACCTTGAGTAAACCACACACTCCCACCAACTCGCTTAAACTTTTGTCTTTGTGTCACATAAAAGAATTAACCCAGGGATGGTCATATAGACTCTACAAGCCTTATGTGTTGGCTTAACCCATCCTCGACAACTAAGGTGGAAAATAAATCCCCACAATCTCACATCAACATACACATGGGCTACTATGGGCCAAATCACAACTAGGTTGGATGTCAAAACTACGATGCTAGATAGTGGCAAAGCAGTACTGATAGCCGAGAAGTGCGGTAACTCGAATTGTTGTACATAAAGTATAGGACAACTCAAAACACATGACATGTGCACTCTAGAGAGTCACGCACGGCAACCATTTCATCACTTGTTCACTAAGGTTGTGTTTGGATTGGAGACTAGATAGGATGGGATGGTCCCATCCCTACTTTCTAAGAGGCCATCACTGTCTTCCCGTAACTGTGTCGGAGGAATGGGTGATGCGCCAGTCCTCTCCATATATGTGGACTAAAAAAAGGGGGCTTGCTTGCCACCGCACAATTTTATACTACTTTTGTTTGATTTATCCACACAATTATATTGTGGTTCATTGGCTTGGTACAACTCCTTAACCTTGTGTTCCATATGTTAGTTGTGATAAGGCTAGATACAAGCCAGATAAGGGAACTTACGTACAGCAACGATTTGTTCATGACAGATTGACAGTAGTAGGATAACCAACGGCGACCTCATTTGGTCAGCGTACCCTATACCACAACATCAAAACAGTGTTGGATGCCGGTCGCTAAAAGCAGAGATTACCGATAAACTATTAGTCAGTAAATTAGCTTTGTCAAACAACATCAGCAAGTAAATTCGATGTGTTATGCGAATGGGCGCTGCTAGCGCCCGGACGTCCGGATCCAGGCGCTAGCGTCCAGACGCCGGAACAGCCCACTTCGCCACCCCCCCCCCCTCGCTGCAATAGTCCGCCCCCCTCCAACGAAAAATGAAAACGGAAACGCGACCACCGCCCCCGCTCCCTCCACGTGGGAAACCTGCGAACCACCGCATCTGCTCCCCCCCGCACGCGAAACCTGTGAACCCCCGCCCCGCCCCCGCACCTGCACGGAGAAGGAAGGTGCGCACCCCCGCGCGCACGGATTTTGCCCACACCGCAAACCTCGCCGACCCCCACCAGATCCGCCCCGCCGCCAACTCGCCCCCAGAGCCCACCCCCATCCCCATGCCGCTGCAAAAAGAGTAGGGAGAACTGAAACATCAAAGCAATACTACTGCAAAAAAAGCTACTGCAACAAGAAGAAGAAGTTACTGCAACAAGGAGAAGAAGCTACTACAACAAGAACAAGAAGCTACTGCACCAAAGGGAAAAGAAGATACTGCAACAAAAGAGAAGAAGCTGTTGCAACAAAGAGAAGAAGCTGCTGCAACAAAGGAGAAGAAGCTACTACACCAAAGCGGAAAAAAGATACTACAACAAAAAGAAGAAGTTACTGCAACAAAAGAGAAGAGCTACTGCAACAAAAGAGAAGAGCTACTGAAACAGCAGAAGCGATGCTAATGAAACGTCGGGAAACATGGGGATGCTGTTGCAAAAAACAAGGGGAAGAAACTATTGAAACATCTCAAAAATAACTACTGCAACATCAGAGAATTGTGCAAAAAGTATTTCACATCATCTGTTGCGTGTAGATTTGAAAATCGCCACCAAAATGTTTAGATCTAGGGGAGGGAGGAGGGAGGAAGGAGGAGGAAGAAGACGGCCAGATCCAGAGAAGGAGGAGGGAGTAGAGCACAGATCTAGAGGAGAACGAGGAGGGGGAGAAAGGAACAGCTCAGATCCGCGAAGAATCCCCCCTACCTCGCCAGAACCCACCGTCGTCGAGCATAGCTTCGGTGGCTGAAGGTCGCCAGAGCAAGAGAGGAAGCAGGGGGAGGGGGGGAGCCACGGCTCGCAGGCTCCGCCACCGCTCTCTCTCTCTCTCTCTTGGCGTTGTGGCTGTCGCGGGAGCACAGAGGGAGGGAGCGAGGGAGGGGAGAAGGGAGAGGGAGCCCCGGCAAGTGCACCGTAGAGCGGCTCGCAGAGCGAGTGCGCAGCGGCGGAGAGAGCGAGGCGAGCGCGGCTGCGAGTGGAGGAAGAAAGAAGGCGAGCAGATGCGTGGGAGCGGGCTGCGGGCGTGGGAGCATGGCTCGGGTGCGGTCTGTGAGTAGATAAGGAGAGCGGGCGGGAGCGGGTTGGGTCGCGCCGCTTCGCGTGGGCGCGCGTCGCGTCCGTCCGGACTCGTCCGGACGTCTTCACACTATCAATACCGTATGCGAATAGTTTGTTGGTAAAGATATGATGGTTGGGAAAACTGTATACCAACGCCACTTACAATGACTGAAAGGAAGAATCGGCAAAGATCTATACTGATGGTTGGTAAGTCATTATAGTGGCTTACTGACTCTAAGAAATTTATTACTTTTGGGCTATGGTATAGTAGTAGCTCATTCGGCAGTGTTAGTGTCCGGATGTCCGAACGGACGCTCGCGCCTGCACTTTGTTTCACGCGCCCCACATGGGGCCCGCGCAGCCCGAACATCACCAGCATTAAGAATAGGGGGAGGCGGTGGTGCCTGCCTGCGCCTCTAGTTTGGAAGAACCCACGATGTGTCCCGGCCGCAGCGTCGTATCGGGTGCCCAGCCGGCGCCTGGAGAAGGAGAAGACACTAAAGCGATGCAACAGAAGACGAGAAGAAAGATGTAACATCCGATCTATTTTTGAAACATCCAGACGCAATACTTGCAACATACGTCTGAAGACAGATGAAACACTTGAAACATGTGTCTGATGCTCCCAGTGCCCGTGGCTGCGGCAGCGGCCCAGGTGCGCGGCTACTACTACGAATGAATCTCCTTCTTTGCCCCCCTGATATGGGAATCGATCTCGATTAGATCTGTGATTTGTTCTCCCCCTCTCTATGATATGGATGAATCGATGTGTGGTGTGTTGATCCCTCCCTGTATCGATTTGCACAGGGCTCAAGACAAACGCGGCCAGTGTTTTCTTTTTTCTTTTTCTTTTTTTGTTTTGTGAAAATTAGTATCACTATCAGGTGAGCAACAAGCAGTAAATGGTCAGATCTCTATCACTGTTGATTGCCCACTGCCTGATAAAAAAAATCTGGCAACGAAGGCCGGTTTGGAACCGGTAGTAATTGCCGTTTCTGGGGTAGTAATTAAGTTTAAAATGGTTTGATATGTATACCAGTATATTAAAGTTACATTCTTTCTTTGAATAAAGGGAGCATACACATTTTTGTTTGGGGACCAGCCTTTGCGACACGGAAATAAGGCATGGGGTTGTCGTGTGGCCACACCCACACGAAAAATTCATGCGGAAAATATTCTCCACATGTCCACCATGCTCTTGCTGCTCGGTTGGGAGTTCATGGCTAGCTAGAACGTGCGTGGATGACCAGCCATCAGCGTACGGTACCTTGGCCATTCATTTTGCATCCAGATCTGGGCAGCTGATTTTGTATAGTGCTGGGCAGCTGATTTTGTTACTGTCTCTGCGTTGTGGTGCCTGCATGTAAAGCGTTGGTACCTGGCAGTGAATGTACGTATGTGTTGCGTAGGTATATTGGCTGATGAGGCGACGAGCAGGAGTCTGGGCCCTGGCGTCGAATGGCTGTATATACAGTGTTTCTGTTGTGGTGTGTGTGACGTGCAGAAAATGACATGAGTTACTGCATGGCGAAAAGAACATCAATGGCTAGCTTATTGTTATTAGATAAATTATTCCACGCGTTGCATGTCGGCAGCTGCAGCTCTCTGCGCTTAAAACGTGAAGCATATTGATGCCCAAAAATGAGTAGACGACGACATTGCGTTCAGAAAAGAAAAAGGAAAATTGAGTGGACACTTGGACCTCCCACTCTGGCTATAAGAACACATAGGATCGAGGTGCTTGCCATGTATATCTGCGTTGCTGCTACGGTGTGGGTACGTGCAACAAGTAGTAGCATCGTCACAAGTACTAGCTAGTAGCAGCTTTACCCTGTTTGCTTGTCATATAAGCCGTACTTTTTTAATCAGCGAACAGTACTTTCAGCCATGACTTTTCAGCCAAGCGAACAAGCATACATGGCAACTGAGGCAAAGATGGAGATTCATCCAGCTCCATAGAATGAGGAGGACGCGTGCATCGTCACAAGTACCACTCCAGCCTGTGGGGTGACTTCTTCCTTCATCATGTCCCATGCCCTCCGTTACAGGTATGTACCTCCGCCTCTCTATTATTACTAGATTTTTTAGATAATGCCAAATTAGCATTGCAATAAAAGAGAGTGTGCTCAGTTACAATTTCTCTCTCAGTATCTTATTAGCACATTTGTAACTAAATAGCTATATAATCATGAGATGAAGAATATGGCCATCTAATAATTTAGACAACCCCATAGAATAAAGGATTAATAGTGTTCAACAAACATTGGATCAAATAGTGTCTCAAGGCCAGGGCGTGGCTGAGTGTACGAAAAAATCTGATGATCGACTTGGCCGCCCTCCTCCATAAGGTGGCTTAGTATGCACTATGCAGGAACCAAGATATGGACCTATCCCATTTTATATATAATTTGCTTTGTTTTAATAACATAACTATATACTACCCGTGAACTGCAAACGATTCTTTCTTATATGACTATATCCTTTTATAAGGCCTGCAACGCTAGAGCTTGCTCTATCTCTCTTCGTCATCTTCGAGCCAATTTCCAACAGTTTCCGACAATATAACCTAATTCCAATTTTATGTTACTATAGGACCAATCAATAGTGACAGACGCACATACCATTGCTCGTGGGAGAAACAACTAGTAGAGAACTCAATTGTGGTGCACATAACTGGCACCTCTTTCTCTTTATTGCCTTATACATATTTAGTATAAAGAAATTTGCATAGCTATACTCTTCAAAAAAAATTTGCATAGCTATATACAGAGGGATTTGCCCAGCTGATTTCACACTGCTATGAACTCGTTCATATTGGTTTCTCTAGTTCACACTGACAGCCTCCATCAACAATTAGGTGTGTCTTCAAGTATAATATGGCTCGTTGTGTTGTGCATATGAAAGGGTTCACACACTGACTTTTACAGTACAGACAACAAGATTAACTGAAATAGAAATATCTTTCTTGCAGTATTTGATGATGAAGGATAAGGTCGAAATAATGAAGGAGGAGGTGAAGAAAATGCTAATGGATGTCGATTCTTTTGATTTGTCTCATAAGTTAGATTGTATTGATACACTAGAACGGCTTGGATTGGATTATCACTATACCGAGGAGATTGATAAATTGATGTGCAATGTCTTCGAAGCTAAGGATCAAGATCTTGATCTTCCTACAACATCACATCTTTTCTATTTGCTTAGGAAGCACGGATATCACATTTCTTCTGGTAAGATTCTAGACAAATTTTGCTATTATATTGTAATTGTCGTATATTTCTTAGTTGGGACTTCAGATAACTTTAGAAGGACTTTATGGTCTACACCTTCCACCGAAGCAACAAAGAGGGTTTTATTACTTCAAATAGTGTGGTCATACATATGCTTAAGTGTTAAGATTGCAGCGGCGTGATGATCTGCGGGAGCAGCTGACTCTCGCTAGACAGCATTTAGAGACTTCAGCTCTGCAATTTTTCAGTTCTAATGGATGGTTATCTACGAGACATATTGGTCATGTTTAGTCGAAACCTTATTTTGTTTCGGTTGTCTGTATGGTTGGCTGTAAACCTTTACCTGCAGTCCGCGTGTGTGCTCTCGGGCGAATCTTTATAATAATTGGCCTGATTCTATCTGTTGATAGATGAAGCCGGATATGAACTATCCATTATCTAAAAAAAAGAGGACACAACTTATAGTATTGTAATTATATTATTATAGGGTAAAATCCAGTTTCCAACCTCTAACTTGCACGGCGGTCTAATTTTAAACCCTGAACTATGAAATCAGGTAGTAGATCGACAGCCTCCAACTGTTGAAATTGGGCAAATTTGGTCCTCTAGTTGGTTTCAACGATGATTTCTATTTTTTCTTAAAATAACAAAAATCTAGTATAATCACTCAAGAATATTAAACTAATTTATTTTAGTTTAGGTAAATATGTAAGTATCAGTTTATTTTCTAAAAATGTTATCTATCAATTATGATCTATTTAGATTTATTTTGAACTCATTTATTTTTTTCTACTATTTTATTCCTTCTATTGAAACACGAAGAAGATGAACAAATAAGATTCGAACAACTATAAAAAGAGCACCAGCATATAGATGACATCTTTAGAAAAACAAATGTACATGTTTCACATTTCTATGATTTAAGATATAAACTACTTACTAATTTTTAAAGGTTAAACAAGTTTTTTTTATTTTCAAAAAATAGAAAACCACCTTTGAAACTAGACTAGAGAGGACCAAATTTGCTGGATTTCAGTAGTTGGAGAGCCTCCTGTACCCAGTTTCATCCTTCAAAGTTGAAAATCAAACTACCGTTCAAGTTGAAGATTAAACAATGGACTCTATACTATTATTCTGTCACTGCCATCTCTTACAATTTTGTCATAGTCCATACTTCTAGCCAACAATATAATTGATGTCTCACGTGTTTTTAATGTTGCAGATGTATTTTTGAAGTTCAGAGATGACAAAGGAAATATTGTAACCGATGATGCAAGATGTTTATTGAGAATGTATGAAGCGGCACATCTTAGAGTGAAAGGGGAAGAAATACTTGACAATATTCTTATTTTCACCAAGAGTCAGCTTCAGTGTATTGTAGACGATCTCGAACCACAATTGAAAGAAGAAGTGAAATATGCATTGGAAACATCTCTTTTCAGAAGACTCAAAAGAGTACAAGCGAGGCAATATATCTCAATATATGAGAAAAATACTACACATAATAAGATGCTCCTAGAGTTTTCAAAGTTAGACTTCAACATTTTGCTAACCCTATATTGTGAGGAGCTAAAAGATCTTACATTGTAAGAACCATCATTAATAGCATAGTGATGTTGTACTAAGTTCTCTCATTACCACTATTTCTAGATAACTTCTCATACCCTATATATATTTACAGCTGGTGGAAAGAGTTCCAAACACAGGCTAACACGTCAATCTACGCACGAGATAGGATGGTGGAGATGCATTTCTGGATGATGGGAGTATTCTTTGAGCCCCAATATTCCTATTCACGAAAGATGCTTACGCAGTTGTTTATGATTGTGTCTATACTCGATGACTTGTATGACAATCATTGCACCACAGAAGAAGGCAATGTCTTCGCTGCAGGACTGCAAAGGTTTGCAACACTTATGTCCATATTCATCATCTTGCTTATAGGGTAACAAATTTATATAGTCTTAATTGTTTATTTGTGTGGAAAGCCCATCTCTCTAGAAGTTCTATTTTCTAATACATATGGTAAAAAAATCATAAGTTTTCATAAATGACAGGTGGGATGAAGAAGCAGTGGAGCAATGTCCAACATACTTGAGGACTTTATATGTAAATATACTTACCACCATAAAAGCCATCGAGGAGGAGTTGAATCTTCAAAACAACAAACATGCAAAGTTGGTAAAAAGACTGGTATGTCTTATTGAAACAACAAGATTAAAACGGAGAAACAATTGTATATAGCCCTAGGAGAAAAATTGCTGAGAAGCATTATAGTTATATTATGTGTGCATATGTAAATATTCATTGTGCATCCTTGTGATTGACATATCTACAATCTTACTATGGTACAATCCAATATAAAATTAATTTAGAGCAATATGATTGTCACTGTTTTATTTTATTCATTATATACTAATCAAACAAGTGTGCAACATCTAAACTAACTAGGAGGATTCCCCACGCGTTGCCACCAGTACGAAGGAGAAATATAAATATGGTCTCACTGTAGTCTATCGAGTCATCTATATATAGCTTGATTATTAGTAGTCAGTTTTCGAAGAGGAAGAGATGAAGTCACGTGAGAGAATAATGCTTGCAGTATGCGTGCATAGTTATGTGTAGGTAATGCAACCACTACTGAAACCATTTGTGAGTAGGCACTTAATTGCATGCGGCAGCAGGAGAAGTGGATGATGACGTGGCTCAAGGAGGTGTTAGAGAATTAGGGTAGTGGGATTTATCTTTATAGGAGATATAGATCTGGTTATAACAATTTTTCTTTGCATGTGTAGTAGATTAGAAAGTTGACGTGGGTTACTGCTTGATCTAATATTAACTACTCAATTCAAAATTTACTGGTTACGATTATGAAAAGTCTGGCTTGAAAAAAAATTGTCCAACAATTATTTGGATTATATGCATGCATAGTAGATAAATGTTTTATCATTGGATTCACATTCCACAAGTCTTTCAATACAAATTTATTTTATTGTAACTAATGATATCTTGTAAGAGTAATTAATGGTAAGTATAGTTTAAAAATACTTCTCTAATTCTCAATACTCCATACAGAAAGAAATAGATCAGTGAGTATTTTTTCATAGAGAGAGCAATAATTTCGACATTAGTTTAAACTTATGTGTGTTTGAGACTTTGGGTGCACATAGTATATGCAAGTATAAAGAATAATTAATGTGTTCCAGACAAAATGGCATGTGCTAACAGTAGTTAGAGCTCCCTGAGGCCTCTATTTCAAATTTAAAGGTTTGCCCGGGTAGTTTTCTCTTTGGGGTATATATTGTATCTTTGAGCTTTCACACTAATTTTGCATGTATTTCAGATAATCGACATGGCAAAATGCTACAATGCTGAGACAGAATGGCGTGACAAGAAATATGTGCCAGCCACCGTTGATGAACATCTAAAAATTTCAGCACGCAGTAGTGGTTGTATGCATTTGGTGAGCCAGGGATTCATTTCAATGGGAGATGTGGCAACTAGCGAGGCTATTGAGTGGGCTTCTACCTATCGTAAAATCATTCGAGCTGTCTGCATTATTGCACGCCTCGCTAATGATATAATGTCGTACAAGGTGCCAGTTAGTCTATGTTTTCTAAGTGCTAATAAATGATAGAATCGTTCCTAAACTTTTCCATGTTTTTCTCTGCAGCGAGAAGCATCATCAAAGAATATGGTATCTACAGTGCAAACTTGTGCAAAAGAATATGGTACCACAGTAGAACAAGCAATAGAAAAGCTTAGAGAACTAATCGATGAAGCATGGATGGACATCACCGAAGAGTGCCTGAGACAGCCACAACCAAAGGCTCTTCTGGAGAGGGTAGCTAACCTGGCTCGTACAATGGATTTTCTATACAAAGATGTGGATGGATACACTGATTCACGGAGTATCAAAGGCATATTGGATTCATTGTATGTGGATCTAATAAACTAAAACTAGGCGACAGCGTGGCGATAATAACCAGGCTGGACAACAATTCAATGTGCTCGTGTTTGTCGTGTGTATATATAGTTTGTATGTAGTATTTGCATATGTATTATGTTTCTTGCAAGATCTTGCAGATATACTTTAGTGATGTTTTTCTATAGGAATATCTTTACTAGCCAGAACGCTAAAATCCAAACCTTACTAGGTTTCTAAGTATAGCCCGTGGGTTCTGTCACACCCAATTTTCTAAAGAACAAAACCAGGCTAATCATATGTGTGCTCAGGAAGTCCACACATATGTCAGAATGAAAAAGTATCAGAAACAATGTTATTATATAACGTATACATAGCTATATTAACACTTACATCAGAGTATCGCGAAACGGTGACTAAACTTCAGACTCCATTCTTCTCAGAGACGGCTGACTAGTGGCTCCATATGCCAAGCACTTCTGAAAGACTTCTGAAAACTCCACTACACCTTCATCCTTCTTCTAAGTAGCACCTTACTACACACTGGAGTGTGGTGGAAATAGCAAGAGATAGTCCATGTCAAACTCAACAAGTATAACACAGGGTTCATGAGGCACAAAAGGTTGGACACTGTTTTACTGCGTTTAGCTTTAATCATCATATAATTAGCAATTGAGTAGCATCAAGATAATCCACTTCCCATTAATGAACCAATGATCAATTGTAATAAGAATAATGAATAGCATTAACATGAGCATAATAGTAACAACAATAATTGAGCATGATATAACAATGGTGATCAACTATTCTGTAAGAATCCCTAAGGCCGCTCGTATCCATGAGCACAGCTAGTATATCAGTTTATTAAACTCTGCGTAGAGGTGTACACTTTCACTGTGAGTCATGACTTCCAAATGCATGGGTTTGCAAGGCCCAAAACATCGGAAATCATATAAAGCCATTCAAAAGTTCGTCTAACAAGTTAGGGCCATTAGATTCACTCGGCAGGCAGATGTAGGAACCCCCTTTTTCAAATGGCACACTTCCTTCTCGGCTATACTCATTGACTAGAGGCTGTCCTACACCCAACGTGGCAAGCCGTTCTTACGTCATTTAAGGTAACCACTAACAAGCTAGAAAAGGTCTCTTGAACAACTAGAGCCAGAGTCATATAGCCCTCACAGCTGTACTGTATGTCCCGGTTATCACTTACAGGTAAGTCCTTACGGAGAGTAACTAGGGCAACTATATAACCCCTTGCTCTAGCCCCCTTTCAACAGTAATAAAATCATCTTAATGGTTGATTGCATAATCTATTAGTCAAATTATAAGATCATTGGTCATAATTAAGCACTAGCAATAGCTACCCAAATGCACAACCCATAGGTGACAATAAAACAAGATATTAATAGCTAAGTTATAATATCTATAGTTGTCAAGGAAGACACATTCATATGCATGATAATTTCACTAAATAGGACAACAAGGATAGTCCCATGTTATACTTGCCTTGATCAAAGCTTCCCTGTTGATATTGTTGGTCTGGCTCAAAATAATACTCTTGATCATCAAGAAATTGCTCACCGTCTATACTCGATCATCAAGCATCAACACACAATCATCTGAGCAATCATACACGAAGCAAACAAAGAGATATAATTAAAACAGTACACCAACAGTAGCAAAATAGTATAAAAAGTTTGTAAAACTCTTCTACATGTTACTACGATCACACAAACATAAATATCACAAAATTCAGATTTAAAACGTGAAAGTTATGAATTTTCTAAGATTTCCTATAGGTAAATAATTACTTTAATATAAACTCGAAAATTAAATTTCTCAAACCTACTGTACAGCTATACTAACATGTAGAGCTCGTAAATACGAATCTAACGCAACTTGAACGGGTCAAATCGGAGTTAAAACAAAGATTTTATGCTCAAAATAAGTTTAGTGGCAAAACTGTAAATAGTATCATCTTCTACCTTGGGCTTGGAGGAGCTCCGGTCAGCCATGGTGGAACCTCGCCGGAGAGAAACAAGATGAGATGGGAACTCAATGAAACGGCGATGGATTCGCGCAAACGGATATACCACGGTGTAGAGAACGACGAGGGCTGCCAATCGGTGATGGTGGCTGGCGTCGGGACGCGACGGTTTGGCCGAAAAAGCTTGTCGGAGAGTTCGTCGGAACACAAGCTGTAGATGCAGAACTTCGGCGAGAGGTGGAGGGAGCTACGAGCAGCGGCTCGCGATAAGGGTTGTACTTCTGAAACTAGGGCGTCGAGGGCTATGCCGGCATATATATAGTCGTAGGGTTTGGGAAAATTTCAGAATTTCTTAATTTCGGGACTATTTTAATTCCGCGAATAAAAATAATTCCAGAAAATCTAGAATTACCTTTTTGGCCGCGAAAAATAGTCGAGAGCTCAGAAAAATCACGGAAAAAATCCTAGAGACTCTTGGAAAGATAAGGAACTCAACTAAATGAGTTTGAGCTCATGAAAAGATTGATGAAGAGATCAAGGAAAAAGATTAAGCTCACGGAAATTGAAATTTTAAATCCAGAAAATGCCAAAAAGTTTTCTGGTGAGAAGTAAACGTCGTTCTATGGTATTTTGAAAATAATAGCACTCACCAACACCAAAGACAAGCATCACACAAACACCACATTATCAAATTAATATGAAAAAGTTTAAAACCACAATTTTCTATATTTAAATTAGCAGCAACTTAACTTATCTAATAAATTTATTCAGATATTGAAATCATTTATTTTATTTAGTGTTTTCTGAGCACAACCCAAAATTAAAAAATTTAGGGTGTGACAATTCTACCCCACTTAATAGGAATCTCGTCCCGAGATTTAGAGAGACTTTGGAGAAAGATAAAGTTGGTCTGCAGGTCTTCACTCTTTTCTGATCGACTCTTATCCAATGATGATGATGCCACAAGCTCAAAACCAACTTTGTAAAGGTATCCTTAAGGCCCTTACGATCCTCGTAGATAGTTCCAACAGGTTACTAACCCTGAGAAAAGATACTTGCGCTCGATAATGACTTTACAACCATGTAGATAGCTGATGCTTCCAGGTGAAGAAATAGAATGTATAAAACCTCCATCTTGTATCGTCTTTAGTTTGACAACCCCCCTTAAGAAGAGATCAATTGGAGAACACCAATGGATAGATTACATTTGTTTCTGAGTGATAACTATCATCATGTCCTTCTGACATCCCAAAGAGATTCATGAGCATATGCAAGAACAAGTAACCTGCACTTCCTCGCGAGCAGAAAAATGGCAGTACAGAAATACAGTTATAACTCAAGTTCTACGAATCTGATGATGTTGTAGCTTATACTGTTGGAAATCTTATCAAATTTACTACAACTTTATTATAGAACACTTCTCCAGATTCTGCAGTTAAGGTAGTCGAAAAATGTGCACAATAGAAACTATTCTAGGTTGCTGACAGCACAGATGCATCGCCTTGTGATTTTCATAACTCCCAAACCATAATAGCTATCAGGATGGTTCTTATGGTCAGAGGAATATATTGAAGTCTACTATTGTCTAGAATTTATTCATGATTTTTGGGTGTCCAAAAATAGAGATATAAACTAAGGATGACAGACTGTTCTTAAAAGACAGGATAAGACAGAAACGAGATTCAGAGAGACTAGAGAGATAGATGACACTAATCTTCGTGTCTTCTTGCTTCTTTGATTCATGTTGATGAGATATAAGACATGAATCGAGGATAGCCAAAAGATGACAAGAAAGATAAGGTTTGATCTTCAGCTCTTCGTACCTCGTCGCTTGAGATTAATGATGGTAGCGGACACTACCCCACTTAATAAAGATTTTGTTCTACCTGACAATGTCATTGAAGGCAACACTTTCTTTAAGGCTTGCTGCTAATGATAAGTCATTCACTTAAAACTTACTAAACATACTTGATATGGGGGTGATGTCATCTAAGTTTTCATGAAACTAACTATAGACTTCCAACATCTCCTTCCTATGTCGTCCATGCTAACTTGTATAGAGTATGTTGAATTGAATGTTGAACTCCCAACTGATGATAGCTTGAAGTGAAGACCAGTCCTGACGAATACCCGAGCTTCTTGTAGATGATCCAACAAAGCACTGATCCCAAGCAAACAACACTAGCACATGAGTAGACTTCCAATCATAGAGATAACCACTTCTTCCACGTGAAGCACTAGGACATACGAAACCTTCATCTTGCAACACTCACAACTTTGCTACCCCCTTAAGAAAAAGAAACTAGGGGACACCAAAGTAACTTGCATATCCTTTTATACTAGATAACCATAATCATATCTAATGTAAGATTCCAAGGCAAATCAATGAGATTCAAAGATATCCAATGATATATTCACTTATACAAGATAAGGAAGTAATGCATAAAATTTCTGGGCGAATTCTAATTTTAGCAGTTCAGTAAATCTGGCATAACTCGAGCTACAAAGATCCAAATGAAGTGATCTTTACATGGTTGGAAAGCTTATGAAATTATCTAAAACTTTTATTAATAACACTTTTCCAAATTCTGTCATTAAATTAATAAAAAACAGAGCTTAGCCAAAACTATTCCAGAATTCCAGACTGTGTAGTAACCTCAACTTAGAACAGGTATATCTCTTAGCTCAAAA
This sequence comes from Saccharum hybrid cultivar R570, assembly GCA_038087645.1. Lineage (NCBI taxonomy): Eukaryota > Viridiplantae > Streptophyta > Magnoliopsida > Poales > Poaceae > Saccharum > Saccharum hybrid cultivar. Next base: position 2,147,446 of record JAQSUU010000579.1, on the reverse strand, counting down.
TAGATAAAAAGGTAAGTCCAGTGGGTTTGGAAATATACAGAAGTCTAGTTATTCCCAGTAATATTTCATAAATTTCTCATGTCTATATCTTGAGATGTCACAGAATCTTCTAATTATGATGGCCCACCAGTACCCGTCATCGTCATAATGACCTCTAACAGCCGTGGTTATGTTTCTCATAACTTAAAAGGCCTGCTTTCCTCCGAACAGGATCCAATCACAGGAGTATTGCAATATTATAATAGTTTATTCAAAATATTCAACAGAGTAAAGTAGTGGAAGTCTTACAATAACTTAGGCTTATAAACCAGTTTTCAAACTTTAAACTTTATGTAACATTATTACAAACCAGTAGTAGAGAAGTATTGGTAGTAACTTTATTACATCACACAAGCGAGATGCCTTGCCCAAAGGCCACACAATCTACTTGTCTTCACTTTCTTCAACCACGACGGTCATGAAACAAGGCTCGAAGCAGACTTGTTCATGAACCGCACCTGCAACAAGGGGTCCAACAAACCCTGAGTACGAGAGTACTCAACAAGACTTACCCGACTAAGACAAAGACTCCAAGGGCATGCTAGCTTTAGGGAATCATGGTACGGGTATTCCAGAATCAAATTTTTTTGCAGAAAAGCTTACTAAAGTAAGACCTTATCTTCAATATTTTACTTTTACCATTGATGGTTCATTAACCAATTTTAGGTGATCCTAATCTAGATCAAAGTAATTATCATCAAAACACTTCACATTCTTTCTTTCGATTCCAGTTCTTAACTACGATGCAAGTCAGGTGATCAAGTCTCCATAACCGAGGAGCAACGACGATTCGAATCGATTATACCCACCTGGAGATCTCTAACATCACGATATATGTAGAACCGAATCTCGCATATATCAACCCTCATTTAGATCTCCCAAAACCAGAACGTGTCCATCGCCACCCGAGAGTACAGTACTCCTTGAACCCGGCCCGATTCTAGCCCCGAGGGTACATGCTACTCCCGCCATCTCTCCACTCCTAGTGCGAGGTTAGACGTTCTCGTAATGGAATCACTAACATTTTGGGCTTACCCAAGGCATGAGGCTAGTTGCAAAGTCTCGAAACACAAGCAGGCTTACAACGAACGGTCCTTAACTGACAAGGCGGAAACACTACATTGAGACTCCTTTCCCAATGCATGTTAGCAGTGGCCAAACCACCCGCCCGATCTTTTAAGTTCATTCTCATCTTTCAATATTCATTAAGTATGCCATCATGGCTATGTAAACATTTCATTTAAAAGCTTAACTTCTAAGAATAGCGAAGCATACTACGCATTTTCTGTAAAACAGGTATCAAGGTTGATATCGCAATAATCAAGGATGATAATGCAGCAATTAGGTTATCACTCAACTCCTAATTACTTAATGCAGTAAACCATAATAATAAATAAAGATTTGTAAAACTCAAGGTAGGGTTTAAATGACCGGGGCTTGCCTTGCTCTGACCCAACGACTGACTCAGACTCGAGGACTGCAACGTCTGGTCCGGAACCCACCGACGATAGCTCTTCTCCGGAAGCTTGCTCGGCAACAGCGACTTCTTTGAAAGCAGAAACTACACTAGTACATAACATGCTTTAACATGATGCTCGATGATAAACATGATGCTTGATGATAACATGCCACGAGTTACAACTTGAGTACAACTACCCTTCACGGTACAGTCGCAAAACAGAAAACCTACTAACTAGTAGCGACAACTCCAGCGATACCAGCTTTTATCACTAAGTAACTTACTAACAAGCTCAAACATGGAATTAAGGTGCCAAAGATCACCAAAGAGTAGTGACCTAAGGACATCACTCAATCAAAAGGGCACACAACACTTAAAGTTCTCAAATTAACATTTATTTACTATTTAATTAATTAGGGCATAATTAATAGTTGCTCAAATTTTATCTAAACAAGCTCAAACTTTTTATATGGATTAAGAATGATTTAAAATAGTGTCACAATAAATTTCATAATTTTTGGATTAATAAATTAATTATTAAAATTCCTGGAAGTTGCATTTAATCTTTATTGGAACAAATTAAATATACTGCACAAAATACTCAATTTTATGATTTAACATTTTTCCTAGATAGTATACACATTGAGAAGCTCATACAAAAATTTTCATGAATTTTGGAGCTCTACACAATTTTTAGTGAAATAAACAAATAACAGCACTATTCAAAATTTTGAAAAAGAAAAACAAAAACCGAACCGGGCCGACTCCCCTTCTCTTCCTCAGTCTCGGCCCACTAAGCGGCCCGCTCGCGCGCACCCGCGCGCTCGTGCCCGCACTCGCCCGCGCTCAGCCCAGCAACGCGGCCCAGCCCGCTCGCTCGCCCGCGCGCGCTCGCTCTCTCTCGCGCTCGCTGACAGGACGACCCCACATGTCATCGCCTTCCTCCGCCTCCCTCGCTCTCTCCCGCGACCTGGCCATGCCCGCATGGCGGCCGGCCGGCGAGCGCTGCTTCGGTCACCCAACCAAGTGACTCTACAGCACCAGCACAACATGGCGAATCCAATTTCCCACCTAGCAGCTACCCTACAGCCTCAGAAGGATCCTCCCGACGGCCATGGCGGCACGGCTGCCACGGTGACCGGCGTCTCGACGATCTACCACGGTAGGGTCTAAAACAAGGGCATAGGAAGCATCAGGAGCTCACAGCGGTTGCAGCGAAGTACCCGGGAAGCTCGGAGCGACGGTGGAAGATGCTGGCCACGTGAGGCGGCACGGTCGCCGGAGTTGGGCACTAGGACGGGTGGCTACAGTGATTCAGACAAAATTGGGCTAGCTCAAATGGTTCACGAGGTGCGCGAGGCCGAGGCAAATGTGATGACGCGCTTTGCGTGGCTGGAGGTGGCTCGACGGTGGCAGTGGCGAGCGACGGAGCTGCAGTGGCGGCGGTGGCGAAAACAAGGAAGAAAAAGAAGAACACGGCGACCTCGACATATATATAGACACGGCCACGGTGCTCGGCTCTAGAAGGCGCGCGTCATCGCGCTGGCGGTCCTGGCGCGCACGAAGGCCGTGGAAGCCGTCCGATGCCTCGGCGGCGCCCATACCGGCCGGTGGCCGGCCGCCATTGGTCAGGCACTGTAGCTGTTCCCCCCCCCCCCAAATTTGAATTTCAAACTATTTTCTCAAATTACTTTCAAATTCATGTGGAAACTTGAAAAACTTCCAATATATGAAATCTTCAGAATTTCAAGCTCTACAAGTTTTGTATTGAACACTTTTTCAAATTCTAACTGGATTTTGGAATTTTAGTTTAAATTCAAAAGGGGACACATTCTGGGGATTTGGTAATTTAGAAATTACTTTGGATTTCATATTGAAACTTCAAAATCTCCAAACACCAAAGTTATACATCTTGACAAGACCTACAACTTTTCTGTTCAAAATATTTTCAAATTCTGCCTCCAGTTTGAAATCTTAGTTTGGGGACAAAAATGAATAAAATCTAAAATTTGTTTATTTTCAAAATTGCTCCACAATTTACACTAAAACTTTGAAAACTCAAAACACCAAAGTTGTAGCCCTTGAAATGTTCTAAAAACTTGGTTTTGAAATTTTTCCCAAATTTTGCTTAGATTTTGAATTATTTCAAAAGGGGTAAAACAGGGTTTTGAAATTTAGGGTTTTCGGAGGAATTTTCAATTGGAATTTGTTGCTACTTTGATTAATGATTACTTAGTGATCAAAACCTCACCCAAGGGCATCATTTGGACCAACATGACATGGTTGACCAAATGGCACTCTTGGTTGACCAATTTCGCTTTTGAAATTCTTTTACATTTTTCCCCAAATTTGAATTCGAATTCGAATCGGAAAACTCGTGACAAGTTTTTGGACTCCAACTCAAACTCAAACTTGGAGCTTCATTTTAGTGTTGTACTTGAGCTCATACCCTACACTTGGCACTAGTGTGCAACACAGTCACACACCTCAAATTACGCAGGGTATGGACTAAGTATTTGCGGTGGCATTCAAAATTAGGGTTTTTGTTTCGGATCACACCACGGAGAAGCACATCCAATCTAGATAAGTAAACTTGTTTTAGTTGATGCATAACAAGGTTGACCTAATCATGGATGCTTTGTGATGCATTATGATGATATGGTAGATTAATTAGCACTATAACACTCGGGGTGTTACAGCCCTTCCCCCTTAAAGAAATCTCGTCCCGAGATTTAAAGCCTTGAGTTAAGTAATGGAAAAGGAAACGTGTCAAGCAAACACGGCCAAGACTTGTCTACAAAACATGTAGGGGTTTTCTACATTACAAATATTTGAAAAGGATAGGTTACAGTTTAAAGAAAAAATTGCAACCTATATAGAAGCAAAGAACTCAGGGAAATTCTCCAACAGGTAATCTTCCGATTCCCAGGTGGCTTCCTTTTCTGAATGTTGATTCCATTGTATCATGTACCATTTAGTTGTTCTACTTCGGGTAACACGATCCTTTTGATCCAAAACACGGACGGGATGTTCAGAATATGTCAAATCTGGTTCAAGTTCAACTCCATCAACATCAACAACTTGATCATGTACTTGCAGACACTTCTTCATTTGTGATACATGAAATACATTGTGCACGGCTGACAGTTGTTCAGGCAACTTTAAATTATATGCCACTTTTCCACATTGTTGAATGATTTGAAATGGACCAATATAACGTGGTGCGAGTTTGCCTTTGACTCCAAATCGGTTAACTCCCTTCATGGGTGATACTTTCCAATAAACATAATCTCCTACTTTGAATACCAAGGGTCCACGCCTTTTATTAGCACAACTCTTTTGTCGGGATTGAGCAACATTCATATTATTCTGGAACTTTCTAACTTTTTCTTCTATTTCTTTCACAAGATCAACACCGAAAAACCATCTTTCTCTCGGTTCTGACCAATTCAATAGAGTTCTGCATCTGCGGCCATATAATGCTTCAAATGATGCCATTTTGATACTCTCTTGATAACTATTATTGTTGGAGAATTCTGCTAAAGGTAACCACTCGTCCCAAGTGTCTGAATAATTAAGTGCACACGACCTTAACATATCTTCTAGAATTTGATTGACCCTTTCAGTCTGACCACTTGTTTGTGGATGATAAGCGGTACTGTGCAGAAGTTTTATATCCAGGGACTCATGTAAGTGTCTCCAAAAATTGTTGACAAACTACGTACCTCTATCAGATACAATGGTCTTTGGTACCCCATGAAGACTCAGGATTCAGGCTATATATATTCTTGCATAAGTTATAGAGGATAGTCCACCTTAACTGGAATTAAATAAGATGACTTTATCAGTCGGTCTACAATGACCCAAATTGAATCAAAGCCTCTTGAGGTCTTGGGTAACCCAGTAATGAAATTCATACTGATATCTTCCCATTTCTAGGATGGAATGGGCAAGGGTTGTAACATTCCTGCCGACTTCAAATGTACAGCCTTCACTCTACAACAAGTATCACATCTGGCAACATACTTTGCGATCTCAATTTTCATTTTGGTCCACCAGAATCTCTGTTTTAAATCTTGATACATCTTATTACTCCCTGAATGAAGAGAAAACCTTGTACTATGTGCTTCATCAAGAATGAGCTGACGTAACTCTGGAACCTTTGCGACCACTAGCCAATTCTTAAACCACAACACATCTGCATCATCAATACTGAAATCTGTCTGTTGACCGGTTCTAACTTTTTCCTTGATGTGAGCTATTCCGGAATTCTTTTCCTAAGCAGATATAATCTGATCTTTGATTGTTGATTCTACTGTGACATTGGTCAACTGACCGGGTTGGACTATTTCAATATTCAACTTTTCCAATTCGTAACACAAACTATACTCCATTGGCTTCATGGTCATACAATTGCAATGATTCTTTCTACTGAGTGCATCGGCAACAACATTTGCTTTTCCAGGGTGATAATGTACTTCTAAATCATAGTCCTTTATCAATTCAAGCCACCTTCTTTGCCTTATATTCAACTCTGACTAAGTAAAGATATACTTTAAGCTCTTGTGATTTGTATACATGTGGCTAGTATTACCTAACAAGTAATGATGCCATATTTTCAATGCATGAACCACTGCTGCTAGTTCAAGATCATGTGTCAGATAATATTCTTCATGGCGCTTCAACTGTCTCGAGGCATAAGCAATGACTCTGCCTTCTTGCATCAATACACAACCAAGGCCAATACCCGAGGCACCACAGTAAACATCAAATGGTTTTTCTATATCTGGCTGTGCTAAGACTAGAGCAGTTGTCAATGACTTCTTTAGAATTCTAAAAGCTTTCTCACATTCTAGAGACCATATGAACTTAGTTTGATTCTTCAACAACTTTGTGATTGGCTTGGCTACCTTTGAAAAGTCAGGTATAAACGACGGTAATAACCCGCCATTCCCAGAAAACTTCGGACTTCATGAACTGAGATTGGTGGCTTCCAATTTAGAATATCTTCCACCTTGCCAGGATCTACTGCTACTCCTTCGGCTGATAACACATGTCCTAAGAATTGCACTTCTCTTAACCAAAACTCACATTTACGGAACTTGGCATATAGTTGATGATCTCTTAGATGAGTCAGAACAACTCTGAGGTGCTCAACATGCTCTTCTTCACTCTTGGAGTATACCAGAATATCATCAATAAACACAATCACAAACTTGTCAAGTTCCGGTATGAAAACTGAGTTCATCAGATACATGAAATGTGCCAGTGCATTGGTGAGACCAAAAGACATAACTATATACTCATACAATCCATATCTGGTAGTGAATGTAGTCTTTGGGATATCTTTAGGTCGAATCTTGATTTGATGGTACCCTGATTGAAGATCGATCTTTGAAAATACCTTTGCCCCCGCAAGCTGATCAAAGAGTAGATCAATGTGAGGCAACATATATTTGTTCTTAATGGTTACTTCATTCAGCGGTCGATAGTCAACACACATCCTTAAAGTCTGATCCTTTTTCTTGACAAAAAGAGCCAGACATCCCCACAGTGATGAACTGGGTCTAATAAAACCTTTGTCACGTAACTCTTGCAATTGATCCTTAAGTTCAGCCAATTCATTGGCTGGCATTCTATAAGCTCTCCTGGATATTGGGGCGCTACCCGGTTTTAACTCAATCACGAACTCTACATCTCTGTGCAGTGGCAGACCTGGTAGATCATTTGGAAACACATCTGGAAATTCACAGACTACCGGTATATCACAAATCTCCTATACTGAAGTTGCACATATCCTTTCAACTGTTCTCTTGGGAATAGGAAGTTGGATAAGAAGATGAGATTTATTATCTGGCAAGTTCAACCTTATAGTTCTGTGTAGTGCATCTATAATGGCTCCTTGTTGATACATCCAATTCATACCCAGGATTACATCTATATCCTGTTTCTGTAATATTATCATTGAGGTAGGGAATATATGCCCACCTAACTCTATAGGTATGTCGTGTACCATCTCCTTAGTACACAGTCGTCCCCCGGACGACTGAATAAAGAAATCTTCTTGTGTTCCCATAATTGGAATGTCATGCTTAACAACAAAGGTGCGATTTATAAATGTATGCGATGCACCTGAATCAAATAACAGTACTGCTGGATGATTAGCAACAGGGAACATACCCATCATAACAGGTTCTCCCTCTAGAATTGCACTTGCTTGAGTGTAGAATACACGTCCGGTCTTCTTCTTCTCACCCTTACCCTTCTGCACATTCAGATTGTTATTCTTGCTCTGAGGTTGTTACTGTTGTGGTATGGGAGCCCTGGGATAATTGGGATTGTACTGCCTTGGATACGGACAGTCCTTGGAGAAGTGGTCTGGCTTTCCACAATTGTAGCTGGGAAAGTTATGGGTTATGGGAGTCTGGTTTCAAATACCAGGGGCATTCGGCTGCTGTGGATATTGCGGGGTTGCAGCAGGATGGAAAAACGTCTGCGGCTGAGCTTGGTATTGCGGTGGACGATAAGTTGGGCGGAAATGGTTCTTAGGGTGGTAGATAAACTCCTGACGCTTCTTAATGCCGCCAGACGGGCTAGACAACACTTGCTTCTTTTTCTTCGACTCTTTGTGTAGGCGAGACTTTTCTTCTAACGCAATAGCCACATTGACTATCTCATGGTACGTGGCATTATAGCAGGTGACCAATGCTTCCTGGATTCTGGTACTCAAACCCCTCATGAAACAACTCTTCTTCTTCGCATCGGTGTTCACATACTCAGCTGCATACTGGGACAGATGATTGAATTTGCCCACATACTGTAGAACTGTCTGGTTCCCCTGTTTCAGCGAGAGAAACTCTTCTAACTTCATGGTCATGACACCATCTGGAATGTAGTGTGCTCTGAAAGCATCCCGAAACTCTTGCCATGTGACACGGTGGCCAGCAGGCTGTGCAGCGACTAGATTCACCCACCACGCCCCTGCGGCACCTCTAAGTTGCTGTCCCGCAAACACGAGTTTCTGGTACTCCGTGCACTGTAAAAGTTCAAACTTTTGCTCCATGGTACGGAGCCAGTCATCCGCCTCTAGCGGCTCATCTACCTTTGAAAACACCGGTGGACGGGTATCGGTGAAATCCACATAAGTGGTTTCTCCTCCATTATTACGGCCTCGACGACCCTGATTTCCATTCTGATTCTGAGCCAACAAGGTAGTGGCATTAACCAGTGCAGCAATAGCTTCTGCCAAAGTAGGTGGAAATGGTGGGGGATTCGGAGTATTGTCCCCATCCTGGGAAGTTCTAGTACCATCCATCTATTGTACATAAACCATATTTATTTACATCGCTTTATTGAATTAAAAAGCAGTTAGTACAGCACTAGCACACACATCAAACTTATCTTACATTATCATCATTACAAACTTGCTCGCAAGCAAGAAACTACCCACTAAGGTTCTTAGAAAGCAGGAAAGACTACTATGTTACATAACCATCCATGTCAACACTTCACTCCTCATCATCATCGCTGATCACGATCACCCCATCCTCATTCTCTAGAGCACTTACATCAATGACATGACTTGCATCATCCCCACTTTCCATCATGGGTTCATTTTCTTCCGGATCTTCTTCCTCATTGTCCTCTCCACCAGGAACAACCACGGCACCGACATCATCTTCTACTGCCTGGGGCTGATGGTTGGGATTCATCAGATCATGTAGCCTATGGACCTCCTCATGCAGAATGGTATTGTACTGCTCCAGGTGTGTCACATAAAGCTCCAACTCATGAACACAAGCCCTGGCTTCTGTCTCCTTTTCTAGAGACTCGTTCTGGAACTGCTTCCAAAAACGCATGTTGCGCTTCAGTCGCTCTACCTCTGATGTAAGCCTTGCAACCTCTTACTGTGAATCCAGGTTCGGATTGCGACTGCTGCTTGCTCCATCACCTCTGGCGGCCAACTGATGACGTGGCACTCCTTGCGGACCACTTTTCTTGCGAGGAGTCGTCTTCACACGTGCCATCCTAAAGCAAGATAGAATTAGAACGATGAGAACAGATAGGAGGGATCTGAAGGTTAGCATGAATAGGATTGAACCTTACTTAACCCAAACCACTTTAAAAGGGAAGGTAACTTAAGCAGGTTAATTAAACATGATACATGCATCGCACTTACGATCTAGCAGAAAAGACTAAGTAACTCATGCAACATTTATAACATAGGGCACTATAGCATGATACTTTACTACGAAGCTTTCAAATATGAGCTAAGGAAACTATAGAATAGATTAAGATAAGCAAAAGCAATTTGGACCAAAATATCCATATTAAGTTCATTTGACCCAAATCATTTTGAAGTTTTGCAAAGTAATACTACAATAACTCGAGTGATTGTGCTCTGGTACCAGCTGTCACAGAACCTTCTAATTACGATGGCCCACCAGTACCCGTCATCGTCATAATGACCTCTGACAGCCGTACTTATGTTCCTCATAACTTAAAAGGCCTGCTTTCCTCCAAACAGGATCCAATCACAGGAGTATTGCAATATTACAACAGTTTATTCAAAATATTCAACAGAGTAAAGTAGCGGAAGTCTTACAATAACTTAGGGTTACAAACCAGTTTTCAAACTTCAAACTTTATGTAACATTATTACAAACCAGTAGTAGAGAAGTATCGGTAGTAACTTTATTACATCACACAAGCAAGATGCCTTGCCCAAAGGCCACATAGTCTACTCATCGTCACTTTCTTCAACCACGACGGTCATGCAACAAGGCTCGAAGCAGACTTGTTCATGAACCGCACCTGCAACAAGGGGTTCAACAAACCCTGAGTACGAGGGTACTCAACAAGACTTACTTGACTAAGACAAAGACTCCAAGGGCATGCTAGCTTTAGGGAATCAAGGTACGGGTATTCTAGAATCAAATTTTCTTTTGCAGAAAAGCTTACTAAAGTAAGACCTTATCTTCAATATTTTACTTTTACCATTGATGGTTCATTAACCAATTCTAGGTGATCCTAATCTAGATCAAAGTAATTATCATCAAAACACTTCACATTCTTTCTTTCGATTCCAGTTCTTAACTACGATGTAAGTCAGGTGATCAAGTCTCTATAACCAAGGAGCAACGACGATTCGAACCGATTATACCTAGTTGGGGATCTCTAACATCACGATATATGTAGAACCGAATCTTGCATATATCAACCCTCATTTAAATCTCCCAAAACCAGAACGTGTCCATCGCCACCCGAGAGTACAGTACTCCTCGAACCCGGCCCGATTCTAGCCCCGAGGGTACACGCTACTCCTGCCATCTCTCCACTCCTAGTGCGAGGTTAGACGTTCTCGTAATGGAATCACTAACATTTTGGGCTTATCCAAGGCATGAGGCTAGTTGCAAAGTCTCGAAACACAAGCAGGCTTACAACGAATGGTCCTTAACTGACAAGGCGGAAACACTACATTGAGACTCCTTTCCCAATGCATGTTAGCAGTGGCCAAACTACCCGCCCGATCTTTCAAGTTCATTCTCATCTTTCAATATTCATTAAGTATGCCGTCATGGCTATGTAAACATTTCATTTAAAAGCTTAACTTCTAAGCATAGCGAAGCATACTACGCATTTTCCATAAAACAGGTATCAAGGTTGATATCGCAATAATCAAGGATGATAATGCAGCAATTAGGTTATCACTCAACTCCTAATTACTTAATGCAGTAAACCATAATAATAAATAAAGATTTGTAAAACTCAAGGTAGGGTTTAAATGACCGGGGCTTGCCTTGCTCTGACCCGACGACTGACTCAGACTCGAGGACTGCAATGTCTGGTCCAGAACCCACCAACGATAGCTCTTCTCTGGAAGCTTGCTCGGCAACAGCGACTTCTTCGAAAGCAGAAACTACACGAGTACATAACATGCTTTAACATGATGCTCGATGATAAACATGATGCTTGATGATAACATGCCATGAGTTACGACTTGAGTACAACTTCCCCTCACGGTACAGTCGCAAAACAGAAAACCTACTAACTAGTAGCGACAACTCCAGCGATACCAGCTTTTATCACTAAGTAACTTACTAACGAGCTCAAACATGGAATTAAGGTGCCAAAGATCACCAAAGAGTAGTGACCTAAGGACATCACTCAATCAAAAGGGCACACAACACTTAAAGTTCTCAAATTAACATTTATTTATTATTTAATTAATTAGGGCATAATTAGTAGTTGATCAAATTCTATCTAAACAAGCTCAAACTTTTTCTATGGATTAAGAATGATTTAAAACGGTGTCACAATAAGTTTCATAATTTTTGGATTAATAAATTAATTATTAAAATTCCTAGAAGTTGCATTTAATCTTTATTAGAACTAATTAAATCTACTGCACAAATTACTCAATTTTATGATTTAACATTTTTCCTAGATAGTATACACATTGAGAAGCTCACAGAAAAATTTTCATGAATTTTGGAGCTCTACACAATTTTTAGTGAAATAAACAAATAACAGCACTATTCAAAATTTTAAAAAAGAAAAACAAAAACCGAACCGGGCTTACTCCCCTTCTCTTCCTCCGGCTTGGCCCACTAAGCGGCCCGCTCGCGCGCGCCCACGCGCGCTCGCTCTCTCTCGCGCTCGCTGACAGGACGACCCCACATGTCATCGCCTTCCTCCGCCTCCCTCGCTCTCTCCCGCGACCCGGCCATGCCCGCACGGTGGCCGGCCGGCGAGCGCTGCTTCGGTCACCCAACCAAGCGACTCTACAGCACCAGCACAACATGGCGAATCCATTTTCCCACCTAGCAGCTACCCTACGGCCTCGGAAGGATCCTCCCGACGGCCATGGCGACACGGCTGCCACGGTGACCGGCATCCCGACGATCTACCACGGTAGCGTCTAAAACAAGGGCATGGGAAGCATCAGGAGCTCAAAGCGGTTGCAGCAAAGTACCCGGGAAGCTCGGAGCGGCGGTGGAAGATGCTGGCCACGTGAGGCGGCACGGTCGCCGGAGTTGGGCACTGGGACGGGTGGCTACGGTGATTCAGACGAAATTGGGCTAGCTCAAATGGTTCACGAGGTGCACGAGGCTGAGGCGAACGTGATGACACGCTTTGCGTGACTAGAGGTGGCTCGACGGCGGTAGCGGCGAGCGGCGGAGCTATGGTGGCGGCGGTGGCGAAAACGAGGAAGAAAAAGAAGAACACGGCGACCTCGACATATATATAGACACGGCCACGGTGCTCAGCTCTAGAAGGCGCGCGTCGTCGCGCTGGCGGTCCTGGCGCGCACGAAGGCCGTGGAAGCCGTCTGACGCCTCGCCGGAGCCCATACCGGCCGGTGGCCAGCCGCCATTGGTCGGGCACTGTAGCTGTCCCCCCCCCCCCAAATTTGAATTTCAAATTGTTTTCTCAAATTACTTTCAAATTCATGTGGAAACTTGAAAAACTTCTAATATATGAAATCTTCAGAATTTCAAGCTCCACAAGTTTTGTATTGAACACTTTTCAAATTCTAACTAGATTTTGGAATTTGAGTTCAAATTCAAAAGGGGACACATTCTGGGGATTTGGTAATTTAGAAATTACTTTGGATTTCATATTGAAACTTCAAAATCTCCAAACACCAAAGTTGTACATCTTGACAAGACCTACAACTTTGCTATTCAAAACATTTTCAAATTCTACCCTACACTTGGCACTAGTGTGCAACACAGTCACACACTAGTGTTGTACTTGAGCTCATACCCTACACTTGGCACTAGTGTGCAACACAGTCACACACCTCAAATTACGCAGGGTATGTACTAAGTATTTGCGGTGGCATTCGAAATTAGGGTTTTCATTTTGGATCACACCACGGAGAAGAACATCCAATCTAGATAAGTAAACTTGTTTTAGTTGATGCATAACAAGGTTGACCTAATCATGGATGCTTTGCGATGCATTATGATGACATGGCAGATTAATTAGCACTATAACACCCGGGGTGTTACATGAGATATAACAGAACCATTGCAGACTGCTATAGAAATCAGCATGCAGAGTATTACGTAAAACCTACCCCACTTATCATGGATCGAGCTACTCCTCAAGACTTATACCTTCCGAGCCACCTTTGAAACACGAGAACAAGGCAACACACAAGCAACACATCAAGCAAAACAAGCACACATCACATCATCGATACTACATATGCTTCTTCAACAATGGTGGTCATCCTAAGGGAAGAGTATGGATGATGAAAGGCCATCGAATCTTTGAACCAGGTAAGATCAGAAAACTTTTAGTAAAAACAACATAAAACAAAATCCAAGGGAGTAAGAAATAATAGCTCAAAGGAACCTATCAAGGAGAGGATACAATAGGACAAGGAAGAGTAAATAGTCAAAATCAATGAGTCAAGGGATGACAAAATAGTTTTATAGTAAAATGAGTTTTAAAATACGTCCAGGGCTACTTAGCATACGTCCTACAGTCAACACCGCTCTGATACCACTCTGTCATACCCAGTTTTCTAAAGAACAAAATCAGGCTAATCATATGTGTGTCCAGGAAGTCCACACATATACCAGAATGAAAATGTATCAGAAACAATGTTATTATATAACGTATACATAGCTATATTAACACTTACATCAGAGTATCGCGGAACGGTGACTAAACTTCAAGCTCTATTCTTCTCAGGGACGGCTGACTGGTGGCTCCATATGCCAAGCATTTCTGAAAGACTTCTGAAAACTCCACTACACCTTCATCCTTCTTCTAAGTAGGACCTTACTACACACTGGAGTGTGGTGGAAATAGCAAGAGTGAGTCTATGTCGAACTCAACAAGTATAACACAGGGTTCATGAGGCACAAAAGGTTGGACACTGTTTTACTATGTTTAACTTTTAATTATCATATAATTAGCAATTGAGTAGCATCAAGATAATCCACTTCCCATTAATGAACCAATGATCAATTGTAATAAGAATAATGAATAGCATTAACATGAGCATAATAGTAACAACAATAATTGAGCATGATATAACAATGGTGATCAACTATTCTGTAAGAATCCCCAAGGCCGCTCGTATCCGTGAGCACGGCTAGTATACCAGTTTATTAAACTCTGCGCAGAGGTGTACACTTTCACTGTGAGTCATGACTTCCAAATACATGGGTTTGCAAGGCCCAAAACATCGGAAATCATATAAAGTCATTCAAAAGTTCGTCTAACAAGTTAGGGTCATTAGATTCACTCGGCAGGCAGATGTAGGAACCCCCCTTTTTCAAATGGCACACTTCCTTCTCGGCTATACTCATTGAATAGAGGTTGTCCTACACCCAACGTGGCAAGTCGTTCTTACGCCATTTAAGGTAACCACTAACAAGCTAGAAAATGTCTCTTGAACAACTAGAGCCAGAGGCATATAGCCCTCACAGCTGTACTGTATGTCCCGGTTATCACTTACAGGTAAGTCCTTACGGAGAGTAACTAGAGCAACAATATAACCCCTTGCCCTAGCCCCCTTTCAACAGTAATAAAATTATCTTAATGGTTGATTACATAATCTATTAGTCAAATTACAAGATCATTGTTCATAATTAAGCACTAGCAATAGCTACCCAAATGCACAACCCATAGGTGACAAGAAAACAAGATATCAATAGCTAAGTTATAATCTCTATGGTTGTCAAGAAGGACACATGCATATGCATGATAATTTCAGTAAATAGGACAACAAGGATAGTCCCATGTTATACTTGCCTTGATCAAAGCTTCCATGTTGATATTGCTAGTCTGGCTCAAAATAATACTCCTGATCATCAAGAAACTGCTCACCGTCTATACTCGATCATCAAGCATCAACACACAATCATCCAAGCAATCATACACGAAGCAAACAAAGAGACATAATTAAAATAGTACATCAACAGTAGCAAAACAGTATAAAAAGTTTGTAAAACTCTTCTACACGTTACTACGATCACACAGACGTAAATATCACGAAATTCGAATTTAAAACGTGAAAGTTATAAATTTTCTAAGATTTCCAATAGGTAAATAATTACTTTAATATAAACTCGAAAATTAAATTTCTCAAACCTACTGTATAGTTATACTAACATGTAGAGCTCGCAAATACGAATCTAACGCAACTTGAACGGGTCAAATCGGAGTTAAAACGAAGATTTTATGCTCAAAATAAATTTAGTAGCAAAACTGTAAATAGTATCATCTTCTACCTTGAGCTTGGAGGAGCTCCGGTCAGTTATGGTGGAACCTCACCGGAGAGAAGCAAGATGAGATGAGAACTCGATGAAACGGCGATGAATTCGCGCAAACGGATATATCACGGTGTAGAGAACGACGAGGGCTGCCTCTCGGTGGTGGTGGCTGGCGTCGGGACGCGACGGTTTGACCGGAAAAGCTCGTCGGAACGCAAGCTGTAGATACAGAACTTCGGCGAGAGGTGGAGGGAGCTACGAGCAGCGGCTCGCGATAAGGGTTGTACTTCTGAAACCAGGGCGTCGAGGGCTACGCCGTCATATATATAGTCGTAGGCTTTGGGAACTTTTCGGAATTTCTTAATTTCAGGATTATTTTAATTCCGCGAATAAAAATAATTTCAGACAATCTAGAATTACCTTTTTGGCCACGAAAAATAGCCTGGAGCTCAGAAAAATCACGGGAAAAATCCTGGAGACTCTTGGAAAGATAAGAAACTCAAGTAAATGAGTTTGAGCTCATGAAAAGATTGATGAAGAGATCAAGGAAAAAGATTAAACTCACGGAAATTGAAATTTTAAATCCAAAAAATGCCAAAAAGTTTTCTGGTGAGAATTAAACGTCGTTCTATGGTATTTTGAAAATAATAGCACTCACCAACACCAAAGACAAGCATCACACAAACACCACATTATCAAATTAATATAAAAAATTTAAAACCACAATTTTCTATATTTAAATTAGCAGCAACTTAACTTATCTAATAAATTTATTCAGATATTGAAATCATTTATTTTATTTAGTGTTTTCTAAGCACAACCCAAAATTAAAAATTTTAGGGTGTGACAGGTTCATAACTATTGTACAACTCGATGTAATGACAGTAAATTAATATTTTTTATCAATAAAAGGTACGGCTTATTTAGCATAGAGTTAGATGGAATAATTTCCGTGCACCAGAAATTATTGAAGTCGGAGCTACAGACACATGGACGACATTTAGTTGAGCTATTTTGTTATTATTTTCTGAGATAAATACAAATATTCAAACCAACTTATTTTACTCTACAAACTTCAAATCATTTATGGTGGAACTATGTCAAGAGGGTGTTTGGGACTGCTCCGCTCCCGTTTTTGCAGCTCCGCTCTAACTCTATATTGCCAAACACTTTCAGCTTCAACAACTCTGCTCCGAGAAAAAGGTATTAGAGGTCAACTCTATATTTTTTCTGGAGCACCTCAAGGTACTTTAGTTTTTAGAGTTTTGTACTTTCTCGTAGAGTTAGAGAAAATTACCCACACTTACACCCATTAATGAATAGACAGTTTCGCTTTCTCCCTCCGTCGTCCACGGTCCACTCGTCCTTCCTGCCTCCCGCAGCCATGCGAGCTCCATGCAGACCGGTGATCCTTGCTGGTGTTCGTTGGTTTAGGCAACATGTTCGACGAAATCCCTACAGCACGTGGAAGCAATGTTCTCAGTCTCTTCGTTTGAGATGTATATAGCCTCGTTCGCCTATGCTGACAAGCCAACAAAAAAACACTGTAGACTAATTTGTTGTGAGATAAAAACATTGTTCTGACTGAAAAAACAAGTTAAAAAGTACGAATTATAAGCCGGATGAACAAAGCCGT
Organism: Saccharum hybrid cultivar R570; assembly: GCA_038087645.1. NCBI lineage: Eukaryota > Viridiplantae > Streptophyta > Magnoliopsida > Poales > Poaceae > Saccharum > Saccharum hybrid cultivar. The sequence goes on along the minus strand of JAQSUU010000579.1, from coordinate 2,130,075 downwards.
ACTACTTTTGAATATATTATTTCACAATATGGCAAATATTAATACTATTTTTTGGAGTCACGTTAGATTTTCCTTTGGATCATTTATTTTCTGTTTTTCTAAAAAAATATTAAGTGCAATTTCTTATATGTTACATCGGATATCATTTAGTAAATATCCACTTACATATATGCCCGGATACCTCAAAACATACGGTAAACGTCATTCAGGAGCATAATAGACCATTTGCATAAAAACAACCCATTTCTAGAGCTAGATTGTGTGTCAAATAGTACCACCTATTCTATGATGGAGCTGCTCCAAGGTGGAGTTGATGGAACTGGTGGAGCAAAGGCCTTGTTTAGATACCCAAATTCACCCCTAAATTCCACTATACAAAAAAAAAGATTCTCCATCACATCAAAATATTAGCATATACATAGAGTAATAAATGTAGATGAAATCAAAAACTAATTGCACAGTTTTGTTATACTTTACGAGACGAACATTTTAAGCTTAGTTAATCAATATTTGGACAATTATTAGCAAATAAAAACAAAAATGCTACAGTGCTACAGTTTTATAGTGTCATACTGTGCAAACTCGGGAGCTCCCGAATCGGGTAAGTAAACAAGGCCAAAGCTGCAAAAACAGAAGCAAAACGGTCCCAGACACCTCCCCTAAATAGTGTCGAGCTAGAGTTGTGCTATTAAACCGGCCCTCCATGACTACATTGGGCTAGGCCTGGCTAGTTTGTCTCCTACCCTCTACCCTCTTCTGTATTCATCACTACTGGAAACTCGAATTCTTCTGTGTGTACAAAAACGCACAGAAAAATACGAATACCATCAGAAAAATATTTTTCTAACAATGTACCGACAGAAAAAAAAAATACACCCAAAAATAGAATGTTTTCTCTCGGTTCGCCGTCAGAAACAAATTTTCTATGGGTCTCACACGCACAGGAAAATTACGCTCGCCCAGATTAAAAATAATTTTTCTGTGTGATTTCCACACAGAAAAAAGAAGTAAACGCACAGAAAATATATGTATTTTTCTGTCCGTTTAGCTGAACTCACAGAAAAAAAAAGAAATAAACGCACAAAAAAATATTTTCAAACAGTAGCATACACCAATGTTTGCCTAGTTTAAAATATTCACATGATGACATGTCTAGTGGACACATTATAGACAGTGAAATACATGAATCACTAAATCAAAACCGGGGGAAGCAATTCACATTAGAAAGAATGTATGTTTTACAAGGAATAGCAGAAACTTGATCTGAAAACAGAGTGGATGATCTGCAAATACAAGTTAAACAAAAGCTTTGATTTATTTGATCCCACAGCCTACAGGCTACAAGCAGCGACACAACAAGGCAGAGGTCAGGGCAAACCATCAGCCGTAGTCAGTTGGAGCCACGTCTCACGGTCCAGGTGTATAGCTGCTCATATCAAGGTTGTCACTGGATCTGAAATGTACCTGAAAGTTTTAACTGGTAGTTAATAAATTGTCAAATACAGTTATCAGAAGGCCAACTCAGGATATGTAATGAAATTACGCACTTTCATATGAGTTATAAACGCTAAATCGACAAGTAATATCTGTATGTATGAATTGTTATGACTTCAATGTAATTCTTAGTTTATCAACTCAACATAAGATAGCAAGCTACTGAACACACTAGAAAAATGGATTAAACCAAGCTACTTAAAACAATAGAATAATGAACTGAACCAAGCTACTTAAAATCAATATGAATATGGTATAAATCAGTTTTGAGCAAGGATTGTAGAAAAAATGCCATCTATTTATCTAGAAGATTTGAAACCAGTACTCTAAAACATACGAGCACTTCAATTAGATTGCTGGGCAGAGATAGAAGTCCCCTATTCCCATTATTACTGCATCAAAGATAGACGTTTTGATCAACAAACCAAGAGATATGTCAGTGTCAATTTAGAACAGCACATATATGGAAACAAGACCCAACCTAGTGCTACAGCTATGTCAGTGTCAGTCAATCAGGATGAACTGCACACAAGCAGCAGAACAAACTTTGGTAATTTTGGTAGAACTTACAATCCTATAGAATGACATCAGAAATTAATTTTAGCAAAGGATGGCTGTGTCAAACCAAAAAACTAAGTTTCTAAAATTAAATTGGCAAATAACTTTCAGTCAGATTGCATCATTATAGAAAAACTGGAGACATACCACCTGTAGCTTGAAAGCGGCATGGTTTCTCCACTCATCTGCAAATAAGCAAATCACACAGTAGCTAAACTAAAGGAAAAATCTTTCAGACATATGAGCTGCAGCTGCATAAATCAAGATCTTGGTCCTCTCGTCCAGAAGCTAAACTAAAGGAAAAATCAAATCTGAACATAAAAAGACAATATTCACATGTTACAAGTCTCAGATCTATGGATATCCAAAAGCAAGAATGCATCGGCACTTCAATCGACTATCAATCCTATTTTCTATTGTAAGATTAACCAGATTTTTTTACCAAAGGATTAGGGAGGGGAATATTTCATACCTCCTCCTTGCTCCCTGCCGTGCGAGACGAACAGCAAAAGGCCACGGCCGCCGGGACCAACAGTGGAGATGTGCCGCTAGGACATGCTCCATGCTGCTGCTGTGCGACCGGCGGAGGAGATGTGCGGCCCATGTGCGTGGCGGTGCTGGCTCCCGTCCGCTGCTCCCTGCTGCTGCTCATGTGACCGGCGGAGATGTGCGGCGAGGAAGTAGCACCCGGCCTGCAGCCCCCGGCACAGAACCCGGCCTGCGGCGCGACCCAGATGGAGGAGAGGAGGCGTCGGCCTTGCCTTCCTCTTGGCGGCCGGCGACGTGAGCTGAGGGGAGGGGTGCGAGTGGGGACTGGGGAGGCACGGCTGAGGCTGGAGCGGCGGGGGAGGAGGGATTTTTGTCTAGGGTTTTAGAAGGGAAGTCCTCTTTTATACTTCTTGGGCGCAACGAGGACTATTTGATCTTGAATAGATGGTCAGAAAATTATAGGCCAAGTACAGTAGCTGATCGATTTTGAGGTTCAGGCCCATTATTGTCTGGTGTTTATTATAAATTTATGGTTATTATGTTAAGGCTATAAATGAATTCAAATAAAAAAAAGTCAGAAACTACAAAGTTTTAGAATTCGTCGACGTTTACAACTTTTGTTTTGATCATTTCTCCATATGAGTTTATTTCAATAATTTAAAATTTGAATTTTAAAATACGAGAAATTCAAACAGAATTTTGAGATAATAAATTGTTTCAAATGAAAAAGTCAGCAACAACAAAGATGTACAACTCATAGGGATCTAAGACTTTCATTTTGGTAATTTTTTTCATGTGACTTTATTTGAGCAATTCAAATTTTGAATTTAAAAAAATAACAATATTTTGAAATAGCAAATGATTCCAGCTGAAAAAGTCATCACCAACAAAGTTGTACAACTCATCAAGGTCTACAACTTTTATTTTGGTCATTTCTTCATTTGATAGAGTGGTGGCATACATTGTTCATAAATCCATAAATCTCTCACATAGTTTATGAAAAAATATGTAAGAGATATGTCAATTTGTGAACAATGCTACTACCACTTTATCGGATGAAGCAATGACCAAAATAAAAGTTGTAGATCTTGATGAGTTTAACAACTTTTATGTTCATGACTTTTTCAGCTGAAGTCATTTACTGTTTCAAAATATTGTTTGAAGTTGGCATTTTTGGAAATTCAAAATTTGAATGGATAAAACAAAGTAACATGAAAATATGACCAAAATAATAGCGGTAAGAACACAATAAATTGATAGAGCATGATTTTAAATTTTAGAAAAAAAATCATCAAATTTGAAGTTAATATGAGAGCGAAAGACTAGTTACAAGTTTTAGAGAGAGATTAAAAAGAAAAACTGCGCTTGATCATATGAAGTTGGTTTGAGGGAGCTTGTTCTATTTTTCTATACGTGTTTACTTTTTTCTGTGCGTTTTATAGCAACCCACAGAATAATTGTAATTTTTTTGTGCGTGCATATAATTTTTCTGTGAGTTTTTAAAGAATCGACAGAATTGTTACTATCTTTCTGTGAGTGTTGATTTTTTTCCGTGTGTGTATTGTCACGCACAGAAAAATAGTGCAATTTTTCTATGCGTTTTTGTATTTTTCTGTCGGTATATTTTCGAACCCACAGAATAATTAGCATTTTTCTATGCGTACCGAAAAAACGCACAAAAAAAATTTATCACCCACAGAAGTATTCGAGTTTCCAGTAGTGCATGGTGGCTGGGCTAGAAGCTAGTCTGCGCTTAACTATATATCCTTGGGCTCCTTATCAAGAAAAAACTATAGATTTGCTATTTATCTGCCGACGTATTTTGGAGGAAAAAATCTTTCGAATTTTTTGATGTTGCGAATGTTGTTCTTTGATGTTGCAGTGGTTATTTGATGTTGCAACATGTTTTAGAGGAGGAAATATGACAAGTTGTTTAAGATGTTGTAGATGATATTTTATCACGTTTCAAGCATTTTTCATGCATGTTGCATAGTACTTCATTGTTTCAGTCATATGCAACATAGGAGGATAACATGTGCAACATCATAAAATTTGACAGTTTTTACCCTTCGAAATATGTTGACAATAAATAGATATTCCCAAAAAAAACTATATATCCTTGGGCTCATTTCTTTCTAGTTTGACTTGGTTGTAGCAATTTTATTTGGAAAGAGTTTGTCTGACCATCCTCAACTATTGTGTGAATCCAATTTGCCCCTCAATTGAAAAATTGGATTATATTTTTATACTCCTTCAACTCTTTAAACCATCCGATTTACCTCCCTCGGCCTGTCCGATTGATGAACCTAACTGGTTTTGAAAGCGGTTATGGCTGACTTTGTTTTGTGGGGGGTTCTTTTAAGCGACCGGTCGAGCTGCGACTAGAGCGCGTGACTCAAGGCCGCGACGGGCCGGCCCAGTAAACCTGCGCTCCCTCTCCGCGGCGGACTACTGCTCCCGCCGGCTGATCCCCTCCGCGCCGTGCACGTGTTGCTGCTTTGCTCCCGCCGGCTACTTCCCTCTGAACCGCGCTGCTGCTCCGCTCCCGCCGGCCGCTCCCCTCCGCGCCGCCCTGCTGCTCTGCTCCCTCCGCGCCACGCTGCTGCTCTGCTCTGCTCCCGCCCTCCGCTTATTGTTGCCTTGCTGGGATGATGCATCAAGCTGTGCATTATATACCTGCAGCGTGTTGGAGATGCTCTGCTTATGGGTTACGACATAATCGGGTGCAAAATCATTTGTCTTTCTTTGCCTGCAGCGTGTTGATTCACTTCTCTGAACGACGATTCATCAGTCATGCAGTGTGGTTCAGGCACTCGATTACCCGTCTGAATGGATGGAACAAGGCTCAATCAAGGCTACAGCAGGTGCTGACGGACGGCGGTGAGTCATGGTCCGTTTCAGTAAACTAGCATCTCTGGTTCAATTCAGTTTTAGTATCACGATCTTTTTTTTTATTACAATTGAAGAGCTTTGAATAAGTATGTGAAATTGGATCTTTGATTCAGTTTCTGCATGCACAGATGGAACTTGCCGAAACCATTTGCCTCAAGTGAAGTCTAATAGTGTAATTTCAGTTTTGCTATTTCAATCTGTTTCGAGTTTTCAATTTCATTTAGTAACTTCAGTTTTTAATTTCAGTTTTATTTGTAATTTCAGTTTTCATTTTCATTGTGTAACTTTAGTTTTTAATTTCAGTTTTGCGATTTCAGTTTGTAATTTCATTTTTTAATGTTAGTTTTGCAATTTCAGTTTGTAATTTCAGTGTGTAATTTCAGTTTTTTAGTTAAGTTCATTTTCAGTTTCTATTTTCAGGTTTTCAGTCTTTTTTCAGTGTATTTTAGTTTCATTCAAGTTGCCTTTTTTAGTTTCAGATTTCAGTCTTTTTTCAGTGTTTTTTTTAGTTTCAGTTTTCAGTCAAGTTTTTTTTAAAAAAAAAATTAGTTTCATTTTTCAGTCATCCTTTTAGGTTCGAATGCTTTCCTAAATCCTGCATATTAGTTGCCTCACCTACAATGTATAAATTACCATAAAAGGATAGCCATTGCATACATAACTTGCCACAAAAGAATTTGTCCCCCAGCTTATGTACCAGCATCTATTTTTAGGTTTGTTGCAATAATTTGCCCCCTAAATTGTACAACTATAGTATTACATGGTAGTAACTCTTTTTTATATTTTTTTGTCTTCCAACTTGTGCATATTATGTAATAACTTTATGATCGTTTTGGAGTAGCAACTTTAGTTTTACATATATGGTAGTAACTTTTGATTTTTTTTGTCCCCCGAGCTTGTGCATATCATGTAAAAATTTTAGTAGATTTAGTATATTTTTGGAGTAAAAAGTTTAGTATTACATGGTAGCAACTTCTTTATAAATCTTCTAGCACATTTTTACACATAATTTCAGTTTTCAATTTGATTTTGTAATTTCAATGTGTAATTTTAGTTTTTTTTTAGTTAAGTTTTTCAGTTTTGCAATTTTAGTTTGTCTTTTCATTTTTTTTTAAATTTTAGTTATTTTAGTTAAGTTTTTCAGTTTTTGCATTCATGTGTTTTGGTGCGGAGAGTAGCGGCCAATCTACGGGGAGGAGCAAATCAGCGGAGAGGAGGAGCGGATTTGGATCGATGGAGTGGAGGTGATTGCCGGCAGATTCGAGTGGAAAGGAGTATATTTGAGCTAGTTGTATAATAGCTGTAACACCCCTGGGTGTTAAGCATGCACTAGCATTTCAAAGCATAAAGCATTCAGCATCATTTCATGACTAGCATTGCATGAAATATAGCTCTTTTAAATTTAAATTTGAAAAGCAAATAATTAGAACCCTAAACTTTGATGTAAGTGCCAAAAAGGTAGTATACTTTTGGGTATTAGCAATTTTAAATAATCTAGAATAAATTAACAAGATTTTTGGAGCAATTCTTGAATTCAAGTTTTTCTCAAATTTTGTTTTAAAAATATTCTAAATAAATAGATTTTTGATTAACAACTTAGCTTTAAATCCTAAATTCAAAATCTATTGAGAATTTTGAAAAATGCTCTACATGAAAGTTGTAGAGAATAAAATTTTGAACAACTTTTATTTTGGGCCAAAATTCTGAAAACCTCTTTTTCATCTTCAAATTCACTTTTGAAACAAAGAAATAAATCTGAAAATATTTATTATAAAAGGATAATGGATTTTCACTTGGCTGGGCCGCCGCCTCACTTCTCGGCCCACGGCCGAAGCCGGCCTGGCCCGTCTCACGCGCCCGCCCGCGCCAGCGCGCGCGCCCCGCGCCAGCGCACGCCGCGCTCAGGCCGTGGCCGCCGCGTGGCCGCTGCTCGCCGCCTCCGGCGTACGGGTGGCGAGCCATGGGCTCCACCGGCCGCGCCACGCGCCTTGAAGCCGCGCCCGCTCCTCCCTCGCCAGCACACCCCCGTTTTCGCCTCGCTCGGCTTCGCGCGAGCAGCAGCAGCCGCCGCTCTCGCCTCCTCGCGCCGCTGCCGCTCCGCACGAGACAAACACCGCCGTTCCCACTCAACGGCCGCGCCACCTCCCGATTCGTCTCGCCACCGGTTCCGCCACCTTCTCCTCTTCTCCGAACGGGGCTCGGTATCCCTTGCTCGACGACGGTAAGGCTCAATTTCTCCTCTTCCCGCGCGCGCCACCGTCGCCGGCCGTCGGGCTCGAGCTCCGCCACCGGCGCCCTCGCTCCCTCCTTCTTCCCTTGCTTCGCGCGATCGTGCTCGCCATCCTTGCGCGGGAGTCATGCGTGCTCGGGGTTGCAACTCGGAGCCGGAGGACGGCCGTTGGCCGACGGCGACCACCGCTTCGCCCCCGCGACGTCGGGACGCCGGCACCCGTGGCCGCGCCCTGCGTTCCGCCCCCCCTCTCTGCCTGCTGGGCCAGCGGCCTTGGGCCGAACCACCGAGCCGGGCCGCCTCTCTTTTTCCCGCGCGGCGCTCTGGCTGCAAACGGCCGTGGGCCGGTGGTTTCAAGTGGGCTGGCCCGTTAAACGATTTCCAAATTTCGTTTTTGAATTTCTATTTTGTTTTGGGAAAAGAAAATACTTGGAAAATGTTTGTGTACAATTTATAGCTCCAAAAATCATGAAACAAAGTTTGAAATGTTCCTCTTGAATAGATCTATAGTTTAAAAATATCTCATATTATTTTTTGTAACACTTTACTGTGCAAATTTATTTAATTGCTATAAATGCTGATATCTTAGAAAATATGTAGTGAATAAAATAATGAAGGGAAAAATGTGATTCTTGTTGCTTTAATCTTTATTAGTGATGCACTTTCTAGGAAAAATATTAGTGAAGCATGTTCTGTGAGAAATTTTTGAAGTGTAGTTCAAATGCTTTTAATTGATAATCTTTGTTATTTTTAGTAGAGAGCTAAATTTGTATAGAACATACATGTGATAATTTTTGTAGTATGTTAGTTTACTGTTAGTAACATAGGAAAAATGTGAAATCTGTTGTTTGACACTTTTTCTAGTACAAAATAATTTCATGCTCATATTTAGGCTATAACTTGTTTATTTTGTACAGGCAGTTTTACATATGCAATTCTCATGAAAATTTAGTAGTAGGTTAGTTAGGGTAAGAGTAATCTACTGTAATTTTTGTAGATTTTTAGCTATACCAGGGATATGTGTTGCTGTGTAACCCTAGTTAAATAGGGAATAAAAGATTATTCTTTATGAGAAATTAAGAGTAATAAAATATGTTTGGTGTATCTTTGAAGCATCAACATGTCTTGCTGATGTTGTTTGATGAGTTAGGTTGGTGAGCTTTGGTAGCTTAGGTTCACTTGTATGTGTAGATGATAGGCTAACTAATAGAAGAATAAGGTGCATGTTTTAGGGTACATGTTCTTGGATGACGTTGACTACCTTGTAGAAGAAATAGTTATATTCAAACTACTCATTCCATGTGCTCATCTGCATCTCATGTCATCAAAGCACTCCACCACAATCCGATACATCATTCGCATGTTTGCTTATGCACTTGCATCATACAGGATCGCAGGAGGAGTCGCAGGTAGCAGTACCAGAGGAGCAAGTTTGGACGGATCAGCAGGAGCCCCAGGCACAGGAGGTGCCCGAGGAGGAAGAGTCAGGCGAGGAGCTGCCAGAGTGCGTCGACCACCATCCCAGCTCGTTCGAAAAAGGTAAGCCCCAGAGCATTTTAAGTCTCCTATTTTATAAAAGTTGTTCCTTACTACATGAACTATAGTTATATATATAGTTGCATTAAGTTATAGGAGTTGAGTGAAACCGTTGTTGCATTATTACCTTGGCCACCAGATTATCTTTCACCCTGTTAGGTCAGGATCGAGTGAATTGCTTAGCCATGCTTAGACCGGTAGAAGTCAGGTGATTTCCTGTCACCTGCGAGTTATAGGTGGATACCGGGTTATGGTTAGTTGTAATTGTGATCAGAAAAAGTAACCAAGTGTTGATGGATAAATGAAGATCGGGCGGAGTCTTATAGGGTTTTGGACTATAGTGATTCCGTCTGTGTCGATTAAGGACCGATCGTTGCTCGTCCCTCTTATCATGTTGAACGCATGCCTCACATTTAGCTGGCCGAATAAAGTACCTTTCGACCGCGAAGCTAGTGACACTTTTCGAGCCGGGATAAACTCGGGTTGGCAGACTGGTGTCAAAGGGGGTGTAACGGGGACGCGAAGAGTGAGCCCAAGGTGCGTCCTGGCAGTCGGGCAGTCCCTGGGTAGTGCGATCCATGATTATTATTCCGCGGCTTCTTGGAAAGTGTCATTGGTGATCTACGAGACCCTGACGGGGGAAGCAGGGTTTGTGTGAGGAATAAATCTCCAGCTGGATAGAAATTCGATTCGAATCGCCGTCGCTCCTGGTTAGTGAGCACTTGACTCGAGCTATGGCATCGTAGTAACATTAATGGAACACTGATGGTTAAGTGAATGATGTTGGAAATGCTAAACCTGATATGGTAATCTAGATTGATAATGATGAATCAAGTGATTGTTTTAGCAATAGGTGCTTACCTAGCTTGAATAGGTTATACTAAAAGTGATGCAAAAAGTACTGGTATAGTTTTTTCATAACAACTTATGCTTTTCGCAAATGAGTCAAGCCAGTCCAATCTATAAAGCCTTGCATGATCCTTGGTGTCCTTTATTTCTGGTTTATGATGGGTAAGTCTAGCTGAGTACATTCTCGTACTCAGGGCGTTGTTCCCATTGTTGTTGCAGATGGTCAGATGTACTATGGGTACTGCTCCAACTGTCTGTATCCGGCGATGGGCGACAACTAGGACCTTGGGCAAGGGTCACTCTATTCGTCTTATCTAATGCTTTTGTGGACCATGACTATCTACTAGCACTGTATTTGAACTAAGGGTGTGTGTAAAACTATTTGCTTTCGCTATGGTATTTGAACTATGTTGTAATAACTTTTATTCCGAACTCCGATGTACTCCACTTTTATTATGAACTCTATGTATCATGTGAATTGTGGCTGCTAAATCAGTACGATCTTGGTTGTATGTTGTTTGGTTTGAAATCCCTCGTGATTTCACGGAATCTCGGGTTATACGGGTTTAAGTTTGATAAATTAACCGCCTCGGTGGAAGATTTTCTTACTTAATCTCGTATAATTACGTTGATCCGTTACAGTTGGTATCGGAGCATGGTTTAGCATGTTACTGTTCACATGGGTATTTAAAAACAAAACTGTGTTTTCAACTAAGCTTTCAAATTTAAGAGTGTGCCAGTGGTCATATCCTTTATGCCCCATAAGGACTCCAGGTGGCTTAATTAAGTACTAACTTGGGGGTTTGCATCATATTTGAAATTTTGTCACTCATACGGCGTGCTATTGTATGAGTGTCATTCAATTGAGTGGTAATGTATGGATCAATTTCCTCTACGCCCTGGTAAGTGAGAGTTGTGAGAGCATGGTCGGATACACTGCCGATCTAGGGGAGTGCTTATGTGACACCGAAATACTTACGTGCCATGCGCATGTTCGTATGAGGGTATTCAAATGGTGGGGACTTCCGTCATGCGGTGATGATGTCGTCAATAGGACGATGATTCGGGTAGTTGTTACCGTTATACTCGTATTTGGGGATGCGTGTAGAGCGAGTAACTTACTTTACTGCTTTCTTGCATATTTTCATACTGTGAGGGTTGGGCTGAAGTGACTTTCTGCAGGTACATAACAACGCTTTCGAGTAGTACGTATTAGTTACGTTACAAGAGATCGTTGTATGCCACCGTTTATTCCGTTAGTAGTTATTAGTTTTCTAAGTTTGTGAGGACGTACGGAACGTGCATGTATCATGTGGTGCATTTCATTCATGGCATTGTTCCTCCCCTTATAAGTTGATTATCTTATTTCGATAAAAATGCCAACTTAAAAATCTGTTCTCACCACGGTAATAAAATTTTGCTACAGATGGCACGTACCAAGCGGACAGCCCGCAAGTCCACCGGCAGAGCTCCCCATCATCAGCTTGCTCCACGCACTCGTCAGCGCCACACTTTTCTTGGAGAGTTTGGGATGCCTACGCTCTTGTGGAGAGTACTCAGCTATGTAGGCTATCCTGATGGGATGGAGCCCCGCTACTTTTGGTCGAATGAGCGGTTGGGGGAAGGACTTTTGGTGACTGTGGCAGCAGTAGTTCGTCCCCGAGGTGATGGTTCTGAGTGAATCGGTTGGCATTTTGAGTCAACTGGCAGGACCCCTGAAGAAGCCGCTGAGAGGGCAGCCTTTGGGATCCTGAGGGATATCATAGATCGCTTCTCAGGAGTTGGCAGCAGCTATAGTTGGAGTCTTTCCGAGGGGCAACCCCTCCACTGACTCGTGGCAGCAGGCAAGAGGAAGATCTCTAGAGATTAGCACCGCAGAAGCACAGAATAGTGACAACCCCGCTATGAGTGTCATGTTCGCAGTGATGAGGGCCTTTGATGGAGTGGAAGGTAGCCTGAGACGTGTGTCTAGTGCTCTTGGTCAGGCTCGTGATGACCGCCGTCAGCTTCAGAGAGATCACGACGCCGAGATTGAGAGGCTCAACACAGAGATGGCTCAGTTGACTCGTCAGAGAGATCAGGCTACCCAGAGGACTGTGGCTTTCGAAGGAGATGTACGTGCCCTGAGAGAGCAGGTTGGGCGACTGACCACCGCCAATAGGAACGCTGAGCGCATGTTGACTCATGTGCTCCATCAGAGGAATGAAGCCTGGTCCGCAGAGAATGTGTTGAGGGCTAGACAGTTTGAGCTAGAGCAATAGCTGGCATATGCAGAGGAATATAATGACAATCTGCATGAGGAGGTTCATCGGCTGAACAATCAACTCAACCCCTATGTTCCTCCTGGTGCAGCAGAGATGGATTTGAATGAAGATGAAGATCCTGAAGAGCCCGAAGCACCAGTTGGGGAGCACCACGACGCTGCTAATGGCGACGACGCCAACGTCTCGGACTTAGACAGCGACCACGATGAGTAGGCTAGTAGTTGTTATGCTAGCTACTAGGTTCCATCTACATGATCTTTTGCTTTGTTGGCACGTTGGGCATGTAATAATGAGTAGAAAGACTAAGGCTTTGATGTAATGTTGGAAAGCTTGGATGTGTTTGTGGCGGTATCCGAACGTCAAAAAGTCCAGTGTATGTATGCTGGCAACTTGGTTGTAATGGACGCGATGTGTGCGCTTTAAGTAATCTAATTAGTGATGTTGTGTTAATTGGAATGACTTATTGTGCCCCTGTTTTATTGTATGAATTTATTCTCTCCAGTAAATTCAGTCAGCATGATTTTTCATTCGGTCGCAATTCCTACAACATCACCTAATAATTACTGTTGTTGAAACATGCAGATGTCGAACACTCATCGTACCGTGTATGGTGCCGCTGAGGCTGGTGGCAGTGCAGCTGCTAGTGATGACCGTGATCCACCACCGCCTCCTCCACCCTACACTGTGGAACAGTTTTTCACACAATTTCTTGGAAGCCAACGTAATATGAAGGGCATGCAACAGAATATGGAAGCTGCGTTGCGCAATATCGCAGACAACACCCGTCGGGGAATAAACCCGGGTGGGCACGAAGCAAATCAGTACAGCAGTTTCAAGGACTTCATGGATACTCGTCCACCGATCTTCAAGGAAGCCGCAGAACCCTTGGATGCAGAAGAGTGGATTAATACTATGGAAGACAAGTTCCGTGTCTTGAGAATGACTGAAGCGTTGAAGACTGAGTATGCAGCTCATCAGCTTCAAGGTCCGGCAGGAATGTGGTGGAAACATCACCGCACCACTTTTCCTCCCCACGCTCACATCACTTGGAGGGAGTTCACCGAAGCCTTCCGTGGAACGTACATTCCACCTGGTCTGACCAAGATGAAGCTTGGGGAATTCCTGGCACTGAATCAAGGCACGAAGACTGTAACTCAATATCTACATGCATTCAATAACCTGAGCCGTTATGCTCCTGATATGGTGAATACTGAGGCCAAGAAGATCGCTAGCTTCAAGAGAGGCCTGAATCCCAAGATGATGAAACATGTGGGTACAAATATGAGGACTGGTTTCAATGATTTCGTTAGTGACTGTCTGAAGCAAGAGAAGAACAACAATGTTTATGCTGCTTCCAAGATCCGTAAGAGAGCTTTCGAGTTAGGTTCGTCCCAGTCCAGAGCCCCAGTGGCCAACCGTCCAGCTTATCGATCGCCTGCCCTAGGTGCAAGGTTTAGGCCACCGCAAGGGAAGAATCAGAATACTCAGCAACCCCAGAGGAACTAGAAACCATTCAAGATGGCATTGCCTCAGGCGAAGATAGGACAAGGCAGTTCATCTGGAACTGTGGCTCAAGTGAAGGGACCGTGCTTTAACTGCAACCAACCCGGACACTTTGCGAAGTTTTGTCCCTACCCTAAGAAACAGCAGACGCAGTATCAAGCTCGTGTGCATCACACCACCGTGGATGACATCCCTGAAGGAGAACCGGTAACAGCTGGTATGTTTTCTATCAACAATCATCCTGCAGTAGTCTTGTTTGATTCCGGATCATCTCATTCCTTTGTAAGTCAAGCATTTGTTAAGAGGCATGAGCAAAAGATAGTTGAATTGGAATGTGCATATAAAATCAGTTCAGCTGGGGCTGATCTGTTGACTAATCAGATAGTTCAGGGAGTAACCCTAAACATATCAAACCGACAATATAAGCTTAATCTGATAGTCATGCCAGGGTTAGTTTTGGATGTGATCATGGGTATGAACTGGATGAATAAGATGGGGGTAGTAATCGATGTTGGAGGAAGGAGTATCTCTCTTAAGGAACCAAGTGGAGAAGACACTTTTCGGGTGGTCCTACCTCGGAAAGTAGACCTAGCTAGCACGACTTGTGCGGTCCAAACTACTCTGCTAGCCCAGATTCCGGTGGTCTGTGAGTTTTCAGATGTGTTTTCGGATGAGTTACCTGGACTTCCACCAGACCGAGATGTTGAGTTTGCCATTGAGTTAATTCCGGAAACAGCACCGATCTCGAGAAGGCCCTATTGGATGCCTTCCAGGACTTACTAAAGAAAGGTTTGATTCATCCCAGCTCGTCTGAATCGGGATGCCCCGCTCTATTTGTGAAAAAGAAGAAGGATAACTCCTTACGCATGTGCGTGGATTATCGACCACTGAATGCAGTGACAATTAAAAACAAGTATCCTCTTCCTCGGATTGATATCTTGTTTGACCAATTGTCTAAAACCAAAGTGTTCTCTAAGATAGATTTGAGATCAGGATACCATCAGATAAAGATTAGGCCGCAAGATGTGCCTAAGACTGCGTTTTCTACCAGATATGGCTTGTACGAGTATCTTGTCATGTCCTTCGGATTGACAAACGCTCCTGTATACTTTATGTATCTGATGAATTCTGTTTTCATGCCAGAGTTGGACAAGTTTGTGATTGTGTTCATTGATGACATTCTAATATATTCAGAGAATGAAGAAGATCACGCAGAGCACCTCAGGATTGTCTTGACTAGACTTAGAGGACATCAACTGTATGCGAAGTTCAGCAAGTGTGAGTTCTGGCTTAAGACAGTTCCTTTTCTCGGCCACGTGTTGTCTGAAAACGGCATTTCCGTAGACCCTAGTAAGGTGCAAGAGGTTATGGACTGGAAGTCACCAACCTCAGTGCATGAAGTTCGTAGTTTTCTTGGTTTAGCCGGTTACTATCGTCGCTTCATATCGGATTTCTCGAAGATTGCCAAACCAATGACAAGCCTATTACAGAAGGATCATAAGTTTGTATGGACAGAGGAGTGCGAGGCAGCTTTCTACACCTTGCGAAAGTTGTTGACCACTGCTCCTGTTCTGGCCCAACCGGATATAGAAAAGTCTTTTGATGTGTTTTGTGACGCATCTAAGAATGGGTTAGGATGTGTACTAATGTAAAATGGAAGGGCCATTGCCTATGCCTCACGTCAATTGAGGAAGCATGAAGTTAACTATCCTACACATGATTTGGAGCTTGTAGCAGTAGTGCATGCTCTAAAGATTTAGAGACACTACCTAATGGGTAATGTGTGTAACCTCTTTATAGATCATAAGAGTCTCAAATACATTTTTATCCAATCTGAGTTGAACATGCGACAGAGAAGATAGTTAGAGCTGATAAAGGACTATAATCTAAACGTACATTATCATCCCGGGAAGGCTAATGTAGTAGCAGATGCACTGAGCAGAAAATCATATGCTATTGATGTGCAACCGTTGTTTGAAGAAGGGTTCAAATTGTTACATCCTGCTGTGTTGCATAATATTCAGATCAGTTGTACTCTGGAAAACCAGATCATTGAAGGTCAGAAGATAGATAAGAGAATCTTTCATATCAAAGAGAAGATGAAGAGGGAACCCACCAAACACTTTCGATTGGATGACCAAGGAGTGTTATGGTTTAAGGATCGCCTGGTGGTACCTAAGGATAGAGAGCTTAAGAACAAGTTGATGAATGAGACCCATCATTCCAAGCTATCTATTCACCCAGGAAGTAGTAAGATGTACCAAGACTTGCGACCCCGTTATTGGTGGACTAAGATGAAAAAAGAAATTGCAGCATACGTTGCTCGTTGCGACGTGTGTTGTAGAGTTAAAGCTCTTCACATGAGACCTGCAGGACTTCTGCAACCCTTGTTTGTACCCGATTGGAAATGGGATGATATAAGTATGGATTTCATCACTGGTCTTCCCACCACACAGAAGGGACATGATTCTATTTGGGTAATAGTAGATCGTCTCACCAAGACAGCTCACTTTCTGCCAGTTAAGACAACATTCCGACCACCTCAATATGCAGAAAAGTATATTGCTGAGATTGTCCGATTACATGGTATACCAAAAACGATCGTGTCTGATCGTGGTTCACAGTTTACCTCTCATTTTTGGGAACATCTTCATAAAGGTTTGGGTACTAGTTTGATTTGTAGTACGGCTTACCATCCACAAACAGACGGGCAGACAGAACGAGTTAATGTTGTACTTGAAGATATGCTTAGAGCTTGTGTACTGTCATCCAAAGGCTCATGGGAATCCTGGTTACCATTGGCAGAATTCGCTTACAACAACAGTTACCAAGAGAGTATCAAGATGGCACCTTTTGAAGCTTTATATGGCAGGAAGTGCAGGACACCATTAAATTGGATAGATCCTAGAGAAAGAAGGTTTTATGGAATTGATTTTGTAAAGGAGGCAGAGAAGAAGGTCCGTATTATCCAACAAAACATGCAAGCTGCACAGTCTCGTCAGAAGAGTTATGCAGACAAGAGAAGGAGACCATTGGATTTCTAAGTGGGTGACTATGTCTATTTGAAGGTTACCCCCATGAAGAAGAAACGGTTTGGAGTCAAGCAGAAACTGTCTGCTAGATATATCGGACCATACCAGATCATAGAGAAAAAGGGTCCCGTGGCGTATAAGTTGCGATTGCCAGAAGGGATGAGTTCGATCTTTCCCGTCTTTCACGTATCCCAGTTGAAGAAATGTCTGCGTGTTTCGGAAGAGAGAATAGAACCGCAGGGTATTCGGATCAAGGCGGACTTGGAATATCGTGAACAACCGGTTCGAGTTCTGGATACTAAGGACCGATCACTCGGAATAGAGTGGTAACAACCTATAAGATTCAGTGGAGCCATCATGATGAGAGTGATGCTTTATGGGAAACGGGAGAATATCTTCAAACTGCGTATAAAGATTTTTACGATAAATGGTTCGTAACTCAAAATCTCGAGACGAGATTCTTATAAGGGGGGAGGGCAGTAACACCCCTAGGTGTTAAGCATGCATTAGCATTTCAAAGCATAAAGCATTCAGCATCATTTCATGACTAGCATTGCATGAAATATAGCTCTTTTAAATTTAAATTTGAAAAGCAAATAATTAGAACCCTAACTTTGATGTAAGTGCCAAAAAGGTAGTATACTTTTGGGTATTAGCAATTTTAAATAATCTAGAATAAATTAACAAGATTTTTGGAGCAATTCTTGAATTCAAGTTTTTCTCAAATTTTGTTTTAAAAATATTCTAAACAAATATATTTTTGATTAACAACTTAGCTTTAAATCCTAAATTCAAAATCTATTGAGAATTTTGAAAAATGCTCTACATGAAACTTGTAGAGAATAAAATTTTGAACAACTTTTATTTTGGGCCAAAATTCTGAAAACCTCTTTTTCATCTTTAAATTCACTTTTGAAACAAAGAAATAAATCTAAAAATATTTATTATAAAAGGAAAATGGATTTTCACTTGGCTGGGCCGCCGCCTCACTTCTCGGCCCACGGCCGAAGCCGGCCTGGCCCGTCTCACGCGCCCGCCCGCGCCAGCGCGCGCGCCCCGCGCCAGCGCACGCCGCGCTCAGGCCATGGCCGCCGCTCGCCGCCTCCGGCGTACGGGTGGCGAGCCGTGGGCTCCACCGGCCGCGCCACGCGCCTTGAAGCCGCGCCCGCTCCTCCCTTGCCAGCACACCCCCGTTTTCGCCTCGCTCGGCTTCGCGCGAGCAGCAGCAGCCACCGCTCTCGCCTCCTCGCGCCGCGGCCGCTCCGCCCGAGACAAACACCGCCGTTCCCACTCAACGGCCGCGCCACCTCCCGATTCGTCTCGCCACCGGTTCCGCCACCTTCTCCTCTTCTCCGAACAGGGCTCGGTATCCCTTGTTCGACGACGGTGAGGCTCAATTTCTCCTCTTCCCGTGCGCGCCACCGTCGCCGGCCGCCGGGCTCGACCTCCGCCACCGGCGCCCTCGCTCCCTCCTTCTTCCCTTGCTTCGCGCGATCGTGCTCGCCATCCTTGTGCGGGAGTCATGCGTGCTCGGGGTTGCAACTCGGAGCCGGAGGACGGCCGTTGGCCGACGGCGACCACCGCTTCGCCCCCGCGATGTCGGGACGCCGGCACCCGTGGCCGCGCCCCGCGTTCCGCCCCCACCTCTCTGCCTGCTGGGCCAGCGGCCTTGGGCCGAACCACCGAGCCGGGCCGCCTCTCTTTTTCCTGTGCGGCGCTCCGGCTGAAAACGGCCATGGGCCAGTGGTTTCAAGTGGGTTGGCCCGTTAAACGATTTCCAAATTTCGTTTTTGAATTTCTATTTTGTTTTGGGAAAAGAAAATACTTGGAAAATGTTTGTGTATAACTTATAGCTCCAAAAATCATGAAACAAAGTTTGAAATGTTCCTCTTGAATAGATCTACAGTTTAAAAATATCTCATATTATTTTTTGTAACACTTTACTATGCAAATTTATTTAATTGCTATAAATGCTGATATCTTAGAAAATACGTAGTGAATAAAATAATGAAGGGAAAAATGTGATTCTTGTTGCTTTAATCTTTATTAGTGATGCACTTTCTAGGAAAAATATTAGTGAAGCATGTTCTGTGAGAAATTTTTGAAGTGTGGTTCAAATGCTTTTAATTGATAATCTTTGTTATTTTTAATAGAGAGCTAAATTTGTATAGAACATACATGTGATAATTTTTGTAGTATATTAGTTTACTGTTAGTAACATAGGAAAAATGTGAAATATGTTGTTTGATACTTTTTCTAGTACAAAATAATTTCATGCTCATATTTAGGCTATAACTTGTTTATTTTGTACAGGCAGTTTTACATATGCAATTCTCATGAAAATTTAGTAGTAGGTTAGTTAGGGTAAGAGTAATCTACTGTAATTTTTGTAGATTTTTAGCTATACCAGGGATATGTGTTGCTGTGTAACCCTAGTTAAATAGGGAATAAAAGATTATTCTTTATGAGAAATTAAGAGTAATAAAATATGTTTGGTGTATCTTTGAAGCATCAACATGTCTTGCTGATGTTGTTTGATGAGTTAGGTTGGTGAGCTTTGGTAGCTTAGGTTCACTTGTATGTGTAGATGATAGGCTAACTAATAGAAGAATAAGGTGCATGTTTTAGGGTACATGTTCTTGGATGACGTTGACTACCTTGTAGAAGAAATAGTTATATTCAAACTGCTCATTCCATGTGCTCATCTGCATCTCATGTCATCAAAGCACTCCACCACAATCTGATACATCATTCGCATGTTTGCTTATGCACTTGCATCATATAGGATCGCAGGAGGAGTCGCAGGTAGCAGTATCAGAGGAGCAAGTTTGGATGGATCAGCAGGAGCCCCAGGCACAGGAGGTGCCCAAGGAGGAAGTGTCAGGCGAGGAGCTGCCAGAGTGCGTCGACCATCATCCTAGCTCGTTCGAAAAAGGCAAGCCCCGGAGCATTTTAAGTCTCCTATTTTATAAAAGTTGTTCCTTACTACATGAACTATAGTTATATATATAGTTGCATTAAGTTATAGGAGTTGAGTGAAACCGTTGTTGCATTATTACCTTGGCCACCGGATTATCTTTCACCCTGTTAGGTCAGGATCGAGTGAATTGCTTAGCCATGCTTAGACCGGTAGAAGTCGGATGATTTCCTGTCACCTGCGAGTTATAGGTGGATACCGAGTTATGGTTAGCTGTAATTGTGATCATAAAAAGTAACCAAGTGTTGATGGATAAATGAAGACCGGGCGGAGTCTTATAGGGTTTTGGACTATAGTGATTCCGTCTGTGTCGATTAAGGACCGATCGTTGCTCGTCCCTCTTGTCATGTTGAACGCATGCCTCACATTTAGCTAGCTGAATAAAGTACCTTTCGACCGTGAAGCTAGTGACACTTTTCGAGCCAGGATAAACTCGGGTTGGCAGACTGGTGTCGAAGGGGGTGTAACGGGGACGCGAAGAGTGAGCCCAAGGTGCGTCCTGGCAGTCGGGCGGTCCTTGGGTAGTGCGATCCATGATTGTTATCCCGCGGCTTCTTGGAAAGTGTCATTGGTGATCTACGAGACCCTGACGGGGGAAGCAGGGTTTGTGTGAGGAATAAATCTCCAGCTGGATAGGAATTCGATTCGAATCGCCATCGCTCCCGGTTAGTGAGCACTTGACTCAAGCTATGGCATCGTAGTAACATTAATGGAACACTGATGGTTAAGTGAATGATGTTGGAAATACTAAACCTGATATGGTAATCTAGATTGTTAATGATGAATCAAGTGATTGTTTTAGCAATAGGTGCTTACCTAGCTTGAATAGGTTATACTAAAAGTGATGCAAAAAGTACTGGTATAGTTTTTTCATAACAACTTATGCTTTTTGCAAATGAGTCAAGCCAGTCCAATCTATAAAGCCTTGCATGATCCTTGTTGTCCTTTATTTCTGGTTTATGACGGGTAAGTCTAGCTGAGTACATTCTCGTACTCAGGGCGTTGTTCCCATTGTTGTTGCAGATGGTCAGATGTACTATAGGTACTGCTCCAATTGTCTGTATCCGGCGATGGGCGACAACTAGGACCTTGGGCAAGGGTCACTCTGTTCGTCTTATCTAATGCTTTTGTGGACCATGACTATCTACTGCCACTGTATTTGAACTAAGGGTGTGTGTAAAACTATTTGCTTCCGCTATGGTATTTGAACTATGTTATAATAACTTTTATTCCGAACTCCGATGTACTCCACTTTTATTATGAACTCTATGTATCATGTGAACTGTGGCTGCTAAATCAGTACGATCTTGGTTGTATGTTGTTTGGTTTGAAATCCCTCGTGATTTCACGGAATCTCGGGTTATACGGGTTTAAGTTTGATAAATTAACCGTCTCGGTGGAAGATTTTCTTACTTAATCTCGTATAATTACGTTGATCCGTTACAATAACTTGCCCTCCAGTTGCAACTTATGCAATGCTTACTTTAATAATTTGCCCCACAGTTGTACAACTATAGTATTACGTGGTAGTTATTCTTATGCATACTATGTAACAACTTTAGTATATTTTTTTGGAGTAACAACTTTAGTTTATATGGTAGTAGCTCTCATTTTCTTTTTTTCAATTTTAGTTTTTTTTAGTTAGCAATTTCATCTTGTAATTTTAGTTTTTAATTTTAGTTTTGTAATTTCAGTTTGTAATTTCTTTTTATAATTTCAGTATTTGTAGTTTAGTTTTTCAGTTTGTCATTTTAGTTAAGTTTTTTGGTTTTGCATTTCATGTGTTTTAGTGCGGAGAGGATTCATATGTTTTTGGAGTAGCAACTTTAGTATTACACGGTAATAACTCCCTTTGATTTTTTTCTCCTGAGCTTGTCACGCTGTGTAACAACTTCAATATATTATTCAGTAGCAACTTTAGTATTACATGGTAGTAACTTCTTTGATAAGGGCCAGTTTGGTTTTAATGTGTTAAAGTTTAACTCCTATCACATCAATGTTCCCTCAAATGCATGAGTACTAAATGTAGACTAATTGCATGCATGTCGACACAGATTAGGAGTAATTTACGAGACGAATCTATTAAGCCTAATTAGTCCAAGATTGGAAACTTTTTGTCAAATAAGACGAAAGTGCTACAGTGTTTGTTAAACTTTAACTCCTCAAACCAAACACCCCCTAAATCTTCTAGCACGCATTACATATAAATTGCTACTAAACTAAAATTCTATGAAACATATGCAAGTGTGGTCAGGTTTTGTTTGGCTCGTCACTAGAACACACTGGTGCAGACGGAATCGAAAATGGATACACCATTCAAAAGTTGTACTAATTTAAAATAAATATCTTGATTTTTATTAACTTGTGTCAGCCTCTTGACGTCTTGCATGTTGGGTCTTCAACTATACTCTTTCTTAACCTTATTTTTCTGGAGACTTGGACACGTTCTAGCTGGACATTGGTGGTTGCCTGCCCACTAATGGACGGTGGGTCATTTCGAAAATAGAAAGTTGTGGGCAGTGGAGCGGAGCCGGTCCGGCGGGACAAGGTGGGTTGCGCCCTCCGCTATAGCGCGACAGGTTGCGGCTTATCGTGGTCCTTTCAGTGTCCCTCTAGGGTATGGTTCCTCGCGGCTGGTGATCAGCTATCCATGATTTGCACGGACAGCAAAAGTGCATAAGACACAGAGTATGCAAAACTAACTTAGGTTATAGACTTCTAGGCAGTTGACTTATTGGAGCATTTTTTTTGCAACACTGGATTACTTTATTTCAATTGTAGGATTTTTTTGGTAGCATTGGATTATTGGAATGGTAAATTAAAACATTATGTAATAACTTTATGATAGTTTTGGAGTAGCAACTTTAGTTTTACATATATGGTAGTAACTTTTGATTTTTTTTGCCCCCCGAGCTTGTGCATATCATGTAAAAATTTTAGTAGATTTAGTATATTTTTGGAGTAAAAAGTTTAGCATTACATGGTAGCAACTTCTTTATAAATCTTCTAGCACATGTTTACACATAATTTCAGTTTTCAATTTGATTTTGTAATTTCAATGTGTAATTTTAGTTTTTTTAATTAAGTTTTTCAGCTTTGCAAATTTAGTTTGTCTTTTCATTTTTTTAAAATTTTAGTTATTTTAGTTAAGTTTTTCAGTTTTTGCATTCATGTGTTTTGGTGCGGAGAGTAGCGGCCAATCTATGGGGAGGAGCAAATCAGCGGAGAGGAGCGGATTTGGATCGATGGAGTGGAGGTGATTGCCGGCAGATTCGAGTGAAAAGGAGTATATTTGAGCTAGTTGTATAAGAACTTGCCCCCCAATTGGCAACTTATGCAATGCTTACTTTAATAATTTGCCCCACAGTTGTACAACTATAGTATTACGTGGTAGTTATTCTTATGCATACTATGCAACAACTTTAGTATATTTTTGGAGTAACAACTTTAGTTTATATGGTAGTAGCTCTCATTTTCTTTTTTTCAATTTTAGTTTTTTAGTTAGCAATTTCATTTTGTAATTTTGGTTTTGTAATTTCAGTTTGTAATTTCTTTTTATAATTTCAGTATTTGTAGTTTAGTTTTCAGTTTGTCATTTTAGTTAAGTTTTTTTGGTTTTTGCATTTCATGTATTTTAGTGCGGAGAGGATTCATGTGTTTTTTAGTAGCAACTTTAGTATTACACGGTAATAACTCTTTTTGATTTTTTTTCTCCTGAGCTTGTCATGCTGTGTAACAACTTCAATACATTATTCAGTAGCAACTTTAGTATTACATGGTAGTAACTTCTTTGATAAGGGTCTGTTTGGTTTCAATGTGTTAAAGTTTAAGGAAAAAGTCTAATTGACCCCCAACTATTGGGGGTGGTCTAGTTTACCCCCTCAACTATAAAACGGTCTAATTTACCCCCTGAACTTTGCAATACCGGCCAAATCACCCCCTCGAGCGGTTTTGGACGGTGGTTTGCTACAGTAACAACGGTTGCTACAGTAACGGTGTTTTGTCCTTTTCTTTTTATTTATTTCGTCTGAATCTTTGAAAAATCATAGTAAATCACAAAAAAATCACAAAATAAAAAATTCAATTTTGTTGGACTCCACATGAGTAGATCTACACAGTGAACATATAATATAGTATGCTTTAGTACAAAGTTTTTGCTGTAAATTTTGATCTATTTTTTTTTCTGTAATTAATTTGAATAATTCATACAACAAAAACTTTGTACTAAAGCATACTATATTATATATTTACTGTGTAGATATACTCATGTGGAGTCCAACAAAATTAGATTTTCCATTTTATGATTTTTTTGTGATTTACTATGATTTTTCAAAGATTCAGACGAAATAAATAAAAAGAAAAGGGCAAAAACACTGTTACTGTAGCAAAACCGTTGTATTGTAGCAAAACCACCGTACAAAACCGCTCGAGGGGTGATTTGGCCGGTTTTGCAAAGTTCAGGGGGTAAATTAGACCGTTTCATAGTTGAGGGGGTAAACTAGACCACCCCCAATAGTTGGGGGGTCAATTAGACTTTTTCCTAATGTTTAACTCCCATCACATCAATGTTCCCTCAAATGCATGGAGTACTAAATGTAGACTAATTGCATGCATGTCGACATAGATTAGGAGTAATTTACGAGACGAATCTATTAAGCCTAATTAGTCCAAGATTGAAAACTTTTTGTCAAATAAGACAAAAGTGCTACAGTGTTTGTTAAACTTTAACTCCGCAAACCAAACACCCCCTAAATCTTCTAGCACGCATTACATATAAATTGCTACTAAACTAAAATTCTATGAAACATATGCAAGTGTGGTCTGGTTTTGTTCGGCTCATCACTAGAATACACTGGTGCAGATGGAATCGAAAATGGATACACCATTCAAAAGTTGTATTAATTTAAAATAAATATCTTGATTTTTATTAACTTGTGTCAGTCTCTTGACGTCTTGCATGTTGGGTCTTCAACTATACTCTTTTTTAACCTTATTTTTCTGGAGACTTGGACACGTTCTAGCTGGACATTGGTGGTTGCCTGCCCACTAATGGATGGTGGGTCATTTCAAAAATAGAAAGTTGTGGGCAGTGGAGCAGAGCCGGTCGGGCGGGACAAGGTGGGTTGCGCCCTCCGCTATAGCGCGACGGGTTGCGGCTAGAGATGGCAACGGGTACGTACCCGACGGGTAGTGCTTACCCGTATCCGTACCCGCACCCGCAAAATTTTACCCGTCGGGTTACCCGTACCCGCATGCGGGTAAAAAAATAGTTCCATACCCGTACCCGCCGGGTAATTCTCACCCGACGGGTAACCCGTACCCGATAACATACCCGAAAATTACCTAAAAATATCAAATAGTCACATGCAAAAATAAATAATTCTAAACTTCCAACAAGTTATAAACATGCTAACAAATATTATTAGCATCATTACAACAAAGACAATCTACTAGAAATATAGTGGATGTCTCAATGGGCCAAATTCATGACTTATATGCGCTAAAATAACTGAGGTTGGCTAGTTATTTTTGCGGGTATGTCTTACCCGCGGGTATGCGGGTATGGGTAGTATACACCCGCACCCGTACCCGCATACCCGATGGGTATAGGATTTTGCCCAATAACATACCCACGGATAGAAAATTCATTCCATACCCGCCTCTTTATCGGGTAATACCCGTCGGGTACTCGGGTTTCGGGTACCCGTTGCCATCTCTAGTTGCGGCTTATCGTGGTCCTTTCAGTTTCCCTCTAGGGTAGGTTCCTCGCGGCTGGTGATCAGCGATCCATGATTTGCACGGACAGCAAAAGTGCATAAGACACAGAGTATGCAAAACTAACTTAGGTTATAGACTTCTAGGCAGTTGACTTATTGGAGGATTTTTTTTTTGCAACACTGGATTACTTTATTTCAATTGTAGGATTTTTTTGGTAGCATTGGATTATTGGAATGGTAAATTAAAACATTATGTAATTCTGTTTGCAGATGTGTTGAAACATGAACAGGATATTTTCTTAGAATTGGTTTTTTTGGCATATGTTCTGGTACTCCTTTCTTAAAAAGTACACGCTTTTCAAAACAGCCAATTAAAGTAATTTATTTATTTATTATCAAACATGCATGTGTGTTGCAACGGGATCCAATAGGTAGCGAGTTGTAGCACGGGTCATGCGTTTGAGTCAAAAATTAAATTAATTAGTGGTAAAAATCTTTGTTTCTTAAGGAGTCAAAGATTAAAATGGTTGTGATCTCTTATTTATTGTTTGTTTTTACTCTTATTATATTTATTAGAACAAGAAAAAACCATGTGGAGAAAATAATGAAAACAAAATCAAAAAAGTTGAGCTAGTGTTAAAACATCCGCGCGAAAAAAATCTAAGCATACTCGAAGCCAATTAAGTAGAAAACAGTCATGACAAAAATTAGAATGTACTCTAGAAAAGAAAAAAATCAGAGCATATTCCAAGCCAAGTGAAAAAGTGTCTAAATGAACGTAAAGCAACACGTTCCAATCGATGTTAATGACACCTGTAGATGTCATTTCTCTAGTTGGAGGCGTCGCAGTGAAAACTCTCTCCCCTAGGCCTGGTTTAGTTTCCAAAAAAATTTGGGTTTACCCATCACATCGAATGTTTTGACACATGAATGGAGTACTAAATGTAGACGAAAAAAACTAATTACAATGTTTGGTAGAAAATCGCGAGACGAATTTTTTAAGCCTAATTAGTCCATGATTAGCCTTAACTGCTCCAATAACCCACATGTGCTAATGACGGATTAATTAGGCTTAATAAATTCGTCTCGCAGTTTTCAGCGCGAGCTATGTAATTAGTTTTTTTATTAGTATCCGAAAACTCTTTCCGATATCCTATGAAATATCCGATATGACACCTAAAAATTTTCTTTTCACAAACTAAACACAGCCCTAGTTTACATGCATTGTTTGTTTCTTGGGGCATGCATGGAGGTGTCGTGCGTGGCAACCGATGCTTCTAAGGTTTGCCAGCGTTGTATTTCTTGCAGCGGTAGTTTTATTGTGCCTCCTCCGCGAGGATTTGTATATGTTTTAATTTGTTGTTGGGTCGTTTGGTTTTGTATTGTTCTATGGTTTTTCTCTTTGAATATTTGCCTGCCATGCTTTTGCCGTTGGTTTTTTCGGGAAAAAAAAGAAGAAAGATGGAACAAGACAACAAGTCGGGGAATGCAAGTCGAACTGCTTGGGTAAATGAATTTCTCGTGGCTGGCGCCTGGCAGGACATTAGTGGCACACAGTATTTTCCGCCGCTAGTGCCATGCGTTCCCGTTCCATTCTATATACGGCAGGCAGGCCACTACCCGCCGGCCCGGGCGTGTGTCGGCCCGTTTCGTCCGCCCAGCAAGGTTTGTCCGTCTACAAGGCCCATGCCCGCGCGCACTCGGCTCATTCTCGCAAATCCTATGTTTTCGGGAGATTCCTCCTAGAAAATTTTCGCCCCGTCATATTAAATGTTTGATACATGCATCAATTATTAAATATAAAAAAATTAATTACACATATTGTGATAAATTTACGAGACGAATTTTTAAGCCTAATTAATCCATGATTTGACAATGTCATGCTACAGTAAACATGTGCTAATGACGGATTAATTAGCTTAATAAATTTGTCTCGCGGTTTTCAGGCGAGTTATGTAATTAGTTTTTTATTAGTATCAAACACCCTTTTCTGACATCTCATAAAACATCCGAGGTGACAACCAAAATTTTTCACCCCACCCCTTTGTCTCGCTCGTCCGAGCTGGGCTCTGGGCCTGCCAGTCCTGGCGCCCAGCCCAGACCAGCCTTGTCGTGGTGTCGGGGTCGGGGATTAGGGTCTTGTTTAGTTACCTTCCAAATTCTAAATTTTTACACTCTCTCTATCACATCAATCTTTAGACATATGCATGGAGCACTAAATGTAGGTAAAAAATAACTAATTACACAGTTTGATTGTAAATCACGAGACGAATCTTTTGAGCCTAATTAATCTATAATTGGACACTAATTGCCAAATACAAACGAAAGTGCTACAGTAGCCCAGATTGCAAAAAAAGTTGTCATCTAAACCAGGCCTAGGTCACGTCCGAGGAGAAACTGAACAGTCTGTTCGTTTCGCTGGATTGTTGTGGCTGAAAGTATTGTTCGCTGGTTTGTTGTAAGAGAAAAACACTATTGAATGCCTGCTTATTCTGCTCATGGGGTCAAACGAACGAGGCGTGACATGTTGGGCCTCGCGCCCTCGGTCGCGTTGCGTGGCCTTAGCGCGCAGCGGCACTGGCGCAGGCAGCGGCAGCAGACCGGCGGGCAGACGGCAGTTGCTGTCGCGCTTTCGCTTGCTGTTTCGCGAGGCAGACGGCCCGTTTCGTATCAGGCCCTGCGGCGCCGGCGCGTGCACGTGAAGGGCGCGCTGGATCGTCGTCGTACACGTAACACGACGGCCGGCATCAGATGGCCCGATGTGGTTGGGTCTACAAAAGAATATATTCTCGTGGGAAGACGGCGTGCGTGAGGCCGTGAGGGTAGTTTTGGAAGGTGGGATGAACGGAACACGCTGACACCAGCAAAGAGCAAACGGTGCGAGGAGCAGGAGGAACGGCGTGCTGCGAAATCTTTTGTGCTGATGATCCATCCCGAGTCCCCAACAACGACGCTCACATAAATGCAGTGGGCTCCGGAGGTCACCGCATTTACTGCTCACTGGATGCTCACGCAGTCACACTCCGTTGATGGTCCGGCGCTCTTCGCTGCAGATGGTCGCCCGGTCCGTGCGCAGCTACCTGCGGCCAAGGGCCAGCCCGGCGGCGTCAGCGGTGCGCTATCTGCTCCACCGTAGCGCACACGGCCGGTCCTGGGTGAGCCTGGGCACGCGGTTCTCGGCTCGGTTTCTCGGTTTTAAAGAAATTTGGTTCTTAGAAAATAGGAACCAATCGGTTCTCAAAAATTCTAGAAACCAATCATTTCGATCTTTGGTTATTTCGGTTCAGTTTCGGTTCTAACTGCACTAACCGAATTTTTTTAGAAGACCTCAAGACAACAATAAATATACGTGTTGTAAGATAAATTTATGCAACACTATGTTAATTTTTAATAATAATAATTTATAAGAAAACAATAGCAATATAGTAACACAAATATATAGTATTTCAATTATAAAACACCACACATAAATTAAACATAATCTTACAAAATACAAGTAAGTGAAGTATAATTCATGTAATTCGGTTCTTTCAGTTAATTCGGTTATCAGAGAGTACGAACCAAATTTTATCCGATTATTTCGGTTCCTCAATATTAGGAAACGAATAAGGAACCAAATTTTTCTGTTCCGGTTATTTCGGTTCCGGTTCTGATTCCGATTATTTCAGTTCGGTTTTCAGTTCTCGGTTAATTTTGCCGAGAGCTAGTCCTGGGTGACATGAGACGGCACAGCAAACGACTCTGTTTAGAGACTGCAAGAGACTGTAGAAACAAAATCCAACTGAATTGTTTAGACCCTTTGATTTTCGATGTCACGACGTTACTTTTCAGAAAACGACTCTGCAAGTTGTATTCAGGCCTTGTTTAGATCCCAAATTCTTTCCCCAAATTCCACTATGTAAAAAAGAGATTCCCCATCACATTAAAATGCCAACAAATGTATGGAGTACTAAATGTAGATGAAATCAAAAACTAATTGCACAGTTTTGTTGTACTTTGCGAGACGAACATTTTCAGTCTAATTAATCATTTTTTGGACAATTTTTTGCACTAAAAACAAAAGCTGCTACAGTGTTCCGACAGAAAAACTGTAGCAGCTTTCCCCGATTCGGCGTCTCACTTTCGGGAAGTAAACACGGCCTTAGAGACTGTATGTAATTGTTGAGGACGGACACAGCTATTGGCATATGTGCTTCTGTATACATACCGCCGTACAGAGGTACAGGTACGCAGTCTGCGGCGCCCGCAAGGCCGCAGCATTATTAAATCATCAATAATCTGCCCGCAACCATATGCCAATAGCTGTCACTCGCGAGACATATGATATATATTATTGTTACTATTATCATATTACTATCACATGGAATACATATGGATAATGATTGGAGATCGGGTGGGACTGTATTTGGAATTGGATATGAACTTGGTTGGGCAATCCAAACGAGATTCTGGTTGCATTTATCCCGCCTACGTCGATTAATAACCGTCCGTTGTATTGGACCCTGATCAAGTCACAGATTTATTATCTCGAACACATACTTGCTTAAGGGAGCGGGAAGACTTGTTACTCTCTTGTCATGGGTTCCGGCTCTTTCCGGACCGACTGATTGGAGGCGGGGATTGGTGGAGGTCTAAGCACCACTTTGAGGTCGGGCCTCAAGTGTGGAGGCTTGGAGTCCAAGTTTGGACGGGGACCTGGAACTCGTGACAGGAGTGAAACGGGTTGATTTCGCTCATGCCTGGGGTGCGAGCAAGGCGTGTGTTTTTTCGGGGTATCCAGCTGAGCACATTGATTCGCGAATCACCGTTTCTACGTGACGGTACGGCTTGACTACGATCTGGCACCGTAGTAAGAACTGAAAGATGAAATATGAAAGATAAAAAAATGGTTCTGATTGCTCAACCCTTGCTTGAAAGTAGAACAGGTGCTTACCTACAATGGTTGGTTAATGAACTACTGATGACTGCTAATAAAAATTGAAAATAAGGATGCACCTTTAGTAATGCTTCCTGCAATTGCAATAACCCACAAGCCAGATGGCCTTACATATCCTTGGAGTCTTTTCTTTCCTTCTGACGGGTAAATCTTGCGGAGTACAATTGAGTACTCAGGGTTTGTTCTACCCTATTGCAGGTGACAGGTTTTTGGAACTGACACTTGTGTGTGGAAACCTCCTGGTGGGATCAGCGAGGATTTCCTTTGCGTGCGGACGTAGAGTTTATTTAAACTCCCACCCAAAATGTTTTCAAAGGAAAAACTTATAACATGTTATTATTTCATGTATATAAATGTTCTTCATGATAATGTTTAACTTGACCTTAAATGATCTCCATTCTGCTAAAACTCTGATAACATTTTACATACCGCTGTTATAACCAAATAATGAATTATGCTGATGTTGTAATAAAAGTGATGTAAGAAATGGCAAAGATGTTGTAAGCTTTATCTCTCATCTATGATCCTGATGAAAAATGTGGATTTTTGAGTTCTCCCGTTGGGTGTGCTCGACAGAATCGCAGAGTTTAGTGCGCTCCCTTGGGTACTTAGTGTCTAATAGAAGACAAGTATGCTTAGGAGGGCATTAGATTAGGTGGTTCTGCCACATCAGCGAAGCGAACGGGCACTAAAACATGGACTAGAGACTAAAATGTAGTATTCCCTTGAGGGCTGCTAATTAGGACTAATAGACCCTTTACAGCCCATACCCCTCCCTCTCTTTTCTCCCTCACAGTCTCTCTCCTCCCCTTTAGTCCTTTTAGTCCCTAAAAACAAACACCATTTTAGTTCATGTTTTAGTCTCTGGTCCTAGGACGAGAGAAAAGAACACGTCCTTAGGGCCTGTTTGACAGTTTAGATGGAGAAGCCCTGCCAAACAGTTTAGATGGAGGAGCCGTTTTGAGCACTTTTTCAATGAAAAAAGCTGGAGCCGTTTTGGAGGAGCTACAAATTATGGCTTCTTCAAAATGGCTCCAGCTCCTCTAGAGAAGCCCATGGAGAGGACCGCTCCCAAACACACTCTTATTATTTCATTGTGACATGAAGATAACTCAAAAGGTCAAAAAGTTCACCATGTGTTGCGCGCTTAAGACATGGCACGGAGTTGTAAATTGCACTTACCTCTGTTCATTTGTTCCATGACCAAAGGTCCATTTGGAGAGGCTGTCTCTGGCTCGGGTTCCTTCACCATACTAGTACTATGGCGGAGTCAGCATGTGCCTCAAATATGCAGCTTATTCAGCTCCTCCTATTCTTAGTTCATTTTTAGTGGGGACGGACCTGTTTTCATAGCCACAATACACTACAGTTACAAAACCATGTTGTATAGTGCTCACCTCAAAAACCGCAACAAACATAGCCACAATACACTACAATTACAAAACCATGTTGTATAGTGCTCACCTCAAAAACCGCAACAAACGGGGCCTAATAATCATTCGCCGTAGTTGAAATATTTCCAGTTTTAGAGAAAGATTGTACGAATCTGGTGTGCCATATACTAGAATTTCAATGACAGTGCAACATCACATTATAGAATATGTGCTCTATAAAAAATCAATGAGGCAACGCACTTGCACTATTTATATTTTCAGTAGTTGAGTACTCGTGCATTGCTACAGGCATACATAGAATCTCATTGTGTAAGCTACACCGGTAAAACATATGTAAAATCTCATAACATGTAGTAAATGTTGAAAATTGGATCCTATCGAACAATTTTGTCAGCAACTTTGGGCCGCTATCTGTAACGGAACCGTCCAAATTATAAGAGCACAAGTATAAAAACAATCACCGAAGTGATCAAATTCTCACACTTGAGCCCATATAACTCCGGTAGTCCAATGAAATCACGAGGGATTTCAAACCAACCAATATACAAGCCAAGATCGTAGTGATTCAACATAACAAGTCACATGTTACAACCATTTCACAAGTAATTCAATATACATCGGAGTTTAACATAGTTACTACAACTTAAGTTCAAAAGTAGCGGAAGCAAAATGATTTGAAACTAACATTATTCTTATTTCAAATACATGCCAGTACCACGGTGACTTCCAACAAAAGCATTAGAGATAAGGTGAATAAGAAGGATCATGCCCGTGATCACACTCCGCCTCTATGGCAGGAGCCAACCAACTCTTGCAGTCGCCATGATACATCGCAACCTGCAACAAGTGGGGATAAAACCCTGAGTACGACAAAGTACTCAGCTAGACTTACCCGTCAGAAACCAGAAATAAGGTGACACCAAGGATCATGCAAGGCTGATATGAAGTGGGGCTAGCTTGACAACATTTTGCATAAAAGCTTAATATAGATGATCAATCATTAATGCTTAAGCATCAAGTTAATTATCATTAACCTATCATCTATATTAGAACCTGTACTAGAGCACTCACTTTATTAGGAGCAAACAATATTAACCATAGCAGGTATAAATTGAGGCAACCTTTTCATCGTGATCCAATTAACCATCCGTTCAATTTAATTGAATCTACGTTGCCGCTGCTCAAGTCAAGTGCTCACTAACCGGGAGCGACGGCGATTCGAATCGAATTCCTATCCAGCTGGAGGGGAATTTTTAACACTCACCGTGCAGACCCCTGCCAGGGTCGCACAGGCCACCTTTTCATATGATTCAGGAATCGCGGGTCCGAATGATGTCGTGACCCCAAGGGTGACACTCTGCCAGGTGATAGGGACTCTAACCCCCCCTTGGTCTCACGCCAATGTCCCCAAACACATCCTTTCTCTCCTCCAAGAAGCAACCTACCATTCGATTCCCGGCCTGAATCACATTACTCGGCTTCGCGGTCGGAACAACTTATCCGGCCAACTAAGTGTTAGACTGCGTTCAACATGACTCAAGGACGTACAGCGAATCGGTCCTTAAACGACTCAGACGGGGATAGATCCACACCAAAGACCTCCATGCCTTGTCGCTTCACTATCATCATCCCGCCCGGTCTCATTTTATTTTATTAACACATGGTTCCATTCTACGATAGCAAATATAGCCAACCGTGCCATATATGAATATCCCTATATCTCGCAGGTGACAGGAAATCACCTGACTTCTACCGCTTAAAGCAGGGCTAAGCATCTACTCGATCCTAGTCTATGTAGGATTTAAGGATTCATATATCTGGACAAGGAATGATATAATGCAGCAAGGGTTTCCAACCAACTCCTACCACTTAATGAAACAATACTTATAACATATATATATATATATATATAATTAATTGCTTTGAAGATAGGAGGCTTATAATGCTTCGGGGCTTGCCTGGGATCCGACTTAAGTTAGAGTATGTCAGATAAAACTCGCTTGGCGAGCATTCCCTCCGTCTAACACTTGTTCGGTCCTTCTATCTTCGGAATGGATCCACCAACTCCATCTTCGGGTTTGGCTCCACATCAGGTCCTTCGCGTGTTTCAGCTAGCGTACCTAAATGAGATGCAATAATGCATATGTATGAATGCATAGAAGTGCAATAAACAGAGTAATCAAACAAACATACCAAAGTTCACATAAGCACCTAGAGCTAATTAACTTAATCCTTATTAGGGCACAACATAGAAGATTGCAAGCACATCAATCAAGACACAAGTCTTATAAGATCCTAGGGTACCAACCCAAGTACTTTCAAAGGTATGAGTTACACTTCAACACACTAGCATGGCAAAGTTAATCAAAGCACTACAACTAAAATCTATCACTTTCTGGACATCCATACAGTAGCTCAGTAAATCAATCATAACTGGAGATCCCTAAATCCCAATGACTTGCAAGAGGACATTCTGGAAAGCTTATGAAATTGTCCTCAATTCATTTAATATCCACTAAGCCTGATTCCCAAGTTTAATTGGTCGAAAAGATGAAACTACAGACTCTAGTCTGCTCCAAACAGAGAGCAACCAAATCTGGAACCTGACTTTAAACATCTATAACTCCTAAACCACATTGTTAAATGCCACCAAATTTTAACAAAAGCTAGATACATAAATTATCTACAACTTTTGTATAAACAAGTTTCACAACAAAGCACATTATCATGAAGAACTTTGCTAAGTTCCCAGATCTGTCCAGAAAACTCGTTTGCAAGAAATAATTATTAACTTATGTTGCAAACATATAATTAGACAAAACCAACTTTACCAACATTTCACACATGACTAATGAACACCAGAAAACATAGTGTCCATCCCTAAATAATTTCTTTTAATGCATTTTCTTAATTTATTTAGATAATTTGGTGGAATTATGAACACATATCAAAAGTGCATAATAAATTCTACCAAAATTACAGAGGCCTACACATGCTCCCAAAAGTCCACTATCCAAATTTGAAACCATTTGGATATGTATAACAACCTCTATGAAAAAGACAAATGGCTATAGCAATAAATCATGTGAGAGCAAGTTAAACTTAACACTCAATATTTTCTGTGAACACAAGGCCATATTATTAATCAATATGATAGAGAAACATCATACTAAGGTGATGGGGCAACATTTTCTATTTTATCATTTATATATTATTTATAAACTATTTATCAAGCTATAAACAAGTTAAATCAATAACTTGAGCATACAGTAAGCAATGGCCATGAAATTTATACCACAATACATCCATAGCATGACAAGCCTACCATAAAAATTTCACATCAATTGGAGCAGCACAACTCAAGATATAATAATAACAAGCAATATAATGTAAATTCCTTATTTATCAAGGTCCAATCAAAACCCTAAGAAAAAAGTGAACAAATAATGTGTTTAATATTTTTCATAGCAATTAAATGTCATTAAAAAATTAACAAAATAAGAATCACTATTTTTGGAGTTCTAAAACTTCAGATCTTGCTCTGGTCAAGTTTAAAGGCATTTTTAGAGCACTTTTAAAACTTAAATAAAGACATCAGAAAATATCTACAAACATATAGAATTTTATGACTCTACTACAAAGATCTCTTCTCAAGGTTTCCAAAAAGTCCCCATTTACTATTTTTGGAATTACCTAACAGGAGATATAAATTTTAGAAGATTTACATCAAATATGATATTCAAAAACGAAATTAAGTACTTAACTCTAGACATGCTAGGTGCACCCGGTCGTGTACCCCAACTAAACCATTCATAACCGACACGTGGGACCCCTGGTTCAGCCGGGCCCGCACGTCAGTCACCCAACAGAGAGACACCGAGGAAATACAGAGAGAGAGGGAGACTGCCTTCTTCCTCACGGACGGTCGAGCAGGGAAGGAGACAGGGCCGGCCCGGCCTCGGGCCAGCGGCGGCCGACGACGGCGGTGGACTGGTTGGCCGGCATCGCGGCTGCCCAGCGCGTTCGCCTGCACTGGCGGTGTGAGCTGAGGTGGCTTGTGGCCTCTTGGCCACGGAGGCAGGCGGCTGCGGCCGCGGCCATCGGCGGTAGGCGAGCACCGGCAGTGGTGGACCGAGGGGAAGGCAGCGTGAGCACCGGTGAGCCCACGCGCGTCTGAAAGGTCTTGATGGCTAGAGGAGGGTGAATAGCCTATTAAAATTTTCTACAAAGACAAGCTAAACAAGTTTATCAATAAAACAAATAGCGAGATACGAGTTTTGCTTAGCCTACGGGGTGTTTGCAAGCCACCTAACCAATTCACAATTCTAGTAATTGCACTCAACCGCACAAGTCAAACCGAGAAGGAAACTACAACTAGCAAGCTACACAAAGAAGCTACTCTAGCAAAGCTAACTAGCTAGCAAAGATAACTAAGAAAGTAATGTGGAGTTAAGTTAGGAGGGTATCACCGAGGGGCGAAGTATTGAGCCAACCAATATGATCAACAATGAATACCAAGATAACCAAACACCGGGATCAATCAATCACAATATGAAAGTGATGACACGAAGATTTATCCCGAGGTTCACG
This sequence comes from Saccharum hybrid cultivar R570, assembly GCA_038087645.1. NCBI lineage: Eukaryota > Viridiplantae > Streptophyta > Magnoliopsida > Poales > Poaceae > Saccharum > Saccharum hybrid cultivar. Next base: position 2,093,614 of record JAQSUU010000579.1, on the reverse strand, counting down.
TGCTTGCCGGCACGCTAGTCCCCGTTGTGTCCCTCTTCACCACGTGGTTCGGTGGCTAATCGGTCACACACCGAGCCTCTCAAAAGGCGCCACAAGAACCTATCAAATGGCAAAAGGTTGCAATGACACGAGCAATATACTAATGTTGCCTTTGGCGCTTCGCCGAGGTAGGCACAAACCCCTCACAATTACCGAAGGTGGCCAAGAACAAACACCAACTCTTGCCAACGCCTCCAAGCTGCTACAAGCCGTCTAGGTGGCGGCAACCACCAAGAGAAACAAGAATCCCGCAGCAAATCAACCACCAAGTGCCAACTAGATGCTATCTCACAATGCAAATGCACTTGGATCACTCAATCTCACTTCGAATATGCAAAGAAGCAAGAGAGATGAGTGGGAGGGGAGTTGCTTGGCTCAAAGTGCTCACAAGTATGTCAAATGTTCGAAAAATATCCGAGAGTGAGAGCCTTGAGCCGGCCAACGAGTATTTATAGACGTACCCCTTCGAATATAGCCGTTAGAAACTTAAACAGCCGAAATCGGGCTGACCGGACGCGCTGGTCCAACTGACCGGACGCGCCGGTCGCCCAACGGCTAACTCGTGAAGTACTGACCGGACGCGCTGGTCCAAACGACCGGACGCGCTGGTCGCCCAACGGCTAACTGCGAAACAACGACCGGACGCGCTGGTCCAACTGACCGGACGCGCCGGGAACGACCGGACGCGCTGGTCCCGTGAAGGACCGGACGCGCTGGTCGCCTGAGTAGCGCTCAACGAAGTAGTGACCGGACGCGCTGAAGAAAATGACCGGACGCGACAGTGACAGCGTCCGGTTAGAGTCCAGTAAGCTCCCTGAACGACCGGACGCGTCCGATCATCAGTGACCGGACGCGCCTCGCGTCCGATCATCGAACTGAAAATCGCGCAGACACTGAACACTGACCGGACGCGTCCGGTCATGCAAGGACCGCGTCCGGTTCAGCGTCCGGTCACCTCTGTGACCTCCGTTCGCCTCCGTTTCTTTTCTGGACTTTCGGCGTAGTGGAAAATAGGCATTTCAACTTCTCAAAAATGCCTGAATCCCGTGCTCGCAAGCTCGGCGGGAGGGAGAGAGAGACCCAAACCCTCTCTACCGCTTAAACTCTACCGCCATCGCAAATGTGCTAACACCACCAAGTGATCTCGTCATGTGTGAGTGTGTTAGCATTTTCACAATCATTTTTCGAGGCGATATTAGTTCTATCCAAATGCATATGATCATGAAATGCACATCTAGAGGCACTTAGGAGTTCAATAGCCGCGTCATTCCCCTCTTTATAGTACGGCTATCTATCCTATAATGTAACCACACCCACTAGGTGTCTTGATTACTAAAACACAACCCTTAAGCATATACCTTTGCCGTGATTACATAGGGTTGTGTCCAAATCCAAGTGTGGCCATCATGATCACCATGTCCATCTTGCCACCAACCTTGGAATGTACTAATCCTCATATGCTACATACAACTTAGGCATAGGATTAGTACTTAGGCATTGTCACTAATTACCAACACCAAACATAGGACTTTCAATCTCCCCCTTGTTGGTAATTGGTGACAAACCTTTCACAAAGATATTATGATAAAATTTTGATTGAAACCATGTCACATTGTCCAAGTATATTACCATGTGTAAGAATTATGGACATGTGATCATGAATTCAAATTGATAGCAATGGCTCCCCCTACATGTATGCTATATGTTTTGATTTTGGAAGCATACATGTTAGATAGGAAAGATTAGGAGCATTGACTACCAATAGGTGCTAAGTGTTTAAGATTATAGACCTTTGAAGCGTGATACCATCGGAGTAGCGATAAACTGCATCTTAGCACCTTGTGTAGTTAGATTCCACTTGTAAAAGCATAAATATAACTAGAAACCTTATGAGATCAACATTATAAGCAAGGCTCTAGTACCACTATGAAAAACATGGAGCAAGAAAAATCTAACTACTTCCTATTCATGCTAGTACCTCAATACACCATTCAAATTATACTAGCAAGTCATCACACAAGCAATGTATCGGAGAAAAAGAAATGCATAACCATGCATCATACATATGAAGTGCACATGGAAATGCAACATTCATGTTTAAGAGCTTGCTCCCCCTACTTGTGTGCTCAAAATTTTAGTTGATCCCCTTCTTTTATCAAATTTTCCCTTTTTAGGATTTATCTTTGTGAACAACATTTTTCTCCCCCACAACATTTTTGAACAACATCTCCCCCACAACATTTTTGAGTTCTATCTTTGTGAACAACATTTTCTCCCCCTTTGGCACCAATTGACCACAAGGAGCAAACTTTAGATAGATTATCATATTGAAATATGGGGTAAGGATCAAGTTTATGATTCAACCTAGATTGCTTGCATAAATAAAATACTTCGGTTTGAACCAAGGGCAAGCTTCTTCACACCTCACTAGAAGGGTTATCATGCACCATGTTGAAGCAAATATTTAGACAAGTGATCTAGATTAAACACTTAGGATCACAAGCTACTTAAACAAGTTATATGCTACCACTAGATCATACAAGTCATGGAAACAATAGTGGTACCATATAAACTTCTAATTCATTTGATTTTCATGAATGAGCCTAGAACATGTAAATTATGACTAGATGCACTAAACAAGTCCTTAGCATAGAATGTATGACATGTCAACCAATTGTACCTTGGGGCTTGAAGGAGAGGCATGTCATATATGGGGTGCATCAACTCATGTTGGAGAAATCAAGTATGTTCAACTCATTCTTTAGCTTGTGAAATCTCTTCTCATCAAGTGGCTTGGTGAATAGATCGGCTAATTGATCTTCGGTGCCCACACTCTCAATAGCAATGTCACCCTTTTATTGATGATCTCTAATGAAATGATGACGAACATCAATATGCTTTGTTCTTTGATGTTGAACCGGATTGTTGGTTAGCTTCACGGCACTTTCATTGTCACATAGCAATGGCACATTCTTGAAATTGATTCCAAAGTCTTTCAATGTTGCCTTCATCCATAAGATTTGTGCACAACAACTACCCGCGGCGATATATTCGGCTTCGGCGGTAGATAGTGCAATACTATTTTATTTCTTGGATGACCATGAGACAAGTGATCTTCCCAACAATTGACAAGTCCCGGAAGTGCTCTTTCTCTCCACTTTGTCACCGGCATAGTCAGAATCCGAATATCCAACTAGCTCAAAACTAGCACCCTTGGGATACCACAATCCAACATCTTGTGTATGCTTCAAGTACCTCAATATTCTCTTTGTTGCCTTCAAATGACTTTCTCTTGGTGAGGCTTGAAATCTTGCATACATGCATACACTAAACATTACATCGGGCCTTGATGCCGTTACATAGAGTAGGCTACCAATCATTGATCTATATAACTTTTGATCCACCATGTTGCCACTTTTGTCACTATCCAAACTTCCACTAGTGCTCATTGGAGTTGTAATGCCCTTTGCATCTTCCATGCCAAACTTCTTGAGCATATCTTTGATGTACTTGGTTTGACTCACAAATGTTCCTTCCTTCATTTGTTTGATTTGAAGTCTAAGAAAGAAACTAAGTTCACCAATCATTGACATTTCAAATTCCTTTGCCATCATTTTCCCAAACTCATCACAATAATCTTGATTGGTTGAACCGAATATGATATCATCAACATATATTTGCAACACAAACAAGTCTTTCCCAATCTTCTTGGTGAATAGAGTAGTATCAACTTTGCCCATGACAAATCCTTTAGATAACAAGAAATCCCTCAATCTTTCATACCATGCTCTAGGTGCTTGCTTCAATCCATATAAAGCTTTTCTCAACTTGTATACATGATTGGGTTTCTTGTCATCTTCAAAACCGGGAGGTTGCTTCACATACACCTCCTCTTGAATGTACCCATTGAGAAATGCACTCTTTACATCCATTTGATATAGCTTGATATTGTGAGCACAAGCATAGGCAAGTAAGATCCTAATTGCTTCCAATCTTGCAACCGGGGCATAAGTTTCACCAAAGTCAAGACCCTCTATTTGTGTGTAACTTTGAGCCACTAGTCTTGCTTTGTTCCTTACTACTATCCCATCTTGATCTTGCTTGTTGCGAAAGACCCATCTTGTTCCAATGACATTATGATCCTTAGGCCTCTCAACTAATTCCCATACTTCATTTCTCTTGAAATTGTTGAGCTCTTCATGCATTGCATTTACCCAATCCGGATCTCTCAATGCTCTATCAATATTCTCGGGTTCTTCCATTGACACAAAAGAAGAGTGACCACAAAATGATGTCAATCTTGATCTAGTTTGAACTCCTCTTTGTATGTCACCAATGATGGAATCCAATGGATGGTCTCTTGCAATGTTAGTTGGTTGAAGCACTTGGACTTCATTGCTTGGATGTTGATGTTGATCATGAGTTGGAGATGATGAACTAGCCACTTGTTTATCTTGTTGCACTTGAGATGATGTACTAGCTTGATTTTGCATTAGAGAGCCACTAGCTTGTGTAATTGGACTTTGGAGCACTTGATCTTTGTTGTCATCCACATCAATTACTTGTTTTGGTCTAATATCACCAATATCCATCTCTTTCATAGCATTACTCAATTGAGTTCCTCTCACATCATCCAAGTTATCTTCTTCATCTTGAGAGCCATTTGTTTCATCAAACTCAACATCATGTACTTCTTCAAGTAAACCACTAGTCAAATTCCAAACTCTATAAGCTTTGCTAGTAGTTGAGTAACCAAGTAGGAAGCCTTCATCACATTTCTTTTCAAACTTGCTCAATCTAGTGCCTTTCTTCAAAATATAGCATTTGCAACCAAATACCCGAAAGTATGCAATATTGGGCTTTCTTCCATTTAAGATCCCATATGGTGTCTTTTCTAGGAACTTATGGCAATAGAGGCGGTTGCTATAGAAGCAAGCCGTGTTGATTGCTTCGGCCCAAAATGAATAACTCACATTATACTCATTCAACATTGATCTTGCCATATCAATTAAGGTTCTATTCTTCCTCTCAACTAAGCCATTAGATTGAGGTGTATACTTGGCCGAGAATTGATGCTTGATTCCAAGCTCATCACATAGCTCATCAATTCTTGTGTTTCTAAACTCACTTCCATTGTCACTTCTTACTTTCTTGATTGTGGTCTCAAACTCATTTTGCACTCTCTTGATGAACTTCTTGAATATGTCAAATACATCACTCTTGTCCCCAAGAAAGAATACCCATGTGTATCTAGTGAAATCATCCACAATCACAAAGCCATACTTGTTGCCACCAATGCTAGTGTATGTAGTTGTCCCAAATAGATCCATGTGCAACAACTCAAATGCCTTGGAAGTACTCATAATGCTTTTCAATGGATGAGTGTTGCCTACTTGCTTTCCAGCTTGACATGCACTACATAGCTTATCTTTCTCAAATGTGACATCCTTCAAGCATCTAACTAAGTCATGCTTCACTAACTTGTTCAATTGCTTCATGCCAACATGACCAAGTCTTCTATGCCATAACCAACCCATACTTGATTTAGTGAGCAAGCATGTTGAAAGTTGAGTGTCACTAGCATTGAAATCAACCAAGTATAGATTCTCAAATCTAAAGCCTTTGAAGATCAAGTTAGAGCCATCAACACTAACTATCTCCACATCATCAACACCAAATATGCACTTGAAACCGAGATCACACAATTGAGCAACCGACAACAAGTTGAAATTGAGCTTTTCAACTAATAGCACATTGGAAATACTATGATCATTTGAGATTGCAATCCTTCCAAGAGCCTTTACATTACCCTTGCTATTGTCACCAAATGTGATGCTATCAATGCCACTATCATTTGATTTGAGAGAGTTGAACATTCTTGAATCACCGGTCATATGTTGAGAGCACCGACTATCAAGCACCCAATGCCTTCCTCCGGCCTTATAATTTACCTATAAAACAAATTAATGTTTCTTAGGTACCCATACTTGCTTGGGTCCTTGGAGGTTAGTCACTAAGCTCTTTGGTACCCAAATGGCCTTCTTCTTTGGGCCCACAATTGGTGTACCAACAAACCTAGCACTCACACCTTTCTCACCCTTGGTAAGCACATAACAAGAATCAAAAGGAATGTAAGGTACATTAGCATTTTTCTTGTTCTTGTTCATTTTATTGCAATTAATCTCTAGATGCCCAACTTGCTTGCATCTATTGCAATAACGACCATTGCTCTTCACAAAGCTAGGCTTGTGAGTTGCAAAGGCCGCCTTGCCTTTCTTGGGAGTATAGCCCAAACCCTCTTTGTTAAGAGAGAACCTTTGGCTACCCAAGCATTTTAGCAAGCGAGCATCCCCACCATAGGCATTGCCTAATGCGCGGGTGAGATCATCCACCTCTCTCTTGAGAGTCTTATTCTCAACCACAAGTGATGAATCACTAGTAGTAGAGGTAGAGTTGGTTGTGGTGGATGATGATGAGCTACATGAAGCATTAGTAGGACCAACAAATAAAGAGTCATCAATAATATCACATGTTAGTCCAATATCACAAGTGACAATCACTTGCTCCTCCTTAGCTTCCTTCATGAGCTTCTCCAACTTGAGGTCCTTCTCCTTGATGAGCTCAAGTAGAGAGGAGTGGGCTTCCTTAAGCCTAGTGTGAGCAACTTCAAGGTCCTCGTGGTCTTCCTTTAGACACTCACGAGAGGCCTCTAGCTCATCAAAGGATTTCCTAAGAGCTTTGAGCTCTTGTTCAATTCCTTTGCACTCCTTATTTTTTTTGAGAGCAAGAAGCTCCTCTATCAAGGCATCATTTTCATTGCACTTAGCAATGAACTCTTGTTCCAAGATTTTGTATTTCTTGGTTGTCCTCTTGTAGCCCTTGCTCATTTGATCTATTACGCCTAATAGATCATCCTTGGAGTAGTCCTCATCCTCCTCATCATCACTCCTACAATCATCACTAGCACAAGAATCATCATCACTATCATCATATTTTACCTTGGTAGGCTTGGCCATAAGGCATGTCGATGTAGTGTCGAAGATGTATGACTTGTTGGAGAGGGCGATGTTTGCAATGGCTCGCCGAGTGATCCTCTCATCATCACTAGAGCTTGCATCATCATCACTATCGGAGTTGCCACTATCCCAAGTGACTACATAACCACCACCCTTCTTCTTCTTGTTGAAGGTGAAGCTCTTCTTTGTTTTCTTCTCATTCTCTTTCTTGTTCTTCTTGAGCTTCAAGTCCTCATTATGAAGTCTCTTATCTTCATAGGGGCAATCCCCCACTATGTGATTGGGGTTATTGCAATTGTAGCAAAGGATCTTTGCCTTTATAGTGTCTCTCCTCTTTCTTGCCCCATATCCTTTCTTCTTCATGAACCTTCCCATCTTGTGCACAAGGAGGGCCATGGTCTCATCATCGAATGGATCATCATCATCACTCTCCACCTTGCTCTTGCCCTTAGAGGATGAAGCCTTGAATGCAATAGGCTTCTCTTGCTTGACCTTGGTCTCCTTCTTCTCTTCTACCTCATCTTCATCATCATTGTATTGGGCATCGGTCATTATATCTCCAAGCACATTGGTTGGTTTGACCTTGTCCAATCCTTCTCTAAAGATTATTCTTCTCAAGGTGGCAAACTTCTTGGGTAAGCACATCAAGAACTTGTGTGAGAAGTCCTTGTCCTCAATCTTCTCCCCAAGCCCCTTGAGATCATTGACAATGACTTGGAGCCTATAGAACATCTCCGGTATGGACTCATCATCCTTCATCTTGAAGCTTGCAAACTTATCCTTGAGCATATAGAGCTTGGCACTCTTTACCGTTGAAGTGCCCTCTATGTTTCCTCTAATCTTGTCCAAAGCTCATTTGCCTTTTCAAGATCTTTGATTTGCTCAAATACTTTATCATCAACGGCATTATAGATTGTGTAAAGTGCCGCCGTGTTGCATTGTTTGTTGATGCGGTCATTGGGAGTGAGGTTTTCCTCATCAAGAATGATATATCCTTCTTTGGTCACATCCCAAACCTTCTCATGTATATTGCCTAGATATTGCTTCATCTTCCTTTTCCAATGATCAAAGGAAGAGACGCCATCAAAGAATAGAGGCTTGCCATTAACATGATTGAACATAACTTGAGCCATCTTACACCGAGGTTGTTAAGCCTTACAAACGGTGACCATGGCTCTGATACCACTTGAAAGGTCTTGATGGCTAGAGGGGGGTGAATAGCCTATTAAAATTTTCTACAAAGACAAGCTAAACAAGTTTATCAATAAAACAAATAGCGAGATACGAGTTTTGCTTAGCCTACGAGGTATTTGCAAGCCACCTAACCAATTCACAATTCTAGTAATTGCACTCAACCGCACAAGTCAAAACGAGAAGGAAACTACAACTAGCAAGCTACACAAAGAAGCTACTCTAGCAAAGCTAACTAGCTAGCAAAGATAACTAAGAAAGTAATGTGGAGTTAAGTTAGGAGGGTATCACCGAGGGGCGAAGTATTGAGCCAACCAATACGATCAACAATGAATACCAAGATAACCGAACACCGGGATCAATCAATCACAATATGAAAGTGATGACACGAAGATTTATCCCGAGGTTCACGTGCTTGCCGGCACGCTAGTCCCCGTTGTGTCCCTCTTCACCACGTGGTTCGGTGGCTAATCGGTCACACACCGAGCCTCTCAAAAGGCGCCACAAGAACCTACCAAATGGCAAAAGGTTGCAATGACACGAGCAATATACTAATGTTGCCTTTGGCGCTTCACCGAGGTAGGCACAAACCCCTCACAATCACCGGAGGTGGCCAGGAACAAACACCAACTCTTGCCAACGCCTTCAAGCTGCTACAAGCCGTCTAGGTGGCGGCAACCACCAAGAGAAACAAGAATCCCGCAGCAAATCAACCACCAAGTGCCAACTAGATGCTATCTCACAATGCAAATGCACTTGGATCACTCAATCTCACTTCGAATATGCAAAGAAGCAAGAGAGATGAGTGGGAGGGGAGTTGCTTGGCTTAAAGTGCTCACAAGTATGTCAAATGTTCGAAAAATATCCGAGAGTGAGAGCCTTGAGCCGGCCAACGAGTATTTATAGACGTACCCCTTCGAATATAGCCGTTAGAAACTTGAACAGCCGAAATCGGGCTGACCGGACGCGCTGGTCCAACTGACCGGACGCGCCGGTCGCCCAACGGCTAACTCGTGAAGTACTGACCGGACGCGCTGGTCCAAACGACCGGACGCGCTGGTCGCCCAACGGCTAACTGCGAAACAACGACCGGACGCGCTGGTCCAACTGACCGGACGCGCCGGGAACGACCGGACGCGCTGGTCCCGTGAAGGACCGGACGCGCTGGTCGCCTGAGCAGCGCTCAACGAAGTAGTGACCGGACGCGCTGAAGAAAATGACCGGACGCGACAGTGACAGCGTCCGGTTAGAGTCCAGTAAGCTCCCTGAACGACCGGACGCGTCCGATCATCAGTGACCGGACGCGCCTCGCGTCCGATCATCGAACTGAAAATCGCGCAGACACTGAACACTGACCGGACGCGTCCGGTCATGCAAGGACCGCGTCCGGTTCAGCGTCCGGTCACCTCTGTGACCTCCGTTCGCCTCCGTTTCTTTTCCGGACTTTCGGCGTAGTGGAAAATAGGCATTTCAACTTCTCAAAAACGCCTGAATCCCGCGCTCGCAAGCTCGGCGGGAGGGAGAGAGAGAGAGACCCAAACCCTCTCTACCGCTTAAACTCTACCGCCATCGCAAATGTGCTAACACCACCAAGTGATCTCGTCATGTGTGAGTGTGTTAGCATTTTCACAATCATTTTTCGAGGCGATATTAGTTCTATCCAAATGCATATGATCATGAAATGCACATCTAGAGGCACTTAGGAGTTCAATAGCCGCGTCATTCCCCTCTTTATAGTACGGCTATCTATCCTATAATGTAACCACACCCACTAGGTGTCTTGGTTACTAAAACACAACCCTTAAGCATATACCTTTGCCTTGATTATATAGGGTTGCGTCCAAATCCAAGTGTGGCCATCATGATCACCATGTCCATCTTGCCACCAACCTTGGAATGTACTAATCCTCATATGCTACATACAACTTAGGCATAGGATTAGTACTTAGACATTGTCACTAATTACCAACACCAAACATAGGACTTTCAGCGTCCACGGGACCAATTGGCTCAGCTCGAGGCAACCCAAGATGGCTTGGCCACGGAAGCGGGTCGCGACGCGCGAGAAGCTCTGGCGGCGGCCGTCTGCAGCGCGCGAGAAAGCCAAGATGAAGGTGCGTCGAGGGCGGCGGATGGCGGTGAAGGTGCCACGGTACAAGGCTAGGACGGGAAAGGCATGGCGGGGTGGATTCATTGTTGGCCATGTAGCTCAATTTGGCCGGCAATGGTGGCCACGACCATCTGTGGTGTGCGCGCGCGTGAGCACGGACGGAGATGGGGAGTGCTCTGGTGCTGCTCGGCTTGCCAAACGCGAGAGGGAGCAGCAGGGCGGGGTAGAAGGCATGGACGCGCGGCGGTTTGGTGGGGTGCGGTGCGGCATGGTCGCCACGTGCACGGACACGCGGCGTCCCTGGCGAAGACGCTCCGGCGCATGGCCGCCACGCCCTTCCTAAGGGGCAATTCGTCGAGCACGTGGCAGGTGCCTCTGTGCCCATCTTGGAGGCCGATTTTGGGCCGGTTTTGTTCATATTTGGGCCAAAGGCCTTGAACCAAAGTTGTTGACCACAGCATGCTCTATATTTTCTATTTAAGGTGCATCATCATTTGGGCCACGGTTTAGTGGATAATTAAGCCTCAAACTAGCATTGTCAATGCATTGACAGCGATTACCAATCTTCAAAAATTGATGGTCAAAACAAGTCCAACAGATGTCATCTTGTTGTAGGTTATTCCCCATCATATAAGCTCCAACTTTTATAACAGGACCAACTCAAGTTGCTTAGTAAATTTTGGAGAACGTGACATGTCAATCTCAGGGTCCTTTGAGTGACAAAGTTGCAATTATGCTGTTTTAGTAATTGATTTTGGAGATCCAATTATACTCCAAATCTAATGACACTTGATTCATTGTGTCCCCCATGAACAACACTCCAACTCATATTAAGGAACCTAATTGAGCCACTATATGAAATTGGAGGATAAAATGTTTCCAACTTGTCAACTTTCTGTTGTCCACACGAGGACTTAGAATATTTTTCTAAGTGCTGAAAACAGCAGCTGATTCCACATTGTGATCTCTATTTGACTAGGTTAGAGGCCAAACTAGCTCTTGACCATTAAACCAAGTTTGTTCTACACAAGATGAACTACAACTTTTGTTTAAGGTCAAACCTCATAACTGGTACAGAAGTCAAACTTTTACTTTGGTCAAAGTATCAACTCGATAAAGCCGAAACTAGGGTTTTAGGCCAATCGAGGCAATATCTTGACATTTGCTCAATATGAACCCTTCATGACTTTTGTTGTAGAGTTCATGTAGAGTCATTTGGGCAAGTTTGCATGGTTTGGCTGATGATCTACAATTCCATTCACTTAATGATGCAAGTTCCAATAGGAATGGAACTTATCATTTCATGTGACTTTTTGATTCCAAACTCCATGAAACTTTTCCAGGGCTTAATATAGATAGTTATTGAGATGAGACATGTGAAGATACTTTGATAGCAACACCTAAGCATATATCTTTTAATTGAGCCTATATGTAAGCAAGGGTGCAATATCCAAGTTTAGGTTAGGCCCATCTCCACTTAATCTATCCTGTTTGAGCTCAAACCCACTGCCTAATTGGTGATAAACACCTGGGGTGTTACACTATCAGGCCTTGCCTTGAACGGAAACCTATTGCAAATTTGTTATAATAGACGTACTGTAGATTACAGAACCCTTGTCTCTCTGATTTTCAGTTGGGTGAATCATTGTTCTAAGCTTTTCGGGATGCCGTGCAAGAATTGCAGGAATTACTTATACTCAAATGTACTCAGGTTTGACAACCTTTCAAACGAAGAACAATGTTACTCAATCCCATACAAGGTAGAATAGAACTCAATTGCAAAGAAAGTCAATAGATAACCTTTAATAGATCTCCAAGAAACTGAGCTATTGTAAGGTGTGCGAGATAGAGGCTGAGGTAGAGTCTTTCCTTTATTACTTTGTGGTGTAAGATAATTGGGATAACCTCTAACAACTAAACTAGGACAACATATAGAAGAATCAGTAGCTATTTTAGAAAAAAAAATCATGGTGTCGAATTGTCAGCCTCAACAACTCCATGACAAAGCTCTAAATTTCTGCTTTTGGGAGTCATTTACGTGCTCCCACAAAAGCTTTTACAGTTTCAATCGGTGAAGAACCAATGTCATGCACCTAGAATGCCAATAAAAGCACAAGATAAGAGAAAACAACAAACAGAACAAAAAAAAGGAAAGATTCTTATTGTATTGCTTAAGCATTGTACATATACAACTCTCTAGCACACTCTCTGACTATAGGGGGGAGAGGGAGAGATATTAAAGAGATATTTACCTATATGGCCCTAGAAAAATGCCTCTTCCTTGTATGGCCCGATTTTTTTAACGTACCTGTATGACTCCAAAATGAAATTATCTTCCTTCTATGGCCTTCCGTCCGTTTTTAACACTCGACGGTGTTAAGTTAAGGGTAAAATAACCATTTTCACCCCTGGCAAAAAATAAAATAAAATGCAGAGTTTTGTTTGTCTGTTGTATATTTGGAGTAATATTGTGCAAATAAGTTCACACATAACAATACATAATATGTGTGTACTGTTATGTAATATTATGCAAATAAGTGTCAACTTATTTGCATAATATTACTCTAAATATACAAAAGACAAACAAAATTTTGCATTTTATTTATTTTTTTGCTAGGGGTAAATGATCATTTTATCCTTGACTTAACACCGTCAAGTGCCAAAAACGGACGGAAGGCCATATAAGGAAGATAATTTCATATTGGGGCCATACAGGTAAGTTCAAAAAAAATCGAGCTATACAAGAAAGAGACATTTTTTAAGGTCATACAGGTAAATATCTCGATATTAAAATGTGGGATACCTAAGAGGTAGTGCGATACCGCCCGCTCTCTAGCACACTCTCTCCTAGGCACTAGATGCAGTGCGATACCGCCCACTGCTGCACACTACATGCAAGTGCACAGGACCAGTGAGATCTAAAAGCATCTAGGCCCCTAGTTGGGTTTCGGTGATTAATGACAACACAAGATTAATGTGACTAACGTGTGTTTTGCAGAAGCAATTTGAGTTATGTCATAGTAATGATGAGTGATTGGGCAATTATGGTTTTCATGCCCCTATCGATGGAAATCATTTCGGTTTTTAAAGAATGGACGACAAGGTTAAGGACGGATTAGTCCTAAGTGTCGTTTTGTGTTGGAGAGACACTTAGAGTAGTTTAGGACTTTATTTTTTTCCTTTGGCCATACTATTAAAGGGTATGAACGAGTAGCTTGACCTAGGTAAGTCTAATGTGTTAGGTGTGGTGCACACTTGTCAAACTTAGCACTAGATAGCTTAGGGACAACCCAAAGATCAAATAGAGTTAACTTCATTCACAAAAGATTTTGAATTGAAAGTGTTTAGATGACTGGACGCTGGATAGGTTAGGACCGGACGCACCGGTGCCATGTTCGGTCAGTACTTGCGCGCAACAGAACCTCAGACAGAGACCAGACGTTGCACAGTGTTTTGTGCCTGACACGCGATACTCGCACTGTAGCAGTGTGGATGCACTGTAGCCAGTGTGGACTCGTGGTAGACTGAGGACCGGACGTTGAACAGTAAATGACCAGACACTGTGATTGCTGCGTCAGGTCAACATCAGAGGGCATCCAGAGAATGATTTCAGCGACAGGACGCGTCCGGTGGACACTGACCGGACGCTGGTTAGCGTCAGGTCAAACTCCAACGATTCTCTCTGACAAGACTGTGTATTGCAGCCGTGATGAACTGACCGGTGCGTCCGGTCACCTTGACCTGCGTGTTCTGTCACTTCGAAGTTTGCTGACTTGGACAGTAACGGTAATGTTTTGAATGGGGAGTATAAATATTTCTCCTACTCATCCATTTCAGCTCCCTTGTCCATTTGTTTAGCTGAGAAAACACTTTAGAGTGCAAGGGATAGTAAGAGCCTAGTGGTGTGATTAAGATTTGAGAATCAAAGATTAATGACATCATTAGTGCATAGGGAGTAGCAAGTGTGCATCCACCTTTCTCATTAGGCTTGTCATGGTCAAGTGAGAGTTTGTGCTTATTACTCTTGGTGATCGCCATCACCTAGACGGCTCGGTGGTGATTGAAAGCTTGATGATCATCAGGTGAAGCTTGTGGATGACCCAAGTCATCTTTGTGAGCAGTTGTGGGCGATTCACCGCGATGGAGTATCAAAGAATTAGCCCGTAGAGAGCATTTGATCATTGAGCGGATAAAGGTAGAGCTACACCTTTACGCGGGTGCTCCAACGAGGAATAGTGGGGAGTGACGACTCTCCGATACCTCAGAAAAACATCGCCGCGTTCATCTTCCTTTCTTTACTTTGAGCATTTACTTTTGAGCAATTCAATTCTTGTCTTTACATTCTTAGAATTGTCATGCTAGAGTAGGATTAGAACGTAGGGTGCAAAACTTTTGTGTGGTAGAAAAATAGAAACACTTTTAGGCACAAAGGGGTTGAAATGGGCTAAGTGTAGAACTTAATTATTGCAAGAAATTTAGAATTAGCCCAATTCACCTCCTTTCTTAAGCATCTTGATCCTTTCAAGATCGGAGTCTGGTCATTGGATTTTAGATATTCAATAAATATCAATATCTAGTTCTTAATAAATGCATTGCAATTTGAAATAGTATTTCATTTGGTAGAGCATACAAGACTAGGATGAAAATATATTTTAGTGAGAAAAATGTGTCTAATAGTACAACAGGAACTAAAGAAAGCCGGATTAAGAAAAAAGACCACACAAGGGCCAATGGAATGGATATTGCATATTGTATTCGTTCATTTCAATTCATAATGTTATCTTGATTTGTGAAGAATTATGACATTTTTAATTTGTGTAGAATTGAGTTCAGAGACAAAAGTGATGAGGAGTTTTGAATACATATACCTATTCAGCCTATTCCAACCCAACCCATTAGCAAGCCTTGCAGAGGCATAAACGACTCAAATGTTCCTCTACCTAGATCTGGTTTCCGTTGCGGCAATAAGATGCAACCATTCAAATCATGAGAACGGAAACAAAGAAATATGTATTCATTCACTTATTGAAAATAAGAATTTTTGAAACAAATCCGAAAGAAACCCATCTATTATTATAAGTAACATGAATTGCTGTCGTATGCATAATCGCATATACCATATCTTTAGCACGGATTTTTTTTTAATTTAGTTTGCCTGCATATCCAAATAAGCCTTTAGCAGGCACGTTAAATAAATTGTATTTAACATAAATGCATGGCACATTTTTGATAAAGTTATGGTAAAACATACAGACTCCAATTAGAGAAAGAAACGGACTCCAATTACATACAGAAAGAAAAGGTCTCTTAATCCGTTCTTAGTGTGGCGTCATACCAAACCCTTTGATTATATCTAGTCTAGATTTTATAAACGTGATAGCTGTAACTATAAATATTTGGAAAATGTATAAAGAATTTTTTTGCTACATTATGCAATTGGCTTTATTTCGAGAGACTAACAAAACTGTACTGCACCACTTCCACTAAGACACTTAGGTAGCTCTGCAGTTCATAGTTGGGTTTAAATCTGGCAAAGTGTGGAGCCTGACCCAAGCAAAATGTGTGTGATTCTCGCAAAAAGAAAAAGAAGAAAAAGAAGATGCAAAATGTCAAATGTGTGACGTGGGGCCGCTAGCATGCGGGCGGTTGCTTAGCTAGGATATGCATTGCCACAGCTGGCCGCGGAAGCAGGGGCAGGGGCAGTTTTCAGACTACCCGTCGTGGGTACTCTAAAACGATACTCTAAAGCTTTAGAGTATGAATATAGAGTAAAAACTGTTGCACTAGGTATTCTAAAACGATATTCTATTTTTTTCTCACTCTATATTTAGAGTGGTACTGTGCTTACTCTATACTCAATAGTGGCGGCTCCACTAACTAAACAAAGAAAAAAAATACTATAACTCACAAACCAAAAATTCAAATTAAATTTTGATTGTACCATTAAATTCGTCTCAATAAATCCTTCAAAACTAGATCACACATGGGTATATTTAGATAAAGTGATAAATGAGTCCCACAGTGGATAGAGGATGATATAGTGGATGGATGAGTGCGGAAGAATTGAGTATAGAGAAGAGAATCTTGCTGACTGGACATATAGAGAATGAATATAGAGGTCCATGAGTGTGGATAGTCTTACTCTATATTTATCCTCTGAAGTTTTAGAGTATCTTTTTACAGGACCACAACCGTAGGCACGCTATAAATTGCAGAGCGATAACCATCGCTTCCGTCGCATTTCCTTCCGTTCCGTTCCTTGTAAAGCTCAATCCAAAGGGAAGCAAAATCTTTCCTGCGACCGTCCGACGGACCACGTTCTGCCCAATCGCCAAGGTAATTATTCATTCCTCCTCTACTTTCTACTCTCTCTCTCTCTCTCTCTTCACAATTAGCCAATATATATTCACCCGGAGCTAATCTCCAATCGATTTGATTCTTGGCCTCTTCTTGTAACCCTCTCCGATCCCAAATCCGTGCCTATTCTGTCCGAAACCCCCGTGGTCTTGGGCCCTTTGTGTTAGATCTGTTGATTCGATGCTGAGCTTGTTTGTGACAAGTTGTTTTCTTGTCTCAACAAACACTTATCCCCTTTCCAGTTCTACTGATACTACTATCTTTTAGGGCGTGCCTGAGGTCACAAGAGCAATCTACCCTGAGATCACAAAGTAGATACTAGTAGTCTGCTTGTATTCCGTTTCTTCCAACGAAATCCCCCCTTTTCGCATTTCTGTTTCCAGAGGATGGAAGTGGTCACATGGGGTGGACCAGTTCCAAAAAATTCTATCTGTTGCTTGTTGGTGTAGGATCTTCCTGAATTTGTTTGGTTTGGCAGTTCAGCTTGTGCACACAGAGCTGTTACGTATCATCATGTATTCTGGATTTCGTTGCTAATTTGTTTATTAGTGGATAGTCCAAAGCTCTGCTACGGTTTTGTCATGTGCCCATGTGTGCTTCTGTCAGTTCAGGGGAACTAATTAGTTCAGCGTTGCTCAACTTACTGCTTAGACACTCAAAATCAAGGTCATACACATATACGTCATAGGGAGATTTGTACCTGAGTACCTCACTTGTTTTAGGCCAACTTATTCATATCTTTGAAATTAAAAAAAAATCAGGGACCATTATTTGCCTGATTAGTAAGCATGTGGTAAACAATCTCTCTATGAGTTTTGCTGATATGTGTGTCTCGGATACATCTTTAGTATCGGTGACTCAATTATGAGCTAACATCATGTACATCCACTGCTGCTATGTTACTGCTTTATTGTCTTCTTTTCCCTTCTTGGTGATTTTAGGGAATCAGGGTGTATAGACCATGTTATAATTGTCTGAAGTAGTTGATTAAGATGCCTGATATCCTAGTCGAGTCATGCATTAGTTGGATTCTGCATTTGTGCTTCTGCTGCTCTTTGGTTCCAACACGCCCATTTTTAATGTCTGCAAACTGCTTACTAGTACCGTATAATGCTCGAGTGTGGTTGTGTATTCTATCATCAAACTATGTGTGTTATAACTCCAGATTTCCCTTGTCATTTTTCATTCTGGGCTCCTGCATGTAAGGCTCCCAGCTATGGAAATAACTAGATGGATTCTTAATCTAATTTTGATTTGGTAATATTTGTCCTATATGTAAAACTTTTAAAATGTTTAATTCTATCAGGGTTGGATTAAACTTCTATCCTGTGCTGTTGGATTATGAATGTCTGTTCAACTTGTTGTAGCGGTTGGTCAGCTTTTCAACCCAGGTTGTATAGGGCTAGTTCTAGTAGCCTGATGCATGGTTATTAGGATTTAGTACTTCACTTCCTTTCGATCCTAGTTTTCTCCCAACCTACTACCTATTTTTGTAAAACTTTGTTATTTCTATTGTTAAATGGAAATGGGAGATACCCGGTTTTGGAAAGAGAACTTTGAAATTTGAATTGAATATATGTATTCTTTTTAGGAAAGAATTGAATACTTCTAAGTTCTGACTTCCTGTATAAACATTTTAAATCTGTTGGTTTCATTGTTAATTTATTCAAAACCTGGACAACAATTCTTTTGGATTCATTGAACAGTTTATGCTAGTTTCTTATCAAGGAAATGTTACAAACATGGGGTGTTATTTCTTTCCAGGTTAGTGGGACTAGTGGTCTTAAGATCCAGATTTCTTTGTTGTGCCTCTTGTTGTTTGACTCTTAATAACAGGATGTTATCAGTTGCATGTCAGCGTGAACTTTTTCCTGATAGGCTCAATTGCTTCAAATTGACTTGCTCATACATCTGAACTGAAGTTATGAGGGATGATCTCGTATGCCTGATTACTTAGCATTTCTTTCTTGAGCTACCAATCTGTATGATCAAGTGTGCTTTGTTGACTTGTCTGGGGCTTACTTCCTGTACATCTAGTGCTGCCAGGATACTTAGGTTTCTTGGTGTACCATGGAACAATTGTACTAAGTAGTTCATCCAGCAGTTCTAATTTTTCTTTCAAGTAGTGCTTCTGCTGCTATCTTGTTTTTGTGTTATATTTTATAATTTGTGGAAATATTGATTTGCAAACGGCCTGCTTCTTATAATGCTAGAATTGTGGTTATGAATTGAATGACCAACCCAGCTATATGCATGCACAATGTATATTGGTTTCCAACACCAGTTTTGCACCTTTTCAGTCTCCCATGCGTGATGTAGAGTGCCTAGCTGTGAGACACAGCAATGCAAGTCACTATAGAATATTCAAATGGCATGTTGTCATCTGGCTCGGAAGTAAACTAGCTAGTTCTTTATCTTCTATACATCAAGAAGATCATCCAAATTTGGTATCCTCTAAAATTAAATTTGAATGCTTTTTAGTTGGACTTTTATTGTCTGAACTCTAAAACATGTGGACTTGATTGTTAACTTATTCAAAAGCTGGAGTACAGTTTTGTTGTGATTTAATATTTGATGCTAATTCTTAATCAAGGAAACCATAGGGCGCTTTTTTCCAGTTCAGTGAAACTAGTTGGTCCGAAGAATCGAAGATATGGATTTCTTTGCACCTTGTTTGAATTCCTATAACAACGTATTGGTAGTCACACTCACACATCAGGATGAACTTTTACAGGATTGACTCACCTGTTTCAAATTAACTTGCTCATATCCCTGCCTAATTTGTTTGCGTGATCAGTCAGCATCTCTCTGAGTCACTAATCTGTATGTTCAAGTGTGCTTTGTTGACTTCTGTGTTTAATTGTTTCATCAATTTACCATCTGTATAAGCTGCCACAGTATATAGCTTTCTTAGCATGTGGTATCTTGGATCTTTAAGGTATCTGTTGTGTATTATGGAGCAATTGTGTTCAGTAATTCAGCAAGGGGTGCTGCTTTTTTCCTTTCAAGTCAACTAACGCTTATGCTTCCAAGGCTATTTTATTGCTACATCTAGTTTTACTGATAATGCTAGATTATAGTTAGTCTGCTAGAATGCCCATGGTTGCAACCGTGAGTACTCAGATATTAAAGTCACTATAGGATGTTGTGTTGTCATCAGTGCCTTATTTTTCCCAATACCTTTTTATAGGAATCAGTTTTGATGTTCTTCCGTGAAATTTAATTCGAATACATTTTAAAATTCTGAAACAACTGTATGACTTGAAAAATGCTCAATTTGCTTACGCTGGAGTCGAAACCTTCAATTAGTTGAAATTGAGCATATTATTGTCAACTTTGCCTCAACCTTTTCTTTTAGTCTTAGAAAAAAAAATTCTGCGTTTGCAATGTGGATTCACATATTTTTGGCATGAGTTTTGGCATCTCAGTATCTCACAACATTGTCATTGTAATGTTTTTTTTTGAGGGGATTGTCATTGTAATGTTGATACAGTTGAAATTGAGCATATTATTGTCAGCTTTTGTGCCTTATTTTTAGTCATGAGTTTTGGCATCTAACAACATATTTTTGCTTTTTTCTGCAGATGCAGATCTTTGTAAAGACCCTGACCAACAAGACCATCACCCTCGAGGTTGCATCATCTGATACAATCGACAACGTCAAGGTAAAGATTCAGGACAGGGAGGGGATTCTCCCTGACCAGCAGCGGCTTATCTTTGCTGGCAAGCAGCTCAAGGTTGGACGTACGCTAGCTGACTACAACATTCAGGAAGAGTCCACCCTGCATCTCGCTCTTCATCTCCATGGCGGCCGGTACATTGCCCGCAACTGCATTCCTGAGGTTGTTTCGTTATCTCACAGGACCACATCCTTCATAGTTAGTCTTACTTGCTCATTTGATCTATTCATTTGGCCGAGGCAGGCTGGTCTTATTTCTTTTCTTTTTGAAGGAACTTGGCAGGAGCTCTGTTCCTTCTGTTTAGACCGAGGAAGTGCACAACATTTTAGAATAGCCTCTAGACGACTTTATTCTCACTTCTCAGTAAGAACAATTAAAAGAAGTGATTTAATCAGAAATCTGCTCTGCATTTGCTTATCCATCAATTGAGTTTATTTGGGCAAGCAATTTAGGTCAGGGGTAGGTGGTTGAGGGCTAGGCTTGCCTTTGCTGACTACTGTAGGAGTGCCGGGGATGTTGCTGGTGGCAGCGGAGGTAGCATAGTGTTGATAGGTTAGCCGCTAGTGCGGGGCGGTAGCTAATGATAGAGCTCACGCTTTACAAACACGTCCATAGGATCTCATCTCACCGGGGATGGGTAGAATAGAAGAGCTAGAATTGTCTCGCTCCTTGGATGGATTTGAGCGAGTACATTTATAAGTGGAAACTTAATCTTAAGTTGACTCATGAAACAACCTGTATAACGAGTTGTCTTATAGTAATCGACAATTCGCTAATTTATGCATAAAATAAAAAGGAATGTTATGATGTACATGACAATAACTGAAACAATGGTGTAGAAGCTGTCCTAAAGTCCTAAATTTTAGGTTAAACTTCCATCGCTCTCCTCCCATCATTCATCATAATATAAGGACGGATAGCTGCAACTGTGCCGTGAGAGAGCGGGAAGGGTATAGAGGTATCAGGTACACTGGACGGTTGAACCTATGTCCAATGGTCCATAAAATTGACTTGTAATAAATAAGCAAAATTAAGGAAAGAGAGATACCTTATTAGAAAAATAGAAAAACTACCGATTTGGCATAATATTAGGCAAGGCTTGTGAACCCAGTCTTAGGAGGCTATGGATTTGGCACTATTTTAAACGTAGGTTGATGAAGCGAGGCGATCGTCCGTTTCAGGTCTTGTGAGGATGGAAGAGAGAAACCTTAGCCTTAATGATGTGATGACAAAGGTAGATCGAAAAGATAATATGAACTGTCCATTTTGTTTATTCCAACGACACCAACCGATGTAGATAACTAGATATGGTCCTTTCTTATTTATACTAGCAAATTTGCCCGTACTTCCAACGACACCAACCTATGGCCCCGTTCGGCTGTACTGATAAGTCGGCTGAAAAACATTGTTGGCTGATTTGTTGTGAGAGAAAAATATTGTTCTGACTGAAAAAACAAGCTGAAAAGTACAGATTATAAGCCGGATGAACAAGACCGTATAGTTTATTGACTCTGTACCGTCTTTAACGTACGTTGCTTGATTTCAAATGGGCACGAAAGGCTTCTATATATATATATATATATATATATATATATATATATATATATATATATATATATATATATATATATATATATATATATCCAATGATTATGTTATGTGTTTCAAAGGCTAACTTCAAATATGTGTTATTTAATAAACAAATTAGAAATTGTCTATCAAACAATATATCATCACAATAACGTACCCCCTCCGTTTCAAATCATAAGACATTTTGACATCTTGAGATAAACCGGCTTATCAGCCGGTTGAAGCTGATTTGTTGTGAGAGAAAAATACTATACCATGGCTAAAAAGTTAGGTTAATAAGTTTAAACGAATAGGGCTATACTGTTTTTACTATTTATTTAGATATAGTTTATATCTAAGTGCATAGTAAAAAATTATGAAGAGCGTAGCTAATGCATGCATGAAATAGACAATAGACAAACTAATAGTGAGGAAATTATTTCCTTGGCCGCCAAAAAAAGTGCTGCATAGTTTCTTGGTCTTTTTTTCTTGAACTTTTATTTGGCACTAAAAGAAATTTCCTTTGGTTTCTTTGCCCTTTCGCTAGTTTAATGGGCTAACGGTGTTAAGCTGTATGTGAAATGACTATTTTACCCCTCGCACCGAAGGCTACAGATCATAGGTCTTTCAGGCTGTTATAGGATATCTGGTTGGCCTAGAGAGGGGGTGAATAGGTCTGTTAAAACAAAACTTGAACTTTTATCAAATTCAACCTCCGGCACTACCGGGCCAGAACAACGGCACTGCCGCACCTGTAGACAACTTCGATGCACAATTCAAAATCTATGGAAGGAAATTTAGATCGGAGAAATTACTGAGCTTCCCGCAGGTATATGCTAGAAGTGGTAGAAACACCACACACAAGTAGATCGGCCATAAACCCTCGAAATCACCTCAACAATAATATAAAATGCAAGTGAAGTAAACAAACACAAGGTGAAATAATAATTTATCTCATGGTTCAGCTTGACACTAAGGCTTACCTAAGTCCACGTTGTTGAGGTTAGCCACTAAGGCTTAGGGCTTTGCAACCCTTTCTCGTTCTCAAGTCAAAAGAGTTAACTCTTGAGATGAGGAGTGCGTTTACTAGCTGCAAGAGATGGTTACAAACCTCTCGGGGCTGCCACATAAGTTGATAAGCTCCACGGGCGACGCTCTAGCCGGCTCACATAATTGAGAGACAGACAACAAATTGTAATTTAACGAATCAACATTTAATACATTTGTAATTGAATGCTCAAGGGTTATAGCAACTTTACTGAGACCAATCACATCCCCTTTGAATTGCCTCCAAAGACAATATTTTCATTTGAGTGTGTCATCGGGAAATATGATGAGAACATACTCCTTTCTTTGGTCATATGATTTGTGCATTCACTATCAAGCACCCAACTTGATCCACCGAAGGAGTATGCATATAAAACAAGTTTAGTTGCTAGATTTAGGTCTCCAACTAGTCTTGGGGCCTAGTCATAAGAAACTTAAGAACACAAATAGAAGTATTCCTATATACGTTGGTTTCTTTTCCAACATATTTTGTAACTAATTGACCACTGCTGTTATTCTTCAATATAAAACACGATGTCAAGCTTTGTCGAGGTGCATGGGTCATTGGTTGATAAGCATACTTGTTCTTGGTGCCTCATATTGATTCCTTATGCTTCTAGAAAACCTGTTTCTGCTGGAACACCTTCTTCATGGGTTTAGTTTGATCAGGAATAGAATTGGTAGCCTTTCCATTTTTGCGAAGCGCGGCACTGCCGCCCTTCACTGCGGCACTGCCGCTTGGGGACGCTGTACTGCCGTGAGCTATGTAGGCTGCTCTACACCAATCCTGCCCTTCCTCTCAAACTGCACACACTCATAGCCATTCACTATCTTTCTTCCATTTGTCTTGACTCCTTTTGAGTGGCCGAGCCCATGCTTGATTGAGGGATGCCTTCCTTGCTTATATTGTGGCCCCTTTTGTTCATCCTTCTTCTTGTCATTGGTTTGGACCTTGCCATCCATGCACCCTTTTCCAATGATCTCATTGAGCCTAGCAATCTTCTTTCTCACAGCCTTCGTATTGCCAAGGTTAGTGGAATAGACATTCAAATCAAGATTATAACATTTTCCACAACCTTGACTAGTGGAAGGAGTAGAGGTTTCCTTTGCCTTAGAGGGATGTGAGTTGCTATCCCAAATAATGTCATATTGCAGTTCAAGTTCTTTGTGCTTTTCATCCAAGTCATAATACTTTTTCTTGAGAGCATTATTAGCTTTCTTTGTGATAGCATGATCCTCTTGCTCTTTGGTCAAAGCCTTGCGCAAGGATTCCACCTCACTTTTCTCTAATGCAAAAGCTTTATTGCTAACAATATAGAGATCGTCTTGTTGGATAAGAGTCTTCTCTCTAGATTCTAGCTCGGCTTGGACACTCTCTAAATCCTCCATTAGCTTAGTGATGAATAATTTAGTCTTTCCATCAAAGTTTTTAGTTATTTGATCAATTTCTTCATCACTAGATTCATTATCACTAGAGCTATCACTAATATCACTACTAGACATATCATTAGGAGGTGGAGGAGGTTTGACCTTCGATTTGAATTTTACTTTCTCACCTTTTGCCATGAGACAAATGTGAGGGGAGTAGTAGTCGTCATCAGACATGTTGTTGAAGAGCCTTGGGGTAGGGATGACTTATGGATAGCTACGGTTGCAATCTTCTCATCCTCTTCACTTGTGCTCTTTTTAGTTGAGTCTCATTCATGCCCAATGTAAGCCTCTCCCATGTACTTCTTGCTCTTTCTATGGTCAGCCTTGTCCTTTTTCTTGTCCTTCTTGTATTTGTTATTCTTGATCTCATATGGACACTTGGCAATGAAGTGATCGATGCTACCACAATTGTAGCATGTCCTCTTCTTGTTTAGAAACTTTCTCTTCACTACCTTGTAGTCTTGCTTCTTTAGCTCCTTGTGAAACCTCTTCATAAAGAGAGCAACATCATCAACATTCTCATATTGATCATTATCATTTTCACTTTCATTTGAGGATGATGCGGTCTCTACTTGCTCTTGGACTCGCTTGTTTGCTTTGTGCTTGCTTGTTGATCTTAGACTTGCTTGTAGAGCATTGCTTGTTTGATTTGTTGGCCTTGAGAGCTACATCTTTAATCTTTATGCCATCTAGTTTTGCTTGTAACTCACCAAGCTTTTTTCTCTCATTTGTTTCTTCTCTTTGTATGTCAAAGGTCAAGATTCTCCCAAGTACATTATTTGGGATGAAGTACTCAAACTTCTTTTGTCTCTAATTAGAGTGACCACGGTCTCATTTCTAGGTGAGTAAGCCTCTAACATGATCTTCCCAACCTTGTGATCATCTAGCTCATCACAACCATAGCCTCTAATCCTGTCCACCATAGTCATCAATCTATCAAACATCTCTTGTGTCCCTTCTCCATCCATGATCATGAATCGGTTGAGCTTTGCCATCAACAAATCAATTCTTGCCTTTCTCACTTTGTCAACCCCTTCATATGCAAGGTGTAAAGTGTCCCATATTTGCTTGGCAACATCAACATCAATGACTCTGTTGTACTCATCACCATCCAAAGCACTAAGCAACACACTTGTGACTTGACCATTGAGATGAATAATTCTCATTTCATCTAGTGTTGGATTCTTGGGATCAACCGGTGGCTCAAATCCATTAAAACAACCTCCCAAATGTCGGGGTGAAGACCTATAAGATAGGCTCTCATCAAGTGCTTTCACTCGGCAAAGTTAGTCCCATCAAAATGAGGTAACTTGCCCACGGGCACATTGATAAAAGCCCTCCAATCATGGTTAGTCATAGGCATAAAAGAATAGTTAAAGGATACAACTGTATATTTGTTGTTGGAATCGACTTTGCCCTTTTCTTTCTTCTCCTTCTTGCCCCCCTTTGACACTTGGTAGGACTCATCATCATCTCCATCTTCAGAACTACTTGAGATGTCACTTGATGATGCATTGACTGCCTTCTCTTCTTCTTCCTTCTTTTTTCTAGCTTCTCTTCTTTTTCTTCTTGCTTCTCTCTTGAGCTTTCTTTCTTCTTTTCTTTGCTTCTTGTCTTTAAGCCTTTGCTGCTCCTTTTTCTTTTCTCTTGCTTCTCCTTTTTCTTTTCTTTTCTTTCTTTCTTCTTCATTTTGAGCTTTCTCGGCATCGGTAGCCTCTAGTTGCGGGAGCGTGGAGTTGCTCGCTAAGATGCGCTGAGCTCGCTGCTATCGGTGTCATGCAACTCCACATCCTCCGGATCGACATCAACGGGCTTCACACCACTAATACCACCTATGGGCTCCATACCTCACGCGGTAAAGCGCTCACGAGGTAACCTGCTTTGATACCACTTGTAGGATCTCTGGTTGGCCTAGAGGGGGTGAATAGGCCTGCTAAAACAAAACTTGAACTTTCATCAAATTCAACCTGCGGCACTGCCGCTATGTGCCCACGGCACTGCCACTCTGTGGCACTGGCGGGTCAAAACAGCAGCACTGCCGCACCTACAGACAACTTCGATGCACAATTCAAAATTTGTGAAAGAAAACTTAGATCAGAGAAATTACTGAGCTTCCTGCAGGTATATGAATCACAGATCGACAGTTAGAAGTGGTAGGAACACCACACACAAGTAGATTGGCCACAAACCTTAGAAATCACCTCAACAACAATATGAAATTCAAGTGAAGTAAATCAAGCACAAGGTGACATAATGATTTATCCTGTGGTTCAGCTTGCCACCAAGGCTTGTCTAAGTCCACGTTATTGAGGTTAGCCACTAAGGCTTAGGGCTTTGCAACGCTTCCTCATTCTCAAGTCAATAGAGTTAACTCTTGAGATGAGGGGTGAGTTTACTAGCCGGAAGAGATGGTTACAAACCTCCTGGGGCTGCCACACAAGTTGGCAAGCTCCACGGGCGACGCTCTAGCCGGCTAGGAGCCAAGTTCCAAGAGTAACAAACACAACCGTCGGCTAAAACGTGAACAAGTACTCTTTTGAGTTGGGGAATCAAAGGATCTGCTCTCTAATCGAGTTTGGGACCTTTTTTCTCAAGGATTGATGGGAAAATCAATGGAGAAGCTTGGGAGCTCAATCTCACCAATGGAGGAGAGAGAGAAGAGCACATTTCTGTTTTTGCACGAACTGAATGGTTGGGGAAGCAGAGAGACATTAGAGGGGAAGGGGAAAGGTATAAATACCCCCAAGCCCCAACGGTAATTTAAGTCGCGGCAGTGCTGCGGCTCAAGTGCGGCACTGCCGCACCAGGCAAAACAGCAAGGGTAAGAGTGAAGTGCTGGCTGTCTTGGCTGAGTAACTGAGGATGTAGGTGAAAGATTGAGCACTTGGTTGCATACTTTAGCTCGTGGATTGTGTTCCCCTTTATAGTATAGTTTTTTCTATACTCAAATTCAAAATATAAAAGACTTTAAACCTCCTTTAAAGTTGAAACCGTCAATATTTGTAATTGGAGGTTCCTTCGTTTCGTATAACATCCTCGATTATAGATTCCCTACTTGTCAACTCGATAAATCTCATTAGTCCTCTAATTGCGTGGTCATTATCATCAAAACCCACAATTAGGGCTTAATTGCACTTTTAGCTGTCTCTATCAATAATTTTCTAAAATAAGGTACAATATTTTTTCAAGCATGGAATCATTATTTTTTTAATTTTTTGCAATAATTATTTTTTCTAGCCAAGAGTAAAAGAGTCATTTCGCGTACAACTTGACACCGTTAGTCCATCAAACTAATAGAAGGGCCAAGAAACAAAGGAAATTTGTTTTAGGGCCCAATAAACAAGTTCGAGAAAAAAAAGCCAAAAAACTAAGCCGCACTTTTTTAGGGTAAGGAAATAATTTGCGGAAAAAACAAATGTCTTGCGGTCAGGCGGTCAGCGAATAGTATTTTGAATAAGCAATATATAACTTCACTGTTAGATGAAAATGACGTATCACTGAAAGAAGAAAGATCATGCTTAGCACCTCCAGGGACCAGCGCTCGATTTAACCAAGCAAAGCAGCAGATCAACAGATCTGAGTCAAACTTCTGCTGACGGTGACCCCAAAAAAACATAAGATCGTGAGTCGTGACAAAAACAGGCTGTCAAGTGTGACCTGCTGGTTTGGAGGCCCAACTATTTTTGGGGCCTTGGGCCATTGCGGTCATGCGGTCGCCCTTCCGCACGCAGCACGCCCTCGTCGACGGCCCAGGGTTTGGTTAAATCCGTTTTTTTATTGTTGTCACGGATTCAGTGATCCAATAGAAATCTAACCGAGATAGAGTAAGAAATATGATTAATTTATATAGATGGGCTGTTGAGGTGTGTATTGTTTTATCATGGGCCGCCGTAGTTTTTTCCCCCTTCACTTTCTGTGCTACCTCGATCGCTAAAATCAATTTTAGCGCATTTATATCTCAATGTACGACTACCCATAATCAAATTGCGTGGGAAACATGATTAGTATATTAAAATTAGCTCAAAAAGATCGTTAATCCTGCACTCTACATGATGTGCTTCAATTCTTAGCCTTTTTTCCAACACATTTTGCTTGGAGTGGATGAAAAAAAAGAGGTTTGTTTAACCTAATAGTGAGCCTAAGAAGAGTGAGCCAATGGCGTTTGGGTAGAATAGGAGGGAACCGAAATAGACATGGAAAATAAAAACGCTATTTGGATTAGGATTTTATTCAGATTACTCGGAAGCCATATCAAACAGGATGGGAGAGGTCTATTTGATTGACTCCTAACTATCCAAATTAAGCATGAGGGCTATAGACAGACGCAAATAGAGATAGTTTCTACATTCACAGAGTGAGTTAGGAGGGCCATACAGAAAGGGAATTTTTTTTGGCTCTTTAATATTAGGTATATAGAATAGATATAGATTTATTATAAAAAAAATTCTTGAGATGTTTTTGTACTATGCTTAAGCGTAACAATCCAGGCATATTGTATTCAATACCTGTCTTGCGAAAATACAAGCTCTAACAAGATCATTTTGCGGAACACAAGCTTCAACGGTGGTACTCTATCCATTCTAAATTATAAGTCATTCTAATTTTCTAATCAATTATAGAGAGGATTACAAAGATTTATGACATTAAATAGATATACTATAAAAATATAATTAAGGAAGAATCTAATGATACTTATTTGATACCATAAATATCATTATTTTATTATATAAATTTGGTCAAACTTGAGACGCTCTGACTCTCTAAAAATTTAAATGACTTACAATTTAGAATGGAGGGAGTATCTTTTAACACCTCATAGTGTTGGCGGTCGCTATTTCATCTGTTAGTAAGGTGAAATGTGTGATTCCAGGTGCGTATGCAACTAGCCGACATGTAACATTTTTCCAATGGTTACGCATGGAAACATGCTTGGAGCTTGGTCGTCTATACAGTAAGCCCACAAATAGAATTAAGCACACCAAACCAATATGCTAAAAGCTCCTTCAACCACAATAAATTTTAACATATCTCCTGAGAATCTATTATAGCTTATATACAACAATATTAAAAAGGAACTCTATGTTTGCTGAGAGGGCCTAGAAACTATATGAGATTAATTGAAAAAAGGAAAAAAACTACATCGTTAAATTTTATTTTGATCTAGTAATCTAGATTAATAAACAAAATCAATATCTAATATAGTTGTAATATTACAATTAGAAAAAATAAAAGAATCTATATCATCAATTTTTCTTTACAGATTAAATTACAGATTTTATGATTAATACAATTATGAGATCAATCGAAAAATATAAAAGAAGGCAAGAACCACGTCATTGGATTGTTTGGACGGAGTGAGTAAGAAACAACACCGCAAGAAATAAGGAAACAAGAAGGGTCCGATCAAAACAGAAAAGAAGGGAAAAGCGGGCGAGGTGAGAATAATTGTGTGGTCGGCTGGTGCCAAAACAGGAAGAAAACACGGCTACTCTTCCCTAGGCTGACTAGGTAGGAGCCTGGATGGGCTCATAATTGCAACTGGGCTATGGACTGGGCTTACGCTTGCTGCGCCCAAAGAGTTTCTATGGGCTCAAACACCTGTTTTTCTTTGAATCGTAGACTAGGGGATCCAGTAGAGCTACTTGAGATTTTCTATAAAAAAAAAGTAGAGCTACATGTTGTTACTGCTGAGGCGACACCAAAAGAATCTTACTCATGTACACATTCGTGCAGGCCGTTGCAGATGAGGAAGGGAACGGTGTGGTTGGAATGGTGGGGCAAGACGAGGTCCCCGGAGCTCAACACCTTCGCCGAGAGCGAGAGGGCCATCGTGTCCTGGGAGTGGCCGTCGCTTCTCTGGCCGTGACGGGTTTACTGGCCGCTGGCGAGGCAACTCCTCCGGCGACGGGCGTTGCCCTGCTCATGGTGCTGATAGGCGGCCTGTACATCGCCACCATCCCTGTGCTCCGTGGGCGCGATGTGTAGTCAGTAGGCACGAGGGAGGTGCGAGACATTGGAACAGTTTGGGTCAGTAGTGTGAGTGCGATGGGGATTTCTTAAGCTTGTCTTTAGGTTGAGATGCTCTGTATTAGCTCGTGGATTTTTGGTGCTT
This sequence comes from Saccharum hybrid cultivar R570, assembly GCA_038087645.1. Taxonomy (NCBI): domain Eukaryota; kingdom Viridiplantae; phylum Streptophyta; class Magnoliopsida; order Poales; family Poaceae; genus Saccharum; species Saccharum hybrid cultivar. The sequence goes on along the minus strand of JAQSUU010000579.1, from coordinate 2,063,062 downwards.
CCTTGAACATTGCGTTGATGTATCACCACAGCGAGAGTTTCCATTAGTTTGAGAGAAATAAGGTTATACAAAGCTGCGTACCGTACTGTTGTCCACACCTGAAACACACCAGACGGCTAAATCGCGCTAGAGTCCAGTTAAGTCGGGCTATAACGGCAGATAGCTAGATCCGCCTCAGACAGTTATAGCTACAGATAGTGGCAGCTATAAAGAGATTTAGAAGTTACGTAGAATTTTGGTCTCGAGTCTCGACAATGGCGCCGCACTGCATGCCGCCACACCACCTTGAGCATCCGCTAGCCAGGCTCCTCTGTCCTTCCGCACAACGCTCGCTGCATCCTCTTGGTCTTGGACTCTTGGCCAAGCGCTCGCGCCGGCAATCACCACTCCTCAGCTCAATAGCCACCGCCCATTACCAGTTCCACAAGCCTGGCCACGCGCGGTATGCAGACTGCCGAGAGCGGTCGGGGTAGGTGGGGTGCCGGTATAAGTGTGGAAACGGAGTTTGATGAGGCGATGAATCCAAGAAGAGCGGGATGAGTTAGGGGGTGTTTGGTCTGAGGAGTAAAGTTTAACAAATACTGTAGCACTTTCGTCTTATTTGACAAAAAGTTTTCAATCTTGGACTAATTAGGTTTAATAGATTCGTCTCGTAAATTACTCCTAATCTGTACCGACATGCATGCAATTAGTCTACATTTAGTACTTCATGCATTTGAGGGAACATTGATGTGATGGGAGTTAAACTTTAACAAAACCAAACCAAATGGGGCCTTAATGTTGTTTGTGGACTTTTTGGAAAATAAGAAACGATATGGTCTTCAACAACAAAATACTTGATTTAGCGTGGCGTGGTTCACTCCGTGGACGGACGGACCTGCTGGCTGCTGGGCGGGGCCGCACACACAATACGTCCAAGGTGAAACTGAGATGAAGCGTGGCGGTGGCGCGCAGGCGCAGCGGCAGCAGACCGGCAGTTGCTCCTTGTCGCTCTCGTGATGGCTGACTGCTGAGTGCTGTCTGCTCCCATGATGCTGACTGCTGAAAGCTGTATCCAGTATCCACTTTGCGGCCGCCGGCAGGGGCGGTTTATCTACCGATCTTCCAATTTCATAATAAACACTGCGGCGTTGCGGGCGCCGAAACTTCAAGGCAACTGCCTTGCGTGTACTTGTACGCAGAGTGGACTGCTTATACGGCTGTACAAAAGCACATATGTATGCCTATAGGCTACTCCATATCTGTGTTTGTCCTCAGCAATTATAGTCTCCAAATAAAACTCGCAAATTCATTTTCTGTAAAGTAATGTGACATCGAAATTCAAAACAATAGAACTTTTTTTACACAGAAAAATTATACATATATGCATGGTACCTGTGAGACAGCTGAACTTCCAATACTAAAGCATAAAACTCTTGTGAAAAAACGAAGTATCATATTGGTGGAGCTCTATGGATTCTTGTTCCACAAATAGCTCCCCGTGCAAAGGTAAGGCTCAGGCTCGCAAGGAGAAAACAAAAATTGTAAAAGCGACATTAAATCCGTTATATAGAACTTGTACATAATATAATACCAAAATTTATAACAGAATAATATCATTGTTATATCCTATGTCCAGTTAATCATTGTGCGAAACTCTATAGTCAAGGGTCCGTTATCACAAGTCGCCCGCTCGAATCGAAGTGAGCGCAAATCCCTTTCAAGAAGAAGAAGAAGAAGAAGTGAGCGCAAATAAAATAAGGAAAGAAAATCTGAAGTATCATGACATGGGCCTTGTTTAGTTCCCTCAAAATTCCAAGTTTTTTCACTCTCTCTCCATCACATCAATTTTTAGCCGCTTGCATGGAGTATTAAATGTAGGTAAAAAAATAACTAATTACACAGTTTAGTTGAAAATCACGAGATGAATCTTTTGAGTCTAGTTGATCCATGATTAGACAATATTTGCCAAATAAGACGAAAATGGTACTATTCATCGGATTGGAATTTTTTGTAATCTAAACATGGCCATGGTAGCAAAAGAAGGCGAGAGCAGTGACACAGATGCTGTTGGCAGCCTGTGCGAGCTTTGCCGCTTGAGAGCTCGCTAGTGCGACTCTCTTGTTCGCCCGCTCTCTTCTGCAACGAATGAATAAAATAGAATCGGCGATGTTGGTGCCGTCTCAGGTCACCCAGGACCGTGTGCGCTAAGTACGTTGGTGCAGCGAACTGATTATAGATTAGTTGGTTAGTTCTTTATAGTAGAATCTGCCCGTTTAAGTTTAAGTTCCTGACTTGGCATGGATGATCGTATTTTTCTAGATTTATTTCTGGATTTAATGGTGTTATGCTTTCTGTGGTAGGCGACGTACCCGTTGATAGCGAGGTGTCTGTGGTGACTCTATGAATCTTAAGATCTGCCAGCTCAGGCCTTTGGAGGTGCTCATTGGGATAGTGTTTACTTACCTATGTTCATAGGGATGAGTGTAGGTGTATGTTGTGGACATCTACATTGTACCATGTGATTTTAAAAAAAGTATCGGTGCTGTAGATGCGGACGGCGGTGCAACACCCAGCGGGATCAGCATTTTGTGGAGCAGTAATGCTGATCGGGCGCGCGGGCGGTGGCCTCCGAGCCCACTTCATTTATGTGAGCGTCATTGTCAGGGACTCCGGATCGTCATCATCAGCACAAAAAAAGCCCCTCCAGTCTCCGTGCCCGGTTGAAGCGTGGTCAACTGTCTGGGCCGCCAGAAGCAGCAGCCCACGCACGCGGGCCGAACGCGTAGCGTGCACTAGAGCTGGGACTTAGGCCGTGCCATTTAAGGGCGGGTCATAGCACGGTTTTTTTGCACGACCCGAAGCACGGCACGGCACGAAATTTTTTAGGCCGTGCCGGCACGACACGAACACGAGGGCCGTGCCGTGCCCAGAATCTCGGCACGGCGGGCTACATGGCCCGGCCCGCATCTTGGGCCGTGCTTGGGCCGGCACGGCACGAAAATGGCACGTAGACACTTCTACAACTATACAATATAATTTTCTAGCATTTACTATACTACCTCTTATCTAATTCTTGAATAGATTACGAAAATCATTAAACTTTTATTAAAATAGTACACATAAGATATATATATTTCATATCACAAGTGAAAAAAGAAAACTAGCAACGATATTTTGAGGGCTGTGTTTGGGCCGGCACGACCCGAAGGCGTGCCAGCGTGCCACGGGTCGTGCCTGGGCCGAAGAAAATGTACACCGTGCCATATCGGTACGGCCCGACATGCCTCCCGTGTCTAGAGGGCACGACCCGAAATGGCACGAAGCACGAGAGAGTCGGGCCGTGCCTGCATAGCACGACCCAAGTCCCACCTCTAGCGTGCACCATGACCGCGAGATTTCGGCGGCATGCCGTTCCTCCTGCTCCTCCTCGAACCCGTTTGCTGGCGTCAGTGTGTTCTGTCCATCCTTGCACCTTGCTGTCTTTTTTTTACAACAAACAGATTTATTGTTAGTAGCATCGAGCTGCGAGAATCGTTACATCGGGCAAGTCTACAGATTGTAGAGCTTGCATTACAGTACACTAGGGGTCACAACTCACATAGGAGCAGTGACTGTGAAGATCTAAAGCTGAGGAGCTATAAGCTTGCCGCGCCAGGACGTCGGTTGTGTTGTTGAGACGCCTGTTGATTTTGATGATCCTAGATGACCTTGTTCTTGAGTTATTAGAGAAAGCCTGTGTAAAAGGCTCCTCCAATCCGGTGGGTTTGAGAAATCATCCTTGTTGAGGAAGTGCACAAGTTGTTGACAATCTGAGAGATAACTGCAATTCTCAATGTTCAAGGCCTAAATTAGTGAGGATGCAAGGGCAAGGCTAGCAGCCTCGGCCATGATCACAGACGTGCATTGGTGCAGCCTAGCTTTGATGTAAATCATCTGGGTGGGGTGTGCCTGAAAATTTAAGATAAAAACACCAAGACCACCCGTTGTCGGTGGCGAGCCTGGATGGTCCGGAGTAGTAGATACGTTGACATAGCATCGGCTGCTAGGTAGCAGGGCTGGTGTTGAAGTCATGTACCTGTTCGTCATTTGTGCCTGCACTAGTGGAAGTGGCATACCTGCAGGGTTAGGTGCAACTTGGTTTGTATCCCTTGCCGTAATAGTGTTGTTGTTAGTCGTGGGAGAGGTAAGCAATGTAAGAGCCTGAGAGTGAGTGTTAATGTTAGCAGCAGCTGCATTATGTACCTGCATTGGAGTCCAAGTTTTCCTATGGAAATGATGAGCATTTCTTGCTTTCCAAATGTACCACAAGATGAATAAAATTTTTGTAAAGAGAGTTTCAGGAGTGGAATCTGTTATAATGCTTTGAAGAATCAACTGAACTCCATTAGGATCATGAGGGAGATTATCAGTTCTGATGGTTGGGTTAAAAGAGAACCGTACCGCCTGGGGGAGACTGCAGTGGAAGAAGAGGTGGGCATCACCCTCAGCAGCGCCACAGGTGGAGCATGCTGGTCAATGTGGTTGGAGTACCTAGCAGCTCTGTCCGCAGTAGCAAGGGCACGTCGAATGAGCCTGCAGGTGAAAGCTTTGATTATGGGTGGAAGGGTCTTGGTTTTCCATGCACGCATAAGGATCTAGTTGGCCTGAGGAAGTATACTTCTAGAGCCTTGCTGTGGCAAATGGATGGTGTTGAGTTAGGAAAGGTGCCTATAAATGTCTTTGGTTGTGCAAACACCGTTCCTAGAGGGCTTCCACCGGAGGATGTCACTGTGAGTGCTAGGAACAGAGCAAATGGAAGTGATCTGCTGGACTGTCTGGTTGTCAAAAATGTTATTCAAAAGATTTAGATTCCAGGTGTGAGTGTTAGCTAGCCAAAGGTCAGAGGCAGTGGATAGAAGGAGCCTCGTGGTGACTGGTAAAAGTAAATGGTCATGGATTGATTCCCAAACTGGGCACCAAGGAGCGGACCAAATGGAAGTGTTACCGGCATGAAGTTGGAATACAGTGTTGTCGCAGAGATCCTTTTTGACCTGCATTACAGAAGACCAAAAAGTAGACCTAGGACCAGAATTGTTAGCCGTCCAGAAAGATGAATTGTGAAAGTATTTGGCTTTGAGAACTGAGGTGAGGAAGGGATTTTTGTTAGTAGCAATATTGTATGCAGCATGTATAATTAGACTTCTGTTCATAGTGTACAGGTCTCTGATGCCTATTCCTCCATTTTCTTTGCTTTGGCATATGTCCTCCCAAGATCTGAAAACAATTGGCGAGGTGGGGTTGTCTTCCTGGACTCTAGCCTACCAGAATTTTCTAATGATAGCTGTAATTCTTTCAATCAATTTCTTAGAGAAAAGGATAGTTGACATGTAATAAACAAATATGGAGGATAAGACTGATTGAATGTAAGTTAGTCTGCCTGCATGATTAAGCTTGTTAGCTTTAACAGTGGTGACCTTAGCCTGAAATTTGTTAATGATGAATTCATATGCTTTATTCCTATCATTATGGTTGAAAATGATTGGATGACCCAAATGCATAGTATTAGGAAGAAGATCAGGAACAGAGAAAATGTTCTTGACAATCGCTTGCATAGTGGTGTTGACATTCTTGCTGAACATAATAGCTGATTTTTGTAAGTTTGGTACCTGGCTTGACGTGTTACAAAATCGTTGGAGTGTTGTACGAATGGTGATAGCCTCTTGTTCTGTTGCCTGGCCACATAGGATAAGATCTTCTGCAAAAGAAGAGAGTGTATAGGGGGCATCTAGGCCCAAGAGAGACACCAGCGAGGTTAGAATTGCGGAGTTCCTGTTGCAAGTTGATGGAGAGTTCATTGATGGCCAACTCAAGTAGGTAGGGCGACAGGGGGCAACCCTGGCGGATACCGTGCTGGGAGTGGAAACTTGCAGTGGGCTCCCCATTAACAAGGACAGAGAAATTAGGGGTTGAAATGCATGCATGTATAAGGTGAATGAAGTGAGTTTGAAGACCCGGCCGTCGAAGAGCAGTCGCAATGAAGTTCCATTCCAACCTGTCAAATGCTTTAGCTAAATCAAGTTTAAGGAGAAAGGCCGGCTGTTTCCAAGTCTTTAGAGTGAATGAATGGATGATTTCCTGAGTAATGATAATGTTGGTGAAGATGTGCCTGTTCTTAATGAAAGCGGCCTAAGAAAGATCAATATAGTTAGGAAGATGAGGTTTAAGTCTGTCAACGAGTCATTTAGCAATAATTTTATAAATGATATTGTAAAGACTAATTGGCCTAAAGTCTTGATGAGGAAGGATGAGTTAGATTTTTTTTGGGAATTAAAGCAATATAAAAGTTTGATTGATTTTGCTGTGGATCCAGGAAACTACCCTCACGCACGCAGTTTCCCCACGAGAATATTCTTTTGTCGGCCCAACCACATCGGGCCATCTGATTCCGGGCGTCGCGCTACGTGTACGCCGACGATCCAGCACGCCCTTGACGTGCGCCCAGGGGCAGGTGGCAGGTCTCGAGATTATCCTGCGCGTGCATGGCCATTTTGCTTCTCGTCCCTCTATTTAAGCACCTGCATGTCTACCCTGGCCCGCCGCGCATCTCCACCCCAGCGGCGGCGCGCGGCGGCACGGCACCGGGCACCTGCAGCCGCCGTAACCGAGGCTACTAGTACAGCAACTCCTTTGCCTGGACAGTGCAGAGCTTTCTCTATTTTTGTCTCTGGTTTTCGCAGTCCGAACAGCATGGCCCAGGGGATGATGCCCAAGGCTGCCGTGGCCGCCTGCACGCGCGGGGACCTCGGGGACCGCGCGCGTCCGCGTCCGGAGGCGGCGCCGAGCGCGTACGGCGGGATCGAAGATTGGAAATTTTTTTTTGTCAAATAAGACGAAAGTGCTACAATGTTTGTTAAACTTTAACACCCAAACCAAACGGGGCCTTATTTGATATTATAAACATTGATATTTTTTTATCTATAATTGATCAAATTTAATAATATAGTAAAACGAGATACTGTGCTAGAATTTCATTGTTTCAGGGATGGAGGCAGTACTGTACCGTTCACACTTTTCATTTCAATTCAGGCCATGTTTAGTTCACGTCAAAATACAAAAAGTTTTCAAGATTTCCTGTCACATCGCATATGTCAGCACATGTATAGAACATTAAATATAGATAAAAAAATAACTAATTGCACAGTTTGTCTGTAAAATGTCGAGACGAATCTTTTGAGCCTGCTTAATCCATGATTGGACAAAGTTTGTCAAATACAAACGAAAAGTGATATAATACTTTTTTTAAAAAAATTTCGCAAACTAAACGAGCACTCAATTCAATTTTATCGAAAGCGAATATGCATGCGATGTGCCAGTGGACTAGCAAGTGTCGCACGATACCCACCTGCTATGGTAATTGGTGGCGTCACGCGGTCAGAATCCCACGGATAAAAGCCAACTAGCCACGCCACGCGCCAAGGCGTCCACCTGCCACGTGTGCACGCGGACCAGCAACCAGATGACAGGTCTACTGGCCCCGCGTTCCGTTCCGGCGCTGCCTACATCTTCCCCCCGGCCACGGCACACAAAAGTCGTACGCTGCGGCCGGCCGAATCCGACCCGGCGTCACCTAGCACCCGAGCAAGCATAAAGCGACGGCTGCCGCAGCAAATGGAGACACACCTCACTGCTCCGCGTCCCGGGTCTCCAAGCATCCCACACGTGCGGTCGTGCCTCGACCCCGAAGCCAAGCTTCCCAGACCTCGCACGACGCCATGGCGCAGGGGAAGATGCCCGAGGCCGGCACCGGCGCCGGCGCGCACGGGGACCGCGCCCGTCGGGAGGCGGCGCCGAGCGCGTACGGCGGGATCGAAGCGGGCCGCCTGGTGGTGCTAGCCAAGCCGATGGCCTCTGGCGCAGGCTACTACCAGCCCTTTGCCGTCGTCCGTTTCGAGGATCTGCCGGAGGAAATCCGTCGGCAGATCGCCGGCGCTAGCGGCCACGGTGCTGCCGCGCGGCCGCGGGACCCCAACGCCGCACCGTTGGCGGCGGCCCTGCGTGGCGAAGGAATCGACGCGCGGCGGTACCACGCCGCGCTCCCCGTCGACATCGTGCCGGAGGAGGGACTCCGCCGCCAGCTGCCCGGATTGTTTTCCTCCGGGACCAACGACGAGCCGACCGTCAAATTCGCCGGCGACGGAAACAGCGACGCCGTCAAGGGCTACTCCGAGCGCCGCATCCTGCGGGTACAAGCTCTACCTGCCGGTCGGAACAGAGCAACGTGCTGTGCCTGATGGTTTGTCTTTTGTTTCGTAGCTCATGGAGGAGGACGGCAAGGTGGTGGTGCGCCTGGACGCGGCAAGGCTCCAGGTGCTCGGCGACAAGGAGGGAAGCCTTTTCGAGAAGGAGAAAGGGTTCTCGCACGCTTGGATGGGCCACTCTGGCGACGAGGTATACGCCGCCCAGCGCGCCGCCCACGGCTATATGGGCGCGTTCTGCGACAACGGCCTCCCGGCGCGCGAGGACGCCGCGCCCGTCGTCGCGCTTCTCCTCGGCAACAACCATATCGCCGGACCGCGCGCGCTCGACTGCTCCGACGGCCGCGCGTCCCCACCCGAGGACGCGGTGCCTTTCCTTGAAACGCTCGTCGGCAACGGCCGCGCCACCGACCAGGGCGTCTACTACCACGACGTGCTCCTGCCGCCAGAGAACGTCGTCGTGCCGGCCGCGGAGGCGTTACGCGCCCCGCGCCCCGCTACTTACTCCGTGCAGGTGAGCTGGGCCTGTGCACTTTTCGAGGCGCCACGAATCCTCTGGTTTGGTTTCAGTGGACCAGAGCTCTCAGTCCTCACTCCTGACCGCGCTCACCTGACATGTGAACGGACGCGCAGGTTTGGGTCGACGCGGCCGCGGGCGGCAAGGCCGGGGATCCGATTGCGGGCGGCGTGAAGGCGGCCGGTGCGGACGCCGGACACGAGCATGGCGGCAGCCTCTCAGCTGTGTTGGGCGTCGTCGTTGCCTCCTCAGCCGCCACTGCACTCGCCGCCGGCACCGTCGGCCCAGCGACGGCGTTCGGGCTGTTCGCGGCCCTGGTTGGCGGTCTTTCCCTGGCTATGGCCAGCGTTCGCGGCCGGTAGGTTGCACCGGCCACCGGGATGGATGGATGGATGGACAGCCACTGTTCGATTGTTCATCTTTCGCAGTCAAACTAGTAGTAGTATGGAATAAAGAACGAGCATAGTCAGGAATGCGTTTTGTTTCTGTAGTTGGTGTACTGCGTTTTGTTTCTGTACGGCGTTTTGTTTCGTTGTGTTTTTTAGGCCCGGTTTTGCATTGTCTAGTATGTGTGTCTGTATGGCATTGGAGTATCTTTTTCAGAATTGCTAACAGTCATCCGGTTGTTTTGCATCCAGCTAACAACCGTTTTTTTGGCCGTGCGATTGGCGCACGGGTCCCTGCGTCTGCCGCCCGATCGCTTCGGTCTGTATGCGTCTGCCGCTGCCGCTGCGTCGCAGTAGAATACGAGTACCGAGTGCGTACCGTACGGCAACACCATGAATCCAGAATCCTTCGGTTTTTTTGGCAATACAAGAAGTCACGTGGGGGCCATGTAGTCAACTACGTATGGTACACCAGCATGGCCTTGCGCGTCGCGTTCACGGCGCCGACGCCGATCTTGAGGGAGGCCACGGAGACGAGGCCGTCGTCCGCGCCGAGGACGGTCGCGCAGAGCCACTGCGCGGAGGCCATGTAGGCGACGCTGGCGTCCTCGTCGACGTCGCGCGGATCGAGTGACTGGAGCTTTCTCTGACATTTGACATGTGTGAATAATTTGACATATATTTTTTCTGATGTTCGAAATTAAAAGAAATAATTTGTAAAATTATTTTTAAAAAATTTTATTTTATATTTGTATTATTTTTAAATTACATTACTCTGTCCAATAAATTACACTGAAGAAACTATTGTAAATATAGTAATAAAGCAGTGTAAATATAGTTATAAGACAGCGTAAGTGCATGGACAAAAATCTGGTTGTTGGAAGAGGCTAAAATAACCAGTTGTTGGCTAGATAGATTCATTTTTTTAGACCTATGCATATGGAATTGGGGCGTTTGGCTGCCGAGCCATCTCTGGCCAACCCTCTAGTAGGCTTAGCGAAGCCACCTTACCGACGTTTCTTTTATGAGATGTTTACTTGTATGGTTAAAAAAAAATTATGTCTTTCTTCTATGGTCCTATTTTTTTTTCTGAACTTACCTGCATGACCTGAAAACAAAAATATTTTCCTTCTATAGCCTTCCGTCCAATTTAGGCTACTGACGGTGGGGTAAAATGACCACTTTACCACTAATACAAAAAAAGTGTAGAGTTTAGTTTATCTGTTTTAGATTTAGATTAATATTGCGCAAATAAGTTCAGACATAATAGTACATAAATTGTAGTTTCACGGCTTTGTACACGGTTAATATGCTACTGAAAATTTATATTATTTTTTTGAGCATCTTAATGATCTTAAATGAAAACAAAACGTGAAACTATAAAGTTGTATATGCCACAAAGAGTTACAACTTTCATATATAAAGTATCTCCATTTGACACCATATAGAAAAGATATAATTTTTCCAAGGCGACAAGCGCTTATACACGATTAATATATTGTTGTAACTTTGTTTATTTTTTTTAGCATCTTAGCGACCTCAAATTAAAATACACAAAACTAGAAAGTTATAGATATCATCAAGAGTTATAATTTTCATATAAAAATCATCATTATCTAGGTCATATGAAAAAGATATAATTTTTTTACTGAAACTTTATTCTTTCTACTAATTTTACCCCACACTCAACACTGTCAGCATTGTGAATTGGATGGAAGACCGTAGAAGGAAAATATTTTCGTTTTCGGGCATAAGTTAAAAAAAAGAGAGAGAAATAGGACCATAAAAAACAGAATTTCTAAATATCTTCCGGTATATTTTTGTGCTGTTATCTTCCACTTTTGTATGGTCCAGATGTACCCGCCGGTCAATTCGAAATTCGTGTTATGGGAGTATAGCCGAAGATCCCTGCAACGAATCTAACAAGCAAGCCGCCGCCGAGCGCGGCCATGGATCCCCCAATTAAGCCAAAGGAGCATCTTTCTAGCACCAGCGTCGTCCATCCTGTACACGACCATGATGCCGCCGCCCAACGCCATGTACAAGACGCCCATCAACAGAAACAACGCTTCCATTTCCAGTTCCACTTCGCTGGCGGCGGCTTCGAAATCTGCCCCTGCGGCGACGGCTCCTCCGGTCTCGCCTTCTCCTCCTGGCGGTTCAGCTGTCCTTTCCCTTGCCCAAGCTCTAGATCGATGTCGTCCTCCATAGCTGATCGATGCCTACTAGATCTGCTGTACGTGTTTCCTCTTCCTCCCCCGCGTCCATGTATTTATACGCTCAGCTTCAGCTAGTTCGACCCCGACGACGTGTATACTATACAGTTGGACCGGATGTTGTATCTGCATGCTGTAGCTGTTCTGTTTTTTTTTTAATTTTTTTAACGGCGGCCTTTTGGCACTTTATTCCAGATTTTGATTTTTCTATACGTGCTGTGTGTTGTTGTTGTACGTGTTCTACATTTTTTTTTATTTTTTTCATTCCGGATTTTGATTTTCTATACGTGATGTGTGTTGTATCTGTGATTAGCTGTTCTGTTTTTTTTTATTTCTTGACGTGGCACATTTTCATTTTCTGAAAGTGGAAGATAACAAATATCTAAATCTTCCCGAAGCTGTCATGGCAGTACACGTGGCGTATTTTTGTTGTTTTGTTTGTCTTGTTTGACATGTTACGTGGCAACTTTTGATTTGCTGAAAAAGTAGAAGACAACAAATTAAACAAACAAAATCTTCCAGGAGTCATCAGTTCAAATTCAATAAAGGGTTTTTTTCACTTAGTGGTAGAATAATGCTTTGGTAAGACGAAAGTCATCGGTTCAAATCCGATAAAAAAAAAGATGACTTTTTTAAGGCCAAATATCTCTTTCTTTATCTCGCCGAGGGCCCGAAGCATGTCTACAGCCAAGCCCAGCAGGCCTCTCCGATTTGAGTGGCCTGACGGAGCCATCCCTATGGCCCAGCCACATCAGCGGTTCCCCTCACCCTGTCAGCGGCCAGAGAGCTCCAAGCCAACCCTGCCGGCTGGCGCCACCGTACCGTTTTCGCCATCTACCCCCGCGGCAAGAGCTAGCTCGCCGCCGTACACCCGCCGCTTAACGTCTCCAGCGCGGGCGTCAATAAGGCCTCAGCGTTGCGCGCGCAGTGACGTGTCACGTGTTGCAGGGCTGACCGTGGCGACTCCATCCCACTTCGCGTCGTCCCGTGCCGTTCGTGTGCGGCATCATCGTCGTTTTAATGTGCGCTTTGCAAGCAACTCGATGATCGACTCCGTTCGGCGTTCGCCGCGCCGCCCTGGTACAGTGGTACGCACTGGCAGCACCCGTGGCCGGTGGTCTCCTATGGAGGAAATTATTTCCTTGGTCCTAAAAAAAGTGTCTCTTAGTTTTTTTAGCCCTTTTTTTTACCGAACTTGCTTATTTGGCCCAAAAACGAGTTTTGTTTGGTTTCTTGGCCCTTCCGTCAGTTTGATGAGATAATAGGGTTAAGTTGTACGCGAAATGACTACTTTGCCCCTAGCGCCGAATGAAAGAGATCAGCAACCTACAGATGCACTGTATGGATTTTTCAGGTTGCTTAGTATCAATAATTTTCCAAAATGATCTACATATGCACAGAATCATAGTTTTTTATATATATTTGCACATGATGGCATCATACTGAATATTTAAAATGTATATAAAATCCACAATTATAATTCAAGTGCACACATACACAATAATAAGTTCACAAATACAGAAGACGTAGGAATACATAAGGTCATTTTCAAGAGTTTCCAATATTCTCCTTAAGGAAAAATCAAAATTTGGTCCTACATGTTTTGTTTTGTTTTTCGAGTGGCGACGTCGTCTCACCCGCAGAACACGTCCGCGCCGTCGTCATCGACATCGCCCGCACAGCAGACGAACTCCACGTCGTCATCGACATCGCCCGCACAGCAGACGAACTCCACGGCGCGCGTGCACCCGGTGGCGGGGCACCGCTTGACGCCGCCGCCGCCGCTCTGCTCCACATACGACCGGACCACGAACCGCGCGTACTGGGCGCTTCGGCCACCGCGTTGACGAGGTCCTCGACGACAGCACAGAGCAGGCCGGGTCCGGGCACCGCAGCGACAAGCGGCACGGCCCGTCGCACACGGGCACGTGGACGTTACCGCTCCAGCACGTGTCGCAGTAGTAGTGCGAGCACCCGGCCGATCTTGTCCTGCCGGCGTTGAATCTGACAAAGCATATGCCGCACAGGAGCCGACGGATGCTGAACGCCATGACCACTCATCATGTATGGTTGTACCTGGCTGGTTCACCACTTGATTCTTGAAGTTGCAGAGCAGGGCGGTTGTGAAGCCTGATGGGATGGACAGGACCTCGACCACGTTCGCGGGGGGCTTCGTTTCTTCCCCCACTGCGTGCTCATCGTCGCATGTTCAGCGTCGCCGAGAACAATCTCACTGGGAGCGTCCCGCCGGCCACGTTTCCGGACGGCTGCAAGATCGAGTCTGGGAAACGCTGCCGGCAGCGAGGTCCTGCTCAGCGCCGTCGCTTGCGGCACCCTGCTCGGCCAGCCCCTTGGCGCCCTGGTTGGTGCGGCCGACAGCCAGGCCCGCGGCTCCCGTGCTCGCGCGGCCAAGCCCGCGTGGTCAGCAGCAAGCCCCACGGCGCCCTGCCTCGCGCGCCCGGCAGCCAGCCTCGCGGCGCCTTCCCTCGCTCGTGTAAGGTCCTAGATGGCTAGAGGGGGGTGAATAGCCTATAAAAATTTCTACAAGAATCACTAAGCAAACTTGTTAGAATAACAAACGGCGCAAAACGAGTTTTGCTTAGCCTACGGTTGTGATGCAAGCCTCCTATCCACAAGTCTAGTAGATTATGATCTCTAGTTCACACAAGGGCTATGTCACTAAACTTACACTAGTGAGCAAGCTAACAACACTACTAGCAAAGCTACTACTAGAACTACACAAGATAACTAGCAAAAGGAAATGCGAGAGAGAGGAAGGTGAATCTTATACCGACGGTGGAGTGAAGATGTTGCCCATCACCAAGATGATATACAATCAATCAATATTGACAACAACACAATATGAAGACCAACCACCGGAAGACAAGTGACACAATATTTTTGTTCACCCGGTGTTCACTTGTGCACCAACAAGCTACGTCACCGGTTGTGTCGACCAACACTTAGATGGTTCCTCGGTGTGACCCTCAAGTCACTTGCCCCTCAAGGCACGCCCCGCAAGGCACCACAAGACACCACTCTCAAGTGAGGTAACTCAATGACACGCGCAATCCACTAGAGTTGCTTTTGGCGCTCTGCCGAGGAAAGCACAAGAATCTCTTACAATCAACCGGAGGTGGCCAAGAACAATCTCCTTCTCTTGCCAACGCCTCCAACAATCTCCAAGCCGGCTAGAAGCGGTACTCTCCAAGAGTAACAAGAAATCCACCGGCTAAACCACCCACAAGTGCCACTAGATGCCCTCAAGCTATGCAATGCACTTTGGAATCACTCAATCTCACTTTTGATTTGCAATCAAGCAAGAGAGAAGAGTGGGAGGAGAAGCTCTAGCTCAAAGGATGCACAAGAATGTTAGAAATCACAAGAGACCTCCCCAAGGGACGGTCAATAAGTATTTATAAGCATCCCATCCGAATAGAGCCGTTATACCCCTTCACTGGGTCTTTTTCGGGATGATCGGACGCGTCGGTCATAACTGACCGGACGCGCTCAACCGCGTCCGATCCTCCAACGGTCACTGACCCCAACGGTCAAACCAACGACCGGACGCGCCTAGGGCAACGACTGGACGCGCCTGTCAAACGACCGGACGCGCTGAAAGTCCCTAGTTTGGTTTTGGCTAATTGATGAAACCTAGGACTAACCTTTGTATCTAAGTGGATGATTTAGATAAAGGTGGTCATTGAATATGAGACATGACATTGACTCACGTGACCAAGATGATGAAGACCAAGATGATGCTTGGCTCGATGGACCGGTTGTGAGGGTGGAGGGCAAGTCGAGGCTTCGAAGCGAAGGACCATGCGATGATGAAGCTTGAGCAAGACTTGGCGCCGACGGACCGATGCAACGGTGAAGAGCAAGTGAAGTTAAGGTCGATGGATCGAGACGGTCATGTGATGATATGAAGTGGATCATATCTTTTGGAGAAACAAAATGGGCTCAAGGCAAAGGTATAACCATAGGGCCATTTTGTTTTGCACTCAAGACACCATAGAGGGTGTGATTGGTTTAGGATCGATAGCCGAACTATTAAGAGGGGAAGTCTTATCGGTTATTCGATGCACGGGTGCCACTAGGTGAATTCATAAAGTGTATTGCATGTAGGGCCTAGTGAGCTAACTAGAAAACCTTCAAAAATGATTATGAAAATGCTAACACACGTGCACAAGGTGGTGATCACTTGTTGGTGTTGGCACATTTGCGAAGGCGATGAAGTTTGAGCGGTAGAGAGGGTTTGGGTCTCTCTCTCCCTCCCTCTGAGCTTGCGAGCGCGGGATTCAGGCGTTTTTGGGAACTTGAAATGCCTATTTTCCACTACGCCAGAAGTCAGAAAAAAACGGAGGCGAACGGAGGTCACAGAGGTGACCGGACGCTGCACCGGATGCGGTCATGGTTTGACCGGACGCGTCCGGTCAGTACAGCGTAGGCGCGGGTGCTAGGGTTTGCAACCGGCACGTCCGGTCACTCGCGGGACCGGCGCGTCCGGTCAGGTGTCCAGAGGAAACTGAGTTTCGCAAGGACGATCGGACGCGAGGCGCGTCCGGTCACACATGATCGGACGCGTCCGATCGTTGAGGGAGCTTACTGGACTCTAACCGGACGCGGGCACTGTCGCGTCTGGTCGTTGCGAGGGGCGCGTCCGGTCGTTGCTTCGTGGGCGCGCGAGTCAGTGCGATCGGCGTGTCCGGTCATTCGAAGCGGCGCGTCCGGTCGTTTGACGGGCGCGTCTGGTCATTGCCTGGGGCGCGTCCGGTCATTGTTTTGACCGTTGAAGGTCAGTGACCGTTGGAGGATCGAACGCGGTTGAGCGCGTCCGGTCAGTTATGACCGGCGCGTCCGATCATCCCGAAAAAGACCCAGTGAAGGGGTATAACAGCTCTATTTGGATGGGATGCTTATAAATACTTATTGGCCGGCCCTTGGGGAGCTCTCTCGTGATTTCTAACATTCTTGTGCATCCTTTGAGCTAGAGCATCTCCTCCCACTTATCTCTCTTGCTTGATTGCAAATCAAAAGTGAGATTGAGTGATCCCAAAGTGCATTGCATAGCTTGAGGGCATCTACTGGCACTTGTGGGTGGTTTAGCCGGTGGATTTCTTGTTACTCTTGGAGAGTACCGCTCCTAGCCGGCTTGGAGATTGTTGGAGGCGTTGGCAAGAGAAGGTGATTGTTCTTGGCCACCTCCGGTTGATTGTAAGAGTTTCTTGTGCTTTCCTCGGCGGGACGTCAAAAGCAACTCTATTACATTGCGCGTGTCATTGAGTTACCTCACTTGAGAGTGGTGTCTTGCGGTGCCTTGTGGGGCGTGCCTTGAGGGGCAAGTGACTTGAGGGTCACACCGAGGAACCATCTAAGTGTTGGTCGACACAACCGGTGACGTAGCTTGTCGGTGCACAAGTGAACACCGGGTGAACAAAAATATTGTGTCTCTTGTCTCCCGGTGATTGGTCTTCATATTGTGTTGTTGTCAATATTGATTGATTGTATATCATCTTGGTGATT
This sequence comes from Saccharum hybrid cultivar R570, assembly GCA_038087645.1. Classification (NCBI taxonomy): domain Eukaryota; kingdom Viridiplantae; phylum Streptophyta; class Magnoliopsida; order Poales; family Poaceae; genus Saccharum; species Saccharum hybrid cultivar. Next base: position 2,046,201 of record JAQSUU010000579.1, on the reverse strand, counting down.
GGCAACATCTTCACTCCACCGTCGATATAAGATTCATAATCCTATCTCTTGCTTTTACTTTTACTAGATTATCTTGTGTAGCTCTAGTGGTTGCCTTTGCTAGTAGTCGTTAGCTTGCTCACTAGTGTAAAATTAGTGACATAGCCTTTGTGTGAACTAGAGATCATAATCTACTAGACTTGAGGATAGGAGGCTTGCATCACAACCGTAGCCTAAGCAAAACTCGCTTTGCGCCGTTTGTTATTCTAACAAGTTTGCTTAGTTGTTCTTGTAGAATTTTTATAGGCTATTCACCCCCCCTCTAGCCATCTAGGACCTTACAAGTGGTATCGGAGCCGTGGTCACCGTTTTAATCAAGGCTTAACATCCTTCGGTGTGAAAAATGGCTCAAATTGTGTTCAATCATGTTGGGGGCAAGCCACCGTTCTTTGATGGTGTTAGTTCTTTTGCTCATTGGAAGAGAAAGATGACAATGTACCTTGGTTCTATTCATGAGAGAGTTTTGCAAGTCACCGAGAATGACTTTGCTATCATTGATCCCGATCATCTCACCAATGAAGATAGAGCAAATAGAACATGCAATAGAATGGCTCTCAATATACTTTACCATGGTATTGACATAAAAGTATTTGAGGGCATCAAGGACTTAGAATTGGCATATGAAGTATGGACAAGGTTGAGTGAAACATATGAGGGCACTAAGGTTATGAAGAGTGCCAAGCTATATGGGCTCAAGAGTGAGTTTGAGAACTTCAAGAAAAAGGATGATGAAATAATCATTGAAATGTTTCATAGATTGCAAGTGATAGTCAATGATCTCAAGGGCTTAGGGCATAAGACTCAAGATCAAGATTTTTGTCACAAGTTCTTATTGAGCTTACCTAGAAGATTCAAGATGTTGATCATGATATTGCAAAGAGATGGGCTTGAAGCAATAAAGCCTAATGATTTGCTTGGTGAAGTATTGACCTATGACAAATATGATCAAGATGTTGATGACAAGGAGAAGGTGGAAGATGAGAAGAAGAAGACCGTGGCATTCAAGGCCATCTCCTCTAAGGGCAAAGCTACCATCATTGAAGAAGAAGAAGACAATAGTGAAGATGAAGATTATGAAATTGATGATGAGGTATTTGCTTTTGTAGTCAAGAAAATGGGTCACATGTTCATTATGAGAAGAGGCTTCAAAAAGAGAAATGACAACTTCAAGAGCAATGAGCAACAAAGGAAGTGCTTCAATTGTGATAGCACCGAACATCTTCAAGTCGAATGTCCCTATGACAAAAAGAGAGAAACCAAGATGACTTTCAAGAAGGGCAAGAACAGAGCCTATGTGGTCACTTGGGAAAGTGATGATGATGAAGAAGAAGAAGAATCATCCAACAAGGCTTTTGCTTCCATTGCTATCAACAAGAAGCCTTCACTATTTGATTCATCCTCTTCGTGCTTCATGGCCAAAGAAGCTAAGGTATTATATGATGAGAGTGATGATAAAAGTGAAATGGAATATGTTCATGATAGTGATAATGATAATAAAAATGATAATGAAAATGATGATGATGAACCAACTAAAGAACAACTATATGACTTGATGCAACAAACTAGAGACATAGCTATTGCCAAGAACAAGGAGTGTAAGAAGCTTTCAATGAAAGTAGCAATACTTGAGAAAGTTCTAGGTGAGCTTAAGACCACTTATGAGAGTCTAGTGGAAGACCATGAGAATCTTGGTAAAGCTCATTCCAAGCTTGAAAAAGCTCACTCATTGCTACTTGAGCAACAAGCAAGGAAGGAGGTTGTTGTATCATGTGATATAGGTGTTACATGTGATATAATTGATGAATCCTTTTATAAACCTATCATCATGACAAATGCTAACCCTTCTTGTAGCTCTTCATCCACCACCACCAACTCTACCTCCACTACTAGTGATGGTTTCACTTGTGATACCTAACTAATGGTTGAGAATGAGACTCTCAAGAGAGAGGTGGATGAGCTCACTCACGCCCTAGGCAAGGCCTATGGTGGTGAGGCCCGCTTGCTTAAGTGCTTGGATAGCCAAAGGTTCTCTCTTAACAAAGAGAGATTGTGCTACACCCCCAAGAAAGGCAAGTCGGCCTTTGCAACTCCAAAGCCTAGCTTTGTGAAGAGCAATGGTCGGTTTGCAATAGATGCAAGCAAGTTGAGCACTTAGAGCATAATTGTAATAAAAAGAACCAAAGCAAGAAATTTGTCAATGCTATACCTTTTGATTCTTGCTATGTGCTTACCAAAGGTGTGAAGGGTGTGCAAGCTAAGTTTATTGGTGCATCCATTGTTGGCCCAAAGAAGAAGGCTATTTGGGTACCAAAGAGCTTAGTTACTAACCTACAAGGACCCAAGCAAAAATAGGTACCTAAGCTTCATTGATTTGCTTGTAGGTCAATTACAAAGCCGGAGGAAGGCATTGGATTATTGATAGTGGGTGCACTCAACACATGACCGGTACATCAAGAATGTTTGACTCAATCAATGACAATAATAGTGGTGATGATTCTATCACATTTGGCAATAACAAGAAAGGCAAGGTTATTGGTTTGGGCAAGATTGCAATATCAAATGACATGAGTATCTCCAATGTGTTGCTAGTTGAAAGTTTGGATTTCAATCTTCTATCCGTGGCACAAATATGTGATCTAGGCTACAAATGTATCTTTGGGTGATGATGTGGAAGTCATTAGTATGGATGGTTCAAATGTGGCATTCAAGGGCTTTAGATATGAGAATCTCTATCTAGTTGACTTCAATGCTAAAGAAACTTCCTTGACAACTTGCTTAATCTCCAAATTAAGCATGGGTTGGCTTTGGCATAGAAGGCTTGGTCATGTTGGCATGAAACAATTGAAGAAGCTTACAACTCACAATCTTGTCAATGGTTTGAAAGATGTTGAATTTGAGAAGAATAAGCTTTGTAGTGCATGTCAAGCCGGGAAGCAAGTTGGAAGCTCACATCCAAAGAAGAGTACAATGAGCACATGCAAAGCATTTGATTTGATGCACATGGATCTATTTGGTCCAACAACATACTCAAGCTTAGGTGGTAATAAGTATGATTTTGTCATAGTGGATGACTTCACAAGATTCACATGGGTATTATTTCTTAGTGACAAAAGTGAAGTGTTTGACACCTTCAAGACCTTTCTCACTAGAGTTCACAATGAGTTTGAGATTAGAATCAAGAAAGTGAGAAGTGACAATAGAAGTGAGTTCAAGAATACAAGAATTGAAGAACTTTGTGATCACTATGGCATTGGACATCAATTCTCGGCCAAGTACACTCCACAATCAAATGGCCTAGTTGAGAGAAAGAATAGAACATTGCTTGATATGGCTAGATCAATACTTCATGAGTACAATGTGAGTCAATCATTTTGGGATGAAGCAATCAATACCGCTTGCTACTACATCAATAGACTATATTGTCATCCATTGCTAGAGAAGACCCCATATGAGCTACTTCATGGAAGAAAGCCCAATATTTCTTACTTTAGATTGTTTGGTTGCAAAAGCTATATCTTGAAAAAGGACACTAGATTGGAAAAGTTTGACAAGAGATGTGATGAGGGGTTCCTACTTGGTTATTCAACTACAAGCACAGCTTATAGAGTTTGGAACAACTCAAGTGGCATTCTAGAAGAAGTCCATGATGTGCAATTTGATGAAACCAATGGGTCACAAGATGAAGAAGAGAATCTAGATGATGTTGGTGGAACTCAATTGGTGGAAGCAATGAAGAACATGGACATTAGGGACATTAGAGCAAAGCAAGTAATTGATATTCAAGATGATGATAAAGATCAAGTGCTCAATTCTCCATTCAAGCTAGCTAATGACTCTCAAGTGCAAGATCATGGTGCTAGTTCATCTCATCAAGATACATCAAGTGATCAACCAAACTCAAGCAATCAAGTGCAAGTACTCCAACCACAACATGTTGCAAGAGATCACCCCATTGATAGTGTTATTGGTGATATTAGAAGTGGTGTGCAAACAAGATCAAGATTGGCTATGTTTTGTGAGCATGCATCATTTGTGTCAACCATAGAACCAAAGAAAATAGAAGAAGCTTTGAAGGATGCCGATTGGATCATGGCTATGCAAGAAGAGCTTAACAATTTCACAAGAAATGATGTTTGGGAATTGGTAGAAAGGCCAAATGACTACAATGTGATTGGAACCAAATGGGTGTTCAAAAACAAGCAAGATCAAGATGGCATTGTGGTGAGAAACAAAGCAAGACTAGTTGCTCAAGGTTACACTCAAGTAGAAGGTCTTGACTATGATGAGACATATGCTCCCGTGGCAAGATTAGAGGCAATAAGGATTCTATTGGCTTATGCTTGTGCACACAACATCAAACTATATCAAATGGATGTCAAAAGTGTATTTCTCAATGGGATCATCAATGAGTTAGTCTTTGTTGAGCAACCTCCCGGATTTAAAGATGACAAGAAACCCAACCATGTGTATAAGTTGAAGAAGGCTTTATATGGCTTAAAGCAAGCACCTAGAGCATGGTATGAGAGGCTAAGGGATTTCCTTCTCTCTAAGGGATTCAAGATGGGCAAGGTTGATACAACTCTATTCACCAAGAAGATTGAGAATGATCTATTCATAGTGCAAATATATGTTGATGACATAATCTTTGGATCAACCGATCAAGATTATTGTGAAGAATTTGGTGCTATGATGGCCAAAGAGTTTGAAATGTCTATGATTGGTAAACTTAGCTACTTCCTTGGTCTCCAAGTCAAGCAATTAAAGAATGGAACATTTGTGAGTCAAGGGAAATACATAAGGGACATGTTGAAGAAGTTTGGAATGCAAGATGCAAAGCAAATTTCAACTCCAATGAGTACAAATAGCAATTTGGATAGTGATTTTGATGGCAAAATGGTGAATCAAAAGGAATATCGGTCTTTGATTGGAAGTCTACTCTATGTCACCGTATCAAGACCGGATGTCATGTTTAGTGTTTGTATGTGTGCTAGATATCAAGCCTCACCTAGAGAGAGTCATCTCACGGCCGCAAAGAGAATATTGAGGTACTTGAAGCAAACAAGAGATGTTGGACTATGGTATCCCAAGGGGTCAAAGTTTGAATTGATTGGATATTCGGACTCCGACTATGGGGGTTGCAAGATCAATAGAAAGAGCACAAGTGGCACATGTCAATTACTTGGAAGATCACTTGTGTCATGGTCCTCAAAGAAACAAAATAGTGTGGCAATCTCTACCGCCGAAGCCGAATATGTGAGTGCGGGGAGTTGTTGTGCACAATTGCTATGGATGAAATCAACTTTGAAGGATTATGGCCTCAACTTCAAGAATGTGCCATTGCTATGTGATAATGAAAGTGCAATCAAGATGATACAAAACCCGGTTCAACATGAAAGAACAAAGCATATTGACATAAGGCATCATTTCATTAGAGATCATCAACAAAAGGGAGATATTGCCATTGAAAGTGTTGGCACCGATGATCAACTTGTCGATATTCTCACCAAGCCACTTGATGAAAAGAGGTTTTGCAAGCTAAGGAATGAATTGAATATTCTTGATTTCTCAAACATGAGTTGAATGCACCCCACCCACTTATTGACATGCCACTCCTTCGACATTGCAAGGTAAAGTTGATTGACATGTCATTCATCCTATGCTAAGGACTTGCTAGAGCATATAGACATAATAAGTGGTACACATGAGCATTCATAATAAATCAAATGAATTTGATGGATATATGTTACCACTATTGCTTCTATGCTTGTTTTGATCTAGTGGTGGCATATGACATGTTTGTGAGCTTGTAAACCTAGTGTTGAATCTAGAAGATTTGCTATATGTGTTTAATTCAACATAGGCAAGATAACCCTTATTATGAGGAGTGAAGAAGCTTGTCTTTGGTTCAAATCGAATTAAATATCTTTGGCAAGTATTCTAGGTTGAACCAAATTTGATAAATTCTAACCTACTCCATCAAACATTGTTTTTCTCTCCACAATTTGATCCCATTTTTGGGTAAGTTGTTGACAAAGGGGGAGAGAAAAAGAGGATTCAACATGATAAAGGGGTAAATAAAATTTTGATGCACACAAGTAGGGGGAGCAAGCTCATAAACAAAGTTGTTGCATTTGTTTGTGCATTCTCATATGACTTGCTCATTGCACATGTTTTTAAATTCAATATACGTGCTTGTGTGGTGCAATGCTAGTATAGAACTTGAATGATGAAATGATCTACTAGCATGCATAGGAATAGTTTACATGTGGTATCTAGACATGCTTAAAGCTCTACAAGTGGTACAAGTGGTCCAAGAACCTTTACATATAATATTGATCTCACGGGGTTCTTGAGTTGTGATGGATGTCTAGTTACTTCATGATGCTAAGGATGGTGTAAAAGGCAACTCCGATTGGTATCACGCTTCAAAGGTCCATTTCTTACACCTCAGCATCATTTTGGTAGAATTACTCTCTCAACACTTCTATCAATGCATATGTGCAAAGCTTTCAATCCAAACTCTATGCACATATGTAGGGAGAGCTAATGCTATCAAAACCGAGCTTGTGATAATTGTCCAAACTTTACTTATGAGTAAAATGATTGGACAACTATGACAAGTTTAAAACTTTTATTATCAAAATCATCTTTCTGAGGGTTGTCATCAATTACCAAAAAGGGGGAGATTGAAAGTCCCTAGTTTGGTTTTGGCTAATTGATGAAACCTAGGACTAACCTTTGTATCTAAGTGGATGATTTAGATAAAGGTGGTCATTGAATATGAGACATGACATTGACTCACGTGATCAAGATGATGAAGACCAAGATGATGCTTGGCTCGATGGACCGGTTGTGAGGGTGAAGGGCAGGTCGAGGCTTCAAAGCGAAGGACCATGCGATGGTGAAGCTTGAGCAAGACTTGGCGCCGATGGACCGATGCAACGGTGAAGAGCAAGTGAAGTTAAGGTCGATGGATCGAGACGGTCATGTGATGATATGAAGTGGATCATATCTTTTGGAGAAACAAAATGGGCTCAAGGCAAAGGTATAATCATAGGGCCATTTTGTTTTGCACTCAAGACACCATAGAGGGTGTGAGTGGTTTAGGATCGATAGCCGAACTATTAAGAGGGGAAGTCTTATCGGTTATTCGATGCACGGGTGCCACTAGGTGAATTCATGAAGTGCATTGCATGTAGGGCCTAGTGAGCTAACTGGAAAACCTTCAAAAATGATTATGAAAATGCTAACACACGTGCACAAGGTGGTGATCACTTGTTGGTGTTGGCACATTTGCGAAGGCGATGAAGTTTGAGCGGTAGAGAGGGTTTGGGTCTCTCTCTCCCTCCCTCCGAGCTTGCGAGCGCGGGATTCAGGTGTTTTTGGGAACTTGAAATGCCTATTTTCCACTATGCCGGAAGTTAGAAAAAAAACGGAGGCGAACGGAGGTCACAGAGGTGATCGGACGCTGCACCGGACGCGGTCATGGTTTGACCGGACATGTCCGGTCAGTACAGCGCAATCGCGGGTGCTAGGGTTTACAACCGGCGCGTCCGGTCACTCGCGGGACCAGCGCGTCCGGTCAGGTGTCCAGAGGAAACTGAGTTTCGCAAGGACGATCGGACGCGAGGCGCGTCCGGTCACACATGATCAGACGCGTCCGATCGTTGAGGGAGCTTACTAGACTCTAATCAGACGCGGGCACTGTCGCGTCCGGTCGTTGCGAGGGGCGCGTCCGGTCGTTGCTTCGCGGGCGCGCGAGTCTGTGCGATCGGCGCGTTGGGTCGTTCGAAGCGGCGCGTCCGGTCGTTTGACGGGCGTGTCCGGTCGTTGCCTGGGGCACGTCCGGTCGTTGTTTTGACCGTTGAAGGTCAGTGACCATTGGAGGATCGGACGCGGTTGAGCGCGTCCGGTCAGTTATGACCGGCGCGTCCGGTCATCCCGAAAAAGACCCAGTGAAGGGGTATAACGGCTCTATTTGGATGGGATGCTTATAAATACTTGTTGGCCGGCCCTTGGGGAGCTCTCTCGTGATTTCTAACATTCTTGTGCATCCTTTGAGCTAGAGCATCTCCTCCCACTCATCTCTCTTGCTTGATTGCAAATCAAAAGTGAGATTGAGTGATCCCAAAGTGCATTGCATAGCTTGAGGGCATCTACTGGCACTTGTGGGTGGTTTAGCCGGTGGATTTCTTGTTACTCTTGGAGAGTACCGCTCCTAGCCGGCTTAGAGATTGTTGGAGGTGTTGGCAAGAGAAGGTGATTGTTCTTGGCCACCTCCGGTTAATTGTAAGAGGTTCTTGTGCTTTCCTCAGCGGGACACCAAAAGCAACTCTTTTACATTGCGCGTGTCATTGAGTTACCTCACTTGAGAGTGGTGTCTTGCGGTGCCTTGCGGGGCGTGCCTTGAGGGGCAAGTGACTTGAGGGTCACACCGAGGAACCATCTAAGTGTTGGTCGACACAACCGGTGACGTAGCTTGTCGGTGCACAAGTGAACATCGGGTGAACAAAAATATTGTGTCTCTTGTCTCCCGGTGATTGGTCTTCATATTGTGTTGTTGTCAATATTGATTGATTGTATATCATCTTGGTGATTGGCAACATCTTCACTCCACCGTCGGTATAAGATTCACAATCCTATCTCTTGCTTTTACTTTTACTAGATTATCTTGTGTAGCTCTAGTGGTTGCCTTTGCTAGTAGTTGTTAGCTTGCTCACTAGTGTAAAATTAGTGACATAGCCTTTGTGTGAACTAGAGATCATAATCTACTAGACTTGTGGATAGGAGGCTTGCATCACAACCGTAGCCTAAGCAAAACTCGCTTTGCGCCGTTTGTTATTCTAACAAGTTTGCTTAGTTGTTCTTGTAGATTTTTTATAGGCTATTCACCCCCCCTCTAGCCATCTAGGACCTTACACGCGCCCGTCAAACGATCGGACGCGCCGATCGCGCTGTTTCGCGCGCCCGCGAAGCAACGACCGGACGCGCCCCTCGCAACGACCGGACGCGACAGTGCCCGCGTCCGGTTAGAGTCCAGTAAGCTCCCTCAACGATCGGACGCGTCCGATCGTGTGTGACCAGACGCGCCGCGCGTCCGATCGTCCTTGCGAACTGCAGATTCCTCTGGGTGACTGACCGGACGCGCCGGTCCCGCGAGTGACTGGACGCGCCGGTTGCAAACCCTAGCAACCGCGCGCCTGACTGCTGACCGGACGCGTCCGGTCATACCATGACCGCGTCCGGTGCAGCGTCCGGTCACCTCTGTGACCTCCGTTCGCCTCCGTTTCTTTTCTGACTTCCGGCGTAGTGGAAAATAGGCATTTCAAGTTCCCAAAAACGCATGAATAACCAACAAGTGATATTCACCCCCCCTCTACCGCTTAAACTCCAACGCCTTCGAAAATGTGCCAACACCAACAAGTGATCACCACATTGTGCACGCGTGTTAGCATTTTCATAAACATTTTCGAAGGTTTTCCAGTTAGCTCACTAGGCCCTACATGAAATGCACTTCATGAATTCACCTAGTGGCATCCATGCGTCGAATAACCGATAAGACTTCCCCTCTTAATAGTTCGGCTATCGATCCTAAACCACTCACACCCTCTATGGTATCTTGAGTGAAAAACAAAATGGCCCTATGGTTATACCTTTGCCTTGAGCCCATTTTGTTTTTTCAAAAGATATGATCCACTTCATATCATCACATGACCATCTCGATCCATCGACCTTGACTTCACTTGCTCTTCACCGTTGCATCGGTCCGTCGGCGCCAAGTCTTGCTCAAGCTTCACCATCGCATGGTCCTTCGCTTCGAAGCCTCGACTTGCCCTTCACCTTCACAACCGGTCCATCGAGCCAAGCATCATCTTGGTCTTCATCATCTTGGTCACATGAGTCAATGTCATGTCTCATATTCAATGACCACCTTTATCTAAAACATCCACTTAGATACAAAGGTTAGTCCTAGGTTTCATCAATTAGCCAAAACCAAACTAGGGACTTTCAGCTCGCCCGGCATCCAACCCCGCAGCGCCCTGCCTCGCGCGCCTGGCGGCCAACCGCGACACCAGCCGGGCCACCCTGCTTTGCTGTGACGGCGGTGGAACCGCCGGCGGGGCCTCGTCGGAGCCGACCATCTCCATCCCCAGCGGCTAGGGTTTGGAATCCCGACGCCCAAATCGTGAACTTTGGAAAACGCCCGCGGCTCGCATCTCCTTTGGTCTATATAAGTTGGCCCAACTCCTTTCCCTCCATGCCCTGGCCTCCGCCCAACAAGCCGAACACCAGTAGCCCATGAGCCCGTTACGTGCTAACAAAGCCCACGACCGATTTACACAATTCGCTTTTGCAGTTTCGAATTAAACGAACAACCAAGTGAAATAAAACCATTCCAAAATTCATATCTCATCCATTAAAGTTTTGACTGCCTCTATTCTTCTTTTTAAATTTAACTAAAATTCAAATAATATTATATCAATGTTTAAACTTTTTTCATCCATATTTGTTGAATGACTTTGCATTTGAATTGCATGTGTTGTAAAAATGACATTTAAATTACAAACAAATATATACCATAAATTAATAATACACTTAAATTGCATGAAAATTTTAGAAAGGAAAAAATTGAAAATATTGCATTCTTACACCTGTTTTTCGTAGTCAACTTATATTTTCTGAAATCTAATAGAAAACAAACTTTCTCTAAAAAATACTTTTAAAATGACCTTAAAATTACAAAAAAAAATATATGCCAAATATGAAATAAATAATACACTTAATTCTAACGAAAATTTTAGAAGGAAAAACTGAAAAGATTGTATATCTTAATTACACATAGTTTTCTTAGTCAACTTATATTTTTCAAAATTCTAATAATAAACAAAATTTCTCCAAAAAATATCAAATCTGACTAGGTTCCCTAAAAGTTTTCATCTAGTAAATAGAATTCATGTAACGATCATTTTATTTGCTCTTCATTTTAGAGAACAAGTTTTTTTTCCTAGTCAACTCTCTCATCTCTAGCTGGATTCAATGTGGTTAATACTTAAATTTATTACTTTTGCATGAAGTTTTGTACGTGGTTAATTTCATATTGTTTTTATGCAAGTAAGAAGGAAAATATAGAAGAAACTTGGTAATATCTTTAAATATCAAAGTTAAACTTAAAACACCCACAACTTAGCATCACCTGACATAAGATGTAAACTATGACATGCCTCTACTCTTAACAAGAATTGTTCTTAAGACTGTCTATGCCTGTAGTTTGTAGTATTAACAAAGCTACATTGCAAATGATATTTTAAAGCACTTTTGTACAAATAACACTCATACCAGCAAAATTTTGATATAAAAATGTCTAGCTTAAAAGGAATGTACTCCTTTAAAAGGAATGTCCAGCAAACAATTTTTTCAAAACAACTCAACTTCACCAAAAAAGCTGCTCTGGAAGCTGCTGGTATAAATAGCTTGGACTTCAGTGTGTTTAATGAGTCGAACAATACCTTGCAATCGTGGATGTACTGAACACTACTATCTGTGGAAAATAGCACTGTCCTGTGACAGTTGCCGTTCGTCGTTCTTGTGTTCTCCGCGTTCTTGTGTTTGTTCTTCATTTCCTCTGATCTTTAGGTTAGCCACTGTATATAGGGCTGTGATTTGCGTGCTCTAAAACCTACAGAGTATTAGGAGTAGATGTCATCTTGACATGGAGATAGATCTCGGTCACATAGACAAGGAAAGAAGTAGCGAAGACAATGACATGGTCACATGGATAGAGGGTCTCAAGCGTCGGCTGCTACCTGCAATGTAGGCACCCATAAGCCCGAACAAGTCGAATATCATGGCTGCATGCAGTGCGTTTCGTTTAAGTAGGGCTATAATCTGGACCATCAAGATGACAACTACCGATGCCATGAAAGTAGTCGAGTTGGAGTAGAAGGAGATGTAGTACTTATCATTGGTGTTTAAAAGTATTGGGTCGCCAAGATTGTGCCCATGGGAGCCGGAGCTGGACAGCTGGTTTTCCAGCCAGACGCCCCCGGGCGGGTTCATCCCAGCTTGGTACAGCCCCCACGCCAGAGCTTTGCTGGAGGTCGTCACTGGCAAGCTTCTCCACGCCGTCGTCTCGTCAGAGTTAGAGGAGAAGGCCCCCAAAACTTCATCTTCTTCCCCAAGCCCATGAAGGTGCACTATTCTACTCCCTTGAGCCACCCCAAGCCGAACTGCTGCTGTTGGAGGTCGTCCAGATATGGTGAGAATTCCCCAAGTCATCTACCCCTCCATCCCCATTTCTATAGCCCACCCCCATGAGCTTCACCTCTCATCCATGGTCACCACCACCATGGATGGGGTCGAGCTCTCACTACTACACAACTGACCTTTCGTCGATCGCCCAAAATACCTTTAGTCTCGGCGATTTTAGCGTCCAGGACTAAATAGGGCTTTAGTCCCGGTTGGTGTTACCAACCGGGGCTAAAGGTCCCTCGCCAACGGCTCTGTTATCAGGCGCTGTCAGGAGGGACCTTTAGTCCCGGTTGGTTACTGCCTTTAGTTCTGGTTGGTGCCACCGACCGGGACTACAACTTTTGTCCCGGTCCATGGCACCGACCGAGACTATAGGACTGGCTTTAGTCCCGGTTGGTGTTACCAACCGGGATTAAAACCTCCCCCTATAAATTGAACCTCCCTCTTCTTTCTCCCTGTCCGAGCCCGAGTTTCCTTGTTCATGTTCTTATTGCTTGTTCTTCCATTGTTCTTGCTTGTCTCATCTCCGGCAACCAATCCACTTTAAACGCTTCTACGCCGTTGTCGATTTGTTTGAAAGGTTGCTAGCTTCATCCTCCTATGTTTTAGCAGCACCATATGTAAATCCATGTTGTATATGACTATTTTATTTCATATTGCTAGCTCCAATCATTTTTCATGTTTGAATTTTTATGAACGATGCTAATTATAGTACCTGGAAAGTAGTATGCACATATAATGTTTAGTTCTGTTATAGACTTTTTAGGATACTTTTTACTTTAATTTGTTCATGTTCTCATTTTAAAATATTAAATAATGTTGATTCTTTGTAATTTTGAAATAAATTAATTTTAACTTTAAAAATTCTTCAAATTAATTTTATTTAGAGATAAAATTACACCTTTTAATAGAAAAATACAAATTTTATGATTTTGCTATCTATTTATTAATGTCCACAAATTAATTTTATGAAATGATGAACCACTTATAAAATTTTGAACTCAATTAGACAAGGTTGTGCTACGCTCTTTTCTCATGCTGGACTTTTAATTATGTGATGCCATATAATGCAGATAATGACACGTCATTGGATGTACAATGCCGATCGCCGCTCCAACGAGTTCATTGAGGTTGTGCGAGAATTCTGCAGAGTGGCAGAGGAAAACAAGCGGGATGGTTTTATGTGCTGCCCATGTACCGTGTGTATGAATTTAAAAGAATTTTGTTGCTCAAGAAGTATTCACTTGCACTTGTTCAAGTCGGGTTTCATGCCAAACTACATTTGTTGGACCAAGCACGGAGAGACCAGGGTTATGATGGAAAAAGGTGAAGAAGAACAAGCAGACCCTGACGATGTTTTTGCTCAATACTGTGACTTCGCGATGGAGGAAGGTGAAGAAGAGGCGGATGCAGAAAACAGTATCGCTGAAGATGACGATGTTCTTGGTGATGTCATTCGCGACGCACAGAGAGATTGTGAAAGTGAAAAGGAGAAGGCTAAGTTTGACCAAATGCTAGAGGATTACAAGAAGTTACTCTACCCGTCGGCCGAAGATGGGCAGAAAAAGCTAGACACATCACTGGAGTTGTTACAGTGAAAGACAGAGAATGGTATATCTGACAAGACATTTGGGAAATTACTGAAGATCCAAAAAAAAGATGCTTCCAAAGCCTAATGAATTGGCCACCACTACATACGGAGCAAAAAAGATCGTCTGCCTTTTAGGATTACAAATCGAGAAGATACATGCATGTCCTAATGACTGCATCCTGTACCGTGGCGAGCACGAGAATTTAGATGAATGCCCTGTTTGCCATGCGTCACGGTACAAGATCTTGCGAGATGATTCTAGTGATATTGAGGATGAAGAACGTCCGAAGAAGAGAATCTCTGCCAAGGTTATGTGGTATGCTCCAATAATTTCACGCCTAAAACGACTGTTCAGAAACAAGGAGCACACAAAGTTGTTGCGAGAGCACAAAGAAGACCGTAAGGTGGACAACATGTTGAGACACCCTGCAGATGGGTTCCAGTGGAGAGAAATAGATAGAGAATTCTCAGACTTTGCAGACGACGCAAGAAACCTAAGGTTTGCATTGAGTACGGATGGATTTAATCCTTTTGGGGACCAGAGCTCTAGTCATAGCACTTGGCCCGTTACTCTATGTATCTACAACCTTCCTCCATGGTTATGCATGAAGCGGAAGTTCATTATGATGTCGGTGCTCATCCAAGGCCCGAAGCAACCTGGCAATGACATCGATGTCTACCTGAGGCCATTAGTTGAGGAACTCCAGCTGCTATGAAGCAAACCAGGTGTGCGTGTGTGGGATGAGTACAAACAAGAAGAATTCGACCTGCGAGCATTGTTGTTCGTGACAATCAATGATTGGCCAGCTCTAAGTAATCTTTTAGGACAGACAAATAAGGGATATAATGCATGCACCCATTGTTTTGGTGACCTTGAGGCTATCTATTTAAAAAAATGTCAAAAGGTCATGTACCTTGGCTATCATCGATTTCTTGCTAAGAACCACCAGTTGAGAAAGAAAGGCAAACATTTTAAAGGTACGGCAGAACACCGGTCCAAGCCAGGCAACCGAGATGGGGTAGATGTATTCAAGATGGTCAAGGATTTGAAAGTAGTGTTTGGAAAGGGACAAGGCAGTGAACCTATTCCGAAAGACACTTCGGGGTGCGCCCCAATGTGGAAAAAGAAATCAATATTTTAGGAGCTACCATATTAGAAAGACCTTGAGGTCCGCCACTCAATCGACGTGATGCACCTGACAAAGAATCTTTGTGTCAATCTCCTAGGGTTCATGGGTGTGTTTGGAAAGCCTAAGGATACCCTTGAGGCACGAGAGGACTTGAAGCGCATGAAAGAACGAGACAACCTGCATCCAGAGAAGACAGATGATGAACACCATTACTTAAGACCTGCTAGCTACACTCTTAGCAATGAGGAGAAGGAAAGCATGTTTGAGTGCCTAAGCAGCATCAAAGTCCTATCTGGGTTCTCCTCTAATATAAAGCGTATAATAAATGTGCCGGAGAAGAAATTTGTCAACTTAAAATCGCACAACTACCACGTGATTATGACGCAACTACTTCTAGTTGCCTTAAGAGGAATTCTACCTCCACATGTACGTCTGGCCACCGTGAAGCTGTGTGCATTCCTCAATGCAATTTCTCAGAAGGCAATCAATCCTTTTGATCTAGCTACTCTACAGAATGATGTGGTTCAATGTCTTGTCAGCTTTGAGTTGGTGTTCCCTCCATCCTTCTTTGATATCATGACACATCTCCTAGTTCATCTGGTCAAAGAGATTAACATCCTGGGTCCTGTGTTCCTACACAACATGTTTCCCTTAGAGAGATTTATAGGTGTACTGAAAAATATGTTCACCAGCGGGGTCGGCCAGAAGGAAGCATCGCCAAGGGATACGGGACAGAGGAGGTCATTGAGTTCTGTGTGGACTTCATTCCTGACCTTGACCCGATTGGTCTTCCTGAATCACGGTATGAGGAGAGACTTAGTGGAAAGGGTACACTAGTAAAGAAAACATATATCAGCCAGGGTGATGATTCTTTCAATAAAGCGCACTACATAGTTCTTCGAAACTCCACTGTGGTGGAACCGTATATTGAGAAACATATGGATTTTGTATGATCCGAGAATCCTGGAAAGAACGAGGCTTGGATTACGCATCATCATATGGAAACATTCGGTGATTGGTTGCGAAAAAAATGTCAGGGTGATAAAACTATTGGAGATGAACTGTATTTGTTGGCTAGGCAACCAGCGTGGCACGTCCTCACGTATTAAGGGTACAAGATAAATGGAAATACATTTTACACCGTATCCCAAGATAAAAAGAGCACCAACCAAAATAGTGGTGTCCGCGTGGATGCTACGGAACCGAATGGGAACATACACACATATTACGGTCGCATAGAGGAGATTTGGGAACTAGACTATGCACATAATTTTAAAGTCCCTCTATTCCGATGTCAATGGGTGAAGATGAACGGAGGGGTATCAGTCGATAAGGAGTACAGAATGACAATAGTGGACCTCAACAATATTGGGTATAGAAATGATCCATTCGTCCTTGCTGCTGATGTGAATCAGGTGTTCTATGTGAAAGACATGTCTACAAAACCCAAGAGAGGGAAACACGACGAAAAAAAACCAATGAGCCAAAGCGCCACATAGTTTTTACAGGGAAACGAAACATCGTGGGAATTGAAGACAAGTCAGACGTGTCAGAGGATTATGAAAAGGATGAACGAATCCCACCCTTCTGTGTTGCCAAAGACCCAAGCATCCTGCTCGCTGCTGAGGACACTCCATGGTTACGGAATGATCATAACCAAGGGCATTACGTCAAAAAAAAGTTTACCACTGTGCCCGCTTGATATAGGTAGTGAACTCAAATTAATAATGTGTATTTGACATCTTGTGTAATATAATTGTAACATTATATGTTAAAAATTTAAATTTGAGTGGTTCAAATTTTGCAAATGAAAAGTTGACCATTAGAACAAATTTAGGTCTTGATGAGTGGAACAAACTTTGTATTCATGAGTTTTTCATTCGAGACCATCCAGGATTCGGTCAAAGTGTGTGTTTCTAAAAACCAATGTTTTAACTTTGGTCAAACTTGGTCAAATGACCCATTTGATGACTTCAAATAAAAAACTTTTGAATACCAAGTTGTTAGAGATCATCAAGATCTACATTTGATACATGGACCATATTTTCATCTGGATAAATTTTAGCAAGTCCCAGGCACATGTTTTCAAAATCGAAGACGAGTTTTGGTCAAACTTGGTCAAATGACAGACTAAATGACTTGAAATGAAAAACTTTAGAATACCAAGTTGTTAGAGCTCATCAAGATCCAAACTTTTTATATAGACCATTTTTCTATTTGAAAAATTTTAAATAAACAATACTCACCAAATCTTGAATCTCACACAAAATATATGAAACTATATATGAGAATTATAGATTTTCAACTACACTTTGCCAACACTTTGTCAAATGCAAAAATAGTCTATATATAAAATGTAGATCTTGATGAGTGGAACAATATTGGTATTCATGACTTTTCCAGTTGAGATCATCCAGGGTTCCAAAAACCGGCGTTTGACTATGAATTCTTTCAAAATTCAAAATTGAGTGGTTCAAACTTTTGCAAATGAAAAGTTGACCATTAGACCAAATGTAGGTCTTGATGAGTGGAACAAACTTTGTATTCATGAGTTTTCCATTCGAGACCATGCAGGGTTTCAAAAACCGACGTGTATCTCTGAAAATTTTAAATTTTAAAATTTAGAAAATCAATATCGCGCATTTTGATAATTATTATTGAAGAAACAAAAGTTTAACGTCCAAATGACCCCAAAACAAAGTTTCTGTCAAAAGCCAACAATTTTATATATTTTAATTGTCCATTATATTTTTGCATTAACACAATATTTATTATAAATTACATTTATTTTGGATAATATGAAATATTTGAAAAAAATGTGTTTAGAATTTTTGTAATGTACAATAGAGTCAAACTAAACTAATGTGTATTTTTGAAAATATTTATGATAAATAATATTTAATTTACTATGCATTTAGAAAGATGAAAGAAAAAAAGTGAAAAATAAAATTCACCAAATTCTGGCGCCTGTAGTCCCGGGCCTGGCCACCGCCCGGGACTAAAGGGGTGAGCCCTTTAGTCCCGGTTCCTGGCTGGAAGTCCCGGGCGGTGGCTAGGCCCGGAACTAGAGATGGCAATGGGTACCCGAAACTCGAGTACCCGACGGGTATTACCCGATAAAGAGGCGGGTATGGAATGAATTTTCTACCCGTGGGTATGTTATTGGGCAAAATCCTATACCCATCGGGTATGCGGGTACGGGTGCGGGTGTATATTACCCATACCCGCATACCCGCGGGTAAGACATACCCGCAAAAATAACTAGTCAACCTCAGTTATTTTAGCGCATATAAGTCATGAATTTGGCCCATTGAGACATCCACTATATTTCTAGTAGATTGTCTTTGTTGTAATGATGCTAATAATATTTGTTAGCATGTTTGTAACTTGTTGGAAGCTTAGAATTATTTATTTTTGCATGTGACTATTTGATATTTTTAGGTAATTTTCGGGTATGTTATCGGGTACGGGTTACCCGTCGGGTGAGAATTACCCGGCGGGTACGGGTATGGAACTATTTTTTTACCCGCATGCGTGTACGGGTAACCCGACGGGTAAAATTTTGCGGGTGCGGGTACGGGTACGGGTGAGCACTACCCGTCGGGTACGTACTCGTTGCCATCTTGACCCGGAACTAAAGGTCCCCTGCCCTATAAAGGCAGGGGCTTCTTCCTCCTCCTCCCCCACCCGCACGCGGCCCTATAATCGCTGAACCCTAACCGCCGCCACCGTCTTCATCGCCGCGTCATCCTCGCCGCCCTCTTCCTCGCCGCCGTCAACGCCCCGCGCACCGCCACACCGAGCGCCGCCCCGAGGACCGCCCCGAGCACCACCGCCGCCGTATGTCGTCGCACACGCGCGCCCGAGCTCCCCGGCGCCTCTCTCTATCTTCTTCTTGCTGACGAGTTGCGCGTCCTCCGGCAAGCCACGCGTCCTCCGGCGAGCGCGTCCTCCGACGAGCCACGCACGGCGCCCTCGTCCTTACGGGGCCGGCCAGGCCACCCGCCGTCGTCGCCCCGCGCGCGCGTCGTCTAGCTCGTTGTCCGGGTCGCCGCGCCGGGTCGTCTCGTCGTCCG
Organism: Saccharum hybrid cultivar R570; assembly: GCA_038087645.1. Lineage (NCBI taxonomy): Eukaryota > Viridiplantae > Streptophyta > Magnoliopsida > Poales > Poaceae > Saccharum > Saccharum hybrid cultivar. Next base: position 2,027,116 of record JAQSUU010000579.1, on the reverse strand, counting down.
CGCGTCGTCTCGTCATCCACGCGCGCATCGTCTCGTCGTCCGGGCCGCGCGGGTGTGGCCGCCGCCGGCGCATGCACGCGGCCCACCACCGGCCCCAGCGCGGCCGCCCCGCGCCGCCCCACGCCGACGACGACGCCGAGAGAAAAAAAAACTACAAATGAACACTCCAAAATTTATGAAAAAAATGCAAATGAACACTCCAAAATTTATGAAAAAAAATGCAAATTAACACTCCAAAAAAATGCAAATGAACACTTCAAAAAAAATTTGCAATGCATATAATAATTAAAACACTTATTTCGGATCATGGCGCGCGGCAGCGTGCGCACCCTCCTCCTTCTCCGCACCCTCCTCCATCGGCCTCGGCTCGCGCGCGGCGCCACCGGCGTTTGCGTCCGCTGCCCTGCCACCGTCTCCGCCGCCGTCGAAGACAGAGAGAGGGAACGTAGGGAGAAGAGAGAGGAGGGAGAGGATGACGCGTGGGACCCACACGAAAAACATGAAAAAATATACATTACTAAAAAAATGATGTAAAACAAGAAAAAATTTGAAAATGCATTAGTATATAATAATTATATATTAATTAGTATACATATAAATAGTGATGTAATAATTAATATTTAGGGATAATTAGGGATACACACAATAACACACACACACATATATTAATAATGTGATATATATAAATGTGATATAATATTTCATATGTATTAACACACACTCTTATAATACATTTGTTGCCTCCTTCTTCCTCCTTCTAGATTGACGTCTCTTTGCCGCCGTCACCGAAGTTCCCGTCGTCTCCGCACCGACCACCGTCTCTCCGACGTCGTCTCTCCGCCGTCTCACCGACTTTAAAATATAGGTATTGTTTAAATTAGTGCTATAATTAGTGGTATAATTAGTGGTATAAATTAGTGGTATATTTGTTAGCAAATGATGTTCATAATCAAATGGCAAACACTAAACCCTAAACCCTAAACCCTAAACCCTATACCCTAAACCCTAAACCCTAAACCCTTAACCCTTAGCCCTAAACCCTAGGCCGTAAACCCTAAGCCATAAGCCCTAAACCCTAAGCCCTAATTGACGTCACGCGTACACACATATTTTTGCAGAAATGGCCGACCCGAGAGAAGACGAAGAAATATTGTTGAACATGATCCGCGGTAGCGCTGAAGAAGGTCATTATGACGATCGCGAAGGCGATGAGAACCCTGGGGGCATCGATGACGGTTCTCAGTACTTGGTCGACCCGAATGACCAAGACAATGTTGGCGAGGTCTGTAATATATGCAGCCTCCTATGTTTATATACATGAAATTCAAAAAATTTCCTTTATTAATTGTCTTGTTTCTGCCTACATAGCCCTTTGGCTCGACGATAACAACGGGGACCAGCAGAAAAGTACGAGGCCCAAAGAAGCCGATGGAGGGTCGGTTGGTTATCACGGATTTTGACGAGGGAACAGGCCAGCCACGTGGACCCCATGCAAGGGCCTTTGTCAACCACTTAGGGTACCTTGCCCGGGATAGGATCCCGATCAATGTCCGTGAATGGAAGAAAAATAAGCAACACCCAGAAATCAGTTATGTCTCCGACCATGACAAGGAACTAGTTTGGGGTGATGTGTTTTAATATTTCACGCTAGACACAAACGATGAACAGTTGAAGAAAAGAGTTCGGGATTGGTCTATGAAGAAGATGGCCACACAATTCCAGTGCTTTAAGAAGAAGCTATATAACGACTATATCAAGAAGAACAAGACTCCAGATTTCAACTATATGCACTTTGTCAAGTTGCGGCCATTTTGGGATGAGTTTGTACAGTTCAAGACGTCAGAAGAGGGTCAACAACGGGCAAGAAGGAACCAAGAGAATGCCCGACACAAGACCTACCACCATACGATGGGATCAGGTGGCTACCCTACTGCCATTTCTAAGTGGGAAAAAGCCGAGCAAGAGCTAATTTACAGGGGGTTGGTGCCAGAATCCCTCGACTGGCCTGAGCACGCCAAGCACTGGTTTTTCACTCACGCAGGCCGCCTGGACCCAGAGACCAGAAAGGTCGTGTATGGGGAACGCATCCAAGCTGTAGCAGAAAGATTTCATCAAGCTTGCTCCGTCGCTCAAAGTGGAGAGTGGCAGCCGAACAGAGATAAAGATGAGCTGACATACGCCCTGGGGAACCCTGAGCACGGTGGACGGACGAGAGGCTATGACTCTGTATCGTGGGAGCATGCCTTCCCTCAGCACAGAGAAACTTATAGAAGCCGCTAGAGAAAGAAGGAAGAGGACAGGGAACGGCTACGCAAGTTGGAGGAGGCTGTTATGAAGACCAGTGAAGTGGCTCGTAAGGTACTAGAGCGGGAGGAAGCGCTTAAGGCCACTATGAATGAGCAAATCAGAAAGGCCATGGAGGAAGTTGTAAGTTCCCGTCTCCAGAGCTTGTCACAGCCGGCCGCCAACATCAGCCCCTGCTCAGCTCAGTTGAAAAGCAGTTGTGCTTCTACGGAGGTGCCTGTGAGGCAAGATGATGACGCAGGGATGCGCTTCCCGGTGGATGACGTCACCACTCCGTTGATGTCCTGTGAGCTGCATATTCCGGAGGGGAATGCCACAGTCAAGGTGGCTACCGGTGTTGTATCTCCTATCGATCCCACCAAGACACCAAGGATCCACTCGGTCGTAATACCACCCGGATATGCTAGTGTCTCAGTGGATAGAGTGGTCAAAGGCCATGAAAATGTGGCTCTGGATATCGAAGGTGTTGATGGGGAGAAGACCCTAGGTGAAGCGGAGAAGACATTCATATGTTAGAAGAAATGGTACATCATTATTCCTGGGGCGCCGCCACCACAATCGAACCCTAGGTGTGGATGATTGTGAACGCAATTGCTTTTCAATAATTATGTACTGTATCTAATTACGGTTCACTCATGTATATACCTTGTTCGTTTTTTTTCAAATCCAGGACCTCCCCAAGTCCGTCTATCCATTCACCACATGACCACAGTGCCGTGGGATACAACGACGACGATTTCATACAAGACAAGGTTGCATCCTCACCGTCGGCCGTATCTCCTCCACGACGTACTCCAACGCCGCCAGTGGCCCAATCTCCTCCATAACAACAAGCTCCAACCGTGCCGCCGCCGCCTCCGCCACTGCCGACAACGGCCGCCTTATCGGCACCGGCTAGTCCATCGAGGAACAAGAGGCCCGCTGGCCCAGAGAGACCAGTCCCACCACCTCTGCCTGGTCACGAAGATCTCGAAGATGACCAAGCTTTCATACGAGAAGACTGATGAAGAACTTAATGCTTCAGTCAAGGCAGAAGTGAAAGCGTTCTTCGAAAAGACCAAAGCTGACGCACGAGCAAAGCAAGAGAAACCATACCTAATGTATCCTCGTGTAAAGCTACGTCAAGTGGTGCAGACTATGCAAGACGAGAAGCGTGCCGCTAGTAAAAAACCAGCGCCGCCACTATCAAACTTTGAGCGTACTATCACAAAGAAAATCAAGGAGGACAAAAGGAAACAGAAGGCGGCCGAAAAAGATGTTGCACAGCTCAGCCAACAAGCGCAGCAATCAGTGCCGCCACTAGTGGTTGAGAATCATTATGGTTCCAACATGAACTTGATGCAAATGTCGGTACCTGATGATGTGGACTTAGATGAACTCGCCAAGTGGATGAATATGACTAGGCTTTTCTTAGAACAACTTCTCGGTCGGGAGGAACTGAGAACTAGTAAAGAGTCCGAAGTTGTTGATGAATGGCAGAGGAAGTACATATATGGCAGGAGTCTATACAACCCTGCAAAGGTAAAAAATCTTGGTACACAAATGTACAAGCTGCACGAGTACTACTTGAGATTCTGTGCACACATCAAATTGAACAATATCTGGGCGTCCAAGTCAGAGACCGTCACTACTTCCGTGGAGAATACATACATATGCTTCTCTATATGGATGCTCTCGACAAATCTCTCATAAGCTGCTACTGTCTGTAAGTGATTCTTCCTTTTAATCAATAATCCCACTCTAGCATATGTACGTATTCGTAATAACTATGCTCACGATGTGCAGACACATGATGAGAGAACTCAGATTGAAACAAGATGATCGAATTGGTTTTATCGATCCGTATATCGTGTACAAGGACACAAAGACTAAAGATTCATTCAATCTGAAGATCAAGGAAATGGAGAAAAACCTCCGGAGGTTCTTTTATAACCAAAGGCATAAGGAGTTGATACTCTTCCCTTACAATATGGGGTAAAGTGTTGTGTTATATCATGTCTTAGTCAATCCAATATATATATATATATATATATATATATATATATATATATATATATATATATATATAAGTTGAATCTATAAACAAATGCAGGGATCACTGGATACTCATTGAGATTAAGATCAAGGAACAAACTATAAATGTGTGGGACTCAATGAGAAAAGAGCTGGCAATGTACCAAGACATGATCCAGAGGTAAGTTCTATGATTCTTTAAATATTGATGCCTGCTCCTTTACTTTACTATGCTATACCTAATCAACGACCGACTTATTGGGCAGGGCTTGGGCTTGGCTACAACAAAGATATCATACAGATCTGAAAGTGCAACTTCCCCCTCCTATTCTACATAAGTGGGTGCCCAGACAACCGTACAAAACCAATTTTTATGGATACTACGTTTACGAGTACATGTGGTGTAGCAAATTTACACCTGCTAAAGAGAAGCTAAAAGTAAGTAACATGTGTATACAGTAAATTCATATCTTATTTATTTGTTGAAACTAAATAAATCTTATGTATATTAATATCTTTTTCTTTAATTAATGCAAATGGAAGGAGTGGAAATTAAAAGAACAAGTGTTCAAGCACACAATACTCGTCGCAATCCAAGAGACGATCGCAGATTTCATCGACGATCATGTCATCCCGGAAGACGGCGAGTTGCACCACAACCCTAGGTTGGATGTGAAGAGTCCAAACAAGGACGAACACTTGTATGAGCTTTGAGTGGCGGGCAAACATTTATGTAACTCATTAACCGGCGGCCGAACACTTGATTACTTATATATTATTGTAAATGTAATGTGTATGTACGTATATTTTATTTGTAATGTGTATGTGCGTACATGTATAGCTCTAATATATATATATATATATATTCATATTTTATTTGTGTGCAATAATAACGCTCTCGTATAGGTGCAACGTATACGGATAATAGCAGCGAATAATAAATTGGAAAACAATATAACTGAAAACCAAAATCAATAATGAATTGGAAAGAAAAAGAACCTTTAGTCCCGGTTGGTAATACCAACCGGGACTAAAAGGTGCTGTACCATGTCAATGCCTGGCAGACCAACCGGGACTAAAGGTCCCCCTTTAATCCTGGGCCTGCGAACCGGGATTAAAGGTGGGACATTTAGTCCCGAAACCTTAGTCCCGGCTCGTAGCCCGGGACTAGAGGTCCTTTTGGACCGGGACGATAGGTCCACAAATCTGATATTTTGGAAGTTAATTATGGGATACTATTGGAGAAAGCCTCTTTTTTTTACTCCCCATAATTATTTGGGAGTTGACAAACACCATGTTTTGGGGAATAAAATATGTCAAACTGTTGGAGATGTTAGGAATCCTAATTCCAATAGATCTCTCCGATCATGAGTAAGTTGAATACGAATACTAGTAAACAAATAGATAGGGATGAAAACGAAAATGATAATCTCCTATTTTCATAAATCGTTTTCGAGTTTTTTTTCCGATTTCTAGGCCTAAACGAAAACGATAACGGTAATCGAAAAAACAAAAACGATAATGGTAAAAATAATCGAAAATAAAGCGAAAATAATTTTGCCTTGTTTTGATCGTTTTCGAAGATTTCCGTATTTAATCGGTAATTTATCGTAGATAATTACCGATTCAAAGGCCTTTAATTAATGAATCCTAATTTATTTATAGACTATACAATGCATTACGATCTGCAAGCACATAACGTAAATATTTTTTTTAGAAAGGAACCCATCTGCACACGCAAGCACATAAGGCAAAAATTTTTTTAGAAAGAAACTATCTATACGGAAGTATTTCATCTGTATAAATAATTCATGTTTTGATTACTATGCTATATCGAGTCAACTTATTAGAACATGGTTGTTTATTTGTGTCTTTGTCAAGAATTGTCGTATTGTTGCGTGGTTTGTCATTGTTTGTGACATAAGATGGTGTAAACTGTGTGGTTTCAGCTTGTGACCTTGTCAATTGTGATTTTATTTATCATTGTCATGTGAGATGGGTCGAGTTATATGGATCTTCTCATGTTCTACGGTTTGACGTATTTATCGTTTTTGAGGATATCGTTCTCGTAGATTCCGATCGTTATCGATGTATTTTCCAATTGACTACTATCGTTTTCGAAATTACCCGGCGCCGTATTCGTTTCCGACAATATCGTATCGATTTCGTTTTCGAGAAAAAAAGTGAAAATGAAAGTGATTTAGCCTCATATCGTTCGTTTCCGATCGTTTTCATCCCTACAAATAGAAAATAGAAAATGATAAAATAGAAATCAAGAAGACTTTTTTTGTCCAACTCAGTTCGCCTCTGAATATTAAATCACGGAAAGTTTTTGTCCGACTACAAAAAAATGGACTTGCTATTGTCGGTTGGCGGGGCCTATTTTGCCATGCTTGTTTTCCTTGAGGAACATGTACCCCGTGGCCCGTTATTATCGTCACGGACTCGCATGTATGAGGATGGTATGGGCATGCGTGCAAAAAGATATGCGACCAATTTTTTTGCCCATGCCTTTTGTTTTTTTTCCATTTTATTTGTCCATATGTAGAAAATGAATAATAAATATACTTATCTTTCGTTACTAAATAAATATTCCTACCGCTAAGTTGTTGATATAGTTTTGATTACGTACAAAACTATATTTGTTAGAACTATCCCAGATCAACCAATTATCCATTTAATCAAATAATGAGCAAATTTTGAACAAGCTATACATAAGTACCAGTGCAACCCTCGACAAGGGTTATAACTCAATATTAAACTCTACCTACATATAGATATTATCAAATCTAAAATTACGGTGTGCCTTACAATGGGTGAAATGTTTCTATCAAAGTATTATTTTTGGATATATATTTAATAGGATATTATCATATTATTGGCAATACTAATTGATATTATATATTTCGTGCTCATCAAAATGAATTATAAACTTTAGATTTTATGGAAAGAATAAAACATAAATGGATATGTAACATTTTTATGATATCTTTTTTTTTTCTCTCGTTGCAACTCACGGGCATGTTGCTAGTCTAGTAGTAAAAACGTGACAACTTCACAAGTACAAGTACTCGAACTAGTACGTCTACTACGTCCACTGTATTAATGATGGTGCCAATTCATCAAAGTAACATACGTACTCACCAATTCGGAACACTACACATAATCAGCACATTGTTTTGTCGTACGGACTGTGTGTTTGGTTGCTTGATCTCTGGGATGGGACCATCCATGGATAGGGTGTGCTTGGTTGGTGAATCACTGGGATAAGAAAATCCATGGATAGGCAATATTCCACCTAGATGCTGGATTTCGTGGTCCGAAAAAATATGACGGACTAGCTTATCTATGTCTTCTAATCTTTGTCATTACTAAATAATTTAAGGATTATTAGTATGTTGTATTATTACTTAATAACTATGATGGTATGATTAATTTTGATAAGTGCTAATATGTTGATTAGTGAATGTTTCATGTGCTAGTTAGGATATTTGGTGCTAATTAACATATTTTATTTTAAATTAGTGATTATCATGACAAAAAATTAGTGATTAACATATTCTAAGTATGTTATTATTTTTAAATAATAGATATAATTAGTCAACTATTTTGACCCCATCCACTTTCGTCCATCCAACCAAACAGAGAAATAGTCTATCCCATCCATCCAACCAAACGTGCATCGTGAATATACTTATTCCAATATCCATGGATCACCATATTCCATCCAACTTCATTCTCAAACCATACGAGAGATAAATTTCCCTACTGTGAAACTTTCCATTTCATTAATTCTAATGTCTGGACAAGCGAACATGAGATAGATCCACCCGAACTGTCACGCGGTCGCGATCCCGACTGAAAGCAACCTAGCCCAACTGCACCAAGCCACGCGCCGCGGCGCCCAACTGCCACGTGCCTGCATGCAACCCGATGACAAGTGTATTGGCCCGCGCATTCTATTTGGACGGACGCTTTTTTTTAACAGAAAAACTGTAGTAGTACACGCGTCCTCCGTCTACTCGTCATTCGTGTTTATCACAAGAGATGTATGGACACGTTGCACCGAAACTGAGCCGTAATGACCGAACGAACCGGGTGATGGAACAAGGCAGCACCCACCACCGCACCCTGACCATGCCGTCGCCGTGGCGCAGCACGACAACGCCGAGGCGAGGTGGTGTGGTGGTGGTGCGGTCGTGACTCGTGACCGTGACCGTGAGGACAGGAGGCGAAGAAGAGCCGCCCGGGGGCCGGGGCGTTGACCGGGTCCGGGTCCGTCCAGTCGCGGCGCTCCCGCCACGTCATCCGCCCGCCGATCATTCCCATCCACTCCTCCCCTGCCTTTCCTCCAGGGTTAAAAAAACCGCTCGGTAAACCGCGGTTTACCGCGGTTACCGGCCTAACCGGGCCGGACCGGTTCCGGTCCGGTTAGGTATTCCCCAAATTCAAATTTAAAATTTGAAAAAAAAATGCTGAAAAAATTCCTAAAAATAGTTCATGATTTATAGAAGCCATTGGTGTAAAAATTTTTCAAATTCGAGTTCGTTTAGTATTTATTTATACGTATAGAAGTTTGAAAAAAAAAAGAAAAAAGAAAATTCCAAACTCAAACCGAGCGGTAAACCGCTTAAACCGAGCGGTTACCGCTCCAAACCGCCCGGTAAACCGGTGACAAACCGAACTGAAGGCGCGTTTGAATTTAAATTCAAATTCGACCGGTTACCGATAAACCGGACCGGTAAACCGGAACCGGAGGCCGGCGGTTTGGGGTGACCGGTCGGTAAAAAAACCCTGCTTTCCTCTCCTCAAGCGCAAGCGAGCTCTCTTCCGTTCTTCCGCACACTTCTCTCTTTCGGTGCGACCCGACGGCCGACGCGACGTCCGCGGCTCCTCCCGACCCAAGACAAAAGCCGCCGCAATCCACTGCTCGTCTGCTCCCCGTGCCCGGTCTCCAAGCACCCCACTCGAGCGGTCCTGCGGTCCTGCCCCGGACCCGAAGCCAAGCTTCCCAGAGCTCGCTATGGCGCAGGGGAAGATGCCCGAGGCTGGCATGGCCGCCGGCGCGCGCGGGGACCTCGGGGACCGCGCGCGTCCGCGTCCGGAGGCGGCGCCGACCGCGTACGGCGGGATCGAAGCGTGCCGCCTGGTGGTGCTAGCCAAGCCGCTGCCCTCTGGCGCAGGCTACGGCACGCCCTTTGCCGTGGTCCGGTTCCAGGACCTGCCGGAGGAACTCCGTGTACCCGCCGCTTAACGTCTCCAGCGCGGGCATCAATAAGGCCTCGGCGTTGCGCGCGCAGCGACATGTCACGTGTTGCAGGGCTGACTGCGACGACTCCATCCCACTTCGCGTCGTCCCGGGCCGTTCGTGTGCGGCATCATCGTCGTTTTAGTGTGCGCTTTGCAAGCAACTCGATGATCGACTCCGTTCGGCGTTCGCCGCGCCGCCCTGGTACAGTGGTACGCACCGGCAGCACCCGTGGCCGGTGGTCTCCTATGTGCGGCCGGGCGAAGTAACGAACGAAGGCCTCGGCAACTTTGATGATTGCATCTCCTTTGGTCTATATATAAGTTGGCCCAACTCCTTTCCCTCCATGCCCTGGCCTCCGCCCAACAAGCCGAACACCAGTAGCCCATGAGCCCGTTACGTGCTAACAAAGCCCACGACCGATTTACACAATTCGCTTTTGCAGTTTCGAATTAAACGAACAATCAAGTGAAATAAAACCATTCCAAAATTCATATCTCATCCATTAAAGTTTCGACTGCCTCCATTCTTCTTTTTAAATTTAACTAAAATTCAAATAATATTAGATCAATGTTTAGACTTTTTTCATCCATATTTGTTGAATGACTTTGCATTTGAATTGCATGTGTTGTAAAAATGACATTTAAATTACAAACAAATATATACCATAAATTAATAATACACTTAAATTGCATGAAAATTTTAGAAAGGAAAAAATTGAAAATATTGTATTCTTACACCTGTTTTTCGTAGTCAACTTATATTTTCTGAAATCTAATAGAAAACAAACTTTCTCTAAAAAATACTTTTAAAATGACCTTAAAATTACAAAAAAAATATATGCCAAATATGAAATAAATAATACACTTAATTCTAACGAAAATTTTAGAAGGAAAAACTGAAAAGATTGTATATCTTAATTACACATAGTTTTCTTAGTCAACTTATATTTTTCAAAATTCTAATAATAAACAAAATTTCTCCAAAAAATATCAAATCTGACTAGCTTCCCTAAAAGTTTTCATCTAGTAAATAGAATTCATGTAACGATCATTTTATTTGCTCTTCATTTTACAGAACAAGTTTTTTTTCCTAGTCAACTCTCTCATCTCTAGCTGGATTCAATGTGGTTAATACTTAAATTTATTATTTTTGCATGAAGTTTGTACGTGGTTAATTTCATATTGTTTTTATGCAAGTAAGAAGGAAAATATAGAAGAAACTTGGTAATATCTTTAAATATCAAAGTTAAACTTAAAACACCCACAACTTAGCATCACCTGACATAAGATGTAAACTATGACATGCCTCTACTCTTAACAAGAATTGTTCTTAAGACTGTCTATGCCTATAGTTTGCAGTATTAACAAAGCTACATTGCAAATGATATTTTAAAGCAGTTTTGTACAAATAACACTCATACCAGCAAACTTTTGATATAAAAATGTCTCCTTTAAAAGGAATGTCCAGCAAACAATTTTTTCAAAACAACTCAACTTCACCAAAAAAAAAAGCTGCTCTGGAAGTTGCTGGTATAAGTAGCTTGGACTTCCGTGTGTTTAATGAGTCGAACACTACCTTGTAATCGTGGATGTACTGAACACTGCTATCTGTGGAAAATAGCACTGTCCTCTTACAGTTGCCGTTCGTCGTTCTTGTGTTCTCCGCGTTCTTGTGTTCGTTCTTCATTTCCTCTGATCTTTAGGTTAGGCACTGTATATAGGGCTGTGATTTGCGGGCTCTATAACCTATAGAGTATTAGGAGTAGATGTCATCTTGACATGGAGATAGATCTCGGTCACATAGACAAGGAAAGAAGTAGCCAAGACAATGACATGGATAGAGGGTCTCAAGCTTCGGCTGCTACCTGCAATGTATGCACCCATAAGCCCGAACAAGTCGAATATCATGGCTGAATGCAGTGCGTTTCGTTTAAGTAGGGCTTTAATCCAGACCATCAAGATGACAACTATCGATGGCATGAAAGTAGTCGAGTTTAAGTAGAAGGATATGTAGCGCTTATCATTGGTGTTTAAAAGTATTGGGTCGCCAAGATTGTGCCCAAGGGAGCCGGAGCTGGACTGTTGGTTTTCCAGCCAAACGCCCCTGGGCGGGTTCATTCCAGCTTGGTACAGCCCCCACGCCAGAGCTCTGCTGGAGGTCGTCACTGGCAAGCTTCTCCACGCCGTCGTCTCGTCGGAATTAGAGGAGAAGGCCCCCAAAACGTCATCTTCTTCCCCAAGCCCATGAAGGTGCACTATTCTACTCCCTCGAGCCACCCCAAGCCGAACTGCTGCTGTTGGAGGTCGTCCAGATATGGTGAGAATGCCCCAAGTCATCTACCCCTCCATCCCCATTTCTATAGCCCACCCCCATGAGCTTCACCTCTCATCCATGGCCACCACCACCATGGATGGGGTCGAGCTCTACATACACACCATGCATGATGAATCCAACACTTGGAATAAGTTTCTCATATCACTGCAAAGCTATAGAAACAAACCGCACTCTATTTGGAGTCCGGATGCCCCCGGAATCGACTCCGACGTTTTTGCACTTGTGCGATTCGTGGCCTCCATCAATTCTCATGGATACTCCATCTGAGCCTCCATGAATTACGTCGGAACGTTCTGTTAATGCACAACAGCAGCCCATAAACTTGTATAGTTCATAGAAGGTGAATTTCAACTCTAAAAATTACGAAACAAGTTCTGCTAAGTTACTTAGAATATTCTCTATCATTAAACATGATTTTGAGGCCAAAAATATGTTTTAAATTTGAACTAAAAAGAATACATTTTGCTCATTAAAAATATGAGTCCTTCCGTAGGTCTTCAAAATTCATGAAACCAATTTTGTTAGCCTCCTTTGAGCATGTGTTACATAAGAGGCATGTTTTGTGTATCATATCAATGCATATGTCTTCATGTCATCTAATTTAGGCATTTTATATATCCCAATCTAGGGGAGAATGAGAAATAGGTTACCTATAGCTTCATCTTTGCTCTCTAATCATATGCACCTTGTTAGATGGACTTTCAAGCACCTTAGTAACACACACTAGCAATGGATTGAACATGCAAGACCTACAGATGAAGATCACAAATTCAAGATGCAATATCTCAGCACTCCAGCATCTCACGGCAGTCAACCACTTTTGAAGGAAGGTTCCGTCAACACAAATGCACGGCCAAAACACTTAGGCAGACAACTTAATGATTTTACGGATCATCCGCCAACACTGATGGAATGTTCCTGAATTCATTCACACAATTAGAAAACTCAGAGATCATAGACTCAAGTGACGGTCTCTTTGTAAATTCCCATGGAGCATCCAGTAGAATTATAATGGCTATAATTCAAACCTGAGAGCAGCCAGTTGAGGATGGAGCATCCGTCACATTTGACACAACATTCCGTAAGCACCACATAGACTTAGTCACTTAAACACTTAAGTTCTAAAACCCATGGAGCATCTGTGAATCTACACGGAGTGTCCGTCTGAATTATAAAATTTATCAACCAAACTATTTAGCTTCGGGTTTTGTCAATTAAGCCGACGGACCATTAGAGATTAAGGACGGAGCGTTTGTGAAGCCAAACACTTATTTGAAACTTTCACCAAGGTGTCGACAGACCGTCACCACGGACACCATCCGTCAATGCTAGCCGACAGAGTAATGCTATACTACACACACATGTTGCACACACACGCCTAGTACCATGTCTTTAACACTTAATCATACATATGTCTAAACATGTCATAGCAAGCATAAGCATCATATTTATTGGACCTTGCCCTCACATAGGAGTTGAGCCATACACTGAACCTCTCTCATCTTATGTTATCTCTCCTATGTTCTCTAGTTTACATAATGTCTAGAATACATGATCATGACATCTCATACATGTGCATACATTCAGGTACGCAATATCAGAGCGACGTGAAGTGATGTTCCAAGCTATTGGAGCATTGCTCATCCACTAGGCAGACAACCCACTATTATTACCCCTATTTCGGATGCTTACATGTTTATTCATTATGAGTTTGCATTTCATAAAAAAATGATAAAATATTTAATCTTGACTCACTATGCTAGACCAACTCACTTAAATTAATCATAGCCTTTACTTAACCAATGGGCTTGGATCACTTAATTGCTTAATTGGGTAGTTTCGTTAGAAGTTGAGTGTGAGAAGGGAACTGACCCTCGCGCATGTAGGAGCTACACCAGGATAATTAATCACTTAAAACTTGCAAGGGTTTCAACTTGACTCAATTTGCTCAATGTGACTAAGGACCAACTTCAACTTGAGATAATTAAGAAATGATCAATTTGGTAATCTCTACTCAAGCGCGGGGTAGGTCACTATGAATGTGGAATCTCAAGTGACGTAGCTTGTGGAGTAAGTAAGAACCATGTGTGGGATAGTAAGTTTGAGTAACCACCCATACAGACCACATGTCGGGAATGGGGTTGGTAAGCCAAGTAGCTAGGGGTGATCGTTTTTCTCGCGGATTCTGCGCATGGGGTGACACGAGGCAGAGGAGATGTCCTTACCTCGGTACCCTTCGGGTGACGCAAGAGGAATGAAAAATCATTACCTTCGCATCTTCCAAACCGTTCATGAGCATCCATGGACACACTAGTAAAATATTCGAAACGTGAAGCAACCCTTACTCGGACACGGGTATGGAGGTTCATCCTGTTGTCCGTGTGGATACAGTTGTACATCTCTGCAGAGATATTTTCGAAAGCCTGAAGTCCTTCAGGACAGAACCCTTAGGTTGTTCTCTCTTCTAGACTCACTGTAGTGTTAATGATGGAACTTGATGATGAAATGACTTATACATTGGTCACTTAACTATGTTTCTCAATTGCTACTTGTCAACATAACTATAAATGTTAAAGATTTGAAATTTGAATCATGAGCATATCATCTTCTTAATAAACACTGTGCTTTTATGCAAATGTACAAATACCTATTAGTCCCTTTGCATCCACCAAATATATATGTTAGAATTAAGTCCTGCGAGTATGCAATGTACTCATGGTGTTTCTAATAAGTTGCTTTGCAGGTACCTATAAGATATTGGTGGCCATGTCACCCTGTCGATGCTGGCAAATTGGGTGAATGACAGGAGCCGTCCGAGCTATGGTGGCGACGCCCATGGGTAAGGCAACCACCAGTTACTAGTTATAATTAGTTCCTAGCGTAGGTGTAATGTGGTAAGGTAGTTGTCTTGTTCTCACTACATTTAGTTTAATCAATGTCTTCATTTATGTTGTAGCAATTAAATTATTAATTCAACAAGATTTGTAATAAATGTTTTCTGCTGATTTATGTACTCTGTTGCTGAGATGTGATCTTGATTTGTGGAGGCTATTGTGGTATGGTACTCAACTGGGATCCTAGTGTAGTGGAGATGTGGATGACATCTCCCAGGGATCATCGAGGTTGATTTGCTTAAATTGAGTTGGTCAAGTGGATGTCACTCAATTTAGGTAAATTGGTGTAGCGGGTCCCTAACTGATACCTGCTGTGAGGGTTGTCCTTCCCACGCCAACCTGACCAGCCTGGGTGTCGTACACTCGACTGACCCGTTGTACCAAAGACTATCACAGAGAGGTCCTTAGGAGAGTGCCATCCGCACCTCCTCTTCAAGATCTTTCATGGTCAAGTTACACAACACGAACCAATCATCAAGCGAATTGCACATCACAATCATTATGCATGAAAAAGGTTACAGTTTATAGCTGAAACATCATTGACCCTAAAATAATTTACACTTGTATGTTATCCTAGATAATCATCAACATGTTAGTTTTATGTCCCCGCACTTAACTAGGTGTTTTCTCGGTCACCTTCACTAACATTAGAGTAACTTGTAGCAGCTCATCTTGGGGACGCCCGTCCCAAGGTCTGCTATGTTTCGACTTCATACGACAACATGCACGGGAATGGGCAGGTGCTCGTGTGCGAAGGTGCCTGCATGCACGGGACTGGACGGAGGAAAGATGGATGGCGAGCGACGCCCCTCGTCAATTCTCTTGACTGACAATCACGGGAATAGAGCACTCTCGATATTAGAAAACAAGGTAGTGATGCTGTTGGATGTAGTTCTTTTTTGAGAAAATCTCTAAACCGGACATCACGGGAGCATATACAGAGTCCCCGGGAGATGCTCTTACAAGTTCATTGGCATCAAGTTAGAAGGAAAATATAGAAGAAACTTGGTAATATCTTTAAATATCAAAGTTAAACTTAAAATACCCACAACTTAGCATCACGATGTAAACTATGACATGCCCCTACTCTTAACAAGAATTGTTCTTAATACTATCCATACTTATACACTACAGGAAAACGCCTCTTTGCCGACTGCTTGCCCCGGTCGGCAAAGGCATAAACCCAGTCGGCAAAGGATTTGCCGACCGCAAAGCCACGTGGCAGTCGACAAAGAGCAGTCGGCAAAGCCTGGGTCGGCAAAGGCGGATTTGCCGACTACCACGTGGCACACAGTCGGCAAAGCCTTTGCCAACTGCCACGCCAGCAGTCGGCATAGCCACGTGGCGCCGTCAGCCCTGACGGCAGGCTTTGCCGACTGCTGGTTTCTCGGCAGTCGGCAAAGAATTTTTTTAAAAAAATTGTTTGCCGACTGGCCGCCAGCTCGGCAGTCGGCAAAGAAAGAAAATATTTTTTTTTTGAAATATTCTTTGCCGACTGCTTTCGGAGTTGCAGTCGGCAAAGGTTTGACCTCTTTGCCGACTGCCTCCCATTGCAGTCGGCAAAGACTATGTTTGTCGACTGGCCGCCAGCTCGGCAGTCGGTAAAGAAAGAAAATATTTTTTTTTTGAAATGTTCTTTGCCGCCTGCTTTCGGAGTTGCAGTCGGCAAAGTTTTGACCTCTTTGCCGACTGCCTCCCATTGCAGTCGGCAAAGACTCTGTCCTGGGTTTTTTGCCCAGCTTTGCCGACTGTAAACAGTTGGCAAAGCTGGAATTTTTTTTGCTTTTGTTTTTCTGTTTTCTCGCATCAAAACCCTGCAAAATCACAAATTATAAACTCAAAATGATCTATAATCTGGAACAGATGAAATATATATCTAGATATGATGTATATATCTAAGTACATAGCAAAAGCTACGTAAACGTCTTATAATTTGTAATGGAGGGGGAGTACAATTTAGAGAACGGATTGGAGGTACGTGAGAACTGAACTTGGTCAGTCCACCCCCACACCCCTCTTTCGTGCCCAAGATGAGAACCAAGGGTGAACTGTTATTTATTTTTTGCGTTGAATAAGCCATGCATAACAGGTGTATCACTTTTGGAGCTAAGAGCATGTGAGCTAAAAGTGGCACTGTATTTTTACATTCGGTGCATTCAACATTTATGTAACTATGGTCCTGAGATCAGTGGAGGTTCATGAAGCAAAAGGGAAAAACATATTTGTTTGATATTTAACTTTTTTTTTTCTGCGGCAAGCGGTTCAGCCATATTTAGATTTACATGAGTATAACAGAAGAAACATTTCAGGGAATCATTACATGTCATCGGCTGTATGAAGGTAGGGTATGTTCTTTCTTGTTGGAGTAAAAGCACCTCGTTGATGATAACCGTAAACAGCTGAGAATATTTTTGAACTCACCGTATCCAACACTGATGTAACAGTGGCATTGAGATCAATGTTGCTGGCGAAATAGTAAGATTGGGTCATCTTCTTCTTCTTCGGGACCTTGATGGTGGCCGAGGAAGCTGCATGCTTGGGGAAGAGGGAGTCGGACGATGGGAGCATCAGTCGACTATAGCTGATGATAGGGTGGAAATGGCAAAACCCTGCAAAAAAAACAAACCAATTAGATATAAAAGTATAGTAGCTATCGTCATATCGTCAATTTAGTAATTCGTACAGAGAGAGGTCAAATTCCAAAGTTCAAAGCAAAGATACCAAATGGACTGCAGAAATCCAGAGCAAAGATCGTAGGCAGTCCACAAATTCCCCCCTTGGGATTTGGAATAATGCACAATTATAGTTCTTAGTTTGAATTGAGACTAAAATAATTATCACAGGGTCTATTAGCAGACAATATCTTTTGAGCTTTAGGACCAAGCCAGTCTTATACCTAAACCACATAAGAAAAGGGGGCATGAAACAACCACAAACCTGATCTGGAGAGCTTATTAAGACATCATTGTGAGGTCCACTACTGGAGTGTTTATCTTCTTGAACCCCCATGGTCAGTAACAATCATCACTGGTAGCCTCTTATCTGAGTATGTAAAATAACATTTAGTGTAAGAGAAAAATAAGGTAGATTTGGACCAAAGGACAGGTAGGTGTAACATTCATAAGGTGGGAAAAAATTAGTTAAAGGAGACACTTTGCTGGTGCAGCAGTGCCTCATAATTCTAATCAGAGTACTGTAAGGAAGTAGTAAAATATGAAACTTCATTGCAACAACTACATGTCTGCAACACATTAGTAATTCAGTGGACCATTCCTAGCAAACGAATTAACTACATACTCTGTATGACATAGGATTCTGGCCTATGAAGCACAGATACTTATACCAATAATAAATCACGTGAACCATAGTGAGGAAAGCAAAAAAAAAAGAATTTATGAATTTGTACAGACAAAACAAAGACGAATTTGCAGGCATAAATTTTAGCAGGCCATTACTCTACTCATTAGTACATGATCGAGGCAAGCATCGGTTGCAGATTACTCTGTTTGAAACACTACAGGCAAGTGTTGGCTGCAAACTGTAAGGTACCTTGAGATACACTTGTTTTCCTTTTGAGAATGAACCCAACAGAGATTTGGCACTGGGTAAAGACGAAAGCAAAGCAAAATGTCAGAACATAACATATGGCAGCATAGAAAGCATTTAATGTGTCTTGCGCATACCTGAAATATGATGCCTTCCAATATAAGCATTATTACACAGCAACCGGAGAACGCCCAAGTTCCTGAACACGGAAAGAAGATAGGGAGGAATTTGACAAACTCTGAGGGTAGATGGTATCTTATCTACATTAACGTAGCTATGAAGGCAATAAACAGGGATTGACATAAGACGCCTAAAACATTTCAGTTAGCCGTCACAGAACTGGTTGCTAAATAACTGCAATGGCATCTGGTTGGGAACACAAAGCTACAAATATTCACAGACCAGTAGAGACAGTCCTTTTGCGGACACCATGAAATGTATTTTTTTCGTTCAGGGAGAGGCAACGGGAGAGAGAGAGGGGGGAGGGAGGCAAACGGAGGCACGAGGACCACCGGGAGCAGGCGACGCCATGGGCAGCCGCGCCCGCGGGCACCGGCGGAGCTTGGCCGCGCCGAGCCGTGGCAGGAGGCGGCCAACAGCAAGCCCGCTCGTGCGGCCTCTGGCGCCGTGGCTACAGAATCAAATCGAGCACAGGAGACGAACAACCAGAGGAAAGCCCCTGTTCTTCCCCGAATCCGGACCTAGAAATCAAAATCCCCAAATCTCACCGCATCCCCGTCGGAGGGGACGAAGAGGCAGACGCGACCGCCGCCCCAGCGGCCGCTGAGGAGGTGAGGTCCGATGCAGCGCAACAGGGCATGGGCGCGGCTGCGGGAGAGGTCGACGACGGGCGGCGCTGGAGGGAGCGGAGGAAACGATGGGGATTAGGGATCGGGAGCTGGGCGATGGCTCTGTGCCGCGAGGAGGATAAGGTCGAGGTGTGGGCCAGAAAAACGTGTGGACGCCGTGCCTCGACACGGATGGACGTGATGAAGCGGTGGCATCACACTACCCGCACTCATGGATTCATTTTGTCACTGTTCTGACCACGGATGGGAATCTATAACTCTGGTTCCCTCCGTCCAAAAAAAAGTGTCGTTTTAGGTTTTTCAGACATCGTGTTTGACCGTTTGTCTTATTCAAAATTTTTTTACAAATTATAAAATAAATAAATCATTATTGAAGTTTCTCTAATGATAAAATAAGTCATAACAAAATAAATAATATTTATTAAAAAAAATTCACACGATCACAAACATCATGAATATCATTTTCTGAATGGCCGGATTCCATTATTTCATGTACCTGCAGCTCAAATCTGGAGCTGCCGGGAAAAAATCAAAGAAACAGAAAAAATCTACGGAATATAGCAAAATAAATCAAAATGATCCCAAACTTGGAATATATCATGTACTTACTGTGCCAAGGCAACACAAAAAACTGGGATCGAAAATAAAAAAAAATAAAAATTCTTTGCCGACTGCCAGGGAGGATGGCAGTTGGCAAAGCCTGCACCTTTGCCGACTGCTGACGGAGTGGCAGTCGGCAAAGGTGACGGTGTGGATGGTGTCAATCATGGCCTGCCTTTGCCGACTGCAATTCTTTGCCAACTGCCTGGCAGTCGGCAAAGTCAGGCAGTCGGCAAATCCTGCTTTGCCGACTGCAGGAAATTCCAGTTGGCAAAGGGACCTCTTTGCCGAGTGTCGAAAAAAAACAGTTGGTAAAGAAAATTGCAGTCGGCAAAGAGCCAGTTTCCCGTAGTGATAGTTTGCAGTATTAACAAAGCTACATTGCAATCATGATATTTTAAAGCAGTTTTGTACTAATAATAACACTCATACCAGCAAACATTTGATATAAAAATGTCTAGTTTAAAAGGAATGTACTTTAAAAGGAATGTTCAGTAAACAGTTTTTTTCAAAACAGCTTAGCATCTTCACCGAGAAAGCTGCTCAGAACTGTTTTTTTTAAAGTGAAACTGATCTGTGCCAAACGGAACTAACTAGACATGCTGACATGTTCGGAAAACACTTTCGATCCTAGCACGTCCAGATAACACTTTTCACTGAAGAACCACTTCCAAAGGACACTTTCCATGAAGTACGGTATTTTATTTTGCGAGCATGCAGTACGGTATCTGATTTACTTAATTACACTTTACACTTTACAGCAATGGGTGATTTTTATTCGACCAGTGTGTACGGTATGCAGAACACAACAGCAAGAGGGCGAACGTTACTGGTAGCATGCATGATGCATGCGCATGAATTTCATTGGACTCCACTCCACACTCCAGGTAATTAATCTTCATGCAATAAGCATATGGTCCAACATATGCATGTAGTCTAAACCATAGAGGCCTTATTCGACCTATGATCGTCGACGAACAACTTCATGTCGTCGACAAGCTTGCCGGAATCAGCGAGCTCCGGGAACACGTAGAAGCCATGGACGGCGTCCGGGTAGTCGACCACCCTGACCAGCTTCCCCTTCCCACGTAGCGTCTCCACGTATTTGGCGTGCCAGTCCTTAAGCAGGTCGAACCCGCCGCTCACCACCTTGGCCGGCGGGAACGTGTCCGCCAGCTCAACGCCCTCCCCGCACACGTGCGCCGCCGGGTGGTCTCGGGTGGCTCCCTCGGGCAAGAACTCCCTCCAGAAGTGATCCGCTCGAGCCACTGACAACATGCGGCAGGCCTTGTCAAAGGTCAGCTCGGCCTCCGTCCGCTCCTCCCCGCCGAAGAACGGCTGTATCAGGATGGCACCGGCCAGGCGAAGGCGCATGGGAGGTAACGTCGCCGACATGGACGCCCAACGCTGGGCAACGTGGTGGACCATGTTGGCCCCCGAGCTATCGCCAACGAGGAAGCAACTAGAGAGGTCGACGGCGGGGACCGGTACGAGGCCGTCGGTCGGCAGCGGCAGGGTGGTCTCATCGAGGTAGCGGAGCGCGGCGACGCCGTCGTCGTATGCTGCCGGAAAACGATGCTGGGGGGCGTGGCGATAGTTCACGGACACGATGACCGCCCGGATCTCGCGACAGAGACGGCGGCAGAAGGCGTCGTAGGGGCGGGACGACGGGGAGAAGTGCACGAACCCGCCGCCGTGTAAGTAGACAATGACGGGGATCGGGGCGTCATCAGCGATCGCCGCCGAGGGGCAGAACACGCGTACCCAGAGGTCGCGGGAGGCGTCGACTGCGATGTCGGCGGATCGGAGCTCCGAGGCATCCGAGTTGGGCGTGGCGCCCATCTTCATGAACAGATCGTCGAAGAACTCAACGGGACGACGGATACAGCCGTGCAGGCGGTCTGCTACCGCGAGGGCGGCTAGCTTGACGCGCACCTTCCACGGCAGGGACGGCGTGCGGCGGGGGGTCCTGTATTTGGAGGTGGAGCTGCCCATTTCTTGCTGGCATAGGAATGAGGAGTGTCGGGTGTGTGCACCGATACTCCAGCCCGCGTTTATATATATAAATACTGCAGGAGCAGGAGCCGGTGCAGCCACGGAGACGCCGACACGGCCTCGGCACGGAGAGGTCGATAGTCCTGGCAGCTGCAACAAACAACTAACAACAACCGCTAACGACTCTCTACTCCCGCGCCGGATTGCACGCCTTGCTCCTCTCTCTCTCAGTTTTTTTTAAATTATACAGTACAACGCAGACGCCTAACACGCACGCACACTCATCCCTATGAACACACGCACGTAAACCCTACTCCTATGAACACCTCTGAAGGATTGAGCTGGTGGATCTTGAGATTTACGAAGTCACCACAGGCACCTCACTGTCGACGGGGACGTCGTCTACCACTGAAAGCATAGCGCCGTTAAATCCTGTAATAAATCCAGAAAAATAATAACACCCGTGGCAAGTCGAGGACTTAAACCTGAATAGGCAGGTTTCACCACAAGAAAACTAGCACCCTCGTCCCTGACTCTCGTACCAACAGGGATAGTGGCGCATGTGTCTTCTTTCTCGTCTTCCTCCTCTCTCTCTCTCTCGTTACTCAGATTCCTCCTTCCGCCTGCCACCTCGACCGCATGTGATCGTGACTGTAGATGGTGACTTATGATGTGTTACGTCAGTGGCGGATCCAGGATCAAAATCCACCTAGAGCGAACTTTATATACTACTAATATGTTTGACGGATTGGAGCAATCATACATAATGATGCGTAGAAATAATAACAATGCCACAATCACATCCAAACATGTTCTAATCATACTAAAAATGGCTTTTCCCATTCATTATTGATCGTAAACATAACTATTAAATTATATTTAAAAGCATTGGATGATTCTAAATGAACATATATACTAATTGAAGATTGAACACTCTATGTAGGAAAGGATGTGTAACCTACAAGAGAATCAGATTCACGATAAGATGGACCAATTTCACTTACCTTTCTTTTTTATCCTTATTATTTACTAAAGCAGAATTAGCATCGTCATCCATCGTCAATTCGCCGTGGTAGCGGACTGGTGGCCACTGGCCAATAGTGATCTGCGTCATTCTCAAGCCAGCGACCTAGCCTCGATGGGCAATCTCACAACGTCACAGACTCACACTGAGCTTGGGAACTGAATCGACAGGAGAAAAGGGTTCTTCAGCTTGGTTTCAATTGGAAGGAACGCTGGTAAAGCCTTAAAAGGCCACAAATGTCCAGCTTTCACATAGGCTCTCTTTGAGCGGATTCAATACACAGCCCACTAGTCCCAAACGTGGCCCCAACTCTCGTTACGCAGAGTCATCGAGTCATCTTGTACCTCCGCCGTCGCTTGCGTGCGGGTAAAAAAGAAGCCAAGCGCAGGAAAGAAACAGTCCGACTGGGGGAGAGGGGTCTCGCCGGAGATGGGACGCCAGATCTCGCCACCTCCGGAAAGTGGGGATGGGGTGCCCGGCAAAAGGACCTAGGGTGGCTGCCCTAGCTCGCCCTACCACTGTTTACGTGGGAGGCTACCGACACGGCGACACGCAAGTAGGAGTACGCAACGCAACACCCCGAGCCGCTCTGTACCGACACCCTGCCAAACAGACGCCGCGCCGCCAGTTCACGCGCTCGCCCGACGCCACCACCTCCGTCCGCGTCTGGTCCGCCTAGCTCGCACGGAATTTCCCTCTCGTCTGTCGCGGTCAAGGACTTTTTGAAGTTTCCTTGCATTCCATTTCCGCATGGTGGTGGGCCATGGCGTCACCCTGGAAGCTAGCGTAGGTGTGCCGAGCCTGCGTCACCCAGGTAGCCTCCCGGTCCCTAATAGGGCAGGGCCAAGGGAGGCGAACGTTCTGTAGTGCCCCAAACGCCACATCGACGGAGCAGCATCGCGAGGCAGTTGATCTTCCATCGCCATCATTAAGAGAGCAGCCTCAAATTTCAATTATATATTAATATATTCTGTTGCATTGGACCACATACTCTCTGCTTTAGCATATGCTGCAGAGTACGTACGTCGCCCAGGAATCACTCTTGCGCTTCAACGCTCGCCTCGGTGTTGTCTTCGGCTTTTTGTCAGACGAGGCCAACATTGCTTCTGCAGGAGTCTCTGCAGCTCTGTGAGACCACTAGCACATATGACATGGATGATAAACTTTATGATCTCTACCAGTAGATCGTAGGGGTACATCTCTTACATAATTATCTCCTTGGGGTTTGGCGGAGGAGGAAGACGAGTCTGCCATGACGTCTGTGTTGGTGGTGAGGAGGCATTGAAGTCCAGCGGTGGTGTGCACGGACGGAGGACTGTGGAGGCGAAGCTAGGCACTGGCCCCCCCTTCCTCCGCGCGGTCACTGCAACACCACCCTGCGCACGTCTCATCTCGAGGCAGAGGCCGAGCGTGATCTACGCAATTTGCCATCTTTCCTACACAGCGTATCTTCTTTCTAGGTGTTGGCTGTCAGGGAGCTTCGCTCTGGAGAATTAATTTTCTAGTTCCATCCGTGTCGCTATAGACTTTCAAGTCAAAACCTGCAACATCGACGAGTTGTAGAGTAGAAAAACATCACTGCAAATCTAAAACAGCTATGACTGACGCATCAGAAGCTAACGCGACCATGTAAAACACGGCGTAAGTCTGCATCAGCTGCTGCGCTAGATGTAAACTCAGATGCTCATAGTTGTACAGTAACTCGTAAGCTAAACTGCCCCCCTTTGTTTGGCTCCATGCTCCGTCACTGGTGGTGTGGGCGTCGCTGGTCCAGTGGCGGTGATGGCGCAGTGGAGCTTCCCGTCGCTACGGCGCCCCCTCTCGATCGAACTAGGGATTGAGGTGGGGTTGTTAATGTGGGTGTGAACCTCATGATCTGTGCCCTAACCCCCACCTCCTATTTATGGCGCTGCACGATAGAGGCCCACCAGCCGTGTCATCGGGCTGGGCGTCCCCGATCAGGACGCGGTCAAGGGGTCCGTCTCGACCGTTGGGTCAAGACAGATGAGATCAATTCTAACATTCTCCCCCTTGATCTTATCTTATACTTTAAACTTTAGACTTTACTACACACTTATTTCTTTCATTGTTCCATCACAGATCAGTACATAAAGCATGCCTCATCATCACGGTCAGTCGCCGATAGATTTAATAGCTACAATACACATCTCTGATCTAAAACAGATTCTTTAACTTTAGGCCCTTTATTGTCCGAAATCATAGGCTATACCATAAAACCAATGTCGACTGTGTATTCTCTAAACACACTAGGTGGTAAGTCTTTGGTAAGCGAATCCACAAGCACTTGCTTGTTACTTATATGTTCAATACTTTTAATATGATTCTGGATTTTCTTCTTTACAATGTATAACTTTAACGTCAATGTATTTGGCAACACACTTGACTCGTTGTCATAGGAGCAAACTACTTAAATAGTTATTGTTGTTGACAACTATTATCAATTCCGGGTATAAGTTTCTTAACAATTTTGTCTGTCCCGTAGCCTCATAATATGCTATACTATAACTTTACATCACTGATGATATAAAAAATGTTTCTTTGGAGCTTTTCCACAATAAAACTCCAACGACGAGTGTTAGCTACTATGTGGGTTTCACTAAACATCTCGCCAAAATTTAACATTTGTACCCATAACTATTTGAGAGTACTTGTTCTTTCTTTCTTAGCATGAGGCCGACATTCTTAAGTCAATTCTAGTGATCTATATCTGGACTATACTTTTGCCAAAATAACCCGGATACGTGAACTACGTCAGGGTAATATCATATTTGTGCATTCATTAAGCTTCCAACAGCCGAAGCATATGGTACCATATTCATTTATCTATTTTATATTGGTTCTTGGAACACTAAAGTTCCCAAAACTATTACCCTTTACTGAACAAGCATAGGTTTTCTCGCATGTATACTTTATTTCTTTAGAATCTTTTCTAAGTATGTCCATGCGATAGTCCTAATACCTCTTTTTTCCTATTTTGGTGAGTTTCAATTCTTATAACGAGAGACATTTCACCGGGAACATTCTTATTGAACCTTGAAGACAAGAACTTCTTCTTCTCATGCAGTAGATTGACATCATTACTAGCAAGTAAAATGTCATCTACATATACAGGATTAGAAAATGAATTTCCCATTCTATAACTTTGTACAAACACAATTGTCCTCTCATTCTCTTTAACCCAAATATCTAATTGACTCTTCAACTTTAATTGCCACTGTCTAGAGACTTGATCTAGTCCATAAGAGATTTCTACAGGTGGCATCCCTTACGTTCGTTTCTTTCCACGACAAAACCTCTGGATTGTGCGATGTAATCATTTTCATACAAATCCCATCAGGGAATACCGTCTTTACTTTTATCTAATGTAACTCAGATCATGATGTGCCACTAGCACTCATTGTAATCTATTCATTCTCTTCGTGTAAATTTTTTCGTTTCAAGTCGCGCTTTACATCTTTACATATTCCCTTTGGAGTCATATTTGTTTTGTAGACCCATTACAGCCTACTATTTTGGCTCCTTAGGAGTTTATTCGAGGTCCCAAAATATTATTGGTGTTCATTGATATCTTTTTATTTCCTTTGAAGTCACATTTGTCTTGTAGACCTATTACAACCTACTGTTTTGGTTTAATTAGGAATTTCTTGTAAGTCCCAAAAATCATTGGTCATTTTCAATGACGGGTGAACGTCTCTCATAGCTTCTTCAAATGAGGTGGAATCACCTTCTATTTGAATTTCACTAATGTAGACTTTATAGTTATTAGAAATATCTAATTTTCTTATTCTTTGAAACTTTCTGGGGCCTCAGCTACTAGCATTTCTTCACCTTGATTTCCAAAAGACAAATGATTTTACAAGGTCATGTGAAACAAGATCCTTATTTATATTATTTATCCTTCTTACGGAGTTAGGTCTCTTTGTACCATGCTCCCCCGGATTGTCCCATCTTCAAACTTTCTCATTTTGAGTTTAATCTGCTAAAACTCTTATGACGCTTTTAGCCCCGCCTTGATAACTCTAAATTCGTCTAGTACGAATACTGGGCGACTTTGCTATTTTCCTATTAAAAATGTAAAAGGTCCAGAAATTTAACTATTTCTTTACTTTAGGGGTATCGTTATTATGACCGTCTTACTCTCCTGACGATCACATTCATCTTTTATAGATCACTCTTGCCTTCAATGCATAGTATGCATCGCATTATCTAAAGTATGGGGAAGTATCTTTCTTAATTGTCTTTCTTAATTGATCTCACATTTCTCCCCCTCGAAATGTAGTATGAACTTTTCTACCATAATTTCGAAAACCATTCAAAACTCTTGTGAATGAGGAAACTTTGATTACTTACTTCATCCATATGATTACATCATGCAAAATAAAATTATTTCTTAATTCATATGGGAGTACTTTTTCCTCATTTCACTTCGAGAACTCAACAGAGTCCTCTTATTATCAGTACTTCTGCAAGTCATGCTTGCATGTCATTCTTATCATAAGGTTCGTTAGCAACTTTCTTTTGTCCTTAAACTCATACTAGGATAGCATAAGAGCTACCCTAAACTTCTCTCCCTGTGCGGGATACACTAAGAGCACATGAGTCATCGCATCTTTCTCCCGCCATACAGATAAGTGCTATGCCAAAAATTTCTTCCGCCATGTGGGATAATTCCCTATAAGGGACATGAATGCCAGAATTGGCTCTCAGTATATTTAATCATCAAATTCAGAAATAAATCCAAATACTCTTTAACACACATATTTAATCCGACGTTGGTCAAACTAAATATGCATATACCTCTTTACAATTCTCATTAGTGAAACTGAATATAAATTCTTCTTTATAGAGAGTACATAGAAGATATTTCTTAAACAAGACTCTCAATGATCTATTTCTTTTCTTGGATCAATATCCCAGAATTCTTTTCTTTTGAAGCCATTCTTTAAAGAGAACACATTCCCTCATGCAATGGTCTTCTTTCTTTATCATCTTCTGAGTCACAAGTACCCATCACTTTTTCTTATTGCCTTCAAGAAAGAAAGCATGAAGATCTCTGTTTAAAAAATATTCAACAATAATCATCAATAATGCTCATTAAACTTTAAAATCTTTATGTTCTATTCTATATTACCATTGGGCAGAAATATAATAAAATATCATTCTTCTACATTAATTCTACATCATCATTGGGTAGAAATGGAATTAACGTACGGAAACTCAATAATCTTGAAAACATAAAACTGCTCCTCAAAATTAAATTCTCCCGCTAGTTCGAATTTAATTAGAATACAATCAACTTCATTGCAGTAAAATACATTTCTCTAGTTTAAGAGCATTCCTTGATCTTTATCAATTCTCTGAGAAATTGATCACTTTATCAGAGATTTAAACTTTAAACATTAAACTCATAGAATTATAATATTGTTATCATCAACGTTGGTCAGAAAATAACAATACCATAATTTTACTTTAAACTTAAACTCATAAATAAACTTATAATATTGTTATCATCAACATTGGTCAGAAAATAACAATATCATAATTTATCTTAACTATAAACCGACTATTCCTCTAATTAAAATTTTCCTGTTCATTCCAATTTTAACTGGAGGATAAACTTTACATCATTTACTGAATAACTATAACTGTTCTTCAAATTAAATTCTTCCATTGGTTCATATTTAATAAGAAGATAATATATTTTAACTTTAAAGTGGAAACATGAAAATACTCTTAGAAATTATTGCTTATTCAGAAGCACTTTACTTCACTCATCTGTTCTCTAGACAAATTGTCCCGTTGGTTCAAATTTGACTAGAGATAAACATTTAAACATAGCAATATTCATCAAAATTGCTTCTGAGTAAACATAAACATTTAAACTTAAAACACTTTCTTTCCGTCATTTGGCCTGGCCAGGAAAAAGAGGCCCGCGGCCTATCTCTCGCGTGGCTCTTGGCCCACCGCTGCACTGTGCTGTCTCGCGGCCTAGCGGCTCCCTCGGCCCATTGGCGAGCTCGCGTCCCACGCGTGCCGTGCCCAGGCTGCAACCTGGGCCTGGGTCGGCAAAGCCGCTACCCGCCTGGGCTGCTTTTGGTCCAGACATTCCTGACCATTCATTTGAAACGGACGGCTGTCCGGTGATCTCGCCCGAACAAAACCGCGACCCGTCCACTCTTCGAAACCCTAATCTTCATGTGCTCCTTTCTCTATCAGCTCTACAGAGCTCGCAGCGGTGGCGGCCATGCCGGTCGTCGGCGCCGGTGAAGGAAGCCGGCTGCCGGAGCAGTCCGTCCCCTTTCCCCTTTTCTTTCTCGTTTCTCCTCCCTTCTGTCAGCCCACAGCGGAGGAGCGGCGGCCACCATCATGGCAACCGGAGGAAGAAACGGTGCCGCCGTGGGCCCTCTCGCCGGCGTGTGCGCGCTCCCCAAAGGTAGAGCGCGCCGCCGTCGAGCGGCTCCACATCGGTGCCTTGACCCTGTGCCCGCGCGTCGTGTGGACGACGATGCGGCTCGCATTCTCTTCCCGCACGCTGATGAAACGGCCGCGCGGTAATCTTCCAGCGCAACGATGCGGTGGTGATGGCAGGAAGATGGCCCGGGTAGGTCCCCTCCTCTCCGCCCTTTCTGACTTTTTGGGTTTGGGTTTTGGGAATTACTTCCGAATCGAGTTCGTTTCTTTCTTTTCTTTCTATTTCCTTTCTACCCTGCGAGATCTAGATCTACATGCTAGAACCAACCTAGCTCCGATATCGGACTAGGGATTGAGGTGGGGTTGTTACTGTGGGTGTGAACCTTATGATCTGTGCCCTGACCCTCACCTCCTATTTATGGCGCTGCGCGACAGGGGCCCACCAGCCGTGTCATTGGGCTGGGCGTCCCCGATCAGGACGCGGTCAGGGGTCCGTCTCGACCGTTGGGTCAAGACGGATGAGATCAATTCTAACAATGGATACGCAGAGCCGAGGTGGAGCTTGGGGCAGCACGCCAGGTCTAAAGTCATCCTCCCCTGGGTCCACCAACAGTCCCTGTCCACCAAGCTTCCAGTCTACCGGATAACGTTGAATGAATCGATCCAGGCTCCAGATTAGGCGCTAATACAAACATGGGCTAAACAGATCCATTGCAGTACAACAGTGACTGAAATCGATGCCCTTTTCAAAAGCCAGTTCCGCTTGCTTTGCAAAAGTCGCTGTCTCTGTGGTATTGCTCGTGTTAATTAAGTCGTGGCTTCAGTGTGTGACTGTCACAACACAAAAATATTCCCAACATGGCCACACCAAGCCGATGCCTCCATGCCCCCCTTTCTTCTTCCACTATAAAACCTACCGTCTCGCCGTCTCGCTCTCTCATTCGCACCGCGCTTCCCTCCTCCTGCAGCAATCCCCGGCGGCACCCAGCCCGATCGACGTGAGGTTCGTGCTAGTGACCGGAGGCCCTGTGAGCGGAGCAGCCACAGGATACGGCGAGCTGCGAAGCTCCTCGGCGTCCGAATCATCAGCAACCAGCATCGCGCTCGCTTCGCTCGCCGCCGAGAACGGTAACGCTGCTTCTCCTCTCCGCCTTGTCGATTTTTGTTCGACTCCAAACTTGGACGGGAAAAGAACGGACGATTTCTGTGAAAACCTGACCTTCTACCGTGTGAACACGCCCTGTAGCCGTGCATGGTGCGCCCGTGCCAGACGGCCGCCGGAATAACTTCTTTAACCGTTTCTGTATTGCACGAGCGCATGGCTTTCCGGACTTTGAACATGAATTTCGTTTGCCTTCTTGATGTTCCGGTTTACAGAGAACTACGGTGCCATGCCGGCGACGATGAGCACTCCGGAAAGCAGGGCGATGACCATCGGCTTCATCGTCATGCTGCTTTTCTCCTAGTGTTTGCGCAGACAACACCGACAGGGGCGTGTGTGCATTTGGTTTGGGCACCTGGTCTCGTCTCTCTCTCTCTCTTCAGCTGTTGCATGCACTGCCGGTAAAGTTAAATGTGTTGTTTTTCTCAATCGGGTGAAGATGCTCTTAGACCATTGGTGATGCCTGTGTGTGACACACTGACACTAGGGGCAAACGGCGGTAGAGGACATACGTGTGCAGCATGTGCATGCTTGGAGTACAAAGTTCTCCCTATCGGGGAGCACATGGGTTCGTTCACCAAGTAGCCCAGACTGCCTTTTTTCCATGGGTACAAAGTTTGAAAAGTTTGCTTAATTCCGTATCAAAATGGTGGACTTCTCCTAGTGTTTTTAACTAGTAATAAAACACTACCATTAGTCATAACACATAGGAATCTCACTAGGAGGTATTTAGTAGGAAAAATTTATACTAAATTTTGAATACCGAAACACTAGAAGAAGCCCACCTCACTAGAAGTCTAAAATTTTGGTTGTGATTATTTTATGCGCTTTCACATTTACATGAATTATCAATGTGATATACAATTTTGTTTCTTCTCATGTTTGTGACACTCGTTTAGTATTTTTCTATTGCAACACATGGTATATTGTCATGGTCTGACCGGCCGAGTTCAAGCTCATGCGTGTTGCGACTCGGCGTGCACGGATGTGAAGTTTGTATTTCCTATTTATCAGCCTCTAGGTGGACATAATGGTCAATTATTTTAGTGGAGTCATAAACCCTAAACCCTACTAATTCACTGCTCTCCCTGTACCTGAAAGAATGAATTCCTAGCAACTTTGGAACAGATTAGTAAAGAAGATAAAATACCATGCTGCCCCTCATTAAACTGCTAAACCTTAATAGCTCTTCAGTTACCGAGAAGCCTAATTAAGTAGTGTTGTTTAGAGTATCCAATAGCAGCGCGGGGGAAAGAGGTTGTGTTAAATGTAACCTAGATTACGAGAGATATTAATGTGGATTAGTGGACCATTTACCTTCAGAAATCAATTCTTTTGTAGACACGCAGGGTTGATACTTTACACCTGCATTTATTATAGGCCTTGATATTTAATTCAAATAAGTTTGGCTCAATTAAACCAAATGAAGATAGCTAGCTTTAGGTGACCGCGCCATAATGTCTCATTGCCATACACGAATACATTTGCTATTGGCACAAGTACTGAACGCACAAGCATGTTTTGCTAGTAATAACAAGAAGTAATTACTAGACAGAACAAACGCGTTGGTGTACATATCTTAATTATTGCACGGGTTTTTTTTTTGATAAATACACTCAAAAGAGTGTCTCACATTTGATATATTTCAAAGAAAACAAAGGCTGATACAAAAGATGAACAATAAGACATAAAACGATCTCTAAAAAACAAGAGTACTTAAAGACTAAACTGGTCATCATCTTCCTTCGAATATCCACTGCCTGCTGGAGCTTGGAGATTGCACTACGAAGACAACAAAGAAAAGGAACACCTGCAAACACCCGACCACAAAAAGCCACTCTCTGCTAACAATAAGATCTAGTGTCCACATAAAGAATATCGGTAGGAGGAACCCTCCAAAGAACACAGACGTACAATCCTTCACCATCAGAATAGGGTATTGAAAATGTTGGACCTTGTTGTGTAGAACAAACCAAAAGAAAAGGTTGAAATCGTCGCATCGAAGGCCAGCCAGTTGCTTCCCTCTGATGAGCACATCAAATGCTAAGATCTAAAGAATAATAGATGTAACGGACCGAACTCTTGCTAGCCCTTCGCCGATGCCAGATCCAATGTTATTCCAGAGTATCATCACCACCACCACCTCATCGATGACACCAGAAACCAAAAATGAGATCAATAACGATCCACAAATCTAACCTAGAAGGGGAAGGGGATCGGTCACTACTCCTCTAGCTAATGACAAGAATGTAGGTTAGGAGAGAGAAGGGGGACCAGCGGGTCTTGGGGGACGGCGGCGACGGTCGGGGAGCACATGGGCCTGATGCGGTGTCTTAGCGATCAGTGCAAGTGCACGCGTGTGCATTAATTTTATTGCACGGGATTTAAGGCCGGTCTCAGTTGGAGTTTCATGACCCTGTTTCCAGGACTCTCCTGGTATTGAAAACAGTGCAAACAAGTTTCATCCACATTAAACTCATTTCACCCCATGAATTTTTATTATCTCTCTTTTTTATTTATATTATGTCATGTCAGCTTAATATTTGACGCTTATGAAACTCTTAGTACTTCATCACGTCTGGAATGTCCACCGGTACCTGTGGATGGACGTGGCCCAGGGTCCCTCCGCGTTCACCGCGGGCTCGATGCACTCCCACGCTGCACTGTTGCACTTGAACCCGGACCCAAATCCAATCATCCACACTCGGTCGCCCCTCCGCATACGCCCCTTGGCGTCGACGTAGGCTAGCTCATACCACAGTGAGCTGCTCGACGTGCTCCCGAATCGGTGCAACGTCATCCTCGATCGACGCCTCTACCTGCTCGTCGAACAGGTTGAGGCTGCGCTGCAGCTCATCGATGACGGCACGCCCTCCCGCATGGATGCAGAATTGCTCGAAGGCCTTGCGGAAGTCGGGGATGTACGGCTTGGATGTTACCGACTAGATCACACTGTATATCACTGATAGTGTTTGGGTAGATGAACTTGTGTTCGTCGGACCAGCCAGAGCCGGATCCGCCGCTGTCGCCGCCGGCACTGCCGCACGGTTCAGAGAATGTCGAATACAAGTCGAGTTTTGCTTCTCACGGTCACCTGCTCTCTGTAGGTGTTTACATGGGCCGTTTGCCCTCTTACAGCCACGCAGGGCCCATGAACTTGGAATTCGCCGTTTTGCCTCCAGCCTTGATTCTTCAGTATCCTCAGCGCCTGTACGAGCTTCTCCTTCGGCAAGGGGCACCTTGGCACTGGTGACATTCTTCCTCCCTTGAAAGACGGCTTGCCCCCAAGCCGGCGCTCGAGGGAACTCTTGGCGAAGTGCATCTTCATCTTCCCAGGTCGACAGCTCCAATGGTGTACGTGACCAGCGAATCAATACTTGAGGTTGTGTCTTGGTGCCGTGGAGATGTAGACGGCGATCAAGGATCTCCTGAGATACCTGAAGATTGTCAGAAGGAGATGGTAATACCGGACATACCGAGTGTGGAGATGGTACTGCCTTCTTCAATTGAGATATATGGAATGTGGGGTGAATTCTGGAACCAGCAGGTAACTGTAGTGTATAAGCCACAAAACCAATCTTGGATAGGATCTTGTAGGGACCAAAATAACGAAAGGACAGTTTGTTTGATGAACGAAGAGCCACAAAAGACTGGACGTAAGGCTGTAACTTCAAATAAACGTGATCCCCAACAGCAAAGTTTCTGTCAGTACGATGTCGATCAGCTTGTTGTTTCATTTTCTTTTGAGATCTCAGTAAATGTTGCTGTACAAGCTGTTGCATAAGTGATCTATCTTTGAGCCACTGGTCCAGATCTTCTATTTCACAGTTTTCAACATCAATACCGAGCTCTCTTGGTTCTTGACCATAGAGAAAAAAGAATGGTGTCTTGTTCAATGAAGAATGAAAAGACGTGTTGTACCAGAACTCGGCTAAAGAGAGCCACTGTGACCATTTTGTAGGGCAGGCATGTGCAAAGCATCTCAAATAAGTTTCTAGACATTGATTCACACGCTCAGTTTGTCCATCGGTTTGGGGTGGTAAGCAGAGCTCATACGGAGTTCAGTACCTATAAGCTTGAACAGAGTCTGCCACAGACTACTGGTAAAGATCTTATCTCTATCGGATATAATAGCTTGAGGTAGCCTGTGCAGTTTGAAAACTGAATCTATGTAATGAAGAGTAACTTGCATTGCAGTAAAGGGATGAGACAAGGCTATAAAGTGTGCATACTTGGAGACTTTGTCAACCACCACTAAAATGCAGTTGAATGTTTTGGATTTGGGTAACCCTTCAATAAAGTCTAGAGAGACGACTTGCCAGGCAGAATCAGGAACTGGTAGTGGTGAAAGCAAACCTGGGTAAGGAGTCCGCTCTGGTTTAGCCTGTTGGCAGATAGCACACTGAGGGACATAGTCAACAATATATTGTTTCATCCTTGGCCATGCAAAAAGCTTTTTGAGCCTATGATAAGTAGCCTCTATGCCTGAATATCCCCCCAAAGGGCTAGCATGCAGAGCTGTGGTGACCTTTTGATGAAGAGCAGTGACAGAACCCAGCCACAGTCTATTTTTGAATTTGATCAGTCCACTGTGTAAAGAGAAATGACCCATAGGTGAGGCAACAGACAATTGTTGTAGCAATTCTAACAACTCAGGATCTTGGAGGTAAGCTGCTTGTAAGTCAGTGTGCCACACAGGTTGCAGAACTGAAGTTGCTACAATTTCAGTTGGATCCTG
Source organism: Saccharum hybrid cultivar R570 (assembly GCA_038087645.1). NCBI lineage: Eukaryota > Viridiplantae > Streptophyta > Magnoliopsida > Poales > Poaceae > Saccharum > Saccharum hybrid cultivar. The sequence goes on along the minus strand of JAQSUU010000579.1, from coordinate 1,992,014 downwards.
GTGAGTTGCACGTGATAAGGCATCAGCGACAGTGTTTTCGGATCCTTTCTTGTACAGAATTTTGAAATTCAGCCCCATGAGTTTAGTCAGTGCTTTATGCTGCCATGGTGAAGTTAAACGTTGAGCATCCAAATGGAGTAAACTTTTGTGATCGGTCTTAATAAGGAACTCAGTATGTTGGAGATAGGGACGCTAGTGATCAACTGCTATCATAATTGCCAGGCATTCCTTGTCATATGTGGAGAGACCTTGGGATTTGAGACTAAGAGCCTTACTGACATAAGCCAAAGGATGTCCTTCCTGTTGAAGGACAGCTCCAACACCCTTTTCTGAAGCATCAGTTTCAATTACTAAAGGCTTGGTGAAATTGGGCAGTTGTAACATAGGGGTAGAGACCAATGCCTGTTTTAAAGCTTCAAAGGCAGCTTGTGTTTCAGAAGTCCAAGTGAATAATACACCTTTCTTTAGCAAATTGGTAAGGTGTTTGCTAAGGAGTCCAAAGTGCCTGACAAATTTTCGGTAATAACCAGCCATACCCAAAAGACTTCTGAGATCCTTAACAGTTGTTGGTGGAGGCCAATTCTGAATGATTGCAACCTTATCAGGGTCTGTGGCAACACCAGAAGCACTGACAACATGGCCTAAATATTTTAACTCCTGCTGAGCAAAGGTGCATTTCTTGAGTTTCACTTGGAATTTGTGATGTCTTAATGCTTCAAAGACTTGCCTGAGATGTTCCAAGTGATCAGACCAGTTGGGACTGTAAATGAGGATATCATTAATAAAAACAACTACAAATACCCTGAGAAATGGTGCAAGGACATGGTTCATCACTGACTGAAAGGTAGCAGGTCCTCTAGTGACTCCATATGGCATAACCTGGTACTCATAATGTCCATTATGTGTTTGAAAGGCTGTTTTATATTCTTCTCCAGGTGCTAATCTGATCTGGTGAAACCCAGAGCTGAGATCCAGAGATGTAAACCAGGATGCTCCTCCCAATTCATCCAAAATCTCATCTATAACAGGCAGTGGGTATTTGTTTTTGACAGTATAAGCATTTAGTTTTATGAAATCCACACATAATCTCCAATCTACAGTCTTCTTCTTGACAAGGAGAGCTGGTGATGAGAAGGGACTGGTGCTGGCTTGAATGAGACCTTTCTGAAGCAGCTCCTTGATTTGATTTTCAATTTCTATTTTCTGTGCTGGATTGTATCTATATGATCTGATCTTGAATGGTTGAGTACCAGGGAGAAGTGGAATACTGTGATCACCATGTCTTATTGGAGGTAATCTTGACACAGGTTCAAAAACATCAGCAAATTCAGTAATAATATCCTGGATTTCTGCAGGCAATGTAGTAGCACACTTAGACTGGTCTTGAACCATATGGACTTGTACATGATAAAGAATAGAATCCTCCTTGACCAAAGATGCCAGCTGGGAAGTTGTAATTAGTGACCCAATGGTAGCAGTAGGACTGATGCCCTTGAGTGTGATCAGTTGATTGTTGTAAGAAAACTGCAACCATTTGTCTTGCCAATGAACTTGCATCGGGCTGTGTTGTTGTAACCAGTCCATACCCAAGATAATATCATAACTTCCCAATGGAATAATCTTGAATGTAGTGCTGAAAGTGTGCCCACAAATGCCCCAAACTTGCTGTTTCAACTGATGGGTGCAATGGATGATATTGCCATTAGCAACTCGAACTTGGATGGGTTGCTTAAGAGCTGTCCAACCAGGTATACTCTTTGCCAGTTGTTCACTAATAAAAGAGTTGGTACTGCCAGAATCCACTAACATGTAAGCTTGATGGGCTGCAATATAACCTTGAAGGCGTATGGTCCTGCTTAAGTAGTCCTGCTAGATTCAGTACCCTTAACAGCTTGAACTGAGATGTGCATAAGATCATCACCAGAGTCAGTATCAGCAGCATTACTGTCAGCAGGACAATCAGTTGTATCATCAAATAATTTCCAGATTTCCTCCACAGCATGCAGAGAAATAGCCTTGGGGCACTTATGACCGGGTCCCCACTTTTCACCACATTTGAAACAAAGACCCTTAGCACGGCGAAAAGATTTGAGGTCAGCCATAGCTTCAGTTGGTGACTTAGAAGATGAACCTTCAGGTGGTCTAGTGTTAGCTCAGTTAGATGCAATACTCTTGGTATAAGGTGGAGACGGCAGCATAGAAGACCGGCCACCATCCATCGACGCCTTCTTGTTGTAAGAATTGTCCGGGCGATGAAAATCTCTCTTGTTTGGTCCCGCCAACACCTCCTCCTGCAACAAAGTGATAGAGGTAGCAGTATCGATGTTGTGGGGGCGTTGTACCAACACGACAACCTTAATTTCATCACGTAAACCATCTATGAACCGATTAGTGATAAAAGAGGGCTCTATGTGAGGATTATGAGCAAGTAACTCATGAACAACATCACTAAAGACCTCAATATACTCAGTGACAGAGCTGGTTTGTTTAAGATGGAAAAATTTTCGCTGTAAGTGACCGTGCTCATTCCGATCAAACTTACTGCAGAGAGCTGAACAAAGGTCCTTCCAGGAATGTTTTTGAGCAAAATCAGGAACAGTCTGAACCCAAAGGGAAGCAGACCCAGTGAAGTTCATAGTGGCTAACTTGACCCATAAATTTTCAGGTACAGAATAGAGATCAAAGAATGTTTCAGAATTCCTAATCCACAGTTTTGGATTGCAACCGTCGAATTTGGGGAAATTGAACGGAGGCATAGCAGAATTTCAGTTAAGAGCTAGGCCACTAGGTGCATAACCAATCGATCCAAATTGTAGAGCGTTGGGATCAAAGGAAATTGGCGCACCTATGACCGGGGCAGGGATCGGAGTAGTGGTATACACTACCCCGAAGCCAGTACCCCGGTGACGGTTTTCTTCGCCGTGGTCCTGAGACCCAGATGCCGCCCGCGGCGGGGTAGGCTCCAGATGGGCGGAGCCCGGCACTTTCAGGCTCGCGGAGGCAGAGAGATCCCTCGGAGCAGTGGTCGGCGGGGGTTGGGCGATGGTGACGCAGCCCGACAACGTCGCCGTCGCGGAGTCCACCGGGTGTGCTTGCGGAAGAAGAGTTCCCAGCGCCTGTTCGACGCGTTTGCCGAGATCCATCACCGCGTGCTCCAGGTCGGAGACACGGCTGTCGACGATGGGCTTCCAAGTGTTGTTGTCGGTCCTCAGGGCTCGCATCTCCACCACGGAAGTGCACAGTTCCTCGATTCCCTTGGAGTTCTGCCCGAGCAACGCCAAGATCTGGCCGTACTGCTCCTCCAGTGTCGCCACGGCCATCTGACGGCGTGTGAGGTACGGATGTGATGCCAGGGTCGAAGCTCCGATGCCAGATTGTTACCGACTAGATCACACTGTATATCACTGATAATGTTTGGGTAGATGAACTTGTGTTCGTTGGACCAGCCGGAGCCGGATTCGCCGCCGTCGCTGCCGGCACTACCGCACGGTTCAAAGAATGTCGAATACAAGTTGAGTTTTGCTTCTCACGGTCACCTGCTCTCTATAGGTGTTTACATGGGCCGTTTGCCCTCTTAGAGCCACGCAGGGCCCATGAACTTGGAATTCGGCCTTCTGGCCCATTTTGCCTCGAGCTTTGATTCTTCGGTATCCTCGGCGCCTGTACGAGCTTCTCCTTCGGCAAGGGGCACCTTGGCGGCTTGGCACTGGTGACATTGGACTTGCCGCCGAGCACCTTCTGGGCGATGAAGGAGAGGGCAAATCGGAGCTGTTCCGAGGCCGGGAGGACCAGGGGACCGATGGCCGTGATGTTAGCCTTGAGCGCATTCCCAGCGATGGTCATGAGGTCCTTGCTCAGGTAGATGCCGACGATGCTGTTATCGTCCTCTTGCTGGAACACGCACGTGTACGCGCTATCCTGCGCGCCAGTGAGCGTGCGCACGACGTGCTGTAGGCGGAACCTTGCCTTGGCAGGGGAGTTCGACAGCAGCGCCGCGGCGCCGCCTATGCGGAACAGGCAGTAGGGCAGGAGCATAGCGCGCTCGCTACCAACATAGTTTTTTGGCGTGATGGTCTCCGTGGAGACAACCAGCGCATGCGCGTCTTTCGGAGCGACCTGAAGGAGGTTCCTGGCAAGCCCTACGGAGATGAGCCCTGCGCTGAACCCCATGCTGGAGAGGTGCACGCTGCGGATATCGCTGCGCAGCTTGTACCTGTTTATGATCATGTCGACCAAGGACGGCGTGGGGCAGAAGAGGCTGCAGTTGACCACAACGATGTCGATGGCGTCAGGTCTGATGCCCGTCTTGGCGAACAGGTCAAGACGACGAGGTCGATCTCGTCGCGCGCGGCGTCAAGGGTGGCAGGCACGTCTCCTCCCCGAGCCCCGAGCGCGCGAGCAGCTTGGTCATAAACCGGATGCTGCGCTCGTTGAACGCGGGCACCGCCTGCTTGCTGTGCTCCAGGAAGGTGGAGAAGGGGACGCGGCAGTTGGACGCCGTGCGGAAGCAGGCGTAGTCCACCAGGTACACCGCGCGCGGGGCGCAGCATGAGGTACATCACTGTGGCCGCCGCAGCCGGGAGGAAAGCGGCAACGAAGAGATGCACGGGCCGCGCCTCGCGGACCCGGCCGGATAGTTGCTCAGGCCCAAAGCGCGCCATAGTGACCAGCGTGGCGGCCGCGAGCGGCACAGTCACGGCAGCGAGGAAGTTGTCCACGAGGCGACCGTACACGGCAGGCTTGAAGCCTTTACCGAACAGAGGTGGCGACCTCATGTTGCCCGTCGTCGTCGTCTTCTTCTCCTTCGATTCTTGTGCTGCTGCCTAGGGCACGGTCCTTGTGTTCGGTCCTTGTAGCTCATGTACTTGTGCCAGTGGCGTGGATTCGGGGACAGGGAGGACAGGGTGAGGTTTTGTAGCCGCCGCGGCGCAGGGCAGGACTGCCTCTTTATTTCAGACACCGCAGTTTCAGCCAAGGTTTTGGGATTCTTTTCTGAAAAAAATTTGGAGGCCACCGAATTAGACGAAATTCGGAAAATTCAGACTGATATCCATTGAAAATTTGAATGAAATTTGAGCAAATTTAACAAAATTTCTCCAAATGGTCAAACATGGCCTTGGGCATGGAAAGGGTGCTTCCGGTGGTGGCGAAGAACGTGCAGGTGGCGGGGAGGGCGGCGACGATGCGGTGGTGGGCTGGTGGCAGCAACGGTTGCAGATGGCTGCGACAACGCAATGGAGTTGGTGATGGCGCGGCGGCGGCCGTCGAGCAGCAGCCATGGCACAGCGGCGGCGTCGAGGAACATCAATGGTGCAACCTCGGATGTCTGGACGCGACCATGGCTCTAGCAGTGGCTGAAGGAGAGCTAGCGCAGGCCGCAGGCTACGAGGAGCGGAGATGACGATGGCGACGGCGTCGTGGAGCGGACCAGGCGCTGGCTAGGGTTGGTGACCGATGATTTCAGCGTCGCATACTCGTATTGATTCGTGGGCTCTTCGTTGTAACCTAGAATGGGCTGGAAATTTGAATTGGGCCGAAATAATTTGGCCAATTTAGTTTTATCTCGGGCTGGGCCGAGACGGGCGAATTTCAGTGAAATTCGGTTGATTCGGGCCGAATCCCAGAACCTTGGTTTCAGCTTCCATTTAGCGGGCAGGCATTTTTACTACCGTCCAGAACGACATGGTGAGGGCAGACACAGCCCCGAGCCCTCGACAAGCCGACACGTCTACAGGCTACTGCCGCCTAGTAGAAAAAGAGAGAACTAAGGGAAGAGAGCGCGCGGCATCATGTCCAGTCAAAAGGTAAGATAGATGGAGGGGGACCCAGGCCTCGTTTAGATCGTGAAAAGTTAGAATTTTTCTAACTGTAGCACTTTCGTTTGTATTTGACAATTATTGTCCAATCATGGACTAACTAGGCTCAAAAGATTCGTCTCATGATTTATAACTAAACTGTGCAATTAGTTATTTTTTTATCTATATTTAATACTTCATGCATGCGTACAAAGTTTGATGTGATGGAGAGAGAGTGAAAAAAATTCAACTCTAGCCTTGCATCTAAAAAGGTTCTAGATAAACGACCGAGGTCCAGTCTTGCCTGGACCTAGATAAACGACCGAGGTCCAATCTTTGCCTTCTCTTCTGTTTCCATTCCACCACATCTTCATGCACTACGGAAATAGCTGATACTTATATCCTGAGACTATAAAAGAGTAACAAAAAAGTCAGGATTTTAGCTTAAATTCTAGTTTGTTTTGTAAATTAGTCAAGGCATATTTAACACCGTGAATAAAAGTGCTAACTTTCACGTTTTCCATTGTCCTATGCCAGAACTGATAATCATTGTCGGGTCGGGAGCAACCATCACTGCCAGAATTCATGCCGGCAGAGGTTAATCTACAACAATAGAGGTGGCCTATCACCGTCGCATTAGCGACCCGGTAGTGTTAGTAGGAACAACATAGCTGGATTGGTCAACCAGCAGTGATATTTATCACTGCCGGATTGGATCATCAACCAACAATGATATTTGTCACGGACGATTTAGGCCATGACCTCTGGTGTTATAGACACTAAAATTGGCCATGTCATCATATGCATTGCAGAGCATCTATGTTTAGCTAATCTTGATGTGCATTCACTAAAACAAGTTTTCATTCATAGATTGCTTGTGTTTTTGAGATGATGTGTGTTTGAACCTAAAAACCCTAATTTTGAATGTCATCTCAAATACTTGGTTTATGCCCTATGTAAGTTGAGGTGTAAGACTATGATTCACACTAGTGTCACTCATAGGGGATGAACTCAAGTGAAACATCTAAAAGTAAACTTCAAGTTTGAATTGGAGTTTGAGTTCCAAAGTTTGATTCAAGCTTTTCAATTCAAAGTTGAATTCGAATGTGAAGATTATTAAAATGAATTTCATAACTGAACTTTGATTCACCAAATGTGGCATTGAGTAGCACATACATGGTTTGACTCAATGACATCTTTGGGTGATGGTTGTGATCACTAATTAATCACCAATTAATATAGAAACCAAATAAAAGATCACATGTGATGATGAAACCCTAATTTTCAAACCCTAATTCTACCCCCTTTTGTGCAATTTCAAAACTAAAAAGAATTTGGGTATGAGACCAAAAGCAATCTTGTAGATCTTGTCAAGGCCTACAAAGTTGGTATTCAAAGTTTTTACAGTTTCCATAAAGAATTTAAAGTAATTTTGAAATTACCAAATTCCAAAAAGTATCCCCCTTTGATTTCAAACTTGCATTTCAAAATCTAAAAGGATTTTGGCAAAACTTTCTAAAGCAAAGTTGTAAAGCGTGAAAAGTTGAGCTACTTTTATTTTTGGAGATTTTCAACTTCTACAGAAAATTTTAAAGTAATTTTGAATTCTAACGCAATGGCAATTTCATAATTTTTTTCAAAATCACCCTTGCCACCTCCAGCTTGCCGCCGATGGACGACGATGGTCTTCCAGGCACTTCCGAGCGCCAGCTTCTGCTTCAACGTGTCTGCACCAAGCTTACGTGTCGCCTTGAGGCCATCCCCGCCGTGCTATAAAGCCCAAGCTCGCTGTCTCACCTTCTTTTCGTCCTCTGTTCTTGACTGAGCTCGCCGCCGTCAACAAATTTGTCATCCCCATTGCCCCATCCTCCAAATTGAACTCACAGTTAGCTTCGCCATTTCCCTACGCACGTCCTGAGCCCGCTCTTGCCTCGCCTCGCTGCCCGGTGCACCACTTTCTTCCCCACGGCCGACAATAGCGCCGCCGAGTTCCACCCTCTCGTGGCCAAACCTCATCGGTGAGCCGTTTGCCGCATCATCTTGTGTTTTAACACCGCCTCGACGCCTCGATCGTGATCGGCTCGCTCGTTTCTTCTCTACCGCACCGAACGCGCCGGAACATAGCCGTCAACCTCGGTTCGCACCACCACCGATACCTCTCCCATCGATGACTCATACCCGGTGCCCCTCCACCTCAACCGAGCATCGTCCCATGCTCATGGTGAGCTACTCCATTTTAACTCGGTGCTAATCGATCCGATGGTGCATCGGAGTGGTCGGAACACGATGCGCTGCCTGGTGCTTGCCCACTGAGCCGCCATGGCCGGTGTGGACCTCCTCTCAGTGCGCTAGTCAGTCGATTCATCGTGTGGGTGGGGTTGCAAGTTGGTAGTGTGCGCGGTGGCACCCTTGCCGTCGCTGGCAGGCTCGCCGCCGGCGAGATGGCAGCGGGTCACGCGCCGCCATGGTCACTGGCCTGAGCAGAGGCGTGGCCTGGTCTTGCTAGGCCGGCCCAGCTCATTTTTGGGCTAGGTGGAGCAGACCATGGGCCAAAAAGAGAGAAATAAACGTTTTTCCAATTTTCTGAAATGCTATTTTTTTGTATTTTCTTGTCTGATTTTTAATTAAATAATTCGAGCTCCTAAAATGATGAAAAAATTTGTGCAATATCTCTGTGATATGCTCTATTTAGGAAAAATATGAAATAAGGATTTTTATTACTTTTTATTTGTTGTAAAAATTGGTTAATTAATTAATAAATGTAACTTCCATGAATTTTAATAATTAAAATATTGATCCATAAATTATGAAATTTTGTGAGCATGTTCTATTAACCATGATCTATTTACACAAAAAGTTTGAGATTATTTTGATAAAGTGTATTTAGATGTTTAATTCATGCTTTAATTAATTAAGTAATTAATTAATGATTAGTAATTTAAATAATTCTTAAACTAGGATTTGTGTGATTTTAAGGTTGATTGATGACCTTAGGTCATTAACCATAATGACCTTTGGCACCTTAATTAATGATTGAGCTCATGCTTAACTCTTGTTTAAGTAATGCTAATCATACTTAATGTGGTTAAGTAAGGTCATCAGTGTATAACAACATGAACCTTTATGATGAAAACCTTAGTGGTTGGTTAATGCAACCTCTTGGGCAAAAACAAAGTTAAGGTTATTTAACCTCTAAGTTAACTTTGTTAGATTGCAACTGTATCGTGAAGGAAAGCTATACTCAAGTTGTTAATCATGTTATGCATCATCATGAGTACATCATAAGCATACGTCTTTATTCACGTGTAGTGTCTGAAAGTGAGGTCGTTCCTAGTAATCAAGTGACCGAAGAAGTTGATCCGCCGGTCGAAGTCGGGTTTGATATCTGTGGAACTTCCGAGAAAACTAGCAACTCTGCCGACCAAGCCAAGCCCCGGATGCATTCAACCCTCCTTGTGTTTTACAAAGTTTACATTGCTTATGCTTATGCTTTGTTGCATTAGGTGATAGGAGTTGTGTGATAACCTAATTGATGCATTACCATCCTTGATACTTCAATATCATCCTTGATACTGTTTTATTTAAAAATACTTAGTATGCTTAACCCTGCTTAAATGAGAAAACTTTAAAAAATATTTAACAGAGTTTGAAGGGTTATTATGGAACAACTTAATGAATAATGATGATGATAATCTAAGATCGGTCGGTGGACTTGCATTGGGAAAAGAGTCCTAATGTAGTGTCTCCGATTGTGTCGGTTAAGGACCGTCCGTTGTAGTCCCATTTGGTCGAGACTTTGTAACTGACCGCATGCTCCGGTAAGCCTAAGACCTCGGTAATTCTATCATGTGAATGGCCGACCGTGCACTGGGAGTGGAGAGATGGCGAGAGAAGCGTGTACCTTCGTGGCCAAGGGCTAGATTGGAGGTGCACTGTACTCTCGGGTGGCGGTAGACCCGGTCATGTTTTGGAGGATCCGGGTGAAGGTTGATATATGTAGGTTTGAGTCCTGCATATCTCGTGTGGTTAGGGATCCCCAGCTGGGTATAATCGATTTGAATCGCCGCTGCTTCTCGAACAAGGAGACTTGACCTCTGCAAATACATCATAGTTAATGGATGCAACTTTGGAATTGGAATCTTGAGATGAATGTTAAGAAGTAATTGCTATAGTATAGGTTCACCTAGTTGATAGTCATAATTAATGATGAGTTTAAAAGATTGAAAGTAAGGATTCACTATTAGTGAGCTTTTCTAAAAAAGACTTTGATTCTTGCTAAAGCCTTACCTTGAATCCCTTGAGCCTGCATTCCTGAGTCTTCTCCTCTCTTTTCGTCGGTTAAGTCTTGTTGAGTACTTTTGTACTCAGGGTTTGTTAAACCCATGTTGCAGGTGAACCGCATGAGCCGGTGTGTTTTGCACCGTGCTGCATGACGGTTGTTCAAGTTGATGATGATGAGTAGATGGTGTGACCCTTGGGCAGGGTGTTCCACTTGTGTGCTATGTATAATGATACTAATGCTTATCCACTACTTATGGTTTGTAATAATGCTCTACTTAAGGTTTGTAATATTTGAAACAAAAGGTTTGTAAACTTAAGTTATGTAATGCTTCCGTACTTCACTCTGATGTAAATTATTTGTACAAACTGTTGTAATACTGCAATGTCTCTGTGATGAATGATTCTGCTCGGATGATCATGGATGATTCGGGTTTCCCGAGGACACCCGACAGACTTGTTAAGTTTTATGGTACACATGCATAGCAGTCAGAGGTCTTTGAGACAATGACAAGTGCATGTGGGCCATATTATTTAGGAGGTTCTGCTACAACTACCAGATCAGTGCACACATGACAGTGAATTGTTGAGTGCCACACCTGACAATTCTCATTTTTCACACAGACTAGACAATTCTCATTGGCATTTCATTTATCACAAGGTATAATATACATCATTGTTAGTGTTCTAGAACGGGGGGTGTCTAAAGATGGGACAAGTGAATGAAGCTACACGTCGGAGCCTCTAATGGTGTGCAAGGTGGACACAAGATGTATACTGGTTTGGGTTGAACGTCCCTACTTCTAGTGCTCGCTGCTGCTCATGTTGCTTTACACTAAAGTGCTTGTAGTAGGGGGATACAAGCTGGTCGAGAGAGGGATAGCTCCTAGGTCTCTGTGTGTGTGCTTAGTAAATTGCCATTGAGTGGTATTGTCTTGCCATGCCATCTAGTTGAGGGTCCCTTCCTCCCCTTTTATAGTATGCAAAGGGAGGGGTCGAATTACAACATTTGGATGTACGAAAATAGGAAGAGTATGCCCTAAGGTGCTCCCTATTCCTAGCTTTTCTCTCAGTTTGTGCATTTTGCACAGTCATCATGGTGGAAGTGGCATACCGTGACTGTAGATGACGCGGCAAGGCCATACCTTGACACAGTGTCATGATGAAGAAGATTTCGTGTCCCTGAAGCTGCGTCGGTGAAAAGGTAAGGGGGCCTAGATGACCATTGCTCCTTGTCTCATTGAGGTAGACATGATAGGGTACGACGTAGTGTAGCTTCTTCCTGTTACTACCGTAGGGGGCGAGGAAGATCCGTGGAAGCCTTGACCGGATCATGAATCAGGTGTTACAAGTTCCCAGGAGATCTTGCACGACGCGACGAGCACCTATTCCTTAACAGGAAAGGGTAGGGGCCCGTGCGTACCCGTGGTAGTGCGTTACATTAGGGATCGAGTGAAGCAGTAGCCATACAAAGGGGTCGAGCGCCTCGATGATGTCATGGGGGTCAGACGAGACGGAGAGAGGTCAGACAAAGTAGAGGAGCGATAGGGGGCTCGGGCGCTTGTCCTCTAGCTTTGGTTTTGAGCGGAGTAAGGCCTGGGCCAGCTGTGGTGGGACGTGGGCCGTTATTCTACCTTGATGAATAGTTTTTGCAGTGAGAATGTGGTACCTTATTTTGCTAGTAACCGACAGTAGCCCCCGAGCCTTTGGAGGAATAAGTTTTATTCCTCTAGAGGCTTAGAGATGAAAGAACAATTTGTTTTTGTGTTCTCGAGGTTTTTTTTCTAGTGGGTGCACGCGAGCGCACCCACCGGGTGTAGCCCTCGAGGCCTTGGAGGGATAGTGTACCTCTTCAAGGGCTGAGATTCGAACATGCAATCATAGAGTTGTGGGCAGCCTTGGCTGTTCACTAGGCTGACAAGGTAGGGTCAGCCCCCGAGCCCTTGCTCTATGAAAATTGGAATGCTTCAGAGACGGGGCATCCTTGACTAGCCGTTGGCTTGTCATGGTGGGGTCCGCCCCTAAGCCTCCTCTCTTTGCGATGGTTTTTCATGCCAACTCCTTCAATTTCCTCCACAGGCCTCTAAAACTCGGCTTGAAGTATGTGGGTTGTCCCAATCACCGTCCATCGGCTCTTGGTATGTATTTTGTTGGGCCCAAGGAAGGCCTTTCTGGGTGAGTCTTGGTGAAAGGTGTTTTCCCTTTTACAGCGGCCCATGGTCAACCCATGGACGCGCTGGTGATCAGTTGTGTGGAAAGGAAGGTGAAAGAGTATAGTTGCGGTTTTTGTCAAAGGTAATTGAGTGTAGTTGATGGGAGCAGTGAGATGTCATGGCTCAACTTCCGAGGTTTTCACGGTGGTGGTAGGTCCCTGACTGTCAAAGGGAGGTTAATAGTGCTGGCTTGGTGCCTTGTGTGCCTTGCGTTGCCCTCTTTGCAATCTGAAACCCTCCTCCTTTCATTGCACAGTCATTTCCTCTGCCCTTTCTTGCCGCTACCGCCACAAAAATGCCTCCCAGCCTTCTCCAATGGAGCCATGGCTAGTTTCCTCTTTTGTTCCCAAGGACACCTAGAAGCTGGTGGAGGAGGGCTTCCTCTGCCCCAACGTCGACCCGAATCGACCGGAGTGGATTGTTCCCGGTGATGAGCGGGAGCCGGTCTGCCCTCTTATATATGTGGTTAGTTTCGCTTGATTTCACGAGCGTGGATTTGGGACGCCAGTGGATAAATTAATTCGTTGGATCCTTCATCACTATGAGTTCGAGCTGCAGAACCTGAACCTAAACTCGATTCAGCAAGCCGCTGCCTTTGCCGCTTTGTGTGAGGGTTATTTGGGCATTGAGCCCAACCACATCTTGTGGAAGTACTACTTTTTCGGGTTCATCTTCCTCAAATCCTCAAAGAAGGGGGGTTTGTTGCCGTTGTATATCGGTAGCTATGTGCTCTAGCTCTGTTATTCTTGGTTCGATGAGTACATCCCCATGAAGGGGGTTTCTTCCAACAAGGGGTGGCACCAGAAGTGGTTTTACCTCAGAAATCACGATGACGTGCCCCTTCCTAATTTCATGGGCCGCTGGTACAAGGATGCGCCCAAGAAATGGATGTACGGCCCCCTGCAGCCAGAGATGAAGAGGATCCAATCTCTCCTCCAGGCCGTGTGATGCCTGTTAAACGCCGGCGTGACGGGCGCTGGAGTCATCACCACTTACCATGAGCGGAGGGTCTTGCCCCTGATGCATCGAGAGCGGTGCCTTTTTGACATGGTGCCGAGGGTGTCCCTGGAGGGGACGGTGCTTGTGGTGGCGCCTCTTGATCGTGCCGAGGTCAAGAAGCACGTCAAGTCTGCATTGGGGATCATGATTATGGATGCCGAGCTCGACATCCATCCCCCTATGTTTCCTGACCACAATGCCATTGATTTGGTGAGGCATTTTTTCTTTGCAATTTCGTAGTCTCCTTCGTTTTTTGCCATATGCCTCGCTGTGCGATATTCGAACAGGGGCAGCTTTGTATGGCGCATGTGCTGGATCCCCCACTCCCGGACCTGGTGATCTAGCAACAGAATTGGGCCCGAGCTGAAGTAGAATGGGGTCGCAAACAAAAGTGACTTCTGGACAATGCTGATAGGGCGCACAAGCGTGAGGAATGTGAAATGTGGCAGAAGAAGCAACAAGCCACAGGGGAGGAGGAAGAAGAGTCCACCGAGGGGGAGACAAACTAGGATGAGGATGATGATGACGATGATGACGGTTCACGGACAGTCCACGCCGGAGGACAGGACCAACGCGTTGAGGAGCCATCTTCCTCCACCCAAGTGGTGCCTCATGGGTCTGATGATTCGGACCTTAGGGGTGCCGCCCCATCCTGACATCGTGGTTCCCCAAGCGGTTCTAGCCACTCTAGGGTGGAATCAAGTGGGCTTGGTCCCTATTGGCTAACTATTCCTCTGCCTCTGCCTCCCCTTTCGTTGGGGTCAGTTACTTCTGAGGCTGCTAGGGAAGGTACTGAGGCCACGGCGACGACTGGTTCCGCCATGCCGGTAGAAAGGATAGACTCTGACACTGTCATGATGGCAGCGGGGTCCATCCCTGTGGCGGCTGGGGTGAACCCAAGTACCGTGGGGGTGGGGTGAACTCCTCACACTTCGGAGGGAGAAGGTCAGTCCTCTAAAGCTTCTCGGAAGCGTGGGCATCCTAAGGTGTCGAGGTACATTCATGCTCTCCTCTTTCGAACGCTGGTAGTTGGATGTGCACCACACTAAGGCTCGATTTTATGCAATGGGACAGGCTTTTGCACCCCATCGCTTGCACCGTGGAAGAGGCTAAAATGCTAGGTCTAGATCCCTTCTAGGACTAGGCCCAATGCCACCTCCACTAGTCAGCCTCTTCTCGGTCCGTCCCCTCCAGTCATGTCGCCCGCCGCGATTACTCCGGAGGGGGTGGTACAGCTGGTTGTTTTCGACCTTGTCATCGAGGCCATTGTTCTGGATGATGATGCAGCCACCCCTCGAGAGGTGCTTCTAGCTGCTGTAGCCGCAATATCTGCAGCTGGTGCGACTGGTGACATTGGGTCGGGAGACGGCCTGGGGTCACCTGCTAGCGGTGAGCAGCTTGTGCCAAGGACGCAGGGCAAAGCCAGTGAGGTTTTTGGCCCGATGGGGACGTCGTCCTGTCCCACCGAGGTTTCAACCTCATCGGAAGTAGAGGAGTGGCCCCTTCCCGTCAGTCTCCTATCCTTGGTGAGGACGAAACCCGAGGCCCGCCATCAAGGCGAGTCACATCAGGGACTGCCGGGGCTACTGCCCTCCTTCATTTTGGATGATGCTGAGGAGCAGAGGCACTGGAACTAGATGCAGGCATTAGGTTAGGTTGGTTAGCGGTGCTTTTTGACTTTTCTGCTTCTGCCCGACCTGTGCGGTATGTTTCTGATGCGATTCTTTCGTGCAAGCGCTCCTTGCGTGTAGTCGGGCGAAGTCTGACTTCATTCGCTAAGGCCAGGTGGCGTGGGCATGGCTGGCTGAAGAGACTCAGTGGACCGCCTTGATTGAATCACAATTGAGCGCCACTCAGTAGTCGTTGGCCACCCTTGAGGGCGAGGTGACAGAGCTTCGCGCCCAGCTTCGGGAGGCCATTGCCTGTGTTGAAGAAAAGGCAAAGGTCACAACGGCTTCCTCTAAGAGCGCTCGTCAGGCTGCCGAAGCAGCTCAAGAAGCGTCGACCAACCGCAAGGCGTTGCTGGCAAAAAATGGGGCACTCTAATGTGGTCTCGTCTCCGTCCGTCGAGAGCACTGGCGCGCTCTTGCTGACCGAGACCTCTTATTCTAACAGTGTCGCACGATCCGCTGCGAACGGGATGCCATGCTTGAGCGATGGAAGATGACCATGCGGAGCGCCGTCCAACTTGTTGTCGAGAACCATAGATTGCACCCATTCAAGTCGGTGGCAACTTGGGCGGTTGACCAACTCCACGCTCAGTCCGCGGAGGTCACAGGTGAGTGGGGTTGTTCTTGCTTGGAAATCATGTCTTTTCTCATGATTGCTTCTTACTTTTTCCCCCTCGCCCAGGGCTGAGGGCCAAGGTTGATGAGCTCGAAGTGGAGCTATCATCGGTGCAAGGTACCATGGCGGCAGCGGACAACGAGCATTCCAAGCTATGTGTTGCTGCTAGATCGCTGTGCGATGCCTTGGGGGTAGTCTCTGCCGGAGCCCAGGAAGTCCCGGTGCGTGACTGCCTCTCGCTTGCCTTTGGGTAGGTCTGAGCCCTTGTGATGGATGCGTTGCACTTCGGTGTCCATCGCGCGTTCGCCGTCTACAGGTCTCCTTATGAGGTTAATTTAGTAGCTCTAAGCAATGGTTAGCTTGATGCTCCTGATGAGGTGTTGGACGCCGATGACGCAGAGGCCTAGGCGCCCGCAGCAATCCTGGCGGCTAGGTTTGAAAAAGATGTGGTGCCCGTGTAAAGACTATAGATTATGGGCATGGTATCGGCCTTTGAGGCCTTCTAGTATAAGTCTTTTTGTTTTGACATGCTTTTTGTTTTAGTAAGTGTTTACTTGCTTTTTATGCTGCGTCGGTTTACGAATGCTTTTTTGAGTGCGATCTGGTTTCTTTGGGTTCAGGTTGGTGGGTGAATATACCATAACCGTTGGGGTGTAAGCTTTTCGTAGTCTAGCCAGTCCTTCCCTCGGATGCCTCTTGACCCCAAGAAAGAATCAGTTACCTAGCTGCGGTAAAAGTTTTTTTTGACACTTGCTAGTGGGGGGTTCCCCCTGTTAGCCCCTGAGTGAGGCCCAACTCGGACCGCTGGTTGAGTTGGGTCTCACTTTTTGGAGACAAATTAAATTTAGAGATAATGAGAACTTCTCTTTGTTTTATTTGGAAATATATTATTTACATAAGCATATTAAGAATGCTTTTTTGAAGGGTAAAAGCAACGTAGCTGTTTGATGTTCCATGCGTTGGTGAAGACTTCGCCTTTCATGGTTGCTATCTTGTAGGTGCCAGGGTGAAGTACCTCTGCGATGATGTAAGGCCCTTCCCATGGTGGGGTCAGCTTATGCTTTTCTTTATTGCTCTACTTCAACCGAAGTACTAGGTTTCCCATGCTGAATGCTCGGCCATGGATGCATTGGGCATGGTATCATCGGAGTGACTGCTGGTACTTGGCTGAGTGTAGGAGGGCGACGTCACGAGTTTCTTCTAGCTGGTCTAAAGTGTCCTCAAGGGATGCTTCATTCTCTTTCTCATCGAATGCCTTGATCCTCAGAGCTCCATATTCTAGGTCCGTTGGTCAAACAACCTCGGACCCATAGACCAAGAAAAAGGGCAAGAACCCTGTAGCTCGGCTTCACGTCGTCCTTATGCTCCAAATTACTACAGGTAATTCTTGGAGCCATCGTTTCCCAAACTTATTCAGATGGTTGAAAATCCTTGGCTTTAGGCCCTACAAGATCATGCCATTAGCGTGTTCAACCTGCCCGTCCGTTTGGGGGTGCGCCACAGCTGCCCAATCCACGTGGATGTGGTGATCATCGCAAAAGCAGAGGAATTTCTTACTGGTGAACTGGTACCATTATCAGTGATGATACAGTTTGGTACTCCAAAGCGATGGATGATGTCTGTGAAGAAGAGGACTGCCTATTCTGACTTGATCTGGGCGATTGGCCGAGCCTCAATCCATTTCGAAAACTTGTCGACTGCAACCAACAAGTGAGTAAAGCCCTCGGATGCTTTTTGAAGCGGCCCGACAAGGTCCAGTCCTCACACCACAAAAGGCCGCGTAATGGGGATCGTCTGGAGCGCTTGTGCTGGTAAGTGAGTTTTTTTAGCATAGTATTTGCACCCTTCACAGGTGCGTACTACTTCAGTGGCATCAGCCACGGCGGTTGGCCAGTAAGCCTTGCCGGAAGGCGCTTCCGACTAGTGTTCGAGGCACGGCGTGGTGTTCGCATACGCCTCCATGGATGTCCTTCAATAATTTTATCCCTCCCTCCGTGGTAATGCACCATTGCAACACTTCGGTGGCACTACATTTGTACAACTGTCCCTCAATCAGGGCGAACGACTTTGCTCGTCACGCGATGCGACGAGCCTCCATCTTACCTACTGGGAGGACCTCTCCAATGAGATATTCGAGATAGGGGATTCTCTAGTCAGGCATGGGTTCATCCCTCATGGCTAGTTCTGGTTCAATATCCATGACCTCTGCCTCGTCGACAGGGGTCGGGTCAAGGCCTGCCTCCATTGTGACAGGCGGTGGCTAGACACCATCTCGGTCTGACCCCAGATAGTCGGCCAAAGGTTTATATAGGTCATTAGCAAATGCGCTGGTGGGGACTGCTTCCCGCCTAGGCGCCATCTTTGCTAACCGATATGCCTCTTCATTGTAGCGCCTTGCAATATGGTTGAGTTCGAGGCCGTCAAATTTGTCCTCCTGGCGGCGGACCGCCTAGCAGTACGTGATCATCTTGGGATCATGAGAGCTAGACTCCTTCATGACCTGGTCGATGACCAGCTGTAAGTCATCGCGTACGTCGAGCCGTCAGATTCCAAGCTGGATGGCAATGTGTAGACCATTGACGAGCGCCTCGTACTCTGCCACGTTGTTTGAGATGGGGAAGTGGATTCGAATTAGATACTTGAGGTGCATGTTGAGGGGCGAAACAAACGCAAGTCCTGCTCTGGCACCGGTCTTCATCAGTGATCCATCAAAGTACATCGTCTAGTACTACTGCTCCGTTGGAGCTGACGGTGTCGCACTCTTGGTCCATTCTGCCATGAAGTATACCAGGGCTTGGGACTTAATTGCTTCTTGCAAGGCATAGGTAATGCCCTTGCCCATGAGCTCTATAGACCATTTAGCCACCCGCCCTGCTGCATCTGCATTCTGGAGGATCTCTCCTAAACCGTACAAAGTCACCACTGTGACATGATGCGAGTCGAAGTAGTGGCGTAATTTCCTTCGAGCGATCAAGATGGCATATAGGAGTTTCTAGATTTGTGGGTAGCGGGTCCTAGTCTCTGATAGAACTTCACTGATGAAGTAGACTGGACGTTGGACTTTGAGTGCATGCCCCTCTTCTTGGCGTTCTACAACGAGCGCGACACTTACCACGTGGTTGTTGCCGCTATGTAGGGCAAGAGGGTTTCATCGCTTCACGGGACCACTAAGATCAGAGGACTTGTTAAAAGCTTTTTGAGCTTGTCAAGAGCCTCCTAGGCCATGGGCGTCCACACAAAGCGATCAGCCTTCTTCAGAAGCTTGTAGAGTGGCAACCCTCATTCGCTGAGGCGCGAGATGAACCAGCTAAGAGTGGCCAGGCATCCCGTAATTCATTGTACTCATTTTAAGTTCTGAATCGAGCCCATGTTTGTTATTGCCAAAATTTTCTCTAGGTTGGCCTCGATGCCTCGCTGAGAAACTATGAAGCCTAACAGCAAGCCCCTTATGACCCCAAAAACACATTTTTAGGATTGAACTTAACATTCTTAGCCTTAAGTGCCGCGAAGGCGAGGCCAAGATCATCGATTATGCTATTGGCATGCTTCAACTTGACTACGATATCATCTACATAAGCCTCAACGGTCCGCCCTATGAATTCACCGAAGACGGTATTCATGCAACGCTGGTATGTGGCACCAACATTTTTTAACCCAAATGGCATAGTTATGTAGCAGTAAATCCCAAAAGGCATAATGAATGAAGTCACGAGCTGGTCGGACTCTTTCATTGCAATTTGGTGGTAACTAGAGAATGCATCAAGAAAGGAAAGTGCTTCACATCCAGCGATAGAATCTACTATTTGACCAATTCGTGGTAAAGGAAATGGATGCTTGAGACATGCTTTATTCAAACTAGTGTAATCAACACACATCCACCACTTTCCACTTTTCTTCTTAACTAGTATAGGATTAGCTAACCATTCTGGATGAAATACCTCCTTGATGAACCCAGCTTCCAGCAGCTTGCGGATCTCCTCCCCGATTGTCCTGCACTTCTCGTCAAAGCGGCATAGTCGTTGCTTCATTGGTTTGGCGTCAGCCCGGATCCCCAAGGCGTGCTCGGCGACATCCCTCGGGATGCAAGCATGTCTGAGGGACTCCACGTGAATATGTCATGGTTCGCGTAGAGAAATTCGATGAGCACGGCTTCCTATTTGGGGTCGAGGGTAGTGCTGATGCGCACCGCATTGCCATTCGGGCTGCCGGGGTCGAGCGACACCTCCTTCACCTCCACTGCAAGCTCGAAGGTGCCTGCACTCTGCTTGGGGTCAGGCTCCCCAGGTGAGCTGGCTTCAAGAGCCACTGCAAGTGCCTCGGATTCATGTAGAGCCTCGGCATACTCACAGCACTCGATGTCGCATTCGAAGGCATGCCGGTACGTGGTGCCGACTATGATGATCCCGTTTGGTCCCGGCATCCTAAGTTTGAGGTAAGTGTAGTTTGGGACGGCCATGAACTGAGTGTAGCATGGGCGCCCCAAAATGGCGTGGTACGTGTCACTAAACCCCACAACCTCAAAGGTGAGCGTTTCAGTGCGGTAGTTGAAGGGGTCATCGAAGGTAATGAGCAGATCGATTCGCCCCACCGGCATCACACGTTTCCCTAGCACAACGTTGTGGAACAGTGCACCACTCAACCGGAGCTGGGACCAGCCGATACCTATTAGATCGAGTGTGTCATCATAGAGGATGTTGATCCTGCTGCCGCCATCCATGAGCACCTTAGAAAGGTGCGTATTGACGATGATGGGGTTGACAACAAGCAGGTACTTCCCTGGGTGTGGAACTTGGGTAGGATGATTATCATCATCAAAGGTGATGGTGGCGTCAGACCAGTCGAGGTAGGCAGGCGTCGCAGGCTCGGTAGCGTAGCGATGTTGCTTAGTGTCATAAGCCGCAGGGCCACCGAAGATCATGAAGCAGTTGTTGACGATAAGGAACCCACCGCCCTTGCCATCGCCTTTGTCATCCTTGGGCTTCTTCCCTATGTCTCCCTTAGCTAGGATGCTGGTAAAGAAGCGCTTCATCATGTCACACTCTCAAAGAGTGTGCTTGACTGGACCCTTGTGGCAAGGGCACAACTCATCAAGCATCTTGTCAAAGAGTCCTGCCCTATTAGGGGGTGGGGCCCTTGCTTGATTCCGGTCTACCGCGACAACGAGGTTGTCACGTGGTCCCTTCTTGGCTGTCTTCTTATTGTCGAACCATCAGTTGGCACTGCCATCATTGGGATTCTCTGACTGCTTTCCTCACCCTTGGAAGATCACTCCTACTGCCTAGTTGCCGAAGGCAAAGTTGGTCATGATGTCCAAGAGTTCCTTGGTCGTGCGAGGAGTGTGTCGGCCTGGCTCGTGGACCAGCTCTTTGCAGGTCATCTCCGTGAGGAATGACTCCACAATGCTAGCATCAGTGGTGTTGGGTAGCTCGGTGCAGTACTAGGAGAAACATCGGATGTACTCGTGTAGAGTCTCATTGGGTTTCTACTGGCAGTTCTAAAGGTCCTAGGGATTACTAGGATGCGTGTAGGTGCCCTGGAAATGCCCTACGAAGATCTTGACGAGGTCATCCTAGCAGCAGACGTGACCCTCTAGGAGGTGCTGCAGCCAGGTCCTTATGGCGTCCACCAAGAACAGTGGTAAGTTGCGGATGATGAAGAGCTCGTCATCGGCCCTGCCTGCCTAGCAGGCAAGTTGATAGTCGTCGAGGCACAACCTGAGATCTGTCTTCCCCAAGTACTTCTCAAAGTTGGTTGGTTGGCAAAAGCCACATGGAAACGGAGCGCTACGGATTGGCTTGCTGAAAACTCGTGGCCCCGGGGGGCACGAAGATGGACTCCAGTATTCGCTGCTGTCGTAGCGGCCTCCGCAGCAAGGATGATAGCCTCGGTTGACACCATCCTCCTTTCGCTTCTTGCGCTTGTTGATGACATCTCGTGCGTTGCCATTGCCGTGCTCTCGAGCATGGGGAACCTGATCCTCCTCCTTCTGGGGCTCCAGATGAATTGATCCTTCCCTCTCGGGCTGAGCCGATGGAGCCGGTCCACGCTGTTGTGATGTGGAACTTTATGCTTGCTGAATGGTAGCCCGATCGAGAAGAACTCGTAGCTCTCCGTGGGCTCACCGCACCTCTGGAGTAGATGGCTCGGGCATTCCCCGGAGAATAATCGTAGCCGCTGCGATGTTCTGGCTTGCCCAAGCGAAGGGCGGTAGTTGTTCATCGCGACCATCATTGCAGATGCGCCTCTAGACATCGCGGGCTCTAAGGCGAGCCGCTCTGATGTTGCAGTTCCCATGCTCTCCCTTGATGGTGGCGCGGAGCTGAGCTAGCTATAAACGATCTTCCTCGACTTTCCTTTTGAGCTCCTGGAGTTGCTCTAGTTGTAGGTGGGACTCCCCCGGCTGCAGAGCCGGAAGGCCCCCACCCTACACCATGGGAGCAACTATAGCATTGATGGGAGTGTGGACACTAGGTGTCCCCTCGAAATCCTTGGTGACAGGGTCTCCATCACACATGAAGCACTCTCAGGATGGGTCAACGTAATGGTCGGAGTCAGATTCGGTCCCCCCAAGGAGGTCGTCATTGTCAAGGAAGCGACGTAGGTCTTCTGGGTCATCAAACCCGGTGTAGGCAGTGGATATCTAACTCTCGTCGGAGTCAGCCAAGGATTCCTCCTTATCATCTGAAGATGACTCCGAGAAGGGGCCCTGTGCACGGACCTAGGTCAACGCCTGCGTGCCTAGCATGAGCTTGATCTGGCGCTGGTAGGACCGAGCAATGCCTTCCAGACCATAGGGCTAGGTGGACTAGCCCTCGCCAGGCTCTGATGCGTCCTGGTCCAACAAATGGAAACCTGCTAGGGCCTTGGTGATGTTGTCGAGGTTGCTCGTCGTGTCGGTGAAGTCGTCGGAGGTGGGTACGGGGAGTCCCTTTTCCCCACCTATGAGGTTCGGAAGCGAGGAGACCGGAAGCATCGCCAACCTCTGGTCTTATTGCCCGCAGATGAAGTCTAGGCTCCTGAAACGGATTCAGGTGCTAGGAGCGAGCCGACCGACAGGGTCATCCATCAGAGACTTGGTGGAGTAGAACGTGACGCGCAAAGTCCCCTACCTGGCGCGCCAACTGTGGGTGTTCTAGAACGGGGGGTGTCTAGAGACGGGACAAGTGAATGAAGCTATGCGTCGGAGCCTCCAATAGTGTGCAAGGCGAACACAAGATGTATACTAGTTTAGGCATAACGTCCCTACTTCCAGTGCTCACTACTGCTCTTGTTGCTTTGCACTGAAGTGCTTGTAGTAGGGGGATACAAGCTGGTTGAGAGAGGGATAGCTCCCAGGTCTCTCTGTGTGTGCTTAGTACATTGCCATTTTGTGGTATTGTCTTGCCGTGCCGTCTGGTCGAGGGTCCCTCCCTCCCCTTTTATAGTGTGCAAAGGGAGGTGTTGGGTTACAACATTTGGATGTACGAAAATAGGAAGAGTATGCCCTAAGGTGCCCCCTGTTCCTAGCTTTTCTCTCAGTTCGTGCATTCGCATAGTCATGGTGGTGGTGGTGGTATACCGTGACTGTAGATGACGCGGCGAGGCCATACCCTGACACGGTGTCATGATGAAGAAGATTTCGTGGCCCTGAAGCTGCGCCGACAAAAAGGTAGAGGGAGGGGCCTGGATGGTCGTTGCTCCCCGTCCTATTGAGGTAGACATGATAGGGTGCGACGTAGCATAGCTTCTTCCTGTTATTGCCGTGGGGGCGAGGAAGATCCGTGGAAGCCTTGACCAGATCATGAATCAGGTGTTACAAGTTCCTAGGTGATCCTACACGACGCGGCGAGCTCCCGTTCCTTAACAGAAAAGGGTAGAGGCCCGTGCGTACCCGTGGCAGTGCGTTACAGTGGGGGTCAATGTTGACACTTCTAACACCGCTTAAGCTAAGTTGTCATCCCTAGCATGGCGCTATAAGTGTTGGTATAGAACTGCTCCTCTTAGAATAAAAATGGGATCCGCAAGCGTATAGATAAAATACCATCGTAGCACTTCACCAAAAAATATTCTAGGTATCGTTAATTTATATTTAGCTCAAGGGAAAGAACTAAGGACTTAAACCTAAAGGGATGGATTTGCAAAATATGACTACTTATGAGAAATCAATCACACAGTCACTTACTTTAGGGGGGAATAAATCACACAGAGATTAGAGATAGACTACTCATCATAAAGATAGGTTGATGTCTGATTAGTTCAAGAGATTGAATTCTAGGTAGGTTCTAATCTACTAAGTCATTCATCTACTCTAGCAAACACACCATCATATATAGCATAAAAGACTCTTCATCTATGTATAAGGAATATTACTTAAGAAAGCTAGAACATAGCATGACTTCCTACGCAACGTTGTTTCTGCCTGTCCTATCAACAGGGGGTGGACTATATAAGACTCAATAGAACTGTCACTTCCACGAACTGCCACACGACCCGGCCAATAGGGTGCATTTGTAGGTAAATAGCATCTAAGCACCACGCTTACATGTGATCTACCACTTAACCCCCTCGCGAAGAGAGCTAAGCGCTTTGCAAACATATACAAAAACTCATTATCAATCATAACCATATCAAATGTACTACTAGTGCAAACTAGGAACATAATAAATAGAAACATAATGATATTAGAATAAAGTCGTAGAGCAAAGATACAAAATAGTACCAATACTTTGATGACAAAGATCTGAATCCTGAGCACAAGCCGCCCGACTCTTCCTCTATCTAGTCAAAATCTATGTAGAACTTGAAGAATTGGAGTAGCTATTCTAATTCTCTGGTGGAGAGAAACTCTCTTAACCCTAGCTCTGCTGATGGCTCCCTCTGCTAACGAATTGCTAATGAATTAGAGTTTCTCCTAGGGTTAGGGGCCTTGCTTATATAGCCCTCTAGGAAGCACCATAGCCCTCGGATCAAACCGACCTTGATCTACGGTTTTTATTCATCCTCAAAGGCGGTGGAGGCAGGATCCGCAAGCTCGCGCCTGATTGGTCACCTAGGTGGGGCGGCCGCCCAGGGCCAGGGGCGACCGCCCCACTTGTCAGGCCATT
The DNA here is from genome assembly GCA_038087645.1 of Saccharum hybrid cultivar R570. NCBI lineage: Eukaryota > Viridiplantae > Streptophyta > Magnoliopsida > Poales > Poaceae > Saccharum > Saccharum hybrid cultivar. The sequence goes on along the minus strand of JAQSUU010000579.1, from coordinate 1,967,360 downwards.
TGGTCCTCCCCTTCGAGGAGGTGCCTTCCTGAGTCTTCTAGATTATTCCTTTTCGTAGTAGGGTTGATTTCTCTCTATGTAAATCTGACATGTGGGTCTCCTTTGGTCCTTTCCTGATAACCCCCTGCAGAAATAGACATTCACCAAAATTCATGGAAATTATTAGTTTTAAACCCCTAAGTCTAAGCTGAAGCTCATTTTAACCCTTCTTTTGATTCTTGTTGACTTATAAAGTTGATGGTTAATTACCGTCAACAGTCGAGCGCCTCGATGACGTCACAGGGCTCGGGCGCCTGGATGATGTCACGAGGGTCAGACGAGACGGAGAGAGGTCGAACGAAGCGGAGGAGCGACGGGGGGCCGGGGCGCTTGTCCTTTAGCTTTGGTTTTGAGCGGAGTAGGGCCTGGGCCGGCTGTGGCGTGCCGTGGGCCGTTATTCTGCATTGGCGGATAGTTTTTGCGGTGAAAATGGGGTACCATGTTTTGCTAGTACCCGACAATCATATATAACTACAAAGGACAAATTAACTTAATATGTAGCTAGATAATGAAGTCCTTAGAAACCAATATCTCATTACCACTTAGTCTTTTACACTATTATTAAACTATTACAAACCAAAATCTTATATACAACTTTGATACAAAGTTTGTCTCCGTCTGACTTCATTGAAAAGTCTCTAGTCCGAGCCATCTCTACAAATCTGTTTCTAGAGGCAGCTCTAGATCAGCCATATCTAGAAATCCATTAAGAGCGGCTGCATCTAGAACTGCCTATAAAGATAGGAGCATTTGTAGAGATAGCTAAAATAGCAGCCATCTCTGCAAATACATTTATAGAGATGGCTCATTTCGGAAATTATTTTAGAAATGGTCATGGATTGAGTCATCTCTATTAAGGAAAAGAGACGTTATAGATCCATACCTCTAGCAGTGACACTAAACTAATATACACTCTACTAAGGCCTGTTCGTCACGTCTTACAAAGTTATTACAAGGCTCTAGCTCTTACATTGTCTACATCAGGAGTGGGTGAAGTCTAACTGTCTAAGAAACCTCGCTTTACTAGTTCCTCATGTGTCTTGTAGCGTTACTGTTCATATCTGAGCAACCATAGCATACAGCATATTTTTGTTGGAGACATGGAGGTGTAAAATGGATACACAATATATGAACAGTAACGATATAGAAACTTGTGGGGGTGAAGGCTGAGTAGTGACGCTATAGGAACGTGTCAGTGAAGCCTGGCTAGACAGGTCCTAAGCTGTGCCGACTCACTTTGACCAACTCAGTGTAGGACAACAAAATTCATATAGTCATAAGTGCAGAACTGCAGATGGCAATGTTAACAGCAACCAGCCAACCAACAACAAAGGGAAACCAGCGGATAACCCAAGAGAAGAAATTGTACGTCAATTCTACGGTAAATACGAAAGATTGTTGATAAAGATGGGCAGTGCGTAGCAAACGCGAAAAGGACTGCTGAAATTATTAATGCACCAAGAAAAGTACTAAAGAGGGGTAGATCTTGTCAAGAGAAGAGAGGTAGTGGCAGTGAGAGGTGGAGGTTTTGCTGAACCTACTAACCCCAGCAAATTGTTGTTAAGCTTTCTACAAAAGTGGAGCCTAAGTCTTTGGCCTAAACAAAGAAAATTAAAGAGGCAAGGTCCAATAATGTCAATTTAGACATCTAGCTAAGTAGCCTAGGTCTTTGGCCTAAAAAAGGAAAATTAAAGAGGTAAGGTCCAAGAATGTCAATCTAGACATCTAGCTAAGTAACCGTCACCACGCTAAGCTAAGCTCTGGTTCGCTTGAACTTATCAGCCTGGCTTATCAGTCATGATACCATGTTTTTCTCTCCCAACAAATCAGCTTCAGTCGACTTATCAGCCGTAGAAACCATCAGCCAAACAGACATGATTTTAGACCCTGTTTGAATCCACCTGGCTAAAGTTTAGCTTGCTAAAATTTCAAAGCTAAACTTAAGCCAACTAAAAGTTCTCCCAGCCACACTTTAATTAGTCAGGGTGTTTGGATCCTCCTGCTAATAAACTTAACTAAACTTTAACTGGTTTTTTTAGCTGTGCCATCTGGATCCCTAGCGGCTAATTTTAGCTAGCTAAAGTTTAGTTATTGGATCCAAACAGACCCTTAGTATTCTAATAAAAACATTTTCTGGTTGATTGGGAGGTCTTCGTTTTTCCCCCATTTGCAGCCAATGATTTGTTGCGCTCTAAGAAGTACAGTAAGAATTATGAATTTTGATATGGTTAACTCAAACTCCAGGTAATCCCTAAAAATCTAAGAAGCAGAATGCAAGCGAGATCATTTAGTTTCATTCTTATTGGTGCTAATCCTATTTCGATTCTAGCGAAAGAAAAAGACTAAATCAACTGGCACTGCACTACCTAGATCACGCGCCGTTGGTTGTTGGCCTAAAAGTACCGTGGAGTATATGTCGCCAAAAAGTACGGTGCTAGGTGGTCCGGTGGTGCTACACTGCTACTCCATCATCGATCAATATGCACAGCAGAATGTTAGTAGGCCATGTCCTCGTGAGGCCCAAACCTGTTTGCTCTTTTTTCATGATATTGTGATCTTTCTTTAATTTGTCCGGGTCCACAGTCAACCAAGGTCTGCTAATGAGTTGAAGCCCATGCTTTATCCAATCCAATCTAAGTCAAACTAACACTTTCGAATTGATAAAAGTTCCTGTAGAGGATTTCAAAGCCTCCTTCTTGCCACTCCTCCAACCGTCGCCGCCACGAGCCGGCTCGCGACAACATTCAAAAAGAGTTTTGCCTGCAGTCCCGCCCAGCCTCCACCCTCCACTTGCACCACCCCTCCTCTTCTCTTGCATCTCTAGTGGATTGCAAGGCTGGTGGGGCGGTTCTGGGCCATCCGTGGCCGGATCTTGCGCCTCCTGCGACGAATTTGGTGTTTAGCGTGGCTGCGGCGACCCTGGTGCCGGCCAGCGTGGTGGTGCCCCCCACCCCCCGGTCTTCCCTTCTGGCTAAGTGGGTGGTTGGCAGGGCAGATCTGGGTCCTCCGGGGCTAGATCTCGTGCCTACATCCCTGGTCTGGGGTGTGGCGCGACGGTGCCGGTCAGCATGGTGGAGGCCCACGGTGCCCCTAAGCACGACTAGGGTCGGCCGCCAAGTGCTCCTCTTCCCCTCCGGTTGAGAGGATGGTTGGCGAGGCAGTCCTAGGCCTTCTGGTGCCGGAACTCGTGCCTGCATACCTGGATCTAGGGTATGGCATGGTGGCGGCCTTGGCACCAGTTAGCAGTGCCCCTCGACATAGCTGGGCTCGCCCGCCTCGCCTCCTGCGTGGCGGCCAGGTCTTGCCGCTTGCTGAGTGCCCCTTGGCATGGCGACCCTCCTTGCTCCACGGTGGCTGGTGTGGCGACATGGTCGTCTATGGCCTCGATATGATGCGGCGTGCCAGTTTTCATGTTGGCGGCTTGGGCCCAACAAGGGCGGTCTAGAGCACTCGCTGCTTGTGTCTTGCGCTCCGGGCATGCCACAGGTAGCCATGTCGTGGGCCTGCATCTATGGATGAATAGACCTTGGGTGAAAACCCTGCCTGGCTTCTTGGTATGGGCCAGTGGCGGTGGCGCAATCTACACCATCTACCTTCTTTAGATGCGTTGTCAAAGTTTATGTTCGTTGTGCGTTCGCTGGGGCAGGTTCTAGGATGAAAGTCCTACTCGTGTGCTTCTAACAATGATGATGGCATCTGCGGATGTCAGTCCCTCTCATGAAGGCTTTGTCAGAGCACTCCTGCAGCCGTGCCACCTCTGCTCCATCTTCCGCCTCTCTAGTTGAAGTTGCTCCATGTCGTGCTGTGCATGTGTGTGCTTCAACTCCTCTTTGCATTGGTCTGTGTCCAGCTATAATGGTTTGTGTTGCCGTAGTCATTTGCTTCTTTGTAGCAGATACTTTGCCACAATCGCTCTTCTTTGACGGATGCTTTGTCGTCGTTGCTACTCGAGCAGATGCTTTGCCACTGACGTTACATCATTCTCCCCTCTTAGGCAGATGCTTTTGCTGTTGAGTGCGTGATGGCCCTAAACTTGCGGATACTTTGCCGCTTCTACTCTTGTCGCCTCTGGCAGATGCTTTGGCACTGCTGTACTACTGGATGTTCGTCTTGTCTCTTCTCGGTGGTTGCTTTGCCACTACGGCTTTAGCTCCTTTGTTGGCAGCCTTTGCGTTGATGTATTCTTCCTTTCACAGGTCCAGCCGGTTAGGTTTTGAGGCGGAGGGTCCCTTTCTTACCGCCTCTTCTTTCTCCTGTTGCTTTGGTCATAGGTTGCTAACCACTACATCTGAGGTTTTGTAATCTACGCTACAGGGTCTCTCATAGCTGGATCATGTAAACAACTTCTACTTCCTCTTAGAAAAATATGTGTCAATATGACATGTTCTCCAGAAAAATAATGTCAATCTAGACATCTAGCTAAGTAGCATAGGTCTTTGGCCTAAAAAAGAAAATTAAAGTGGCAAGGTCCAATAATGTCAATGTAGACATCTAGCTAAGTAGCCCTCACCAGGCTATCTGTGTTCTAGTCTTGTCTCAACCGGCAGTGTGCGCTACCTAGACCATGCGCCGTTGGCTGCTGGGTGCTGGCCTTACACTATTTCTTAGGAGGCGGCACAATGGATGCCAAAAAGTATGGTGGTGGGTGGTCCGGTGGTGCTACAGTGCTACTCCATGTGCTACTCCATCATCGATCAATATATGCACAGCAGAATATAGAAGATGATGAATCTATCTGCCTAAATGGATCAAATTCTAGTTATGAAGACAATAATGACATTCCAGATGTTGCGTATGTTAAACTATTGGCACTTCTTTATGTTAATTGTTAAACAATTTCAAGTTATGCTCAAATTTTATGAATTTATGAAATCATGCTCAATTATGTGTTATATATTGTATACTTAGAAATGTGTGGTGTTATACATGCCAAATATTATAATTTTAGGAGTTTAGGTTGTCAAATATTTTTTTGACACACTTTTATATTTTGAATATCCAAGCAAAAAATTATGTGCCCGTCAATAGTCATGTCAAAATAAAAAATCTGTTGGAAAGATCTGACAACTTATTTCATGCATCTACTGCAGCGTCTATTTTCACATCCACATTATTTAAGGACCCAAGACAAAACAGCTAATGCTGAAAGATAATAGGGCACTGACGATGCATCTACATCATGACGTATAGCTGATTATAGAGCTAGATGACAGGGTGTGTAGACAGATATTTCCTGATGGTGCATGTAGGTGGTGGATGGAATTAATCATTCAAGAGGGGCTAGGGCCGGGCCGGCCTGTTCAAGCAATAGGGAAACTTAACAGGGAAGGATATCATTCAAGAATATTTTTGTTATGAACCTTGCAATCTGATTCTTTGTAATAAGCATGGCCTGATTCCTCTGTTAGCTTCAATTTTTTATCCCAAACCACTTCAACACATGTAAATTGTGGTGAATATGAGTACATTCAAACATGTCTTAAGTTGAATGAAGTCAGATGATATTTTCCATTATCTAAAAACAACCACCAGGCCGCCCGTGATGGTGTCCATAGGAGTTCGAATCAACGACGAGGCTGCTGGCTTTCGATATCTAGGGGAGGAGGCTGGCATGGCTTAGAACCGTCGAGATCGACTACCTCGGTGAGCTTAGGTACATGCATCATTCTGTAACATGCATTCACCCACAGTGTAAGTATTAATTTGGCAAATTCTCTGGCCTATTAGACCAGCGAAATAAGGATGCTCTGAGCTGTCACACCCGGTTTTAAGGACAAAACCAGACATACACTATATGTGAAATAAAGAAGTCAAATCTCACATATAGCCGCAGATAAGTGTAATACCAAGAGACAAATGCTTAATAAACATAACTCAATAGTATAAAATATACCTTAGAGAGCAACACAGCGGAAAGACAACTCCAAACACCGGGTGTAGACTTCACTCTAAGAACAAACTGACTGGTTGATCACAAGCCTAACAATTCCAGAATCTAACAATCTGGTACTCTTCCTGAGATGTGGGAAATAGCAAGAGTGAGTCCATGTCGAACTTAGCAAATATATCATCGGGTTCATGAGGCTTAAAAGTTGACACTGGTTTACTGCGATTAGCTTTTAATTATCACAGTTTTATTACATGAGTAGCATCAAGTTTACCATAAGCCCAAATAACCTCATGATCATGTAAACGAGAATAATGCATAGCAAGAAACAATAATCATTAGTGAGCATCAATATCATCAGTATTATCATTATCATCAGCGTTCATCATTTATTCTGTAAGGGTCCAAGGTCACTCGTGACCGTGAGCACGGCTGATATACCAGTTTTACACTCTGCAGAGGTTGTACACTTTCACTGTGAGTCGTGATTTACCCTTTCGCCCGAGGTAGCTAATCTCTTGACCCACTTCCAAGGATGGTTGGCAGAGTTCACTATGAAGTCTTTCAAAGGATCGTCTAACAAGTTAGGGCCATTAGATTCACTCGGCAAATAGATGTAGAGCCCACCTTCCAAATGGCACAATAACGCGCAGCCCATACACATAAGGACAGAGGCCGCACTATACCCGATTCGTCAAGCCGTTCTTACGCCATAAAGGTAACCACTAACAATCTAGAAAAGGTCCTCATACTTGACTAAAACCAGAGTCATATAGCCCTCACAGTTGTACTGTAAGTCCCGGATGTTCGCTTACAGATGAGTCCTTATGGAGAGAAACTAGAGCACCATAAAAACAACCCAATATGCTCTAGCCCTCTTGAGCCATGTTGCTTTAAAACATCTTTTAAATATTTATTGCATATACCATTAGTCAAGTTACAGATCATGGTTATTTATCTTGAGCACTAGCATAAATACTACCCAATGCAATGTTCCACTGGTGTCAAGGTACAAGATACAAAAACTAGGATATCCTTAGGGGTAACAAGGTAGACACATGCACATGAATTAAGTATATTAAAAGTGAATAGAAAACAAGGATGATCCCATGCTATACTTGCCTTAACTTGCTTTTCCCCCAAAGCAATACGCACAAAACCTTTAGTATCCAACTTCCAATCTTCTGCGTCCAATTCTCGGCTTCTAGTCTTCAGAGAATAGCTTCTTAATCACCACGTAAACCTCACCGATTGACTGAACCATATAGCACCACACAAGCATCCATATAATCATACACGAAGCAAACAATAGATCTATATTAGAACAGTACACCAATCATACAAAAATAAGTAAAAGAGTTTGAAACACGATTCTACGCATCGCTACGAACACAAAGTCGCGAAAAAGCACGCTAATCGGAGCTACGGTTGAAAAGATACAACTACCGATAGATTTACCCATAAAACTATTAGCTTCATGATATGATTCAAGATATGATTCAAACCATGAAATTCCAATATTAGTGACATAATAAACACTGTTACAAATGCGTAGATCTCGTTGCTATGAATCTAACACAACTTGAATGGCTTGAAACAGAGTTGAAACGTAGAAGATATGAAATAAACAAGATTTCCTCTATTAAAATAATAGATTAAATCTAATTACGAATTTTAAAAGTTGAAAACCTACTTAACAGTAGTACTAACATGTAGAGATCGCAAATACGAACCTAACGCAATTTGAACAGGTCAAATCAGAGTTAAAACGGAGAAGTTATGGCTAAAACAAAATCAGTGGCAATTCTGTAAATAGTTGAAAACGTAATTTATTCTTAATCGAAACAAAATACGCTTTCAAATGAAGAAAACAAAATCTGTAAACATGTTTTGGACTGCGGATTTATTTTCCAAGAATACAGGGACGGCGGCGGACTTACTTGTTGCCGAGGAGAGTATGGCCGGGCTAGGCAGCGTGGCGGCGACAGCGACGGCGACGACGTGAGAAAGAGGAGAAAAATATAATTTACTACACTAGAGATTTCCCAAACTAGGGGCTCATCTTACGGTAGTTTTGATGTGCTTTTCCCAAGGGGTAGCTACGTATATATAGGGAGGAAACTCTCCACCTCCAATGCAACTAGCGATATGGTGCTAATTGATATTGCACCATCCACCTCCGCTAATAAGCCTAAGTAATCATTTAAGCCCATTAGTAAATAAATGTACGTGTCTTTGAGATATATTAAGATTATTGCACATGGGCTTTGAGCGTCGAGAAAAATGAGAGATTTATTATTTTCGAAATTAATTATTTTCATGGATAAAATAATTCCAGAAAAGTCCAGAATTATTATTTAAGTCGCGAAAAATACTCCGAAAGCTCCGAAAATTCGGGGAAATTTTCCAGAGACATTATGGAACATGAGGAACCCAAATAAAGTATTTGGAGCTCATGATAAGATATTTTAGAGCATCTAAAAATTAGATTATGCTCACGGATAAGTGGAAACAAGCTACATAAAAAGCCAAAAAAATTTCTGAGAAGTTTGTAGAGGTTGATTGACAGATGAGAAACAAGGAATTTGATTATAGAAAAATGATATATGTATATCGGGAAAGGAAAATCGACCTAAACGCATTTTGAAAGAACAACTTGAATTCATTTTGATCTTTGGTCAAAACCAAGCAATACAAAAACCCAAATGCATCAGCATGAATGCATCAACAAGTTGCTAAACCTTATGATAAATTTCAATTTAGTGAAAAATATTATTTCCCTATGTTTTCATGAGCATAAAAATTCAAAATTAACTCATTTTAGCTCTATTTCCAAAGAAGCAAATTTTAGGGTGTTACAATTCTACCCCCTTAAGATGAATCTCGTCCCGAGATTCGGAAGATAGTGGTCAAAGAGATAGGGATACTTCACAATAGAATCTTCTTCTCTTCCTCAAGTAGTTACCTCCTCTTGGTAGAGATTTTGCTTTACTTTGCATGTTGTTACAACCTTGATCCGAATGGCTTATTCAACTCTTAAACATTATTCCTTAGTCCTTTCTGCCATTACTTCCAATTAACCTTCATAATTATTCCTCTTGTTCAAAGGTGAGCTCCATTAATTACCGCCTTTGTAGTATTAGTGACATCATTCAAGTTCCACATGCCACTTCTCAAACCTAGGTGTAGTCCGAATCCTTATTAGCATAGCTCTCCTTTGCTAAGGGCATCAACAAGGACTCTTACTTTGCTTCTCCAAGTGATAGCACCTTCCATGTCATAATCAACTCAAATCCAATGATAATGTCACTAACTCAACCCTAACTTAGTAATGATGTCCTTTATATTCTTAAAATCCATGTAGGTGTCACTCTTATAAACCGTGTAAATACCACACTTGTGTCCAACAGGATAATATCTCCAAAACCTTCAGAGCATAAACTGATATCTCCACTACCTTGTGTCAGGTAGTTCAACTCATGTTTCCCATGCCTCCCTAATGCTCAAGCCATCACATTTTTCTTCTTGCATAAGGACACCTCCCTCACCTTGACATGGTGCATCACGATAGATGGGACACTCTTATCTTGATCTGGCAGATCTAACTCATAAGTTTTACTTCTTCAATGCCTTTATAATTTTTTTTTTCTGAGGTTTATGAGTCCAAAGATACTTAATATCATCTCTAGTAGCAATATCTTGAGAGTCTTGGATAAACCTTCCTTCATCTGCTAACTAAATGCCATCATTTTTAAAAGAAACTCTGAGTCACTCTTACATCCCTATGTGAATTCCCCATTACCAACTTTCTTGAGCTCTTTTTCACCACTAGAGATAACTATCCAAATAGAGGACTTCCTTCCCTCATAGCTCACTTGCTAACTAGTCATAATGTCAACATCCTCTGAACCTTCGTGGAATCAATTATAGATGTCCAATATCGATGCCAACTTATCTTGAGTAAGATTGGACTCCCAACTGATGATAGATCAGAGCGAAGACCAAGACATGTCTTGACGATTACCTGAGCTCCTTGTAGATGTTCTAACAAGTCACCAATCCAAAGAAAATGATACCCACTCTTGATATTGCCTTCTCAACCGGGGGGTTAACCGATACTTCCAAATAAAGAACTAGAACATACAAAACCTTCTTTACTTTGGCTACCCCCCTTAAGATGAGACTAGGGGACACCAATGTAACTTGCATCTCCTCCTAGACCAGATAACTACCATAAAGTCCTTTTGATTTACAAGAGAAATTCCTGTGCGTAGGTATGGACAGGTAATCTGAAATTCCTCGCGGGATGAAAAATAGTAGTGCAGTAAAATAACTGTAACTCTCATTCTGTAAATCGAATGAAGCTGTAGTTTACACCGATGGAAAGCTTGTAAAATTCTCTACAACTTTCTTATAGAATATACTTCCAGATTCTGTAGTTAACTTGGTCAAAAATAGTACATATAAGAAATTGTTCTAGGTTTATGACAACATAGTTGTATCATCTTGTAATTTTCATAACTCTCAATCCAAAATAGCTATGAGCGTGGTTCTTGCAGCTAGGTAAAGATGTCGAAGCCTAATATTGTTCAGAATTTTCTCATGGTTTATGGTCATCCAAAGACAGATGTGTAAGCTAAATGAGACAAAGTGCTCTAAAAGGATAGGATGTAGAGAGTCAAAATAAACCAACCCATCTACCTATTCACTAATCCTTATATCTTAAGCCTATATCTAAATGAAATTGTGGGATCCACAAGTCCATTGCAATCATTACAAAGATCCAAAACAAGCATAGGTATAAAGACAATCCAACAAAGCAATATAGGAGCACAACTCAACATTGACTCAACTTGCGATGCTATCATTTTCTTTGTATAATGGGAAAAGATACTAATGCTTCTCTTCTGATGTTGCAAGAAGATGGTAAGATGAGGTTCTAAAAGTATACCAAATCAAGGAGTGAAGATGAGAACAAAGACTTTTAAAATAAGCAACAAGGCGGGGATAATATCAAGAGCAAGGATACAGTATGGAAGAAAATACCAAGGTTTATAGAACAATGATTGTTATAATAGTTTCAAAACCTTAACATGACTAATTTCTAACAAGGCTTGCGTCCTACAGTCAGCATTGCTCTGATACCACTCTGTCATACCCGGTTTTAAGGACAAAACCAGACATACACTATATGTGAAATAAATAAGTCAAATCTCACATATAGCCACAGATAAGTGTAATACCAAGAGACAAATGCTTAATAAACATAACTCAATAGTATAAAATATACCTTAGAGAGCAACACAGCGGAAAGACAACTCCAAACACCGGGTGTAGACTTCACTCTAGGAACAAACTGACTGGTTGATCACAAGCCAAACAATTCTAGAATCTAACAATCTGGTACTCTTCCTGAGATGTGGGAAAAAGCAAGAGTGAGTCCATGTCGAAGTCAGGAAATATATCATAGGGTTCATGAGGCTCAAAAGTTGACACTGGTTTACTGCAATTAGCTTTTAATTAATACAGTTTTATTACACGAGTAGCATCAAGTTTACCATAAGCCCAAATAACCTCATGATCATGTAAACGAGAATAATGTATAGCAAGAAACAATAATCATTAGTGAGCATCAATATCATCAGTATTATCATTATCATCAGCGTTCATCATTTATTCTGTAAGGGTCCAAGGCCACTCGTGACCGTGAGCACGGCTGATATATTAGTTTTACACTCTGCAGAGGTTGTACACTTTTACTGTGAGTCATGATTTACCCTTTCGCCCGAGGTAGCTAATCTCTTGACCCACTTCCAAGGAAGGTCGGTAGGGTTGACTATGAAGTCTTTCAAAGGTTCGTCTAACAAGTTAGGGCCATTAGATTCACTCGGCAAACAGATGTAGAGCCCCCCTTCCGAATGGCACAATAACGCGCAGCCTATACACATAAGGACAGAGGCCGCACTATACCTGATTCGTCAAGCCGTTCTTACGCCATAAAGGTTACCACTAACAAGCTAGAAAAGGTCCTCATACTTGACTATAGCCAGAGCCATATAGCCCTCACAGTTGTACTGTAAGTCCCAGATGTTCGCTTACAGATGAGTCCTTATGGAGAGAAACTAGAGCACCATAAAAACAACCCAATATACTCTAGCCCTCTTGAGCCATGTTGCTTTAAAATATCTTTTAAATGTTTATTGCATATACCATTAGTCAAGTCACAGATCATGGTTATTTATCTTGAGCACTAGCATAAATATTATCCAATGCAATGTTTCACTGGTGTCAAGGTACAAGATACAAAAACTAGGATATCCTTAGGGGTAACAAGGTAGACACATGCACATGAATTAAGTATATTAAAGATGAATAGGAAACAAGGATGATCCCATGCTATACATGTCTTAACTTACTTTTCCCCCAAAGCAATATGCTCAAAACCTTTAGTATCCAACTTCCAATCTTCTGCGTCCAATTCTCGGCTTCTAGTCTTCAGAGAATAGCTTCTTAATCACCACGTAAACCTCACCGATTGACTAAACCATATAGCACCACACAAGCATCCATATAATCATACATGAAGCAAACAATAGATCTATATTAGAACAGTACGCCAATCATACAAAAATAAGTAAAAGAGTTTGAAACACGATTCTACGTATCACTACGAACACAAAGTCGTGAAATGCACGCTAATCGGAGCTACGGTTGAAAAGATACAACTACCGATAGATTTACCCATAAAACTATTAGCTTCATGTATCTTAATGGTATAAAAACATATATAAGATATTTTATAGAGATTATAATTTAAGTCAAATTTAGATTTAAATTATAAAACTAAAGTAAAACAAATCATATTTTATTTACAAAACCCAGTTGCATAATTGTTATTCAAGATATGATTCAAACCATGAAATTCCAATATTAGTGACATGATAAACATTGTTACAAATGCGTAGATCTCGTTGCTATAAATCTAACGCAACTTGAATGGCTCGAAACGGAGTTGAAACGTAGAAGATATGAAATAAACAAGATTTCCTCTATTAAAATAATGGATTAAATCTAATCACGAATTTTAAATGTTGAAAACCTACTTAACAATAGTACTAACATGTAAGCTCGCAAATACGAACCTAACACAATTTGAACGGGTCAAATCGGAGTTAAAACGGAGAAGTTATGGCTAAAACAAAATCAGTGGCAATTCTGTAAATAGTTGAAAACGTAATTTATTCTTAATCGAAACAAAATATGCTTTCAAATGAAGAAAATAAAATCTGTAAACATGTTTTGGACTGTGGATTTATTTTCTAAGAATACAGGGACGGCGGCGGACTTACTTGTTGCCGAGGAGAGTATGGCCGGGCTAGACAGCGTGGCGGCGATGACGACAGCGACGGCGAGAGAAAGGGGAGAAAAATATAATTTACTACACCAGAGATTTCCTAAACTAGGGGCTCCTCTTACGGTAGATTTGGTGTGCTTTGCCAAAGGGGTAGCTACGTATATATAGGGAGGAAAGCTCTCCACCTCCATGTCAACTAGCGATATGGTGCTAATTGACGTTACACCATCCACCTCCGCTAATAGGCCTAAGTAATCATTTAAGCCCATTAGTAAATAAATGTATGGGCCTTTGAGATTTATTAAGATTATTGCACATGGGCTTTGAGCGTTGGGGAAAATGAGAGATTTATTATTTTCGGAATTAATTATTTTCATCGATAAAATAATTTCAGAAAAGTCCAGAATTATTATTTAAGCCGCGAAAAATACTCCGAAAGCTCCGAAAATTCGGGAAAATTTTTCAGAGACATTATGGAACATGAGGAACCCAAATAAAGTATTTGGAGCTCATGATAAGATATTTTAGAGTATCTAAAAATTAGATTATGCTCACGGATAAGTGGAAACAAGCTACATAAAAAGCCAAAAAAATTTCTGAGAAGTTTTTAGAGGTTGATTGACAGATGAGAAACAAGGAATTTGATTGTAGAAAAATGATATATGTATATCGGGAAAGGAAAATCGATCTAAACGCATTTTGAAAGAACAACTTGAATTCATTTTGATCTTTGGTCAAAACCAAGCAATACAAAAACTCAAATGCATCAGCATGAATGCATCAACAAGTTGCTAAACCTTATGATAAATTTCAATTTAGTGAAAAATATTATTTCCCTATGTTTTCATGAGCACAAAAATTCAAAGTTAACTCATTTTAACTCTATTTCCAAAGAAGCAAATTTTAGGGTGTTACATGAGCAATAATATCTAATACTATTAGCTAGTAACAAAACATATGGAACATCTAAATAATCCTTATTATTTTATTCTATATCTAAACACCACTACATTTTGTACTCCATTCATTCTAAATGGTAAGATATTTAGATATGCCCTATGTCTACATACATAGTAAGAATATGTAACAAAAAAAACCAAAACGTTCTACAATTTAAAACAGAGCGAGTCTTAATTAACCAAGAAAAGCATCGGTTCTAGTGGTCATGATTACTAGCTCTAGAGTGGTGGAATAGGTTTGGTGAGAGAATGCTTTTAACAGACTGCTCAATCCTTATTAAATAAGTTAGGTGAGAGAATACTTTTAATGGAGACATACGGGCATGGAACACATTAGTAACACTGGACGTGTCCATGTTGTGGACAGAGAAGAAAAAAAAATCCAGCTAGAGCTCTGCTATTAAGAGTTATGGGCTTACTATATTTCTACCCGTGAGTATGTGAAACGGTTTGTTCTGAATTATTTTTTAATGAACTCTATTAACATAACATAAATTACATGCTGATAACCCTGAGAGGCTGCCTACAGCGAAAAAAAGAAAAACAAACACCACCACCACCGTCACCCCAATAACTAAAACTTAATGGTTAGTATTAACTATATGAATGTATAGTTGATGAAAAATACTTTCCACATATTGATATTGTATTTGTTTCTCGTACAATAAAGAATGCACATCATGTCACAATAACCAGGAAGCCAATTGATATCAGGCACCTAGCACAGCGTCAACCACATTCATTCAAGGTCCCAATTATTAATGCAAAACCTACCGAAGCAATCTATCTTCACAACCACATTCACTCTAGGTCTCTAGGTCCCTAGGCAAAATGGCTAATGCTCGTAGGATTGTTGAAAGGACTTAGGAGGTGTTTGGTTTGCCCTGTTAAAGTTTAAGAGGTACAGTAGTACTTTTGTCTTATTTGGCAATTAGTGTCCAATCATGGACTAATTAGGCTTAATAGATTCGTCTCGTAAATTACTCTTAATCTGTGCCGACATGCATGTAATTAGTCTATATTTAGTACTCCATGCATGTGCCGCAACATTCGATGTGATGTGTGTTAAAAAAAAAGGGGCAACCAAACGGGGCCTTAATGGACGGCTAGAGAGTGTGAATAACCTATTTAAAATTTCTTCAAAAACACAAACACTAGGCACCAGTGTTAGACACAAAAATGATCCCTAATAGAAACTACAAGCCTAACCTAGCACTTCGAAGCAAGCCTTCCGCATAGAATTCTAGTAGCAAGAAGAATAACAAGCGCTACCCGGAACACACAATCACACTCCTGGGTCTTAACCTCTCATCACTACTAGAAAACAAGACGGCAATGGGCAAGTGGCATTGTTGGGCCTTGCCTATCACTGACAGTTACTCTAACCTGGCAGCGAGCCACTGCTAGTTCTAGAACCTGGCAGCGATTGGTGATAAACATATAGAAAACTGTCGGCGGTGGGGCAAGTGGCAGTGTTGGGGCTTGCCTATCACTGTTGCTTGCTCTAACCCGACAACATGGGCGGCGCTAGGTGTCTTCCCCTGTATTCCATGGAAGACCCAAGATTTTACGAGCAAACACAAATACATATATGTATTAAGTATATGTATTTCTTCATGTTCCAAATCTGGCCCAAAAGCCCAATAGAAAGAGCAATTTTCAGTGATTTTGTTTTTTGATTTTTTTCAATTGGATTCTTGTAAAATAGATGAAGAAGAACTTGAAGAAGGGTGCTAGCAGTAACATATTTGCATTGTGGGACAAAGCTGCAAAGGCAAAGAAAACATCTTCCACATCCACGCCGAATCCTCCTGTTGAGGTTGATAGCCTCTCCCCTGTTGAGAGCAATCTGCAGCTAGCAATTGTGGAAGCACAGGATGATGGTGAAGCAAATGATGAAGCACGAGCTCCCCAACCAGACATTGACAGAGTTTCCCCAACTCCAATTGTAGAAGATTATGCAATTGATGGAGAGGATGAGATCGGAGCAGATTTGGAGACACTTGAGCATGATCCTGGGAAGCGGATACCCATCTCAAGGTATGATGTTAATGACCAGGATAGAGTTAGAAGGAGGTACATTGAGTTGGGGCCATGTCAACCTAAGAATCATGATTTTCCAACTAGATATATAAGTGGTCATCCACGTCGCTTTTGCTCTATTTGGTTTAAGGAATATCCTTGGCTTGAGTACAGTGTAGAAAAAGATGCAGTTTTCTGCTTGGTCTGCTATTTGTTTAAGGATAGAACAAAATGCCCCGGTGGAGATAAATTTGTGAATGGTGGGTGGAGAAATTGGAACCAAAAATCAAGATTGAAAACACACATGGGATCTATCAGTAGTGCTCATGCTGAAGCTCAAGAAAAATATGATAGGTTTACTACACCTAGCACGTCAATTCGAGAATCTATTGCTACAAACACCACACAACACAAAGCACTATATAAGCTCCGCTTGACATGGACACTCAAGTGCTTGAGGTTTCTATTGCGCCAAGGCTTGGCATTTAGAGGGCATGATGAAAGTGAAGAGTCACTCAACAGAGGAAATTTCCTTGAGCTTTTGAACTGGCTGGCAGGAAATTTTGAAGAGGTTGACAAGGTAGTTCTAAAGAATGCTCCACAAAACTGCAAGATGACCTGCCATGAAATACAACATGAGCTCATCAAATGTTGTGCCCAACAAACTACTAAGCTAGTCATGGAGGAACTTGATGGCTCACATTTTGCAATACTTGCTGACGAGTCTGCTATTGTGTACCAGAATGAACAACTAGCTGTTTGCTTGCGTTATGTTGATAAGAAAGGACGGGCCGTTGTCAGATTTCTTGGAATTGCCCATGTTGAAGATACTAGTGCTAAGACACTTAAAGCTGCAATAGAGCATATGCTTATGAAGTACAATTTGAGCTTTGCAATGGTTCGTGGGCAAGGATACGATGGAGCTAGCAATATGAAAGGTAATGCTAATGGGCTGAAGAAATTAATTATGGATGAATCTCCATATGCTTATTATGTTCATTGCTTTGCTCATCAGCTACAATTAACTCTTGTCGTTGTTGCTAAGGAGAGTGGGGATTGCAATTGGTTTTTTGGACAGCTGACTATCTTGTTAAATGTTCTTGGAAATTCATGTAAAAAGATGAGAATGCTTAGAATAGCTCAAGCTGAGGAACTAATTGATGCATTAGACTTAGAGGAAGTGGCATCTGGGAGGGGTTTGAATCAAGAAATGGGTTTGGGGAGGCCATGTGATACTCGTTGGGGCTCTCACTACAAAACTGTGATGCATGTTATCTCTATGTATCCTGCAATAAGGCGTGTACTGACCAAGATTGGAAAAGAGTATACTACAGCGGAGGCCCAATCAACTATGACTATGTTGACATCATTTCGGTCATTTGAGTTTGTATTCATGGCACACTTGATGCAAGAAATATTTGGTTATACTGAGGACTTGAACAGAGCTTTGCAAAAGAAAGATCAAGATATTGTCAATGCTATGGAGCTTGTTGATCTTACACAGTTTCATTTGCAGTGCTTGCGGGAAGATGGTGGTTGGACTAGTTTTCTTGAAAAAGTGACTTCTTTCTGTATAAAGCATAGGATCAAAGTTGCTGACATGAAGGGTCCTTATTATCCAGTTGGGAGACCTAAAAGAGGGTTCTATAATGGCGCAATGAATTATCATCGCTACCATGTTGATATGTTTGTGAGCATCATTGATAGGCAACTTCGAGAGCTGAATGACAGATTTGATGAGGTAAACACAGAACTACTTTCTTGCATGGCAGCTTTCAGTCCACTTAATTTATTTGCTGCTTATGATCAAGAGAAGTTGGTTAGGCTTGCTACAAAGTTTTATCCTAAGGATTTCACAACTGATGAATTGACTAAACTTCCATATCAGCTCAATATGTACATTTCTCATGTGCGTATAGATGAAAGGTTTAAAAATTTGAAGAACCTATGTAGCTTTCAGTCACACTTGTTAGCACAACCAGAGCTGAGCAATATTATGTTGTCTACAAGCTTCTTAAGTTGGTGTTGATTCTTCCCGTAGCCACTGCTAGTGTTGAAAGAGTGTTTTCCACAATGAATTATGTGAAGAATAAGCAAAGGAATAGAATGGGTGATGAATATTTGAATAATTGCTTGGTCACATTTATTGAGAGAGAATTCTTCAGTCAAGTCAAAGATGATGATATCATTAATGAATTCCAAAAGGGGTATCGTAGAGTTACATGGTAGTAGCTTTGAGCCTTTGCTGTTTTGTAATTTTTTTCTTAATTAATAGAGACAATGACACTATGCCACTATGCTCAGACCTTGTACTTTCTTTGTTACCAATGCACATTTGTGTCGAACATTTTATGTAAGCGGAATACCCAGCCGTGAATTCCTAGCTCCGCCACTGCCCGACAGTCATGAGTCACTACCAGAAAACGAGCCATTGCCAGTTCTAGAACTTGGCGGTGATAGGTGATAAAAAGATACAAAATACGTGTTTTTAAGATACAAACTCAAGCGCACATACCAGATGAGCTATGACACACATGTAACCATACAGCCGACGTTATTCTTGTAACTACACATTTTTTGAATTTTGTATTATATATTTGACACTCAAAGTAATCTTAAATGAAAAGGTTATTAACTGTAAAGTTGTAGATCTCATCGAGTACCACAAGTTTGATGTTGACTTTGTCTCTATTCGATATTGTTAATTATGTCAAATATGATCTAAGAACTTATATTGAATATTTCGAACATCGAAAACATCTCAAATTAAAAAGCCATCAACAACAAAGTTTAGATCTCTTTAAACTCTACAATTCTGATATAAAGTTTATCTTAATCTGATCTCATATGAAAAATCAAGCCACGAACGTGGACCTATCACTGCTAGTTAAAGCCATGAACCGGTATTGGTAGTCCACCTATTACTGCCGGTTGTGCTATCACTGTCGATTGAAACCACAAACCGACAGTGATAGTACGACAATGATTATGAATTCTAGCATAGTGAAGCTAAGCATTATAGCACTCAATGTAAGCTACTCGAATTATGCTACTCAACTAATCGAGCTACACAAGGTAAGCAACTAGTCGAATTATTCTACTCAACTAGTCAAGGTACTATTACCATAAATGCATGGCTTTAGGTGTTCATTGTTTGTGTTACCGAAGCAACCGTAAATGCATGGCTTTAGGTGCATGAAATGTGAGGGTTCATGGCTTCGAGGGTTAGAGCAACTTTACCGGATCTCTTATATTGCATCTCTTATAAGTTATTTTATGATAGTAGCTTAAAATTAATTTAGGATATAACAGAGAGCATTGTTGTAGCTGATTACACTAGTAGAAAACAGACCTTTGATCCTCGGCCAAAATGGGACTTCGAAAACCTATTTTGAAAAGAAAACAAAAAAATGAAAAGAAAAGAAAAAAAAACCTTTAGTCCCGGTTCGTATTACCAACCGGGACTAAAGGTGCTGGCCATCGTGGCATGTCAGGAGGCACCTTTAGTCCCGGTTGGTGTTACCCACCGGGACTAAAGGTCCTCCTTTAGTCCCGGTTCCTCACCCGGGACTAAAGGACCCCCCTTTAGTCCCGGATGCTTGCTCCCGGGTGGGGAACCGGGACTAGAGGGGGTTCCCCACCGGGAGTAAAGCCCGTCTCTGTACTAGTGTTACCTAAAACTTTTCCCCTATATTTCTTTATTAGGGATTGGGGAGAGGTAATCGTCTCCTTTATCTAGGAGAAAGGTGGTTGTTTTTAGGATGTCTTTTAAAATTATCGCATAAGAGATGAGATAGAAGATCTGCTATAACATCTGCATCTTCTAAATGCTACTTTGTATAGATGATTAGGTGAAGGAAACGCGGGCATATAATTCAGGCGAAGTGGGCCCGACCGTCAGCAGAAAAATGGCAGATAGCAGATAGATAGCACGTGTGGGCATGCGTTTGTACACTGAAGCTTCTATATATAGAGAGCCATCAGGCAACCCATCTTGTATATATCGCTACACCATATACATCCATAACAATGGCTCTATGGTCTCCAGCACTACTGATCCCCATAGCTGCTCTCCTTGTTCCATCGTACTTCTATATCAAATATAAAAGATCAAATAGCCCGATTCTCCCAGTGATCTGGCCAGTAGTAGGCATCCTCCCAGGCATCCTTGCCAACGTCAACAACTTGCACGAATTTATCACAGTTGGCCTTTCTGCCTCTACGTGCAACTACAAGGTGCACGGACCAGTGGGAACGAGAGTGCAATACTTCCTTACCAGCGACCCACAAAATGTCCGACACATCTTCACTTCAAACCATGCAAACTACCCCAAGGGTGAGGAGTTTGCAGAGGTCTTCGACGTCATGAAAGGAGGCCTCTTCACAGTTGATGGTGAGTCCTGCCGCCGCCATCGCGCTAAGATGCAGAGCATCCTAAGCAATCCAAGGATGCTTGCATCCATCACTAATTTCTGCCGCGACAAGGTCGGGAAAGGCCTGCTCCCCTTCCTTGCACACATGGCGAACGCTGGAACGGCGTTCGACATGCAGCAATTGAACACGAGGTATGCTTTCGATCTGGCTGCTAAGCCAGTCTTTGGCCTGGACCCTCGTCTCCTGTCCCCAGACATGCCGCCTGTTGACGTCACAGACGCCATGGACACCGTCATGGAGGTGCCCATGTTCCGGCACGTGATGCCGGCGTTAGTCTGGAAGGTGATGAGACGGCTAAACATTGGTCCAGAGAGGAGGCTCGCCGCGGCACAGGCAGTACTACGTGGATTCGTCGTGAAGATGATGGAGACAAGGAAGACCCGTCGTCATCCAGTTGGCGAGGAAGAAGACGAAGCTGTTTCGTTGGACATCCAGTCATACTACATCAACGACCCCAACTATCGCGACGACGACCAAGTGCTCCAGGGAACCCTCATCGGCTATCTTGTCGCCGGGAGGGACACGGTCAGTGCGGGGTTGTCGTGGCTATTCTACAACATCTCTAGGAACCCCTCCGTCTTGTCCAGCATCCGCAAGGAGCTGGCGCCCATCGCTTCGCGCAAAGCCGCCGCCGCCGCCACCTATAAAGAAACAAATGCCACGCCCACGGTGACCTTTGAGCCTGAGGAGACGAAAGAACTAGTTTACTTGCAGGCTGCGGTGTTTGAGACCCTGAGGCTTTACCCTCCAGCCCCGTTCGAGCGCAAGACTCTGCTGCGCGACGATACACTGCCAAGCGGCGATGAGGTGGGCGCTGGGGACACCGTCCTCATCTCCTTGTACGCCATGGCAAGAATGGAGCCCGTCTGGGGCAATGACTGCCAGGAGTACAGGCCTGAGAGGTGGCTCTCGGATGATGGAAGCAAACTGCAGTACGTTCCTTCTCATAAATTCTTGACGTTCAGCTCGGGGCCAAGGATGTGCCTCGGCAAGGACATCGGTATTATGCAGGTGAAGACAGCCGCCGCCAACGTCCTGTGGAACTTTGATATGGAGGTGTTGGAAGGGCATGCTGTTGAGCCAAAGCTCTCGACTATTCTGCAGATGAAGAACGGCCTCATGGTCAAGGTTAAGAAAAGGGTCCAAGAATGAAACACTGTGGAGAATTTGTCGGCTTGCTTCGTCGCCCTATCCTTTTTTTTATCATGTTATCTATCTATCCCCTATCTATGTGTGACGAGAACTTCTGTATTGTGGGCAAGTAAGACATTGTGTTATGTAATGTGTGGACTATGTGATGTCAGAACTTTGTGGTGGTGCTAAGTGTAAGGACTTTGTGGTATGCTTAGTTAATGGAACACTTGTGCTATGTAAGGTTGCTATGTTAGCTTGTGCTTTGTTCATAGCTTGTGATGATGTTTTGTGTTTGTCTTATTCTTAATTTGTATGAATCACATGCCATATTGCATCACGTTTGTTTAATTGACACGTTTGCACCTCACGGAACTATATATATGAAGAGTTCACCACGTTCTATCTAGATTTAATTTGTGCATATGTGGCTATTTACTTGTTGAAATCATATGTGCACAAATTTGCGGGGAGCTTTACATACAGATGCTTCAAGTTTATGCCATCTATTATTTCACATGTAAGCTTTGTTTGTGTTGTCATCGATCACCAAAAAGGAAGAGACTGAAAGTGCATCGGATCCTATAGTGTGGATTTTGGTGATATAATGACAATGCAAACAAAGGACTAATGAGATGACGAGTATTTCAGATTATAAATATGTGAAACGTGCTATTGGATAATGGAGACCAACCCAACCCCACCCCAACACCCCCCTCCCCCCCAATTCTGCACATGAAGAACGGCCTCATGGTGAAGGTTAAGAAAAGGGTCGAATGAACTTAACACTGTGGAAATTAAAGCTTTGTACGCACTCTCCTCAACAGGTACAATAATATCATCACTACAGTTTGACAAACGGAAAGATTTACGTGCTGCATTACGCAGAGAGATATCTAGTGCATATGAGCATATGGATGTGTTTTGCTACACATGTTGCAGAGCGTGCAGGAACCATGCTATGCGAGTATGCGGCATACTGGATAGCTGATTCAGTAAAATATATAAAATATTGTTGTTGAAGTACTCTTGCTGTTGTATGTTTTTCATCTTTTATTTTATTTAACTGAAAATTTCCAGCAATGATTCCTCTATCAAAAACTAGCAAGGTGGCTCGCACAAATAGCACGGGTAACTTTTTTCCATTGTAATATTTGGGTCTATTTTTCTTGAAAATTAAATTTTACAGGTGTGTAATTTTTTTTATTTGCTTGATTGTAATAATATAGCCCCACTTCATCTCATATATCTATCATCGACTAAATTGTTGACTTTCTTTTTTCTGCTCGTACCCGTGGATGACCAATTTCTACTAAAGCCAAACAAAGTTATCCTTCAATGTTCTCTTCATTAGCTCCATTCCTCAATAGAATCGGTTACTTGACCCTCATGAAAAGTGCTATTTAAATTTTGGATCATCTTATACCTTTTATTGAGGATTACTTGACAATGCATCACCGGATTAAATCACAATATTGCTTATGCCTTTCGAGTTGTCTGTATACCTCAAGTAGCTGTTGGCTAGTCCTATGTAATCGCACCAACATCTATCGATGCTGCCAGCCTTCCCAAAAACAAACTATAGAACCATCATTCACGTAGATGAGTTGTTGATCTCGGGTGTGCTGCTTGCAAGCTTCTCACCACATGCCCATTTAGGGAATGGATGGACTAAGTGCATGCAATATATTAAAATTTGATAGGTTTTTTGTGATTCCATCATATTCCCATCTGCTAGAACATGCATATGTTCCTCCCCTAGATTACTGTCATGAATGATTATAGATTTTAGCGTTCACACATTTTATTTGGTTATTTCTCCGTGTTGCCAAAACTTTCCGTCTATAGGAACATAGGAAAGGAGCAACTCTATGAATTTATTGCTAAGTGAGAGGAGGGCTAAAATGACGAGGAATCTAGAAAATGGTCAATTAGAGGCATGGGATCATAAGTTCTTTGATATTTTAAATGAGTGTGCCAAGACATTGGAGTTCATCTTGGATGTGTCTTCATGCGTGTACTCCCTCCCATAGATGTTTCTTATAGATTCCTTGCTTTTTATTATCATAAAATATATATTTGTATGATTGAATTCAGCAATATTATCTATTTTCATAGTTGTTCTATCTCTACATGATTCTTTATTTATTTTCGTATACCTTTTGATAGATGTGGACCGTGACAATCTGGATCATATATATGAGATCAATATGGTGGTTTTAGGCTTTTAGCCCTTATGTCCAAAAGAATTGTTTTCTGAACATTATTTACAGTAGCACACTGGCTTTATTTGTAGTATCACTATTTCAACACCTCACTAAAATTTTTAGTTTCCAATTTAAATTATTGGTCAATATATTTATTAATTTTGAATTGAGCTATTTACAATTTCTAATTTATATGGAGTATTTATTTATGTATTTCCATTCAAAAAATTCATTTGATTTATGAATTGCTCCGTTCTATCGAACATTGCATCTTATATTGGTTTAGATATATGAAATGTTACATTTTATAGCACATTTAAACGGGAGCAACTTCTTGTTAGGAACCACGGAAATTAACAAACTTCTTGACCAACGTAGCTATAGCAAATTAACCCTGCTAGTCCATGCTATGTGTCCCAAAGCACCGACTAGGACCTTACAAAATGCATGCATACCATTACACGTCTTGCAGTAATTACGTAGATACTCCATAAGAGAGGAACTAATAATCTCACATATATTACAAGTCTTGAATCTTGATCTTATAGAAGTTCTCAAAATTAGACCAATACAACACTTCATGTTCTTGTCTAAAAAAAATGTCTTCGCTACCTTAGTGGAACAGCTGAACCAATGGACAAACACTGGCCCATTAAATTAAGTAGCCCAATCACCTAAATGCTCGGCCCACTGTAACAAAGACAAAAGCCATAACCGTTAGCTAGCCCATACATGGGGGCCAACAAATGTTGAAGAGCCAGGAGTATTTGCGTCCAAATTAGTCAAGGTATATGGTGATTGGTGAACACCATACCATGTTATGTTGGATCCTCCGCCCCTGTTCTCGTGTGTTGTAGCATACTTTTGGGGATACATAGTTTTTATATAATGATAACGATAGGATGACGACGTTCATCCGTCTGGACGGACCCTGACCCGTCCGCGCGTGTACATGTATGGTCCGCATGTGTTGTTGTTCACTGGTTTATTCGCGCCTTGGAAATTATTGGGCATCACTCCTATCTCTCGTGCCTCACTACCTCTACTTTCTCTCTCTCACGTGCCTCCTGTGCTACTCCCTTCCTCTCTCTCTCAGTGCAATGTGGGCGAGCGTCCTGGCACGGCGGCCTCAACGTGGCCTCAGCACGAGTGGGCCATGATGCGGAGGCTTGAGCGGCCCTTGACAAGGCAGTGCACCGGTGCCGATGGCCCTAGTCACGGGTGGACCAGTGCGGAAGGCCCGGCACGAGTGGTTCCCCGGTGGATCTGGCTCCCTCTCCTAGTCATGCGGGCACTACCTCCTTGATGTATCGCGCAACCGCCACCGCCAACCCGCCACCTACAAATGCCTCTAGGTCGCTGCCTACAAGCACGGCCGGGCCACTGTCCCTGATGCATTCCACAAGCCGATGAGCCTTCATTCTCCCAAGCAGCAAGGAGATGTGCTGCACTGAAAGCACATGATGTAAGCGTATGTTTTCAAGTGTTTCAGATGTTTCATAGGATTGTTGCAAGTGCTTCATATGGATATTGCAAAAGTAGATCGGGATTGTTTCAGATGAATGTTGTAAGCGTTTGTTCAAAATCTTTCATCTGTTTTAGATGTATATTTCACACATATGTTGCAAGAGTATGTTCCAAATGTTTCATTTGTATTAGTCTTATGTTGCAGCAAGTTTTTTCATGTTGCAAGTTGCAAGTGTTTTATCTGGATATTGCATATGTTGTTGTGGCTATACACGTATGTTGCAAGTATACGTTCCAAATGGTTCCAAATGTTTTAGCTGTTCCAGACATATGTTGCAAGTGTTTTATCTAGATGTCGCATATGTTTCAGTAGCTATACAATATGTTGCAAGCTTATGTTTCACTCGGTTCAAACGTATTTTGCAGCAATGCTTCATGTTGCAAGTGCTTGCATTAGTAGACGAGGAAATCGAGCACAAGCAGAGGTGGTCCCGCGTGCACTGGCGGTCCCTACGTGCATGCGCAGCAACACACATGGGGTTGCAGTGGATGCAGGCGTGCAGTAGCATGCATGCAGCAGCATGCGCAAGTAGTAGGCGCACTTTTTAAATTCATAAGAGTAGTAGTGTAGGAGTAATAGAGTAGTGGTTGTAGTGTAGAAGTGTAGGAGTAGTGTAGGAGTAGTAGTAGAGTAGAGTTGTAGGAGTAGTAGTAGAGTTGTAGGAGTTGTAGAAGTAGTAGTGTTGTTGTTGTAGGAGTAGTAGTAGAGTTGTAGGAGTACTAGGAGGAGGAGTAGTGTTGTAGGAGGAGGAGTAGTAGTAATGTTGTAGGAGGAGTAGTAGAGATTACAAATATCAAATTATTTTCATAAATCAAACACTTAACACGTATAGATTATGATCTCCCACGATCATATATATGGTTCCATTACAATAATAATTAGTTACATAAAACTTCTCATTAATCAATAAGTGAAAACATTATTACATATATGTGGCATACATGTCGTTTTGCTGCACATGCTCCCATGTTCTTCTTCTCACCGTCGGGGCGGAACTAGGGCATCAACTTGGTCTCGTTGAAGCAGGTCTCAGCCAACTTGATCTTCTATGGATGATCGGTAAAGAGCCATAGCTCTTCTTAGTTGTTGTATTCTTCGAGGCTCTGGACTCCATTAGCTCCCACAATCCTCTGCTTTCCTAACACAACCAAGTGCCTTTTCCTTTCCTTGGGCAACCCATAGTAGGCTACTTGCGCGCAGCGGCTTGCTAGTACCCACTAATCATCTTTGTAGCTGACACTTTAGAGCTCCACATTGGTTAGCCCATAGTCATCCACGACAACCCCCTTTGGTTTGACCCACTGGCATCGAAAGACAGCTAACTGTAGGTCACCGCCATAGTCAAGTTCTCATATCTCTTCAATCTACCCAAAGTTTGTCCTGGTCTCCCCTGTCGACTCATTGATGCCCTCATATCAAACACCACTATTCTGTGTCGTGCTCTTCTTGTCCTTCTCTTTCATGTGAAACCTATATCCATTGATGTCATACCCTTACCATGTGGTGATTTGGGTGGACGGAGCGGATGCAAGCCTCGCTTTAGCGCACTCTCCATGGGGTATGTCCTGCTGCTCTTTGATCCACGCCATGGAACTGATCTTGTGGTGTTTCTAGACCCATGCCTCCATGCGATGTCCGTCATGAGCAGGGCGGATCTCCTCCAGGTGCTTCTCAACATATGGTTCCATGACCACTAGCTGATTAAGGACGCTATGATGAGCTTCTTGCACCATTTTGTACTGTACATCGGTGCGTACTTTCTTCCCCATGCAACACATTCTCGAGGTTCTGCCTTCGTGCTAAGGGACGGGTAGGCCAATCGCCCTTCCATCCCAAATGTACCTAGTGCAGCAGTTAACGACCTCCTCGGTTGTGTATGCCTTGATCATAGAGCCCTTTGGGTAGGCACGGTTAAGGACGTATCTGTTTAGGGTCGACATGAACCGCTCGTACGTCCACATCTAGTGTAGGTACTAGGGGCCTAGTTTCTGCATCTAATCAACCATGTGCATCATCAGGTGTGGCATAATATCGAAGAAAGACAATGGGAAGCACATCTTGAGCTGGCAAAGAGTCTCCGCGATGAACTCTTTTCGGTTAGGCAACTCAGCTTCATCGATGACCTTTTGTGTGATGCAGTTAAAGAAGTAGGACATGCATGTGATGAACATCTTCACGTAATCTGGACTGATAGCCCTGATCACAATTGGAAGGAATACCGTCAGCATGACATGGTAGTCATGTTCATTGAAACTGGTTAGTGTGAGGTCCTTCATCAAGACCACGCTCTTGATGTTGGAAGAGAAACCAGTCAACACCTCGACACCCTTAAGCTACTAGCACATGGCCCTCTTCTCATCTCTCGTCAGGTTGTAGCTCACGCTCGAAAGGTCCACTTTCCCGCTCTGCGTCACCGATGTTAGGTGAATTTATGTCCTGATGTCCTGGTTGATAAGATCCATCTGTGACTTAATAGACCATCCTTCTTCTTAGTCTTGATGTCTAGCACGACGCCAATGGTGCTTTCAAAGATATTCTTCTCTGGTGCATGCAGTCGATGGCATGGGGGTGAATCTAGCTCCTTCCAGTACGACCGGTACTTGAAGAAACACGACTGCTTCTTGAAAGGAATGGGGACAACTGGTGGTTCCTCCATCTTATCCCACTTCCTCTTTCTTCCTTGTCGTGGTCCCATCTTGCTCTTTCTTCTTCTTCTTCCCGAACTCAACGTCTATGCCCTTCATCATGTCAAACACCTTT
Organism: Saccharum hybrid cultivar R570; assembly: GCA_038087645.1. NCBI lineage: Eukaryota > Viridiplantae > Streptophyta > Magnoliopsida > Poales > Poaceae > Saccharum > Saccharum hybrid cultivar. Next base: position 1,939,039 of record JAQSUU010000579.1, on the reverse strand, counting down.
TGCTAGTACCTCATCCTTTCTGGCTCGTCCTGGTTGTTGAAGTACTTATTCATCATAGTTGCCCAGTACCTATGCTTTTTGATGAGGAATCACCTATGCCTCGTGTAAACTATCTTCTTGGATGCATAAAGGTAAGTGTAGCAGGTACCGTCAATGCAAACTATGCAACCTGACTTACCTTTGATTTGCCCCGACAGTGAAAAAAGACCAGGGTAATTGATGATGGTGACAAAGATGATGGCTTTTAGAGTGTACTCCTTCTTTAGGGACACATCCATCATCTTGACCCCTTCTTCCCAAAGTATCTTCATGTCCTCCATGAGCGGCTTCAAGAACACATCTATATCATTGCCTGGCTGCCTAGATCTAGAAATAATCATGGTTAGTAAAAGATACCTGCGCTTCTGACATAGCCAAGGAGGTTGGTTGTAGATGGTGAGGATGACCGGCCAAGTGCTGTGTGAGTTGTTGAGGTCACTGAACGAATTCATCCTGTCAGTACTCAATGTGAACCTGACATTCTCGCCTCGTCGCCAAACTCTGGGAACTTGGCGTTGAAACGCTTTCACAGCTTGCCATTGGAAGGGTGTTGCAGCTTGCCATCATCCTTCATACGCACATCAGATACATGCCAGGACATCAGCTTGGCATCCTCAGGGTTCTTGAATATAGCACGCAGGTGATCGATCACGGGCAGGTACCACATCGACAAGGCTAGACTCTTCCTCTGCATGTAACCCTCTTCTTTCTCATCCTCAGGAGACAAGATCTGCTTCTTCGCGGTACTCTTCTTGGCCATCTTCTTCTTCTTTGGCCCTCTCTTGTCTTCTGCATCCACGCGACAATCGGCATTCCTCTTGTACTGACTCACGCCACAGTGCGGATAGCTCCGCAAGATCTCATACTTGCCCCGATATAGGATATAGTGGTTAGGGCAAGCGTGGAACTTATTAAGCTTCATCGCCACTGGACGGATCAGCTTCTTCGCTTGATAGATATTGGCTGGCACCTTATTACCCTTTGGGTATGTGTCAGCATGGATACATGACAGGTCGTTGAAGCTAGTGTCAGAATAGCCATGGCAAGCCTTCAGCATCAGCATCTAAAGGTTAAAACGCAGCGCCGTCCAATGCTTCGGACAATCCTTATAGAGGAGATCAATTATTGCCTACTTCATCTCTCTAAAATTCTATAGCCAGCTTGGGCTCCCAAATAAAACACCATCGTGGTCAAGACAGTTAGCAATTTCTTGAAAAAGCTCCACATCCTTGGCCTCCATCACACTAGCCGGCTCACCGCCATCACGATTGCCGCTGTTGTCGGTGTCCATGCCTTGGAACAGATCATCCATCATGATGTAATCATGATCTGCATTGGCGCCAATAGCATTGCCATGCCCGCCAGCCGATTTTGATGAGGTTTGTTGTTCTGCATTCACCGCTGCCGTTGTCGTTATCGACAAGTTTCCTCCAGATGCATCGGCACTTGGATCCTCTCCTTCCCCATGAAACTTCCAGATGGTGTAATCCTTGATGAAACCATACCAAACCAGGTGAGATTTCACCATGTTATCTTCGTGCAGTAGAAGGTTCTTGCAGCTCTTACACGGCTAGATGGTGTCTTCCCGCTTTAGACTCAGACGATATCTTTTCACAGCGGTAATAAACTTTGTCACATGATCCAGGTAAGCTTGATCCAACCTCAATGTCTTATACATCCATTCCATGTCCATGACTGTGAACACCTTGCACACACAAACAACGAAAATGACGCATATAAGTAGAGCAGTATAAAAAAGGCAGCTGGGTAGCTCTAGATCTGATTTCTCTCTCCTCCATATAGATCTAGATCTTGAGAAAAAAGCACCCAAATCATCGAAAAAAGAGAAGATTGTGGGTTTGAGAGTGGGAATCAACCTCTTGCGGTGCCCCCTTTAACAAATCCAAGGGCAAAACCTATCACCCTAGAAAATGGCCACTTTTAGGGTTTTGATGTCAAAACCCAAAAAAATAAAGGAGGAGCCATGGGGAAGAAGGGTGGGTGCGGCTGTATTTATAGCCCAGACTTAACCGAGGTGAGCACTATAAGGAAACCGCCTCGGTTAATTGCCTATTAACCGAGGCAGTTGCTTTAGAACAAACTCCTCGATTAATGGATTAACCGAGGCGGTTGCTTTAAAATAACCACCTCGAGGTGGTTTCTTTGCAATGCTTAACCGGGGCGGTTGCTGGCCCGGATGCCCTGCCTCAAATAACCGAGGCGGGCAACCAGGCGAACAGCCTCCGAGCCCCAAATGAAAACGTTGTGCAAAAGATTTTCTATAGCTGTGGTAATTAAGTATATACTCCATAAGAGAGGAACTTATAATCTCATATATATTACAAGTCTTGAATCTTGATCTTATAGAAGTTCTCAAAATTAGACCAATCCAACACTTCATGTTCTTGTCTAAAAAAACACCTCATGTTCTAAAGAAACATCTTCGCTACCCTGATGGAATAGCTGAATCGTTGGATAAACGCTAGCCCATTAAATTAAGTAGCCCAACCAACTAAATGCTCAGCCCACTGTGACAAAGACAAAGGCCAGCCCTGTTCGCTTGTCTTATAATCTGTACTTTTCAGCTTGTTTTTTAGCCGAAACAGTGTTTTTTCTCACAACAAATCAACGAACAGTACTTTCTGCCATAGCTTTTTAGTGAAGCGAACGGACTCATAACTGTTAGCTAGCCCATACATTGGGGCTCACAAATGTTGAAGAGCCAGGGGTATTTGCGTCCAAATTAGTCAAGTAAGGTATATGGTGATTGGTGAACACAATGTCGTGTTACGTTGGATCCTCCGCCCTTGTACTCATATGTCGTAGCATACTTTTGGGGAAACATAATTTTTATATAACAATAACGATTCATCCGTCCAAACAGACCACGACCTACCCGCACGTGTACATATACAATCAACATGCTTTGTTGTTCACTGGTTTGTTTGTGCCTTGGAAATTATTGGCCATCCTCCAATCTGTTGTGCCTCCCAACCTCCGCTTTCTCTCTCGGGTGCCTCCTGTGCTACTCCCTTCCTCTCTCTCGGGGTAGTGTGGGCAAGCGTCCTAGCGCGGCGGCGTAACAGCCTCGACGTGGCCTCAAGACGAGTGGGCCACGATGCGGAGGCCCGAGCGGCCCTCGACAAGGCAGCACACTAGTGCCGATGGCCCCGGTGATGGGTGGACCACTACGGTAGGCCCGGCACGAGTGGTTCCCCGGTGGATCTGGCTCCCTCTCCTAGTCATGCGACCACTGCCTCCTTGCCGCATTGTGCAATCGCTGCCTCCAGCCTGCCGCCATGCGCTGCCGAGCCGCAGCCTCTAATGAATTCCATAAGCCAATGAGCCTTTATTCTCCCAAGCAGTAAGGAGATGTGCTGCACTAAAAGCGCATGATCCAAGCGTATGTTTTCAAGTGTTTTATAGGTATGCTGCAAATGCTTCATATGGATGTTGCAAAAGTAGATTGTGATGTTGCACATGTTCCAAGTGTTTTAGATGAATGTTGGAAGCATTTGTTTAAAATGTTTCACTACTAGAGAACAGACCTTTCGTCGATATCCAAAATGGGTATTAGTCCCGGCGAAATTTATGTCCGGGACAAAAAACGACTTTAGTCCCGGTTGGTACGCTGCCCAACGGCCGGACCACTTTTAGTCCCGGTTCGTAACACCAACTAGGACTAAAAGTTATCTTTTAGTCCCAGTTGGTATTACTAACTGCGACCTAAGGTCCTCCAACTTTTAGTCCCGGTTGGTAATACCAACCGGGTGACCTATTAGTCCCGGTTGGTGTTACGAACCGGGACTAAAGGTCTCCGAACCGGGACTAAAGGTCCCCCATGAGTCAAATCAAAAGGAAGAGCGCAAAGGACTTTGTCACATGTTGTGTTCAGTTGAGTTGGTAAGGAATCTACGCGCGAAGTGAGTCCTTAGTTTGATTCTCACGCACCACAGGAAAGGCCTCTAGAATTTTATTTATTTTTTCACCCGAGGACGGGCTTGAGTCCCAGTTATGTGTACCCGAGACTAAAGGCTGGGACCTTTAGTCCTGATTTCTTAGTCCCGGCTCTGGAACCGGGACTAGAGGCCCTTTAGGCCCAGGACTAAAGGCCGAACGTGCAGCAGTGTTTCATTTGTTTTAGACGTTTGTTTCACATATATGTTGTAAGAGTATGTTCTAATTGTTTCATCTGTATTAGTCTTATGTTGCAGCAAGTGTTTTCATGTTGCAAGTTGCAAGTGTTTTACCTAGATGTTGCATATATTGCAGTGGCTATATACGTATGTTGCAAGTATATGTTCCAAATGGTTCCAAATGTTTCCAAATATTTCAACTGTTTCAGTCGTATGTTGCAAGTGTTTTGTCTAGATGTCGCATATGTTCCCGTAGCTATACACATATGCTGCAAGCCTATGCTCCAAATGTTTCACTTGTTTCAAATGTATTTTGTAGCAATGCTTCATGTTGCAAGTGCTTTCATTAGCAGACGAGGAAACCGTGCACAGGCAGAGGCAGTTCCCGTGTGTGCTGGCGGTCACCACGTGCATGTGTAGCAGCACGCGTGGGCATGTAGCGGGTGCAAGCGCGCAGCAGCATGCGAGCAGCAGGACGCAAGTTACAGGCGCACAGCAGCATACGAGCAGCAATATGCAAGCAACATGTGAAGCAGCGGTAGGCGGGCATGCGTAGCAGCAGGCAGGCGTGCAGCAGGCGCAAGCCGGCAGGTACAGCACCATGCAGGGCAGGTGGGGCATGCGTGGGCGTCTGAACCGGTGCTAGCGTCCGGATGTCCGGGCGCTTACCACGTCATTTATATAATCATGGATGAAACAAAATTTATAAGAAAGTGTAATGCTTAGCGAGATCTATAATTTTTAGAGTTCATAACAGTTTTATTTGAAGGCCTCCTAGCATCAAAATAATCGATACAATGTTCATATCTACAAATACAAATATGAATATTGTATCAAGTATTTCAGAACCAAGATAGTTTTCAAATGAAAAGGCTATATATGACATGAGCTACAAAATTGTAGATCTTGCATAGCTGTACAGTTAGGTAGAGGAATGACTATTCCAAAGTTTTTTTTGAGAAAAGGGTTGTATTTCATTGCTACAGCACTTTTACATCCATACCCCTCATACCAAGGTACCCCTCAAAGAAAAGAAAATTACATTGACACCCTTGTGAGGTCTTCACGGTCATCTTCCTTGTCGCCGGTTGGAGCCGCCTCTACTCGGTGCTCCGTCTCGCCACTAGATGGAGGAGAAGAACACCAAGGAAGAAGCAAGAAGCCGACACCCATGCAGATGAAGGAACTTCCAGATTTTGAATCGCCATCAGTGACACACCAGGCATGGTGTGTACTTCAATCGTTGAACCCTCCGGCGGACGGCTAACAACCGTAACTTCGTTGCAAAGGAGGGGATCTGACACCTCCTGCCTCAACAGGAGACCCCACTCAACGGCGAAGAAAGAACCCAAAAAGGGGATTTGGAGACCGGAACCCGATGCCACGAGTTCAAGGTACACATACCTCACGAGCAAACCGCTGGATGAAGCGTCGGCATCACCGGAGTTGGCTCGGAGGGGCAAAATCACCGGTGGAGACCTCACCACCGCCACCGTGACCCAGACTACAACCGACGCCTCCGGTTGCAGGAAACCTACCCTAAAAACCAAAAGAAAAGAAATACATACGAGTATGGACAACCACCCCACTCTCAACCGGACTCCCCACCTCCCAGCGCCCAAAGATGTTGATGGAGGGAAGAAATCTGGCGAGGAGCGGGCGGAATTGAGAATCGCCCGCGAGTCGCCTCTGTCAACTGTAGAAAGGGGAGAAATGGGGATGAGAGAGTTCTGACAAAATTGCAAAGTTTTTATTAAACAATTATTTTTGCAATAAACGAATAAAACCTTGGCAAGATCACAGCACTTGAGCTAGAATGGCATGCACGGCACCATTACCGCATTGTGCCTAAGTGGGCCGTGCCTAATTCATTCACGGGCTGTCTCATGTCGAGTAGCCAATTTGGCCAGCACTTGAGGACCGCGCTTGTGTATTTGGCTATTTAATAAAACTAGATATATACCCTGATCATTGTTGCGGCAATTCAAGGGTGATGTAGATAATTTGTGTAGCTACAGAGCTAAGAGTATGTAGATCAGTAACATGATTGCACCTTGTTTAGAGAAGTGCAAGGAAAAACTGTGGGTCATTGGTAAATTTGGACAACAAGTGAAAGAAAACATGACTATATTATACTAAATAAAGAAACAAAAAATATGAGTTTGTATGAATATAGGAAAACTGTTCAATTAAAAAAAAGGAAGGGAACAATATTTGGCCCAGTCATTACAGAGGTGCTGGGTGCGCATGACTAAAGTGAGAATGTAGGTCGAGCCACAAAATCTTCAGGAAAATTAGAAATTTAGGTTGGCTCTAAAAAGAACTTCTAACAAGGAAGGTCTGAAAAAGAAACTGTGAAAGATAAATTAGTGCACTTAAGAGATAACTAGTAAATATGCCCGTGCGTTGCTACGGGTTAATAATATTTTTTTAGTTATACTTTTTTTAATGGTATTTGTGTGTTGATATGATTTAATTTTATATATTTTTTTAATATGTTCAGCTTTAGCGTTTAATTTTCTAGCTCTTGAAGAATAAATACATGACAGTATAGGTTGTAATTTTTTAATCTTTGTAGAACCAATTATGATAGAATTTTCATTTTGTCTTTTATATTTATTTTTACTTTTACAATATATGTGTAGGAAACTACATTATATTTGTCTAACAATTTTGCCTAATTGAATTTGTAGATTTTAAATAACTCAATTAGTTCCTTTCAATATTAAAATGTAGAAACCGGATACACTTAAGTTGTTGTATTTTTTTAGAAATTGAATTTATGCATGGACTCATGCAGTACTTCATTTGTCCTAAAAATTGATAGACATTAAGCTTGATGGTTACCTGATCTGGAACAACGTCATCTTTATGTTGATCAATTATCATGGGATCTCTAGCTTCGTATGTTTCAACGTTATCCATGACGTTGATACCTTCGTGTGAGGATTGCAGCTGTAAAAGTTGGACGGCTGTTATCTAAATGATTACTTTTGTACTCGATGGTTTTAGAGCCTGTAGCAATTGAGATCTGGAGCGACTTGTTTATATTTGTATATATATAATAATATGTACGCAGTTTGATCCGTGTCCATGATTATTCTATAAGAAATCAGTGTCCTATCAGAACTCACTTCCTAGTTTTGGCATATTATATTGTTATTATATATAAAATAAATAGGCTTTGTGTTGCTTTCTAGTATGGTCATATTATATTGTTACATTAAATACACTTTGTTTAATAGAATTCGTATTCTATTTGTATTCATGGACCTAGTTCAACGCATATTACGCCCTTGAGTTTGCTTTGTAGTATGGTCATATTATATTGTTACATTAAATACGCTTTGTTTAATAGAATGCGTATTCTATTTGTATTCATGCACCTAGTTCGACTCATATTACGCCTTGAGGATGTGGAGCGTATTCCTTTTGAGACTTTGAGTTTGATCCCGACACGTCGAAGCAGTCAGTCGGCTATGTCATGCGAGAAGTTCAGCGTGAGCAGTGCGTGTATGGCGACATATGGCACTCTGGCCGTGGCAGTGCGCAAGTTCTTGAAGGACGGCCGCTCCTCCATCGCGGCCCACTGCAGCACACCTGCACGCCAGCATGACGCCCCTGGTTGGGCCGGAACCCTTGTTTCCTCGTAACACCAAACAGTCTGAGCGCGTCGTCGGCTCGTCTATGCTCTGATCATAACGTTCCACGAGAAGAAATCCTAGTTGTCTATCTTCGAAGACAATGAATGTTCAGACCACGTCGCCGCACATGGCGTACATCTCGACCAAGGCTGTCCCAACCTCAGCATCGACATGGAGCGCTGGCGACTCGCCTGAGAATTTTTGTGTGGCATCAGGTCTCGCCATGCCATACAGGCGTCTGGGTCTGTACAGTAGGTTGGAGTTGATCAGGCATGCAGGGAGTGTATGACTCCGCTTCGTTCTTTGCAGCGAGGCAGTTAGTTGTTTGGGGACACAGTTTTTCGTATTCTTATATGTTTTCCCCCGTTGAGAAGTTGAGCGCCAAAGCAGGTTCATGCATGTGTGATGTTCCGATCCAAGTTGAACAGAGAAATAGAAGCTGCAGATTTTTATATTTGTCAAACCCCGTGTCTGAAATGAACAGGACGCCGCTATCACGAAATGCATTAGTATTAAGCATGCAAGATTCCTCGTCCAACATAGCGGCTGCGTCCTGCGTGCGACCACGACAGCATCCTTCGGGGAAGGAAGCGACCGGACAGATGGCCACGGCGGAAAAAAAATATAAGCAGGCCCCGTCTGGCAGGGCCATCCGGAGCCTCGCAGTCCGGTGGCACCCGTCAGGCCGTCAGCCACAGAACCTGCCCCCAATTCCGGCCCGCGTATCTCGCGTCACCCACACAAGCCACCCGTCAACACAAAGGGGGCAAGAATTAGCACCAATCACCTGTCCTTATCAATTCATAAACTGATCCGATGAGAAGGAAAGAATACCATGTTCATGCGGCATGCATGAACCTGACTTCAAAAGGCAGAGTCAATCAATGATAAAAAAAAGTGGGATAACACACAGTGAATTGCGCATAGAATTTATTGACTATTTAAACATAAGTATTACATGGACCAGGTAGTAATGGTATGAAAAAAAACCAAGGACTATTATTACAACTAAGGAATATATATTATATTTTTAATTTTTGCTTTTCTTTATTAAACTAAGAAATTCCAAGACTCCCATGGGCATGTTGTCTTCAGATTCGTTGTCCTTGTATGTTAGTAGTTGCCCCAAAAATTGTTTTCTGAGTTCGTATGCATCCTCCTGCATATTCACCATCAAACAAGTGAACGAATAATATTAATATCAAATGTGGAAATGAATACAAAATCGATGAATTAAATGTTTTTGATATTGACCTTTAACGTTGGCAATTGCAGGTTTTCACCTTTCCACGAGGTCATGAAGAGCAAAACAATATAACCAGACAACTCCCTGATAATAATGGCAAAAAAAATATTCTTGTTAAGCAAAGAATATTATTATACAAAATTAATCTAGAAAGAAAGGTTACCTTTTGTAAACTGGATTATCATGTAGTATTATTTGACGCCACAGAAAAACATTTTCATTCCATCTAGACCCAGGCCAAGCTTTTGACATGGCTTTTGGTAAGTACTCGGCAATCCATAAAAGTTTCTGCACATATTTTGCATTTGGGTTGTACCGGAACATGAGATCAAGTGGGGTAGGGTCTAAAATATAGACTATTCTAGTATCTTTGTCCAGTATAAATAGAACAAACTCCCCGCCACATTGTGTTGGAATAAGAATCTGATATAGGACGGAGTTTAGAAATGACATTAGTTTTGACAGTTGTATGTTCAGACACAAATAGTCAAAGTACTGTTCAATATAAATAGAATGAAACCACCATGGATTGGAATAAGAATATGAAATAGGTTAGAAATTAGATATGTAACAAAATTAATTGTGCTGATAAGTATAGATGAGAGTGCTCTTACCAATTTGCATGATGAGACACTATAGTTTATACCAGGCCAGCAACGAACGGAATCTGCTAGTCGTTCCACATCTAATTTTTTTTTCTGGAAGTTTGGGTGTCGTCCAAAATCCGTAATCATCTAGGATACATATATAAAATAATTGTTTATAAAGGTGATAAAAAGAATCAGTGTGTATATATATAGAGAGAGTGAATATAAGAACATACCCAAAATTGCAAGTCTCGATAATGCTTTGATATCATTCCTCTCTGATTCTTCACCATTTGAATGTCGTCAAACATATTCTTTCGTACAGACAAATTAAAAGTATCTATGTCCATGGGCATATCATCGTTTAGAATTTGTTGTATTTTCTTGAGAGTCAAGCTAATGGAATATGGTTTCGAGTTTTGAACCCAGACTTTCCTATCAAACATAATGAAAATAAGACAATGCATGCTGTCAGTACAATTCAGTTATAAAAAATGAATTAATAATGTGAAATGGTGCTTACTCCAAGGTTTGTGGACAATTAATTGATTTGATGTAGTCACAAAGGCCACCTAATAACTCATGTATACCCATCTTAGAAAGAATAGATATTAGTGAGTAGTATTTATTTTCAACGAACAATGGGCACACTTTTGATTTCTTTTCAACATCTGGTCCTTCCAATATTATAACATCATCAGGACTTGTCTCATTATCAATATTTTCTTGGAAGTTTGTCACCAGTTCCATTGTGTTTGATTTCCAGCAAAACAATATACCGACTAATTTGTACCTAAAAAGATTAATATTTTCCTGTATGATACAAACATATATCATTATATATATAGAAAAATTAAACATGACTTAATTATGTCTATCAGCAATCATAAGAGATATATACCTGTGTAATTTGATGAGATAGTGTATCTCCAGTCCAGTATTCCATGAATTTGAGCACAAAGAGCTCGCAAGATGAACTGAATAGTTAAAATAAAATTAATTAGTCAACATAAATAAACCACAAGTTGACAAGAAAATATGTGTTTTTTAATGTACCTATCTTGCTGGATTGGTTCTTTTAGTTGTTCTTTGAGCTTCCATTCAGTAACATGAAAATCTTTCCAATTATGGTTATTAAAATTTTGTTGACTTTCAAGAATGTCCAAATGATATTGTATTCCCTGTAGCTGTAGAAATAATCAGATGATTAGAAATCATAATAAACAAAATGGATGGATTAATTTAATACAAATTTAATAGAGTTATTAAAGCTATAGAAACAAACCACAATAGTGAGGTCAGCACGGTTGAATTCCCAACACAATGAATCGAGTACTTGTATCTCAGACTTTCTTGCATTCAAAATAGCTAAATACCAATGAGTGTCTTTGATATTTATTGGCAGAAAAATCTAAAATCAAGTCAATGGATTAGCTGTAGACATATAAAATTAGGAACTAAGAATATATTAAACCTAGTAATAATCGACAATGGTGATAAATGTTACCATTTCATGCTCAAGATAGTTTGTGACAATCTCTGTAATAAAACTACCATCTTCATGTACGCCCATGCTGCCATCCCTTTTAAATAAATGAGTAATAAAGGGGTTTTCAAAATATACTTTAGCATCATCCATATTTTGCAAATGTACTTGTTCCTTTATACAACATATATAAGCACTGATCACCTACAAATATTTTAATAAAAAACATTAAAATCAATTTTGATATTGAGAAATACATTGCCTAATCATTAGGTGTTCTTACATCACCGTCTAACCACTTGCTTTGGTCTATGAGGCACAACAATTGATGCTGCTTCACAGATATTTCATCTATCTTCACCAGCAAATCGTCTTTCGAAGATGTTTCTATTATTATTTGGGCACATATGTCCATATTGGTCCATGTATAATCTGCATATAATTCAATATGGATTAGCTTTATATCTCAGTACTATAATCAAAAGATTACATACCAAAGAATAGATATAAACGAAAAATGCCTTGTGGGAGATAGTCATAGGTATCACCAACGTTGTTTGATGTCTCTATGGTTGGCAATGCAACTGAAGTCATTGGATCAACAATAATAACTTCACCTGAATGTTTTTCTTTACTTATCTACTCATCTTTGAATTCACAAACTGAAGATAATGTCTCTCTGGTTGGCGAAGCAGTTGAAGGCATTTGAAGAACATTTTTCATTTTATCTGATTCCAACAGATCAAATTCTGTACATTTTGCTTTCTTTAAAGGTTGAACATCAAAATTCTCAACAGTGCTTGATCCAACGTTATTATCCATTTTTCTGTAAAAAAACAAACATTTAATTAATCAACACAATTGAACTGCACATAGATCCACGATGGGCGTTGAGTTTTATCACAAAATACACAATTGGGACTGCATATATTGAACAACTGAAAAAATAAAAATTACTCTTAAAAAGTGAGCATCAGCTAAGCATCAGCTACTTAAATATTGTACAGAGGGTACAAACTCGGTAAACTAAGATCTACAATCGGGACACAACAACTTATATTATGTAAAAAACCATCGAAGTAACAGAGACGAAATATAATCAAATAGTAAAATTGACGACAAAAAGGTGCTAATGGTTAGTTAGCTAATAGTCTATAGCTAATATTAGCTAGTTTAGTTGGACTAATGAAATAGTTGTTATTTGGGTTTCTCCGGTGGTTTTTTAAAATCTCATTCCTAAAATATAAAAGACAATTGCATTAGTAATTCCGAACTATTTCCAATCACCCTATCTACTTTTATACTTTATGTCCTACTCTTATTTTTTCCCCATGCCCTTCCACCTCTATATTGGCATATCAATGTAGCGCTTATATTTCAACATGATTGGGTCAATTTTCTCAAGTTTAGGAAGATTGTGAGTTGAGATATAGACTAGTTTTATAGGCTGGCGACTGTTTTGTTGATGGGCCAATTCGGCCTCACTCAACCAAACATAAAGTGTGCATCCAGTCTTGGCAACAAGTAGACTAAATAGATATTTTGAATACCTTGTTTGGTGCAACATCACGGGACCTGAATATCAGTTCTGCTATCTTAACATTCAATTTATTCTATGCTACCTGCTTAGGGGGGAGTGCTTATGTTACAATTAAATAGTAGCCCCTCACAGCTGATAGTACTCACAGGTGTTAGATAATGATAGCCATGGTGCAGTCAAGTAACTCGCATCGGAGTAATAATGAAAATGAAATAGTTCAGAGCTTCGTAAAAAAGGAATAGTACAGAGAGTATTGATTCTTCATATCCACTTTAACAGACAAGACAATAACGGTGTATCCAACTGTTGTTTAGGGACACCAACTATCTCAAGCTGCTCCTCATAATCTCTAATCTTAACCATCAGCTAGCACAGAGGCAATAAACATCATATAGTAAGATTCTGGTTTTCCTTTGAGGATTAAATGCGACGAGCTGACAAGAGGATTAAACTGGAGCAATACCCTTGCGGCTATGCGATCACCCTGCCTTGCACCTTGTCTAGCTCACCTAGACTTGCTTTTATTTATGTGTCACTAAATGTAGAAGCGAAATGTTAAGAAATTATCTAAAAGGATTTCAATTGCATGACAATGCAGGTTTGCACAATACCTCCCTCTAATAAGGAATTCTCCTAATTTGCTTGCATCATGAATCTAGCTAGGGAATTCATCAAACAACTTTGTAGGCAACTGGAAACACATACTTGTTATCAGTATTAGACACCAGCCGTTGAAACTTATGTGTACAACTTTGATCTCTAAAAATAGCTAGCCAGATCTCATAACGAAAAAACAACTAAAAACATATTGGAGTTCAAAGAAACGTATGTATGTATGCACGCATATAGACCCAATATCAGGAGGATGCGGAAAGGAAGCTAACCTTGTCAAATGTGTGTCTGGCGAGAGCAGAAGATTTGGTTATTGCTCAGCTCATCGAAATAAGAATTTGAAGTTGACGAAGATCAGGTGCAGATCAGGTGCTCGGCGAGATCAGGTTTTGCTCGGCGAGATCAGTACTTGTCGTGCTTGTTGAGATTATCCCAAAGGCAGCAAGATTATATAAGTCCAAAAAACCCAGATCGAATTAGGGTCGAATGTGGTGTTCATAACTTACCATGGATTTGATTTCTCGATTTGATTATCCAATTTTGATCCGATTCCAACTCCTTCGATCTGGATGGGCGTCGACTCCAACTCCTTCGATCTGGATGCATGTGTGGGCGCGGCGGACGGCCTTGCGACGGCCAGGTGGGGCAACAGCCTTCTACATCCAAGACAAGCAGCCGGGAGGCCGGCCAGACGGCAGCCTGCTACATCCAGGACGAGCAGCCGGGAGGCCGGGCAGGAACATGTCGGTGGGCGACCTTCTGTGGCGGCGCACGACGGAGCTATCCTGGTTGGCCCTCGATAGGGTACGTTGGCGTCGCTAGATGGAAACTTTGGTGGTGACGGAGGGGGTCGACGCGGCATCTGCGGCGCCCGAGGGAAACAAGGCCACCGGCGTGAGGAGAGACAACGAAGCATCGGTGTGAAGGAGAGAAGAGAACGAGATGAGGAAATTGTACGTGGGCTGCGCAGCGAATGGGCCGAACCAAGTTAGTGGAGTGAGACTGTTGGGCTGAATTGAATGGGCCGGTGTCACACCCAGTTTTAAAGAACTAAACCAGGTCAGCCATATGTGTGCCCAAGAAGTCCACACATATGTCAGAATGAAAAAGTATTAGAAACAATGTTATTATATAATGTATACATAGCTATATTAACACTTACATCAGAGTATCGCGGAACAGTGACTATACTTCAGGCTCCATTCCTCTCAGGGACGGCTGACTGGTGGCTCCGTATGCCAAATACTTCTGAGAAACTCCACTACCTCTTTATTGTCTTTCTGAGCAGCACCTCACTACACACTGAGGTGTGGTGGAAATAGCAAGAGTGAGTCCATGTCGAACTCAACAAGTATAACACAGGGTTTATGAGGCACAAAAGGCTAGACACTGTTTGACTGCATTTAGCTTTTAATCATCATATATTTAGCAATTGAGTAGCATCAAGGTAAACCAAATCCCATTAATGAATCAATGATCAATTGTAATAAGGATAATGAATAGCATTAACATGAGCATAATAACAACAACATTAATTAAGCATGATATAACAATGGTGATCAACTATCTGTAGATGTTCTAAGGCTGCTCGTATCCGTGAGCACGGCTAGTATACCAGTTTTTAACTCTGCGTAGAGGTGTACACTTTCATTGTGAGTCATGATTTCCAAATGCATGGGTTAATTACTCCCAAAACACTAAAAACCATATAAAGTCATTCAAAAGTTCGTCTAACAAGTTATGACCATTAGATTCACTCGGCAGACAGATGTAGGAACCCCTTTTCAAATGGCACAATTCCTTCTCGGCTATACTCATAGACTAGAGGCTACCCTACACCCAACGTGTCAAGCCATTCTTACGTCAATTAAGGTAACCACTAACAAGCTAGAAAAGGTCTCTTAAACAACTAGAGCCAGAGCCATATAGCCCTCACAGCTGTACTGTATGTCCCGGATGATCACATACAGATAAGTCCTTATGGAGAGAAACCAGAGCAACAATATAACCCCTTGCTCTAGCCCCCTTTTCAACAATAATAAAATCATCTTAATGGTTGGATGCTTAATCCATTAGTCAAATTATAAGATCATTGTTCATAATTAAGCACTAGCAATAGCTATCCAAATGCACAACCCATAGGTGACAAGGAAACAAGATATCAATAGCTAAGTTATAATCTCTATGGTTGTCAAGGAGGACACATGCATATGTATGATAATTTTAGTGAATAGGACAACAAGGATGGTTCCATGTTATACTTGCCTTAACTTGCTTTTTCCCCAAAGCAATACGCTCGAAAGCCTTTAGTATTCAACTTTCAATCTTCTGCTTCCAATTCTCAGCTTCTAGTCTTTAGAGAATAGCTTCTTAATCGCCACGTAAACCTCACCGATTGACTGAACCATATAGCACCACACAAGCATCCATACAATCATACACGAAGCAAACAATAGATCTATATTAGAACAATACACCAATCATACAAAAATAAGTAAAAGAGTTTGAAACACGATTCTACGCCTCGCTACGAACACAAAGTCACGAAAAGCACGCTAATCGGAGCTACGGTTGAAAAGATACAACTACCGATAGATTTACCCATAAAACTATTAGCTTCATGTATCTTAATGGTATAAAAACATATATAAGATATTTTATAGAGATTATAATTTAAGTCAAATTTAGATTCGAATTATAAAACTAAAGTAAAACAAATCATATTTTATTTACAAAACTTAGTTACATAATTGTTATTTAAGATATGATTGAAACCATGAAATTCCAAAGATTTTGATAAGCAAAACATGAATACTAATACGTAGTTTATGTTATTATAAATCCATTGCAATTTTAACGGACTAATTCGGAATTAAAACAAATAAGTTATGAATTAAACAAGATTTTCTTTAGTAAAACAATAGATTAAATCTAACATCGAATCTTAAAGGTAGAAAACCTAACCAACAGTAAAAAATAGTTTGAAAAGCTTATAAACTATTCTACACGTTACTACGATCGTGAAAGTTATGAATTTTCTAAGATTTACTATAGACAAATAAATACTTTAATATAAGCTCGAAAATTAAATATCACAAATCTACTATACAACTATACTAACATGTAGAGCTCGCAAATACGAATCTAACGCAACTTGAACGGGTCAAATCGGAGTTAAAACGAAGATTTTACGATCAAAATAATTTTAATGGCAAAACTGTAAATAGTATCATCTTCAACCTTGGGCTTGGAGGAGCTCCGATCAGCCATGGTGAAACCTCGCCGGAGAGAAACAAGATGAGATGAGAACTCGATGAAACGGCGATGAATTCGCACAAACGAATATACCACGGTGTAGAGAACGACGAGGGCTGCCTCTTGGTGGTGGTGGATGGCGTCGGGATGCGACGGTTTGGCCGGAAAAGCTCGTCAGAGAGTTCGCCGGAACGCAAGCTGTAGATGCAGAACTTCGGCGAGAGGTGGAGGGAGCTACGACCGGCGGCTCACGATAAGTGTTGTACTTCTGAAACTAGGGCGTCGAGGGCTACGCCGGCATATATATAGTTGTAGGGTTTCGAAACTCTTCGGATTTTCTTAATTTCGGGATTATTTTAATTCCGCGAATAAAAATAATTCCAAAAAAATCTAGAATTACTTTTTAAGCCGCGAAAAATAGCCCGGACCTCAGAAAAATCACCAGAAAAATCCTGGAGACTCTTGGAAAAATGAGGAACACAACTAAATAGGTTTGGGCTCATGAAAAGATTGATGAAGGGATCAAGAAAAAAGATTAAGCTCACAAAAATTGAAATTTTAAATCCAGAAAATACCAAAAAATTTTCATGTGAGAAGCAAATGTCGTCCTACGGTATTTTAAAAATAATAGAACTCACCAACACCAAAGACAAGCATCACACCAACACTACATTATCAAATTAATATGAAAAAGTTTAAAACCACAATTTTCTATATTTAAATTAGCAGCAACTTAACTTATCTAATAAATTTATTCAAATATTGAAATCATTTATTTTATTTAGTGTTTTCTAAGCATAACCCAAAATTAAAATTTTTTAGGTGTGACAGCTGGACAAAAAAAATGCCTGGAATTTTGCCTCTTTATTATTAGGTATAGACTAGAGGCAGTCATGAAAACACTGTAACACCCAAAAATTTTAAAAAATTTGAATTAGATAAAATTTGAAGTTAAAAGAGATTTAGTTGTGAGTTTAAATAATTTAGATAATATTTAATGGGGATTAAAATTTAAAATATTAGGTGGAATATGGGTGATGCATTCATGCTGTTGCATTTGTTTTATTGTGTGCTGTGGTTTTGGTTTTTATTTGATTTGAATTCATAATCTATTTTAAAATGGCTTTGGAAACAAATTTAAATGAGAAAAGAAAAAAAAAGGAAAAAGAAACATTACTTGTGCAGCCGGTGGCTTGGAGGCCTGCCTGCCCCTTCTTTCCCTCGCGGTTGGGCCGAGCGGAGTCGAGCCGTTCCCTCTGTTTCTCTTCTGCGCTCGCGTGGGCCGGCCCAGGAGCCGCTGCTACTGCGCGTTTTCTCTTCTGTGTCGCTGACGAGCGGACCCCGCATGTCAGCCGCGCCCCTTCTTCCTCTCGTCGTGACTGAGCCGGAGACGAACACCATCGCAACCGAAACCAACCGAGTATCCCGAGATCTCCTGCCCGAAAACGTTGTTGTGGAGTTATAAAAGGATAGCTGCGTGTTCCCTCGTCCCTTTTTCCATCTAAATCCCGAGCCAAATCACGTGAAACCGAGCGTAGGAGGCTGGAAACCCTAGGATTAGCTGTTGCTCGTCGTCGGGGCTTGCGGGTTGAATTGAGCCTTTTTTCTTCGTTTTGGTGACTTCGCCATCCCTTCTCTCCCTCCCCATGCTCTTCTTTAGGTTTGTGGTGCTTTGAATCGCAAGTTTGAGGAGCTCTAGTGAGCCGGCAATGGCGCCGCCGCCTTCTCGAGCCGTATTCCATCCTCGATCCGTCGTAGTTTTCCTAAACCGCGTAGATGTGTTCGCGTTGATATTCTCGTTCGATTGGTGTTGGTTGCGGGTCGAGTAGTGGTCGGGAACGGGGAAGCCGAAGCTCTCCAGTGAGTTTTGGGGGCCGTCCATGGCAGCCACCGGCCGGCGCTGGAGAAGGTGACCGCGCTCTCTCTCTCTTTCAGCTGAAAGTGATGGCAGCCGTCCGATCTTAGATCTAGGGTCGAGATTAGAAGATACCCCTTCACGGGTAAAATTATTAAAGAGCCCCTGCACTTTTACTTATTAGAACCCGCGGTCCTTGGCGTAATCCAGAAATTACGTTTTTTTGTTTTAAAAACGTATTTCCTCTCGGTAAATCAAAAATACGTTTTCTGATATTTACAGTTTTGCCACTAAACTTGTTTTGATCGTAAAATCTTCGTTTTAACTCCGATTTGACCCGTTCAAGTTGCGTTAGGTTTGTATTTGCGAGCTCTACATGTTAGTGTAGCTGTACAGTAGGTTTGAAAATTTTAATTTTTGATCTTATATTAAAGTAATTATTTATCTAAAGGAAATCTTAGAAAATTAATAACTTTCACGTTTTAAATCTGAATTTCGTGATCTTTATGTCTGTGTGATCGTAGTAACGTGTAGAAGAGTTTTACAAACTTTTTATACTGTTTTTCTACTGTTGGTGTGTTGTTCTAACTATGTTTCTTTGTTTTCTTCGTGTATGATTGCTCGGATGATTGTGTGTTGATGTATGATGATCGAGTATAGACGGTGAGCAGTTTCTTGACGATCAGGAGTATTATTTTGAGCCAGACCAGCAGTATCATCAGGAAAGCTCTGATCAAGGCAAGTATAATATGGGACCATCCTTGTTGTTCTATTCACTAAAATTATCATACATATGCATGTGTCTTCCTTGACAACCATAGAGATTATGACTTAGCTATTGATATCTTGTTCCTTATCACCTACGAGTTATGCATTTGGGTAGCTATTGCTAGTGCTTAATTATGAACAATGATCTTATAATATGACTAATGAATCGTGCAACCAACCATTAAGATGATTTAAATACTGTTAAAGGGTGCTAGAGCATTATGTTGTTTTTATGTTGCTCTAGTTTCTCTCCATAAGGACTTATATGTACGTGATCATCCGAGACATACAGTACAGCTGTGAGGGCTATATGGCTCTGGCTTTAGTTGTTTAAAGGACCTTTTTTCTAGCCTGTTAGTGGTTACCTTAAATGGCGTAAGAATGGCTTTCCTTATATGTTGATTAAAAGCTAAATGCAGTCAAACAGTGTCTAGCCTTTTGTGCCTCATGAACCCTGTGTTGTACTTGTTAAGTTCGACATGGACTCACCCTTGCTATTTCCACCATAATAGATGAAGAATATGAAGATGATTATCGTAATGAGTACTAGTCTTGGTGTCAACTAGTCAACCGTGTCCCTGTGTTTGGAGTTTCCGCTGTCGATCTACTATTAGTTGCTACAATTTATTGCATAAGACTTTGTGTTAAATATTTATTTGCTATGTAATAAGCACTGTGATGATACTATGTAATTTGTCTACTTATGTGTGCGACCGTTTCCTGGGGCGCATATGAGTCTTTTATGCATCCTATTTTTATCCTTAAAAATAGGTGTGCTAGATTGGTATCAGAGCCGTGTTGACTGTAGGACGCAAGCCTAGTTAGAGTGGTCGTTATTAGTATCTATGCTTCCCTTATTTCATGCTTATTTCTTTTCACCTTGTTAATTGCTAAATTTTTATGCTTCTTCTATCTCATTCTATTGTGAAAATATATTGATTCTATCTAATCTATGTCAAATTCTCGTAGATGCCTTCTCATCCTCGCATGTCCGCTGCTCAGTACATTGGCCGCTTCAAACCCCAGGAACCCCATGTTGATGGTGACCAAGAGATATCAGATGCTGAATCAAGAGTGGGAGACACTTCAATGGGGAATTCAGTCATGGGATGGACCACGAAGCTTCACATCATGGTTCCTAAAGCTAATGTTTTCTTCCATGACATGCTGACAAGAACTTTAGATAATTCTTACTACGATTGGGAAGCTACGTTGGAGTATCGCTGCAAGGAGTACATTCATCCGTTGATGGACTCTTACTGGGAGACTGAACTATGGGTCAAGACAATGGATCCTACCACTAAGGAGCCTAAGGTGGAGTCAAAGTTTATCACCCGAGTGAGCCGAGCAACTGTAGAAACCAACATGGAAGATGTCGCCTACAATGCGTTTGTTTATTACCATGGTCTTCGCTCAGACAAGATATTGCAGGGTACACTCTGGTATTTTCCCTATCTCTTACATGACAAGGGTGTTTGGACCGTGCCGCTCGCTGATGATTCATCCTTGATCTTACAAGCCACAGTGGGACTAGTTCGTGAGTTGGCCCTTCATGAGACAGATTTGAAGGATGAGTTGCTAAAGGAAAAGGAACATAAAGAGCAAGCTTATAAGGAGATCGATGAACTAAGGGCTGAGCTATGGCATCCCAAGATTTATGAGAGGCTCAATTAAAATTAGGAAGTCCCTATGTAATAGGAACGATATTAGTTTGTGAGTCAAATTGAGTTGTCGAGTATTAGTATGTGGTGTGAACAATTATGTGCTTGATGAATTGTTATTATGATAATGTGTGATTTGGATCTTTGTAATGTGTGCTAGAGCTTTGTGGACATATCTACAAGTTCCATAGTTAAGAATATTAAGTTTGATCATGAATATTAAGTTGGGATCGGGATAAACTTGGTTCTGTCTTTTGCTGATTTTTAGATCAGTCTGGGATGTTTCGGGAATAACTCAAAATCTGTTTGTGAGAAATTTATGAAATTTTACTGGGAATAATTAGGCTTCCGTATCTTTCCAACCCCATGGGAATCATCTTTTTATCTATTATGAGCTAAGAGATATACCTGTTCCAAGTTGGGGTCACTACGTAGTCTGGAATTCTAAAATAGTTTCGATTAAGCTCAGTTTTGACTAATTTATTGACATAATCTAGAAAAGTGTTATTAATAAAAGTCGTAGATAATTTTATAAGCTTTCCAACCATGTAAAGATCACCTTAATTGGACTTCTATAGCTCAAGATATGACAGTTTTACTGAGTCGCTAAAATGAGAATTCGCCCAGAGAATTCAGATTTATTTATCTATGGTATACCTCATCTTGGATAATACCGAGCTTCGTCTTCTGTGCTTTGAAAACAGATGGCAGCCAGAAGCCGTGGTAGAGGTCGTGGAGGTGCTAACCCACCCATTACTATGGAGAAACTTATGAATACACAGAATCAGATGATGCAGATGTTCATGCAGCACCTGCAGAACAACCCCCTGCAGGAGGACCGCCACCTGTTCATGTGAGAGACAAACGTGGTGAATTTTTGAAAGGACGTCCTCTAGTGTTCTCTCATGCTGTTGATCCATTGGAGGCGGATGATTAGGTGCGAGCGATGGAGAAACAGTTGAACATCGCCTAATGTAATGATCTGGAAAAAGTGTTAGATGCATCTAGCCAGTTACAGGTGACAGCTCAAACTTGGTGGGAGTCATATCAAGCTGCACGTCCTGACAATGCTCCTCCTGTCACTTGGAATGAATTTGTTAGAGATTTTAGAGCTCGCCATATTCCTGAAGGTGTAATTGAGCTGAAGCAGGAAGAATTTAGAAATCTCAGGATGGGACAGATGAGTGTCAGTGAGTATCATGACAAGTTCTCGCAGTTGGCTCGCTATGCTCCCAATGAAGTGAGGGAAGATGCAGATAAGCAGCGTCTCTTTCTCTAGAGAATTTATTATGATCTTCGTTTGCAGCTGAAGGGTAATAATTATGACAGCTTCTAGGAACTTGTGAATAAGGCTATTGTGCTGGATAATAAACGTCGAGAGATGTTTAGGAAAAGGAAGATGAAAGGACAAGGTGTTGAGAACAATATTCGCCAACGTACAAATTCTCAGCATGGTCTTCATTCGAAATTCCAAGGACCAGTCAGTCAGTGGAACCGTAATTCAAACCAACAGTGGTCTCAGAATTGGCAGAATAATCAGTTTCAGCAACGACCCCAGTATCAGCAGAACAGATAGTTCCAACAGCAGAGTGGTCAGCAAACTCCACGCCAGGGTAATTCCAACTCTACCCCAATGAAGACCAGTGCACCTAGTACCCCTAATCTGTGTTATCGCTGTGGGGAGCCTGGACACTATGCTAATCATTATCCCAAGAAGCAGAATCAACAGACACCGCAGGGGCAAAGGTCATCAAATACTAGAAAGGTGAATCATGTGTCTACTGAAACAGCACAGACGGAGCCTGAAGTAATGCTTGGTACGTTCAATGTTCATTCTACTCCTGTAACCATTCTTTTTGATTCTGAAGCTTCTCATACCTTTATTTCAAACATTTTTGTTAGAATGCATAGCGTACCCATGCTTGCCATGAAAGAACCTCTCTTAGTAAATTCACCTGGGGGTACCATGCAAACCACTAATCGGTGTCTTCCAGTTAGTATGGTTTTAAGGGGGGTAGAGTTTAAGATAACTCCTATAGTGTTGAGGACATCTAGTATTGATATGATTTTGGGTATGGATTGGATGAAACAAAATCAGACAGTGATTCTGAAAGGTCCTTGTTTGGTTTTGGTAATTGAGTGACAACTTAGGTGGACTAATATGTGGTTATGTGAGATACACAGGTGATTAGTTCACAGGTGATGATGTCATGAAGGAGGCTATTGCACATGAGACATGACATGGAGTCATGTGACCAAGGTGGAGAAGATCAAGATGAGGCTTGGCTTGATGGACCGGTTGCTAGGGTGAAGGACAAGTTATGATGGCTTGGTGCCGAAGGACCGAGGCAACGGTGAAGAGCAAGTGAGTTCAAGATCGATGAACCAATACGGTCACGTGATGATATGAAGTGGATCATATTATTTGTGATAAGGTTGGTGCATGTGTTGCATCAACGTCGAAGGAGATGGAGTGGAATGCGCAAGGCAAAGGTATAACCTAGGGCATTTCCATTTCACCGATCATAGGTGTGTAGAGAAGTTGATGACCGAGTTTAGGATAGATGGCCGTACTATCAAGAGGGGCAAACTTGTTTGCATATCGGTCATCTAGTGCCACTTGAGCGATCTAACTTTGCATACGTGTTAGGATCGAGTGGCAAGGCAAGTTGAGTATCTAACCCTTTGAAAATGTTTGTGAAAAGCTAACACACATGCACATGGTGGTGTACACATGGTGGTGTTGGCACATTTGCAAAGGAGAAGGTGTTGGAGTTGGTGTTGATCAACTTGGAGAAGAGAGAAATGTTTTTCGGTGTTCTCCGGACACTAGGATGGCTCTTAGAGTGGAATACTGCTTTGATCCATTGTGAATTGGATCAAGTGCTTTAGTGGGTTGTGTAGCCCTCTGAATAAGCTTTCCAAAATGTCCAAGATCATCGAAATCGGAGTTCGGAGCTAAAAGTTATCGCCGTTTTACCGAAGAGTGGTCTGTGATCGGACTCGTGACCGGACGCGTCCGATCAGCACCTGCGCGTCCGGTCAGCGCGTCCGGTCAGTGTTTTTCGTGGGCGAAAGTGACCGGACGCTGCAGCGAGTCCGGTCAATGATGACCGGACGTGTCCGGTCGCTTCGGGAGCTTACTGGAACCTCTCTGTTCGCTATTTCGCTGCGACCTGCGCATCCGGTCCCGTTAGTGACCTGCGCATCCGGTCAATACAAGTTTATACGCGTGAAAACTAGCCGTTGGAGCACGCTACTGACCTGCGCATCCGGTCAGTTCGACCGGCGCGAACGGTCAACCCAAAACTTGCCCAGTGAGGGGACTAACGGCTCTATTTCGTTGTGGAGCTATAAATAGATATTGTGGCCGGGAGCTGAGCACACTTTGGCCTTGGTGGCTTATGTGGTAGTGCTTGGAAGCCCTCTAACTCACTCATGCTTGATAGTGTTCATCGGATCGAGTGAGAGAGTGATTCTAGTGTGTTGCATCGTGAGGATTGCATCGAGTGGCACTAGGTGATCATGTTGCAAGCCGGTGGTGCTTGTTACTTTTGGAGGTTGCCACCTCCTAGACAGCTTTGGTGGCTTGCAACTCCGTTGAAGCACGCGTGGAGATTGTGCGTGACTCTAGAGGAGAATTTGTGAGGGGGATTGTGCTCACCCCGCGGGGATCTCGAAGAGCAACTCTAGTAAAGCTCGTGGCTTGGAGGATCCCCATCTTGAGAGTGGATGTGCGGCACCCGCTGAGGGTTTGACTCTTGATAGTCAATTAGCTCGTGATCCATCAAGTGGGTGTATCGCCACAACGGGGACTAGCTTCATGGCAACTAAGTGAACCTCAGTGAAAAAACGCCAGGACAACATTGTGTACATCTTCTCGGTGGTTTGCTTTCGATTCACAAGCTTGTATTTACATTCATATACTTGTGATTGTGTAGTTGCTCTTGTAACTAGTTTGCTTGTGTAGTTAGCTAGTTACCTTCTTGCTTGTGTAGCATAGAAGTAGCTCACGTTGCGTGGCTAATTTGGTTTGTGTAACCTTGTTAGTCATATTGCTTAGTTTGTGTAGCTAAATAATTTGCACTCTCTAGTTTGGCATTAGTTGCCTTGCTATTGAGCATTGCTAGTGAGCATAGGTGGCTTCGTGCTTTTGCTTACTAGAATTGTGTAGGAGCTCCCCGGCTTTGCTAAAGTACTAGTGCATAAGTTTGTATGACCTTGCTCTACAATTGTTTAGGAGAGCTCTTGCTGAGGAAATCACCTTAGTTACATAATTAGGATCTTTGTGAGGTGCTTGTGAACTTAGATAGAGGGGTGTAGTCTTGGCTAGACCGATAGTTTTAATTCCGCATTTGTTTCGGTTTGCCGACGCGATTAATTTTAGAAAGGACTATTCACCCCCCTCTAGTCCACCATCTCGGCCCTTCAATTGGTATCGGAGCCCGGTCTCTCATTTGTGGTCTTCACCGACCCGAGAGGATGGCAAAATATGGACTAGATGTTGATTGTCCTCACATGTTTGATGGCACACACTTTGCACGGTGGAAAAATTGGATGATATGCAATTTTAAGTTTATTTGCCCTCAAATGTGGTGGATGGTAGATGTAGGCTTTTCTCATGTGTTGGATGAAGATAATCTAACTCAAGCACAAGAGAAATGTCTAGATCTTGACATCCAAGCTACTTACATCATGTATAGATCTTTGGATGATAGCATCTTTGGTAAGATCATGGACCTTAAATCCGCTCATGAGATATGGGCCTATCTCAATGAAAAGTATGGAGCTATCACCGATGATGACGATGATGTCAAGCCCAAGGAGGTTGCACATGATGATGTTGAGCATGACCACAACACGATGGTTGTGGAGGATTGCTCCACCTCATGGTCAAGTGATGATGATGATCGATCTACCACAAGTTCACTTGACAAGGATGGTGATGATGCATCAAGTGTTGCAAGTGATGTTTCTACCCCAAGCACACTTGATGGTGACAACGTTGGTTCATGCTCGGGCCTTGATGATGCTACTACAAGCCCATTCACTAAATCACATTGCTTCATGTCACTAGGTGACACAAAGGTATCAAATGATAATGTGATTGATCATGTTGATTCATATGATGAGCTTGTAGTAGACTTGCTAGCATGAACATGTCTTTAGAAAATGAGAAAGTAAAACCATGAAATTGGAAAATGAAAACTCATTTCTAAAAACCACATGTGAACAACAAAAGCATCTACTTTATGTTACTACTTGTTCACATGAGGATCTAAAATTGGCTCATGAGGAACTTAGTGTTGCTCATGATAATTTGGTACAAGAATATGCTTCTCTCTTTAAGATGTTATTAAAGAAAATTAAAATTAATGAGAGCTCATCACATGGATCAAATGATCAATTGCAAAATGTGACTAACCCATGTAATGTAGGGAGAAAGCATGTATCCACCTCTTGTGATGACTTATTAGATATGCCATGTTCTTCACATATATATGCTTGTTCTACTTCTATGTCTTGTGAGACTAACATTTTGAAGGAGAACAATGAGCTCAAAAGTGAAGTGAAGAAATTGAGCAACAAGTTAGAGAGGTGCTACAACTCAAAAGTCACCTTTGAGCATATGTTGAAAACTCAAAGAAACTTTGGTGATAAGAGTGGCCTTGGTTTCAACGAGAGCAAGAAGAATATGACCAAAGGGGAAAAGAAAAGAGAAAGGAAGATGAAGAAGCTAGCTCGAGAGAAGCTCTCTCATTTCATGTGCTACCGATGCCATGAAGTGGGTCATTTTCACCAAACATGCCCCAACTTAGAGAAGCTCAAGTTGAAGAAAGAAGAAGAAAGGCTCAAACGCAAGTGCTTCAAGTGCCATACATGGGGTCACTACACCTCAATGTGCCCAAGCAAGAAACTAGTGAAGCAACAATAAGAGCCTCAACCAAAGCCACACGCTGAGCATGAGAAGAAGCAAAAGAAAACAAGAAGGGGTGGAAGAGGAAGGCATCCAATGCAAATCCAAGATACCAAGATGATGAGCAAGAATCAAATTGAGAAAAGAAATTTGGCTCACATCAAGTGCTTCAAGTGTGAAGATATGGGACACTTTGCCTCGGGGTGTCCTACCAAGCTTGAGAAGAATGCTCAAGCAACTCATGAGAGGCAAGACAATGAAGAGCATCACATGAGCAAGGAAGAGAAGGCTCAACCAAAGAGAAGATGCTATTCATGCCGGGAAAGGGGACACATGGCTCATTCATGTCCCCTAGGAAATAATTCTAAGCCTAGTTCAATTAATTATACTAACATACTTAGAAAGGATGGCAATGGTACCTCATTGGTTGGAATTGCAAAACATCCCTCTACCCATACTAAGGCTTTGCCTAAGTATGTTGCTCCTAACTTGAGAGGACCCAAACTTGTTTGGGTACCATCAAAAAGTGGATGATTATTTGTAGGTACCATCGGCATTGGAGGTTTGATTCATTTGGATTCATATTGGTAATTATATGTTGAATCAAGTTTTAAAGCTTAGTGCATATTCTATCCCAATGCCAAGTCAAAATAAGTGGAGTCCAAATGCTACAGCATACAAGTGCAACATTCAAGATTGTGGTGATTTATTGGATATATTTGATGGCTTGCAAATATTTGAGTTGGAGCTTGCTAAAAGGATGATCATGTGATAACCAAGGTATATCTCTAGTTGATCATTTTATTTGGGTGCATATGAGTTGATTGAATTGGATATATATGCAATGTTGCTCGCTATGAGATGATTGAATGGATTAAATGCCTAGAAATCAAATTTGGATTGACTTGTGTTGGATAAATTCATGAGATAACATTTAGTAAGTGGATTGAATGAATATATGTCTTATGAAAGTGTTCAAACAAGTTAGTTTCAAGTTTGATTCAATTTAGTGAAGTATATCTCAATGTATTGAAATCTGTCCATTATTGAAAATCTGAGCTAGCTGAGATCAAGTCTGAGTTTGAGTGACCAAATCATATTGGATTGGCTTAAAATTTGGTATGCATGCTCTACACTTATGATATGAGATGCTGTATAAATTTCATGATAATTGGATGAGAAATGCTATGGTTTTAGAGCACATCTTGTCAGCTATAGTGCAGCAGTTTTCAGCATGTAGCAGTGGTGGAAGATTTGAAATCTAGTAGCAATCTAGAAGTCCAATGAAGCTCAAATTTTTACAGTTGCTAGATGACTTAGTAATTCACATCTCCATTAAATTTTGTGGCATTTGGACCTGTACATTGGGAGATATGAATTATTCTTTGAAGGGTACAGAATCTGCCAGAAAAGTGACAATTATTGGATTGATCTAGAGTCACTTTAAGTGAAAGGTCCTGAAGTTGGAGACATATTTATAAGTGTTCGAGGCACCTAAGTTTGGTTTTGAATTGATCTAGAAGCATGACAAGAAATGCGTACAAGGGCATTGATTGTGGAATGTACTTAGTGTACAAATTTGGTACTCAAATTTGAAAATAATGATCAAACTTAAGATGAAGATGAGGTTCAAGTTCTAGTAATGATTGGAGATCATTTGGTAGAAAGAAAAGGACTTAAAGAATAATTCAAGGTTACTCATCAAGTTAAGTCCATAGATCAATCAATCAAAGGCAATTCAAGTAAGTGTCAAGGATGATTCTTTGGAGAGAGGTCACTTCTCCTTGCTGAAGGGGCTTGCCACCCATGGGTGGGTAAATCGAGCACTGGCTTGGAAGGCTAACATGGAAGTGATGAATTCAAGGGACATTTGAGATGCTTAATTGAAGCAATCAATAGGGTTGATCAAGAAAAGCAAGCAACACCTAAAAGAGAGCTAGTCATGGTTATAAAATTAGTATCATAAGTACTTCTCTAATGCAAGCATTGATCAAAGAGAAAAAGCAAGACAACCACAACAAGAGATAATGCACTTGATTATTAGTGGTTCTCATTTCATATGGGTGAAGAATGGATTTCTCTATAATGATTGGTCTTCACCAAGCTTATAAATTGGACTTCACATTGCTATTGGAGTAATGAATTGGAATCTATGTGACTATCCTCTACTCCAACATAACAAAGGTATCATTGCAATGTGCATGATCATTTCATCCCTTACTAGTATGCGATTAGTGCATATAGTGCATGCTTACTAGGATCATGCATAAAAATGAAATGTTTAAATTCATAGCCTACCACTATTGCTTGAATTGTTTAAATGATCTAGTGGTATATGTATGAATTTGTTCATGAGCTAGTGAACCCAAGTACTTGATCTACTTTGGATTGCTAACAAGTGACAAGTACAACATTGGCAAGACAACCCTTATTATGAGGAGTGAAGAAACTTGTCATTGGATCAAACCGGACTTAGAATCCTAGGCAAATCAACTTAGTTCAAGTCATACTAGAAGCTCATGACAATGATATGGGTACAAGCACAAGACAACAATGCAAATGAATATCTAGGGTGTTTCAAATGGTATCTAGACTCAAAATATTTCTTCAATTGGTATTTACAAGTGGTGTCTAGATCATGATCTACAAGTGATATCCTACAAGTGGTACTCATAAAGATAGCAAATGTTCAAGAAAAGATCATATTGACAAATCCTACAAGTGGTTCCATGATAGAGGATTCTTCAAATTGGTATCACCCACTTATTCGTGGTATTTCTACACATGATATCATTTATACAAGACGGTGGTTCCACAAGTGATGCTCAACTTTAAGTGATCATCAAATGAAGAAAGTTCTCTCACACAAAAGAGCTCAAGATTATCAAGTGAATGACCCATGCTATGACATAGGGGGAGGAGCCCCACCTAATGGTATCAAGGTCAAAGATCCTAAGTGGTATCTCAAGAGCAACATACAAGTAATGTCATTCTAACATATGCGGTGATGTCCATCAATAACGCAATATTCAAGTCTCAACCATCTACCCCAATGCAAGCCTTTGCATCAATGAGAAGTACACCCTTTATGGAAATTGATGACAAAGGGGGAGAAGTTGGAACAAAGATATGTCAATACACCAAGAGAGAGAGGTTTGGGAAGAGATTGAACAAAGATATCATGAGAAGATGAGTTTGGACATGGAGATGGACAAAGAGGGAGCAACATTGAAGAAATGAGAAGGATCAAAATTCTTAGACAAAAGAAGCACACAAGTAGGGGGAGCAAGCTCATGAACATTGTTTGGTTGCATTTGATATGTGCATATTCATGTGCTTGCTTGCATTGCATAAGTTTTATATCTAATATGCATGCTTGTGTGTTGTATGCTAGTTATAGAACTTGAATGATGATATGATAACTAGCATGCATAGGATGATAGCTAGACTTGTGTTTATCATAAAAAACTAGAACCTTGCTTATAATGTTGATCTCACGGGGTTTCTAGTATTTTTGATGTCTAGCTACTCATGATGCTAAGGATGATGGTAAACTTGTGATTTTCAAATGATATCGAGCTATCAAATGGTATCGAACTACAAAGGTTTATTCTATACACCTTAGCATCACTTAGTAGTGCTAACCCTCCCACAAATTTCATATTTATGCATATGTGCAAGCTTGAAACCAAACCATTTAAGCACATATGTAGGGAGAGTTATCACTACCAAGTCAGATTTTATGGTGCTTATCCAAATCCTAACATAGAGCTTAAATGTTGAATAAGTGGCATAAAGTCCAAAAGAACTTAATTTTCATATCTTTGTAGAGCTGTCATCAATTACCAAAAAGGGAGAGATTGAAAGGTTCTTGTTTGGTTTTGGTAATTAAGTGACAACTTAGGTGGACTAATATGTGGTTATGTGAGATACATAGGTGATTAGTCCACAGGTGATGGTGTCATGAAGGAGGCTATTGCACATGAGACATGACATGGAGTCATGTGATCAAGGTGGAGAAGATCAAGATGAGGCTTGGCTTGATGGACCGGTTGCTAGGGTGAAGGACAAGTTATGATGGCTTGGTGCCGAAGGACCAAGGCAACGGTGAAGAGCAAGTGAAGTCAAGATCGATGAACCAATACGGTCACGTAATGATATGAAGTGGATCATATCATTTGTGATATGGTTGGTGCATGTGTTGCATCAACGTCGAAGGAGATGGAGTGGAATGCGCAAGGCAAAGGTATAACCTAGGGCATTTCCATTTCACCGGTCATAGGTGTGTAGAGAAGTTGATGATCGGGTTTAGGATAGATGGCCGTACTATCAAGAGGGGCAAACTTGTTTGCATATCGGTCATCTAGTACCACTTGAGCGATCTAACTTTGCATACGTGTTAGGATCGAGTGGCGAGGCAAGTTGAGTATCTAACCCTTTGAAAATGTTTGTGAAAAGCTAACACACATGCACATGGTGGTGTACACATGGTGGTGTTGGCACATTTGCAAAGGAGAAGGTGTTGCAGTTGGTGTTGATCAACTTGGAGAAGAGAGAAATGTTTTTCGGTGTTCTTCGGACACTAGGATGGCTCTTAGAGTGGAATACTGCTTTGATCCATTGTGAATTAGATCAAGTGCTTTAGTGGGTTGTGTAGCCCTCTGAATAAGCTTTTCAAAATGTCCAAGATCATCGAAATCAGAGTTCAGAGCTAAGAGTTATCGCCGTTTTACCAAAGAGTGGTCTGTGACCGGACTCGTGACCGGACGCGTCCGGTCAGCGCATCCGGTCAGTGTTTTTCGCGGGCGAAAGTGACCGGACGCTGCAGCGAGTCCGGTCAGTGATGACTGGACGTGTCCGGTCGCTTCGGGAGCTTACTGGAACCTCTCTGTTCGCTGTTTCGCTACGACCTGCGCGTCCGGTCCCGTTAGTGACCTGTGTGTCCGGTCAATACAAGTTTATACGCGCGAAAACTAGTCATTGGAGCACGCTACTGACCTGCGCGTCCGGTCAGTTCGACCGGCGCGTACGGTCGGCCCGAAACTTGCCCAGTGAGGGGACGAACGGCTCTATTTCGTTGTGGAGCTATAAATAGATATTGTGGCCGGCCATGGCCGGCAGCTGAGCACACTTTGGCCTTGGTGGCTTATGTGGTAGTGCTTGGAAGCCCTCTAACTCACTCATGCTTGATAGTGTTCATCGGATCGAGTGAGAGAGCGATTCTAGTGCGTTGCATCGTGAGGATTGTATCGAGTGGCACTAGGTGATCGTGTTGCAAGCCGGTGGTTCTTGTTACTCTTGGAGGTTGCCACCTCCTAGACGGCTTGGTGGCTTGCGACTCCGTTGAAGCACGTGTGGAGATTGTGCGTGGCTCCGGAGGAGAATTTGTGAGAGGGATTGTGCTCACCCCGCGGGGATCGCGAAGAGCAACTCTAGTAAAGCTCATGGCTTGGAGGAACCCCATCTTGAGAGTGGATGTGCGGCACCCGCTGAGGGTTTGAATCTTGATAGTCAATTAGCTCGTGATCCTTCAAGTGGGTGTATCGCCACAACGGGGACTAGCTTGGTGGCAACCAAGTGAACCTCAGTGAAAAACCGTCGTGTCAACATTGTGTACATCTTCTCGGTGGTTTGCTTTCGATTCACAAGCTTGTATTTACATTCATATACTTGTGCTTGTGTAGTTGCTCTTATAACTAGTTTGCTTGTGTAGTTAGCTAGTTACCTTCTTGCTTGTGTAGCATAGAAGTAGCTCCCGTTGCGTGGCTAATTTGGTTTGTGTAACCTTGTTAGTCATATTGCTTAGTTTGTGTAGCTAAATAATTTGCGCTCTCTAGTTTGGCATTAGTTGCCTTGCTATTGAGCTTTGCTAGTGAGCATAGGTGGCTTCGTGCTTTTGCTTACTAGAATTGTGTAGGAGCTCCCCGGCTTTGCTAAAGTACTAGTGCATAAGTTTGTGTGACCTTGCTCTAGAATTGTTTAGGAGAGCTCTTGCTAAGAAAAGCATCTTAGTTACATAATTAGGATCTTTGTGAGGTGCTTGTGAACTTAGATAGAGGGGTGTAGTCTTGGCTAGACCGATAGTTTTAATTCCGCATTTGTTTCGGTTTGCCGACGCGATTAATTTTAGAAAGGACTATTCACCCCCCTCTAGTCCGCCATCTCGGCCCTTCAGATTCAGTGTCAGCAGAAGGTAGTAGTTGTGAATGCACCTAATGGGGAGAAAATCAGTGTGGATGTAGCAGTGCAGAAGCAACCAACAGCCATAGTGAATCAGCTTGATGAAGATGCTAGTAAAGAGAATCCAGTTATCGGTGATTTTCCAGATGTTTTTCTAGATGATTTGCCAGGTATGCCACCTAATTGAGGCATTGAATTTCTTATTGAATTATTACCTGGAACTGCATCCATAGCTAAATGACCATATAGAATGGGAGTAGATGAATTAGAAGAACTTAAGAAATAAATTAAGGAATTACAAGATAAATGTTTTATTCGTCCTAGTTCGTCACCTTAGGGTGCACCAGTTATCTTTGTGAATAAGAAAGATGGTGGTCAGAGAATGTGTGTTGATTATCGGTCACTTAATGAAGTAACTATCAAGAATAAATATCCTTTGTCCAGAATTGATGACTTATTTGACCAGTTGAGAGGTGCTTGTGTGTTCTCTAAGATTGATTTGCGTTCTGGTTATCATCAACTGAAGATTCGTGCCTCTGATATTCCAAAGACAGCTTTTACTACGAGGTATGGTTTGTATGAGTATACTGTTATGTCATTTGGTTTGACCAATGCACCTGCCTACTTTATGTACATGATGAATAAGGTGTTCATGGAGTATCTTGATAAGTTTGTGGTGGTATTTATTGATGATATATTGGTATTTTCCAAGACGGAGAAAGAGCATGCTGAACATC
Organism: Saccharum hybrid cultivar R570; assembly: GCA_038087645.1. NCBI lineage: Eukaryota > Viridiplantae > Streptophyta > Magnoliopsida > Poales > Poaceae > Saccharum > Saccharum hybrid cultivar. Next base: position 1,905,376 of record JAQSUU010000579.1, on the reverse strand, counting down.
TGAGGTTGGTATTGCAGAAACTTAGAGAGCATAAACTGTATGCTAAGCGAAGTAAGTGTGAGTTTTGGTTGAAGGAAGTCTCTTTTCTTGGTCATATTGTCTCTAATGGTGGAATATCAGTAGATCCAGGCAAGGTAAAGGATGTATTGAATTGGGTTTATCTGGATATTACAGACGGTTCATTGAGGGGTTTTCTAAACTTGCTAAACATATGACATCTCTGTTAGAGAAGAATGCCAAGTTTGTATGGTCTGATAAATGTCAAGCTAGTTTTGAAGAATTGAAGAAGAGATTGACTACAGCACCTGTCTTGGTATTGCCAGATTGAAGTAAGAAGTTCTCTATTTATTGTGATGCTTCTCGTCAAGGTTTGGGGTGTGTTCTTATGCAAGAAGGTAGAGTTGTTGCCTATGCATCTAGGCAGTTGAGAAAGCATGAGCTGAATTATCCTACTCATGATTTGGAGTTAGCAGCTGTTGTTCATGCTTTGAAGATTTGGAGACACTATTTGATTGGGCATAAGAGTGATATATACACCGATCATAAGAGTTTGAAGTATATTTTCACTCAGTCTGATCTGAAGTTGAGGCAACATAGATGGTTGGAGTTGATCAAGGATTATGATATAGAGATACACTATCATCCTGGTAAAGCCAATGTTGTAGCTGATGCTCTTAGCAGGAAGAGTTATGCTAATGAGATGCAAATGTTGTCCATGACAAGTGAGTTGTGTGCTGAATTTGAATATATGAATTTGGAAATGGTTGCTAATACAATGGAATTGGTGATAGAACCTACATTAGAGCAAGAATTATACAAAGGTCAGTTGAAGGATGAGAAACTAAAGAAGATAGCGGAGGATATAGTGATTGGTAAGTCACCAGGGTTTCGAATGGATGATAATAGGATTTTGTGGTTTGGAAAGAGGCTGTGTGTACCTGAGGATCAGGCTATTAGGCAGGCAATCCTTCGTGAAGCTCATGAGTCAGCTTATTCTATTCATCCTGGAAGTACTAAGATGTATCTGGATCTCAAACAGAAGTATTGGTGGTTGGAGTGAAAGCTGAGCATCAGAGACCAGCTAGATTACTGCAACCAATGAAGATTCCTGAATGGAAGTGGGAGGAAGTTGGTATGGACTTTATAGTGGGGTTACCTCGTACTCAGAGAGGTTATGATTCTATTTGGGTGATAGTAGATCGGTTGACTAAAGTTGCTCATTTCATACCGGTTAAAACTAAGTACACTGGGGAACAATTAGCTATATTATATATGGAGAAGATCGTGTGTTTGCATGGAGTTCCAAAGAAGATTGTGTCTGATCGAGGTTCGCAGTTTACGTCACACTTTTGGAAGGCTGTACATGAATCTTTAGGGACAAAGTTAAATTTTAGTATAGCATATCATCCACAGACAGATGGGCAGACTGAAAGGACCAACTAGATACTAGAAGACATGTTGAGAGCTTGTGCATTGCAATATGGAACTAGTTGGGATAAGAGTTTGCCTTATGCAGAATTCTCTTACAACAATAGTTATCAACAAAGTCTTAAGATGGCACCGTTTGAAGCTTTGTATGGACGTAAGTGTAGAACTCCATTGTTTTGGGATCAGATGGGTGAGTCTCAGGTATTTGGAACAGATGTTCTTAGAAACGCAGAGGATCAAGTGCGAGTGATTCGTGAGAATTTGAGAGTGGCACAATCTCGTCAGAAGAGTTATGCTGACAACCGGAGAAGGGATTTAGTTTTTGAGGTAGGTGATTATGTCTATTTGAAGGTGTCACCAATGAGAAGTGTGAAGAGGTTTAACATGAAAGGCAAGTTAGCACCAAGGTATGTTGGGCCATTTAAAGTTATCGATAGGCGTGGTGAAGTTGCTTACCAATTAGAGTTGCCTGAGAATTTGTCTAGGGTACATGATGTGTTTCATGTTTCTCAACTTAAGAAGTGTTTACGTGTGCCTGAGGAGCAAATACCTTTGGATGAATTGACTGTTAAGGAGGATCTTACATATGAAGAGTTTCCGATTAAGATTTTAGAAACTGCTGAAAGAGTTACTCGAAGTTGGGTTATTAAGATGTGCAAAGTTCAGTGGAATCGATATTCAGAGGCAGAGGCAACTTGGGAAAGAGAGGATGAATTGAGAAAATCATATCCACAGTTATTTGAGTAAGCAGTCCAATCTCGAGGACAATATTCTTTTAAGAGGGGTAGAATTTGTAACACCCAAAAATTTTAAAAATTTTGAATTGGATAAAATTTGAAGTTAAAGGAGATTTAGTTATGAGTTTAAATAATTTAGATAATATTTAATGGGGATTAAAATTTAAAATATTAGGTGGAATATGGGTGATGCATTCATGTTGTTGCATTTGTTTTATTGTGTGGTGTGGTTTTGGTTTTTATTTGATTTGAATTCAAAATCTATTTTAAAATGGCTTTGGAAACAAATTTAAATGAGAAAAGAAAAGAAAAAGGAAAAAGAAACCTTACTTGTGCAGTTGGTGGCTTGGAGGCCTGCCTGCCCCTTCTTTCCCTCGCGGTTGGGCCGAGCGGAGTCGAGCCATTCCCTCTGTTTCTCTTCCGCGCTCGCGTGGGCCGGCCCAGGAGCCGCCGCTACCACGCGTTTTCTCTTCTGTGTCGCTGACGAGCGGACCGCACATGTCAGCCACGCCCCTTCTTCCTCTCGTCGTGACTGAGCCGGAGACGAACACCACCGCAACCGAAACCAACCGAGTACCCCGGGATCTCCTGCCCGAAAACATTGTTGTGGAGTTATAAAAGGATAGCCGCGTGTTCCCTCATCCCTTTTTCCATCTAAATCCCGAGCCAAATCACGTGAAACCGAGCGTAGGAGGTTGGAAACACTAGGATTAGCTATTGCTCGTCGTCGGGGCTTGCGGGTTGAATTGAGCCTTTCTTCTTCATTTTGGTGAGTTCGCCATCCCCTTCTCTTCCTCCCCATGCTCTTCTTTAGGTTTGTGGTGCTTTGAATCGCGAGTTTGAGGAGCTCCAGTGAGCCGGCAATGGCGTCGCCGCCTTCCCGAGCCGTATTCCATCCTCGATCCGTCGTAGTTTTCCTAAACCGCGTAGAAGTGTTCGCGTTGATATTCTCGTTCGATTGGTGTTGGTTGTGGGTCGAGTAGTGGTCAGGAATGGGGAAGCCGAAGCTCTCCGGCGAGTTTTGGGGGCCGGCCATGGCGGCCACCGGCCGGCACTGGAGAAGGTGACCGCGCGCTCTCTCTCTCTTTCAGCTGAAAGTGATGGCAGCCGTCCGATCTTAGATCTAGGGTCGAGATTAGAAGATACCCCTTCGCGGGTAAAATTGTTAAAGAGCCCCTGCACTTTTACTTATTAGAACCCGCGGTCCTTGGCGTAATCCAGAAATTACGTTTCTTTGTTTTAAAAACGTATTTCCTCTCGGTAAATGAAAAATACGTTTTCTGACATTTACAGTTTTGCCACTAAACTTGTTTTGATCGTGAAATCTTCGTTTTAACTCCAATTTGACCCGTTCAAGTTGCGTTAGGTTCGTATTTGCGAGCTCTACATGTTAGTGTAGCTGTACAGTAGGTTTGAAAATTTCAATTTTCGAGCTTATATTAAAGTAATTATTTATCTAAAGAAAATCTTAGAAAATTCATAACTTTCACGTTTTAAATCCGAATTTCGTGATCTTTACGTCTGTGTGATCGTAGTAACGTGTAGAAGAGTTTCACAAAATTTTTATACTGTTTTGCTACTGTTGGTGTACTGTTCTAACTATGTTTCTTTGTTTGCTTCGTGTATGATTGCTCGGATGATTATGTGTTGATGTTTGATGATCGAGTATAGATGGTGAGCAGTTTCTTGACGATTAGAAGTATTATTTTGAGCTAGACCAGCAGTATCATTAGAAAAGCTCTGATCAAGGCAAGTATAACATGGGACCATCCTTGTTGTCCTATTCACTGAAATTATCATACATATGCATGTGTCTTCCTTGACAACCATAGAGATTATAACTTAGCTATTGATATCTTGTTCCTTGTCACCTACGGGTTATGCATTTGGGTAGCTATTGCTAGTGCTTAATTATGAACAATGATCTTATAATATGACTAATGAATTGTGCAACCAACCATTAAGATGATTTAAATACTATTAAAGGGTGCAAGAGCATTATGTTGTTTTTATGTTGCTCTAGTTTCTCTCCATAAGGACTTATTTGTACGTGATCATCCGGGACATACAGTACAGCTGTGAGGGCTATATGGCTCTAGCTTTAGTTGTTTAAAGGACATTTTCTAGCTTGTTAGTGGTTACCTTAAATGACGCAAGAATGGCTTGTCACGTTGGGTGTAGGACAGCCTCTAGTCTATGAGTATAGCCGAGAAGGAATTATGCTATTTGAAAAGGGGTTCCTACATCTACCTGCCGAGTGAATCTAACGGCCCTAACTTGTTAAACGAACCTTTAAGTGGCTTTATATGATTTTCGGTGTTTTGGGGAGTCGCGAACCCATGCATTTGGAAGTCATGACTCACAGTGAAAGTGTACACCTCTGCGTAGAGTTAAAAACTGGTATACTAGCCGTGCTCACGGATACGAGCGGCCTTGGAACATCTACAGATAGATGATCACTATTGTTATGTCATGCTTAATTACTGTTGTTATTATTATGCTCATGTTAATGCTATTCATTATCCTTATTACAATTGATCATTGATTCATTAATGGGAAGTGAAATATCTTGATGCTACTCAATTGCTAAATATATGATGATTAAAAGCTAAATGCAGTCAAACAGTGTCTAGCCTTTTGTGCCTCATGAACCCTGTGTTGTACTTGTTGAGTTCGACATGGACTCACCGTTGCTATTTCCACCATAACAGATGAAGAATATGAAGATGATTATCGTAATGAGTACTAGTCTTGGTGTCAACCAGTCAACCGTGTCCCTGTGTTTGGAGTTTCCGTTAGAGATCTACTATTAGTTGCTACAATTTATTGCATAAGGCTTTGTGTTAAATATTTATTTGCTATGTAATAAGTACTGTGATGATACTATGTAATTTGTCTACTTATGTGTGAGACCGTTTCCTGGGGCGCACATGAGTCTTTTATGCATCCTATTTTTGCCCTTAAAAATATGTGTGACAAACACATCCAATTTGTTGTGCTTAGTGTGGTTGTTTTTCTTCTGTTGAGCTCATTGTGGTAGTTAATTCCGGATGCTACACCTCTAGTTGTAAGGTTTTTGGGCTCCGTTTTTCCCCTTAAGGCCATGACTCTCTTTTTTCTTCTAATAAAATTAGTGGCAAAACTTTTGCCGTCCTTTCGAAATAAAAAAAAACAGCCAATTCGAGGGGGCAACGTCATAGCGACAAACAAAACATGAAAACATGTAGAAATATGATTGCAACATTTTTTTTACAGAGGACCTGTAACAGATTAAGCTTTGCTGCTAATGCTAAGCTCTTCTTTGGTAAAGATGAGCCAAATTTCAATTGATTTCTCTTCCTGTGGAAAAGATGAAAAACAGGGTGCAAATTGAATTAGTAAATAATGATGGACTCGAGTTGGAGAAAATTGAAATAGTAAAATTTTGTCAATAACATAATATCGGCACAATCTTCAACTAAATCAATGCAGACTAATTTACATAATTTATTCTCCTTAAAAGAGGCCCAGATGCAGGAAAGTAGTGTTCCTGTTGCAATGGAAAGGTTGTGGAGTATGAGTATAAGCCCACCTAAAAAAACTAAAGCGTCTTAAAATTTGTAATATGGAGGGAGTACCAAAATTAAAATGATGAGAAAGCTGGTCACCATATTCTACGATGGAAAGAAACCGGCTCCCTTACCTGATGCTGATGGAGACTGATGCCTGGTGCGAGAATGACGGCAAATTACCCACGAACCACTAGTTAGGCATCTAGCGGCTGTGCAGTAACTGGATGACTGCCGCCCTTCTATTTAGATACACAAGATACTGTATGTTCAACGGCTTCACAACGTTGTTATAAAATAGAGAGGAGTCTTTAATTTTATTATCATGTCACATTGCAGTCACTATCATCGTCAGTCTGATCAATTATGAGACTTTTCCATATATCGTTTAAAGATAAATTAAGGGAAAGTCAACACAGTTCATAGCGAAGCTATGCTAAGCTAAAAAAAGCTTTCATTCAGCTGAATGTTTATGTAGGACTAAGAGGATCAAATTGGCGTCATCAGGATTCTATTCTTTAACCATTCCTCCCCACTAGAGAGATTATTGCATATGCAGCATTCATGTTTCCTTTTTCTTAATTATAACATAATTGTACTCAAGAGTCGGCTCCAATTTATAGATTATCTTGACATGTTGCCATACCAAAATATATCAAAATAAATATCTTCTCGAGATTTGAGATTAAAATAAATGAGCCATCCAAAATGCATGGTTCCTCGATGATGCTTACTTAATTAATGGCCTGCAATAATCTACGTATTACACACACAGTTTTGGTTTGTTTGTTCATGGGCTTTGGAGGATAAGATCAGCTTTGCTGCTATTGCTAAGCTCTTCTTTGGTAAAATGAGCCAAATTTCAATTGATTTCTCTTCCTGTGGAAAAGATGAAAAACAGGGTGCAAATTGAATTAGTAAATAATGATGGAATCGAGTTGGTGAAAATTGAAATAGTAAAATCTGTCAATAACATAATATCGATGGCACAATCTTCAACTAAATCAACGCAGACTAATTTACGTAATTTATTCTCCTTAAAGGAGGCCCAGATGCAGGAAAGTAGTGTTCCTGTTGCAATGGGAAGGTTGTGGAGTATGAGTATATGCCCACCTAAAAAAACTAAAGCGTCTTAAAATTTGTAATATGGAGGGAGTACCAAAATTAAAATGATGAGAAAGCTGGTCATCGTATTCTAGGGTGGAAAGAAACCGGCTCTCTTACATGATGCTGATGGAGACAGATGCCTGGTGCGAGAATGACGGCAAATTACCCACGAACCACTGGTTAGGCGTCTAGCGGCTGTGCAGTAACTGGATGACTGCCGCCCTTCTATTTAGATACAGAAGATACTGTATGATCTACGGCTTCACAACGTTGTTATAAAATAGAGAGGAGTCTTTAATTTTATTATCATGTCACATTGCAGTCACTATCATCGTCAGTCTGATCAATTATGAGACTTTTCTATGTATAGTTTAAAGATAAATTAAGGGAAAGTCAACACAGTTCATAGCGAAGCTTTGCTAAGCTAATAAAAGCTTTCATTCAGCTGAATGTTTATGTAGGACTAAGAGGATCAAATTGGCGTCATCAAGTTTCTATTCTTTGATTATATACCACCACTTGAGAGATTACTGCATATGCAGCATCCATGTTTCCTTTTTCTTAATTATAACATAATTGTACTCAAGAGTCGCTCCAATTTATAGACTATCTTGACATGTTGCCATACCAAGACATATCAAAATAAATATCTTCTCGAGATTTGAGATTAAAACAAATGAGCCATCCAAAATGGTTCCTCGATGATCCTTTCACAATTAATGGCCTCCAATAATCTACGTATTACACACTCAGTTTTGGTTTGTTTGTTCATGGGCTTTGGAGGATAAGATCTCAGTGTTTGTGCGTTAGGAATAATATGAATAGTAGTTATTGTAATGTTTTCACTGTCTACATATGAATAAGCACTTTCAAAGAAAAGAAGTTTTGTTGCCCTCCTTTTCTTTTAAAATAAATCAACCTCTAGTATTGTGTTGACAACTAAAATATGATCAGGAGAGTTGAAGATGGGCTTGAAAATCAAATATATACTTGAAAATAATCAAATTTTGTCAAATTTGAAAAAAAACACATGGAAAATCAGTCCAGGGCGGTTTTGGCAGCCTGTAATTTGAGGTTCTCTCTTTTTAGAAACTTCTCTGATCTCATGGGAAACTTGTAGATTGCGTGTGCAATAGGTTTCCTACTGTGATAATTCACCCTTTACTATTTACATGAGAGGTTCACAACCGATTGAGAGACCTATCTATCTAATTGATCAAAGACTAATCTTTTCCAAATCATAGCTCTTCCAACCCCCTTGCTATCCACCACTTTTCTTGATGAGATTTCTCAGTGTTCTAGGTGACATTGCCAGTCCATGACTAGTCTTCCTTGTGAGGTGTTCACGGGTGTTTCGAGTGAAGAACGGACATCAAATAGGCCTGCTAACTTGTTGGTCGACTTTGCCGCTTGGACCTCCCTCAACCGCGTATCTCCACTGGGTGTGGCCTATACCACTATAGATAGTTCGGTGTGCATAGTACTCTAGTGCTGGACGGTATTGTCACCACATATTCACCTTGGGTTCCAGCTGTGTTGTTGATGGTCCAGTGAGCGCAATTTAGCTACAGCCAGATGGTTCAGTCAGCTCGTTTTCACAGAGTATTCCAGCGCCGCATTCTTGTTTATGTAGTAAGTTTAGGTTATGCTTGGTTTGAGGATGAGATGGATGGGATGGCTCCATCCTAGCTAGTTTTTTTGGGTTGGGATGGTCCCAGCATGGTGTTTGGTTGGAGAGGCCTTGAGTCATCCTAGTTCTGTGTTTGGATAGAGGGACGGTGAGGAGGAATACATCTTGTTGTTTGTGATACGTTAGGTAGGTCCCTCATGTCATACTCAACAATCTTCTTCTTTCTCTCTCCCAGCCTAGCTCGTCGACGCCCCAACCCCGTCACATGCGGCCCCATCTTCCGGGGTCACGGCCACATATGCCGCCAGCCCGGCCCCATCTACTGCCGCACCGACCGTGTCTCATGCTGCCCTAGTGCCGCCACCTCTCAGCCCAGCCTCTACCCACACTGCCGCATCCGATGCCGGGGCTGAGCCGCGTGAGCTCAGCCGCAACAGGGCCATGGCCATGATGCCAGGGTCAAGGCTGCACGCCCACGTCCCCCGTCCAGCCCGTAGCTGCGGCCTTGCTCGAGGCCAGCCCTCGCCATAGCTGTGGGCTCGGCCGAGCCTGATCCCATCTAGTGTCGTCCAGCATGTAGCCATAGCTTTGCCCAATCCAGCCCTGTCTAGCGTGCAGCCTCGCCTGATACTGACGATTGCGAGCACACACGAATGGAAAAGAGACAGCATCGAGAGGGGGGTGAATGCGTACCACTGATTTTTGGGTACAGTGTTATCCCCAAATCTGTGAGAATATGCGATCTGATTATAAATCAATTGGTTATGGTGGAACCTGCCCACATGAATTCAAGTCCTCGACTTAGCACAAGTGCTCGCATTTTCTGGATTTATCCAGGATTTAACGGTGCTTTGCTTTCAGTGGCAGGCGTTGTCCCCGTCAATGTTAGGCGCCTGTGGTGACTTCGTGAATCTCGAGATCTACCGACTTAGTCCTTCAGAGGTGCTCATAGGGGTAGAATTTGCGTATGTGTGTTCATAGTGATGAGTGTGTGTGCGTGTTGTAGGTATCAACATTGTACTGTGTAATTCTAAAAAAACTAAGACCCCTAACCAAACATTGAGATAAAGTGGGATGGGATATCGTACTTTGTCTCTGTCCCGCCCCAAAACCAAACACAACCTTAGTTTCTCCACCGACCGTGTTTTTTATTGACCTACGATTGACATGTGCTAGCACTTTGGTTTTTGGGCGTCTTTTGCCCCAATAGTGTCAATTTGATTATACCTGTAAAAACATAACATAATACACACTACTACAAAAAGACCTGATTCATAAAGGTACATATTTTTAAGCGTTCTCTCAGACTAATCTCGATGAAGAATTTCATGATATTGTTTTCAAGACTGACACATTATGTAAAATGAAATGAAACATAGATGAAACATCCATCCTCAATGCATAATTTCATTATATAGTTTCATAGACATTTAATTTCATGACTCATATAAAGTTAGTAATCATGCCAAGAGCCACTTCGTCTCCCTCTTCTTTAAAATGTTTCCATGTCAATAGAAAATTGTCTATGTGGCAACCCATTAAATACAATAGAAACATCTCACTGAGACTAGCCTCAATAAATGGCTAGGCTGGCCCAAGCGAACATTCACCTTTGCAAACCATTTATAGAGGTGGGCATCCTAAGAGACTACCCCTCTAAATCGACTACTAATAATAGTGTCAGACATAGTAAGAAGACTGCCTATATAGATGGCTAGTATTAGACATGTGGTTCCTAATGGTGCCTCATCTGGAAATCAATTAATTAGAGATGGTACTTTTAGGAGACCCGACCCGCCTCTGTCACACCCATTTTTAAGGACAAAAATAGGATGCATAAAAGACTCATGTGCGCCCCAGGAAACAGTCGCACACATAAGTTGACAAATTACAAAGTATCATCACAGTGCTTATTACATAACGAATAAATATTTAAGACATGGTCTTGAACGATAGGTAATAATAACTAATAGTAATTCTTCAGCGGAAACTCCACACAGGGACACGGTTGACTGGTTGACACCAAGACTAGTACTCATTCCGATAATCTTCCTCTATATCTTCATCTGTTATGGTGGAAATAGCAAGGGTGAGTCCATGTCGAACTCAACAAATATAACACAGGGTTCATGAGGCTCAAAAAGGCTAGACATTGTTTAACTGCGTTTAGCTTTTAATCATATATTAGCAATTGAGTAGCATCAAGATAAACCGCTTCCCATTAAAGAACCAATGATCAATTGTAATAAGGATAATGAATAGCATTAACATGAGCAAATAATAATCAATAATAATTAAGCATGATATAACAGTTATGATCAACTATTCCATAAGAATCCCCAAGGCCGCTCGTATCCGTGAGCACGGTTAGTATACCAGTTTTTTAACTCTGCGCAGAGGTGTACACTTTCACTGTGAGTCATGATTTCCAAATGAGTGGGGAGATCAAGCCCAAACACCCGAGAACCATATAAAGCCACTCAAAAGTTCGTCTAACAAGTTAGGGCCATTAGATTCACTCGGCAGGCAGATGTAGAACCCCCCTTCCCTGTGGCACAACAACCGCAGCCTATACACACTAGGCCAGGGGCTCGCACTACACCCAACGTGGCAAGCCATTCTTACGCCATTTAAGGTAACCTCTAACAAGCTAGAAAAGGTCTCTTGAACAACTAAAGCCAGAGCCATATAGCCCTCACAGCTGTACTGTATATCCCGGTTATCACTTACAGATAAGTTCTTATGGAGAGAAACCAGAGCATCAAAATAATACACATGCTCTAGCCCCCTTTTAACAGTAATAAAATCATCTTAATAGTTGATTGCTTAATCCATTAATTAAATTACAAGATCATTGTTCTTAGTTTAAGCACTAGCAGTAGCTACCCATATGCATTCCCAAGGTTGACGAGGAATCAAGATAACAATCATTAAGTTATAATCTCTAAGGTTGTCAAGGTAAGCACATGCATATGTATGACAATTCAATGTATAGGTAACAAGGATAGTCCTATGTTATACTTGCCTTGATCAAAGCTTTCCAAGTGATACTGCTGACTTGGCTCAAAGTAATACTCCGAATCGTCCAGATACTGCTCACCTTCTATACTCGATCATCAATCAACAACACACATGCATCCAATCAAACAAACACGAAGAAAATAAAGAGATACTATTAGAACAGTACACCAACAGTAGCAAAACAGTAATACAAAGTTTATAAAACTCTTCTACACGTTTCTACGATCACACAGACGCAAAGATCACCAAATTCGGAGTTAAAACGTGAAAGTTATGAATTTTCTAAGATTTCCTATAGATAAATAAATACTTAATTATAAACTCGAAAAATAAATTATCAAAACTAACTGTACAACTACACTAACATGTAGAGCTCGCAAATACGAACCTAACGCAACTTGAACGGATCAAATCAGAGTTAAAATGAAGATTTTATGACCAAAACAATTCTAGTGGCAAAACTGTAATTATCTGAAAACGTATTTTTGATTTACCCGGGAGAGAATACGCTTTCCAAACACGAAAACGTACTTTCAGTTTTACGCTACGGACCGCGGGTTGATTACGAAAAAGCTGAGGGTCTCTTTAACAAATTTACCCCGCGAAGGGGTAAGTTCTAATCTTAGCCGTTGATCCGAGATCGGACGGCTGCTAATCGATTCAAGCGAGAGAGAGAAAAGAGACCGGCCATCTACAGTACATCCGGCCGGTGGCCACCATGGCCGCCGCCATGAACTCGCCGGAGAGCTTCAGCCCTACCTTTTCCGACCACAACTCGCCCTGCCACCAACACAAATCGAAAGAGGAAGTAAACTCGAACTCATCTATGCGGTTTAGTAGCGCTACGACGACCCGATGAGAGAACACGGCTCGAGGATGAACGGCGGCGCCATTGTCGGTCACGGTGAGCTCCAATCCCGCGATACAAAGCACAAAAACTCAAAATAAGAGCATTGGGAGGGAGAGGAGAAGATGACAAACTCACCCAAGCGAAGAAATTGACCTCCAATCCACCCGAAACTCCCCAACCGTTCAACCGCCGACCTTCAACAACCTCAAACCCTAGAACTCGATTTCACGTGGTGGAACTCGCGGTTTAGAGGAAAAACGGAAAGAGGAGGGTCACGGCTTCACTTTTATAGCTCCACTGCGTCGTGTTCGGTTAGGAGATCCCGGTTAATTTGGCAAGGATCGGTGGCGGCAAAGTCCGGCTCGGTCACGAACATGATGAAGAAGACGAGACCGACAAGTGGGGTCCAGTGGTCAGCGAAGCAAGGAGGGAGAGGGCGCGGCTGCCGCGGCTCTGGGCCGGCCCACGCGGTCGCGAGCGTGGAGAAGCAGGCTCGGACCGACGGCCCAAAGGAAGAGGGAGAGAAAGCGGGCCGGTTCGGTTGGGCTTCCAGGCCGCCAGGGAGAAGGTAAGTTGTTTTATATATTTTTTTCTTCTTTCTTTTCTTCATTTATTCACTTCTATATATATATTTTCCAAAACCGAATCAATTAAAATAAAACAAATATAACCACACCACAAAATAAAATAAATGCAACAGCATGAATGCATCACCAAATAGTTTTTAAAATTTTAATTTGCCCTTAATTGTTATCTAACTTATTTGAAATTCATTATTCCTAAAGTTTAGAATTTTTGGGTGTTACAGCCTCTAAAAATAGTTGTCTCAAAAATAATTCATAGCTACGATACGGGACAAAGACAAACTTTGTACTAAAACCATAGGGCTCCACACAATCTAAAAGTTCATATTAGCAAGTTTTTTTATTCAAAACCATTGAAAGTCAAAAAAATTGATTTCATGTTCTCATATTTTGAAATTTAAAATTTTTGAATAACCTCAGATGTTGACATGGTTTGTACTAAAGTTGTAGATCTCAATGTGATCTACAAATTTAAAGTGAAAAGTTTTATATCAATTTAAAGTTGTTTGGAGTCCCAAATGTTCATTTAAGATCTCAGATTTTGAAATATAAGTTTTTCAAACAAATTTGGATGTTGATGTGATGTATACTAAAATTGCATTGCTCGATGTGATCTACAACTTTGTAGCTAACAATTTTTTATTTAAAATTGTTTAGAAACCAAAATATGTATTTTTAAATTATCAGATTTTGAGATTGAAAATCTTTTTTTTTCAAATGTTCTTGGATGGAGACACGTCTTTACCAAAATTATAGTGCTTGACATGATAAGAGCATCTCCAAGAGTTTCCAAAACCTTCTCCCAATCTTGATTTTTTGGCAAGATTGGGAACAAATGCTCTCCAATAACTCCTTATCTCAACTTCCAACCTTTTTGCACTTGGGAAAATTGATCCAATCACTTAGAAATATGCGTGCACCTAACGATCGGCTAAGGTGGAAGGACGTGGGGAAGAGTATGGAGTAATGATAGGGTTCCCAATGCAAATGTACAAAAGAGAAAGAGTACAAAAATAGTTGAGGTAATTTGGAAGTAGTGTAGGATTCCTGATGCAAAATTATCTTCTCTATATCGTGTAAGACTGAGATTTTGAAAATGGTTGGAGGAACCCAACTCCAACATATGTGCTCCCAACATCTTTTAGCTACATGGAAAGCTCATTGATTTAGTAATTGTTTTTTTAGAAACTTTTGGAGATGCTCGAAAAAATTAGGGTTGGATTTTATTTTGTCATTTGAAAAATTGTTTAGGACCAAAATATTCACTATAAAATTTATAAAAGCTAGTATAAAATGATAGGATCATATTTCTAGTCACAAGTAGTGTAGTGTATTTGTAAGGAAATGATGAGTGAAGCAAGAGGTCATAGCCTCATAGGTGGGCTACTCTGAGACATTGGCATTTCTTAATCGATTTATAGAGATGGTATGGCGGACCACCTTTGCAAATAACCTATTAACAGAGATTATTTGGCATAGGTGGTCGCAACGTCCGCCTCAGTAAATCCAAAATACCCGCCTCAGAAAACTCTTATTACAGTAATGACAGATAAAACTCTAGTAGTTTGGGTACTTGGCACCACAAAGGTGTGAGGGCGGCAACCCAATGCTATAGCGTGAGGAAGGCAAAAACTGCTGATACAGTTTATACTGTTATCTTTCAGTACCGCATTTGAAGTTTATTTGGCAGATGATCCATGCGCCTCATATAAAAATACAGAAAGTATCGGTTTGTATGCATGCGAATATGCGATGGACAAGAATGCATCATCATCAGATTATTGGTGCACTACACATCTCACATGACAAACTAATATCTTGACCTCATCACCAGATTGTGGAAATAATATTTTCGTTAATATTTTGACTACTCTCCCGTCCTAAAAACAGTACAATTCTTGCATGGCACCCCGAGTCATACCATTTTTTTGTTTGATTAAGTTTGTATAAAAAAGTATCGATATTTATGATAAAAAATGTTATTAAATTTATCATGAATTACATTTTTGATAGTATACCTATCTTATGTTGTAAATGTCGATACTTTTGTTTTCTACCTTCTTGGCTAAATTTTAAGAAAAACTGACAAGGATAGAAGAACTAGAATCGGGTCCTTTTCGGTATATTAGGTATAGCGCAGGCTGGCCCTTCCCGCGACGACATTTTCAGTATATTATTATGAGGCCAGTTGGGCGCACGCTCTCACATGTGAGGCCCCATATTTGTTTTGGTTTTTGCATCTTCTATATAAACCCTGTGTTTTGGCCGCATAGAGCGTGAGCCTGCGGTAGCAGAAACAAGGCGTGTACACAGTATAGCTAGCTAGCACCATGGCGTGTGAGGGCTTGGTGGACTGGAGGGGGAAACCCATCAACACAAAGGTTCATGGTGGAGTCCGAGCTGCATGGTATCTTTATTGTGAGTTTATCTGACTGGGCCTCCGGTTACATGTAAAAATTAAATGGAGACTATCAACACAGCATAGTTTGATTGGTTTATCTTTGTGTCTGATTATGTTCAGAGTATTATTTTTTTTGAAATTATGTTCAGAGAGTATTATTATTAATAATGTATACATATTCATGGTTGTGCTTTGTGTTTTGTTTTCGTTTTGTACAGTTCTCATTGTAGTGAATTTCTTGGTGCACGTGCCAAACCTTCAGAACATGACAACATATCTGCGTGGAGTAATGCATATGGGAGTATCTGATGCTTCAACCACACTAACCAACTTCATTGGTGCCATGTGTGGATTTGCTCTATTGGGAGGTTTCCTCTCGGACTCCTACATCACCTGCTCCAGAATTATGCTACTCTCTGTGCCACTAGTGATTTTGGTATTTTCCATCATCTTCTGTTTTTGCTACTATGTTTAACAGTATTGGTGGAAACAATATGTCCATTTAAGGTGTATAAGTTTATTATTAGATTAGGATCTTCTTATAATTTTAATTAAATAAATTAGTGTGTGTATGTATAGTCCGTACATGAGGCTTCCCAACCATGTGGACTACTGCTACTTAGCACGATAGCTTACAAGTGGATCATATAATTATACACATGGAACAAAGAAGTATGGCATTTTTTTCCTGGGAAGTCAGCAAGAGGTTTGCTGAGAATTTTATTAAAAGAAAAGGAGAAAAAACAATATACAATAAAAAAAGGTTCTGGGACGGCGGTAGACACGCGACTAGAGAGTAGGTCAGGGGTGGCAAAATCAATCCCCATCTCTTCCAAGATGTAGCTCTTTTTTTTTGTAGTTGTCTATGTCAATCTTCTTTTAATTTAAATCAAGTTGACAAAAAAATCGGCATCTATATAACGCCAAATTCGTTTCATAACTCCACTATTGAATATCTCTTCTAGTATTTGGTATCGTAGACGCTAATATTTCTTGTATAAATTTGGCCAAAGTTATTACACTAGTTTGACTAGGCAAAAATCTAAAATGCATAAAGTTTTGGAACGGAGAGAGAGTAGAACTCTATCACACCTTATAGAGCAGCAACGTTTAGGCGTCCTTTCTCGCCAATTATTTCCAGTCTTCAAGATTAACAAAAATGACGCTATTCCTGTTCTGGTGTTAACTAAGCATCCATGCATGCATTTTTCGAAGGGCTACGGATTGCTCACTCTGCAATCCCACTTCCCTTCGCTCCACCCGGCGCCCTGTAACTCCGAAGCAGCGGACGCAAGCAACTGCACGCAGGTGGACGGCTGGAGGTCCACGCTGCTCTACATAGCCCTGTACATCATCGCGCTCGGAGAGGGCGTCATGCGCGCCTGCATACCTGCGCTTGGTTCCGATCAGTTCGACGGCGACAACCCCACGGAGGCCCGGCAGCAGTCGAGCTTCTTCAACTGGTTCACCTTCTGCCTCTCCATCGGCGCCGTCGCCGGCCTGATCCTCATCGTGTGGCTCGAGGACACCAAAGGATGGGACGTCGGATTTGGCCTCAGCACCCTCCTGATTCTCATCGCTTTGCTGGTCTCTGCCGCTGGCCTCCCTTTGTACCGGAATCGTGTTCCTCAGGGCAGCGCCCTAACCCGAGTCCTCCAGGTTGGTTGTATATGCTGTATTCTCATGCATGCAAATATCAGACTCGTCT
This sequence comes from Saccharum hybrid cultivar R570, assembly GCA_038087645.1. Classification (NCBI taxonomy): domain Eukaryota; kingdom Viridiplantae; phylum Streptophyta; class Magnoliopsida; order Poales; family Poaceae; genus Saccharum; species Saccharum hybrid cultivar. The sequence continues at coordinate 1,888,362 of JAQSUU010000579.1, read as the reverse complement.
TTGTTGATACTGTCTAGTTTCTCCTAGGTTTTTGTTGTGGCATTCAAAAACAGGAAGCTCGGGCTACCTGAGAAGATGGAGGAAACACAGCAAAATAGCTATGGAGTGGATTCTCAAGAAGTACCATGTCCTACTACTAATGACAGTCTAAAGTAAGTAATTTGTGAGCAAATTAAGTCTACGCATGCACATCTCTAAATTTTCCATGGTGTACATGCACGGTTACCAGATTTCTGGACAAAGCCTGTGCGAACACCAACCCCGGGGGAGATGGACCTTGGTCAGTCTGCAGCGCGGCAAAAGTAGGGGAGACCAAGGTAGTTCTACGCATGCTTCCACTCGTCTTCAGCTCAACGGTGGCGCACGTATCGAGCCCACTGCTAGTCGCGTTCACCGTCCAGCAGGGCATGACGACGAACACGAAGCTGGGAAAGGTGCACGTCTACCCCGCGATGCTCTTCATCATCCCGTCCATCTTCCAGACGCTGATGCTGGTGGCCTACGACCGGCTCCTGGTGCCGCTACTGCGGCGGCGCACGGGGTACATGCATGGGAGGGATCACGCAGCTGCAACGCGTCGCCGTGGGCTTCCTGGCTACGTCCGTCGCCCCGGCCGTTGCGGCGGTCGTCGAGAGGAAGAGGAAGGACACGGTGGCCGCTGGCGGACAGATCTCCCTCTTCTGGCTCGCACCGCAGTTCTTCCTGATCGGCGTGGCGGACACCACCTCTTTCGTGGGGTTGCTCGAGTTCTTCACCGGCGAGGCGCCTGACGGCATGAAGTCCATCGGCGTGGCGTTCTTCTGGTGCCACCTCGGGATGGCCTCGCTGCTGGGCACGCTGCTGGTGAGGCTGGTGAACAGGGTCACCCACAGCGGTAGTGTCCCTGGGTGGCTCGAGGGGAAGAACCTCAACAGCAGCCACCTTGACCTATTCTACTGGGTTGTCACAGGTGTGTCATTTCTTGGCTGGCTCAACTATCTCTACTGGGCCAAGAGGTACAAGTACCGACAGGATCCACGGATTTCCACCAAGGCCGCCCCCGATGAGGACGACTCATCTATGCCTTGAACTTGAAGCATGGGTACGGTGAACCGTGAATACTGCTCTTCCCTCTCAAAGTGATCTATATGTATCGCCTATTAGTTCACTGTCTGTATCATGACTCATGAGTTCCAAGGCAAGACCATCAATGTGCTGTGTGCCGTGTTTGTCTTAGGCTATCCGCACTCATCATCCTCTATATCCATCCTATAAAAGGAATATTCCATCTTAGTCACCACAAAATATACAGTTTTCCCGCATCCATTCATCATCTATATCATCATCTATCCACTGTGGGGCCCACTTGTCACTTTATCTAAATATATTCATGTGACATCTTGTTTTGAAGTATTTATTGAAACGAATTTAATGGTGCAAGCGAAATTTAATTTAGTTTTTTGTTTTAAGAGTTATAGCATTTTTTCATAGTTGAAAACATGGGACCCACCAATGATTCTCCCTGCCAATGCAAGCGCAGACGCGCGCTGTCGTTGCAGTCTGTCGCATGGTGGGGCCGGTAGCCGGTACCGTGCGTCCGCCATCCGCTGGAAATAGCGCACGAGAGCACATGGCGTACAGGATACCAGATCCCGCTGCAGCTGAAATTCACGCTATATCATTCTCGCTGTCACTTTACCGGAACTTTTACCGTTCCCAGTGCAGTCGGTCTTAGTACTACCTACCAGTACTGTAAAACCGATTTTTTTGGAGGCGTCTCTATTTTTATTTTCAGCCACACGGTTGCTATTTCTCCTACACGAGTGGCTCCTTGTGAACATCTGCGTCAACCGCAGCTTCACCCGGCTACACTAGGCACAGGGGCTCGTCGTAACGTAAACATCGATGTGAACTCCAGTTTCGTCATGATACCCTTAGCAAAAGGGCTTGCCATCGACTTCAGCTTCGCGTCGCCACCACGCTCCGCTGGAGATTTTGTTGTTCTGGCCATGGCATCATTTTATCGACGTCAGGCCCAGTTTAGAATTTGGCCTATAGTAACCCACGTGCATATTATGAGATATTGTGGAGGGTTTAGTCCCACCTTAATTATATATAGTGGATTAGACCAACGTATAATGCTTTTAGAGTTCATCCCACCGTCCCTGGATTAATCCTTTTACGCGAAGCGAGGACGAAAGCACAAGTTGGATGGTGGTAGAAGTGGTTCGCTCTGCATGTAGAGTGGATCTGAGCTATTTAGACTCTAGGGTGTTATAAATGGTATCAGAACTGACCTTCATGGCTATGAGCGCATGAGGGTCAGGGGCGCGGACATGTGGCTCATTGCGCGTGCCGACACGGGATGCATGGTCGTGTGTACTAAGAGAGAATGTTCCTGGTCATCGTTTGCCCGGTTGTGGGTATATTGGGCTGACGAGGACGTCGGGCCCTTTGAGGGGGTGTATGTCACATTCGGCCAAATTTAGAATTTGGACCGTAGTGTCCCATTTGCACTTCTAGAGTCCATCCCACCATCTCTGGATTAATCCTTTTACGCGAAGCGAGGACGAATGCGTAAGTGGGACGATGGTAGGAGTGGTTCCCTCTGCGTGTAGAGTGGATCTGAGCTATTTGGACTCTGGGGCGTTACAAATGGTATCAAAACTGACCTTCATGGCCACGAGCGCGTGAGGGTCAGGGGCCGGACATGTGGCTTGCCGGCACGGGGCGCACAGTCGTGTGTACTAAGAGGGAACGTTCCAGGTCATCGTTTGCCCGGTTGTGGGTATGTTGGGCCGATGAGGACGTCGGGCCCTTTGTGGGGGTGTATGTCACATCCGGCCCAGTTTAGAATTTGGACCGTAGTGTCCTATTTGCATGTTATGAGATATTGTGGAGGGTTTAGTCCCACCTTATTTGTTTAGGGTGGGATAGACCAACATATAAGGCTTCTAGAGTCCATCCCACCATCCCCGGGTTAATCCTTTTCCACGAAGCGAAGACGAAAGCGTAAGTGGGATGGTGGTAGGTGCGGTTCGCTCTGCATGTAGAGTGGATCTGACCCGTTTGGACTCTAGGGCATTACAACCAACTTTGGTGGCATCGACTTCTTTGCCAATATTTTGGTGAGGGGCTTTATCACTGACTTCGGCGTGAACAACTTCGCATGAGCCAATTTTTTGTCAAGGAGCTTCGCCATCGGCATCGGTGTCAACTCCAACTTCGCCCCACTTCCTTCAGCCCGAGGGCTTGCTGTCATCATTAGCATCAACTATAGCTTCGGCATCTTTCTCGGCTCAATTGGCTTTCCCCTCTACTTTAATTTGACGATGACTTCGGCAACGCCTCACCATCTCGCCCAGCTTAAGAGGCTTGCTGCCCATCTACTTTGACGATAAATTCGCCAACGCATCATCATCTCGCATGACTGAAAAGATAAGATTTGTCATAGCAGAAAACAATTACCTGTGGTAGATTCGCCAACGCATCATCATCTCGCATGACTGAAAAGATAAGATTTGTCATAGCTGAAAACAATTATAAGTTGATAGAAGTTACATTTTAGGAATATACAAAATACAATTTAAGTAGTGTTGATTATCCTCCTAAATTTTTTCACCAGCCAGTTTCTATTGCGCCAACCTGAGCTATATTACTTCAGCGTGGCCAGCGCCCCGATGCCCGGACGCTAGCCCCCGTTCAGACATCCGTGCCCGCGCCCACCTATTGTGCCCGTCCCGCCTGCCGCACATGCTACTAAGCCTTTAGTCCCACCTTATTTGTTTAGGGTGGGATAGACCAACATATAAGGCTTCTAGAGTCCATCCCACCATCCCCGGGTTAATCCTTTTCTACGAAGCGAAGACGAAAGCGTAAGTGGGATGGTGGTAGGTGCGGTTCGCTCTGCATGTAGAGTGGATCTGACCCGTTTGGACTCTAGGGCATTACAACCAACTTTGGTGGCATCGACTTCTTTGCCAATATTTTGGTGAGGGGCTTTATCACTGACTTCGGCGTGATCAACTTCGCATGAGCCAATTTTTTGTCAAGGAGCTTCGCCATCGGCATCGGTGTCAACTCCAACTTCGCCCCACTTCCTTCAGCCCGAGGGCTTGCTGTCATCATTAGCATCAACTATAGCTTCGGCATCTTTCTCGGCTCAATTGGCTTTCCCCTCTACTTTAATTTGACGATGACTTCGGCAACGCCTCACCATCTCGCCCAGCTTAAGAGGCTTGCTGCCCATCTACTTTGACGATAAATTCGCCAACGCATCATCATCTCGCATGACTGAAAAGATAAGATTTGTCATAGCTGAAAACAATTACCTGTGGTAGATTCGCCAACGCATCATCATCTCGCATGACTGAAAAGATAAGATTTGTCATAGCTGAAAACAATTATAAGTTGATAGAAGTTACATTTTAGGAATATACAAAATACAATTTAAGTAGTGTTGATTATCCTCCTAAATTTTTTCACCAGCCAGTTTCTATTGCGCCAACCTGAGCTATATTACTTCAGCGTGGCCAGCGCCCCGATGCCCGGACGCTAGCCCCCGTTCAGACATCCGTGCCCGCGCCCACCTATTGTGCCCGTCCCGCCTGCCGCACATGCTACTAAGCCTGCCCCTCCTTTTACAAAAAAAACCTGCCCCACCTGCCCCGTATGCAACTACTGCCCGCATGCAACTCTACGTATGCACGTCCTACATACAACTGCTGCGTCTGCACATCCGCTCCTGCATGCTAGTGCGCCTACGCATGCAGTTGTGCGCCTCGAGCCTGCTGATGCGCATGCAGGTGGGCAGGGGCGGATTTGCGGCCCAGGCCTGTAGGGCACAGGCCCTAGTCATCGGCCCACTAACTGTACATAACCCATGTATTTTTTTTCAGCCCAATACTGAAGGCCCAAGAGCAAAGCAAGGGCATGCAGCAGTCATTCAAGCGTCAGGCCCTACCTCCGACGCTGAATTGTTGTTTCATATCCCTCCAACTCCGCTCGCATTCGCACCCGTCGCGACTCGAGAAGGCGAGGTCGCGCCGCCGCCCATCGCTGCCTGACTGCTCCCGCCTCCCGGGATTCCACCCGGCGCCCGTCAGGCTCGTGCCGCCGTGCGCCCGTGCCAGCGTGGTGCGCAGCCGCACAGGCAGCACCGGAGCAGGGCGCCGCGCCGACCGCTGGCTGCCCCAGCCAGAATGGCCCCAGCCCTCGATCCCTTCTGTTCTGACCCAGTGACCGACGGCTGCTCCTGGTATGCCTATTGCCTAATTAGTTTCTGTACTAATTTATTTTCAGTTTCAAACTTTCAATATTTCAATGTGGATACTGGATTGGGAATTTGGGATTGATTAATTCAATGATTCGCGTTGGGTTTACCAATTTACAGAATCTCCACAACGAAGAGGCCAAGGACATTGCAATCATATTTCACCCCTGCTCCTCAGCGTGTTGCTCAAGATCAAGAGACAACTCAAGTCCCACCTTCAGCTCCATCTTCAGCTCCAGATAGAGAAAAAACCCAAACCCAAGATGCTAGTGTTGCACAAGATCAGGGGACTGCAGTCACTGCAGAAGCACAAGATGCTCCATCTTTAGGTACAGAACACACAACAGTCGGAACTGAAGCTAGTGTTGCCAGGGCACAAGATGGTGCTACTGAGCAAGATTCCAATCATGTCCTTGCTCCTGAAGATATTATTGCAGATCCTAGGCTTCGGAAACCAATTGAGGAAATGCATCCAAACATTAGAGATGATGCAAAAAGAGAGTATGTCTTGTTAGGTCCATGCCAACCAAAAGGTCATAACTATCCAGTAAGGAAGATATATGGCAAGAATAGGAGGTTCATTGATAAGTGGTTCACAAATCGTGCTTGGTTGGAATATAGTATTTCTAAGGATGCTGCTTTTTGCTTCTATTGTTACCTTTTTAAACCTTTCACAGTCGAAAAATATGGTAGCGAATCCTTTTCAAAAAATGGGTTCACTAACTGGAAGGATGGACCACAATTATTTGATGATCATGCTAATTCTATTGCTCACAATAAGGCAAGAAAGGATTATGAGTCTTACAAAAATCAGCGACAAACTGTGACACATGTAATGGCTACGGGAAGCAAGAAGGAGGAACAAGAGTATAAAGGTCGTTTGATCATTATTTTGGGAGTTGTAAGATTTCTTTTGTTGCAAGCACATGCATTTCGTGGTCATGATGAGTCCTCTACATCAAGAAACAAGGGAAACTTTCTAGTGATACTAGATTGGTATAAGAAAAGGGATGAAAGTGCTACACAATTACTCAATACTGCTGCTAAGAACCATACAATGACATCACATATAATTCAAAAAGACCAATGCAAAACTTGTGGAGACCTAACTGTGAAGGCAAAGCATACCCAATGACGATATTTTACAACATTTTCAAGAATTGAAGTCTCGTTTGATGAAGTTACCTAGTACAGTTCGTTATAATGGTATGCTACATTCAGATTATAAATGTATGTTTAGCACTTAATCTTTTTTATGACCTTTTCATTTATATTTTGATCTTATTTATATGCAGATCTTGACGATGCGATGGAAGAGGCGAATGCACCACGTCACTAGACAATATGTGTTTTTTTTCATCTCATCATGTGTACCGTACAATATTCTTAGCTTCTTAGAGGCCCTAGTCTTGAGTAAAAGCTGGCTCCGCCACTGCAGGTGGGGACCGCTACGCCCGCGGGGACCGCATTTGCATGTGCTTGCATTCTAGTTCTGCTAATGTTGCAACATGAAACCACTTCTGCTAATGTTGCAACATGAAACCACTTTTGCAGCATATGTTTGAAACAGATGTAACATTTACAAACATACGTTTGTAACATATGTGTATAGCAACTACAACATCAAGATACACACATTTGCATCGTACGTCTCAAACAAATGAAACATTTTGAATAGACGTTTGCAACATATGCAACATTGCAACATATGCAACATCCTGATGAAACACTTTCAACGTAGGTTTGAAACAAGTGAAACATTTGTAACATACACTTGAAACATACATATATAGCCACTGCAACATATGCAATATCCATATAAAGCATTTGCAACATATGTTTGAAACGGCTTAAACATTTGAAACATACACTTGCAACATATATGTATAGCCATTGCAACATATGCAATACCAGATCTACTTTTGCAACATCCAGATGAAACAAATACAACATACATCTGAAACCATGAAACATATGGTTGCAACATATGCCCATCTACTTGTTGTTGTTCAATGGAGGCTAGTTGACGCGATGCGTGACACGAGCAGGGCGCGAGGCACGGACGGCGATGCATGGGCGGGGTGCGCGGTGTGAGGCGCACGCAGCGCGAGGCAGGTCTGGTGTTACCGTGCGAGGCGCAGGTGCAAGAGCGCACGACACAGGGTGAGAGGCACGAGGCATGGGTGGGGTGCGCGGCGCGAGGCGGGTCCGGTGTGACTGTGCAAGACGTGAGTTTTTTTTTTCAAGGAAAGGGCGAGGCGCAAGGTGCAGAGGCGCACGGCGTGAGGCGCGACGCGGCGCGAGGCGGGTCCGTCCCATCCAGACGTCCTGATAGGAGCAATACTATGGGTGATTAATAGCAGAGCACTGGAGCCGTGATCGATTTCCATATATAAATTGCACTAATTCCAGCACGAAGCTGAGCTGTTCGCATCTCGTTTGCTTAGGACTTGAAAAGCGCGAGTAGTAGTATAGTAGTCAGTAGAGTAGTCCATTTCCATAAAAAATTCGTCCCTGCTTTTTGCAGTCACTCTCACCGTCGAAACCCTCGGCTTCGTCGCCGACGCCAAGTAAGATGGCCGAGGAGGCCACCACCGACGCCGTGAGGGACGAGGCCTTACTCTCCGTTCGCCTACTCGCCAGTCTCAGCATGGACAAGAACCTCGCCTTCTCGCCGGTTTCTTTCCACGCCGTCCTCTCCCTCCTCGCCACCGGCGCCTCGGGAGCCATGCGTGAGTCCAGATCGTTGGCTTCCTAGTCCTGCGGGCGTCGAGGCACACCGCACACGCTCTACTCGCCTCCAAAGTGGCCCTCCGTCGCCCTGGTAACCCGCGACGGCGTGGACGGCGGAGATCGGCGGGCCGACGTCCGGTGCGCCACGGGCGTCTGGGTTGACGCTTCGCTCTGCCTCAACCCGGCCTTCGCCGCCATGGCCGCTGCCACGCACAAGGCCGACGTGCTGTCAGCCGCCTTGCAGGACATGCCCGAGGAGACGAGCTGAGGGCCCAGATCAACGAATGGGTCGCGAGCAAGACCGGCGACCTCGTCAAGGACATCCTCCCGAGGCGGGAGCTGGAGCGCACCGCGCTTCGTCTCGTCGTCCTCGCCAGCGTGGTGCATTTCAGTGGCCACTGGTACGAGGCCTTCTCTCCGGAACTCGCCGTGGACGGCACGTTCTACGTCGACGCTGCGTCGGACCGTGCCGTCCGTGTGCCCTTCATGACGGGGAGCGATGAGCACCAGCTCTTGAAGATCGGCGTCCACCCTGGCTTGAAAGTCCTAAGCATGGCTACCGCGGTGGATGCTAACTCCCTAACAACAGCGACGGCCTGCTGGACCTCGTAGGCGCGCTCAGCACCAGCCCGGCCAAGCTCCTGCGCGCATCAGTCACTACTGCAGACTGCGGCTTTGCCTAGCGCCTGAGACGCTAGGCAAAGGCCGAATTGCGCTCGGCCAAGGCTTTGCCGAGCGCAACGCTCGGCAAAGGGCTCCCGGCAATGAAATGCTCGGCAAAGCCTTCTTTGCCGAGCGTTTTTTATCGGGCGCTCGGCAAAGCCTTTGCCGAGCGCCTAAGCGGCACTCGGCAAAGAAAAGCGACGGTCACGGCGGTAGTCACGGTGTGACGTTTTCTTTGCCGAGCGCCTCCAATAAGACGCTCGGCAAAGAGCAAACTGATTTTTTTAAAAAAATTCTTTGCCTAGCGCCTCCAGTCTGGCGCTCGGCAAAGAGCAAACTGATTTTTTTAAAAAAAATTCTTTGCCTAGCGCTTCTATCCTGGCGCTCGGCAAAGAGCACACTGATTTTTTTTTTAAATTCTTTGCCTAGCGCCTTCCGCTTGGCGCTCGGCAAAGAAAAACAATTTTTTTAAAAAAAAAATCTTTGCCTAGCGCCTCCAGCCTGGCGCTCGGCAAAGATCAAACTGATTTTTTTTAAAAAAATCTTTGCCTAGCGCTTTTAGCCTGGCGCTCGGCAAAGACCACACTGATTTTTTTTTAAAAAAAATTTTGCCTAGCGCCTCCCGCCTGGCGCTCGGCAAAGAGAAATAATTTTTTTAAAAAAAAATCTTTGCCTAGCGCCTTCAGTTTGGCGCTCGGCAAAGCTGGGTAAACTACAAGGCTCTTTGCCTAGCGCTGCGCTAGGCAAATCTGGAACCCAGATTTTGTTAAATCTTTAATTTTTGCTTTCTATCGCTGCAAACATAACATATCATATATATATATACATCAAATGGATATCACCATGAACACAAATAACACCATTTATATCACAATTTCATCGCTTCTGTCACCACCATCACCATATATATCACAATAGCACATATATCTCATAATAGCATCACTTATTCGGCGATAAAGTCCATTACAACAACTTGATATTCATGAAGTTCAACACAACAAGTCCAAGTCCATGACATGAAGTTCAACACAACAAGTCCAGGTCCATCACCAAGAGAAGGAATACGTGACAACAACTTCGACGTTACTCACTGAGGCGGCGGTGAAGGTTGGTACCCGGGCCACCCATGTGACGGCGGCGACGGTCCCCCATGCTCGTTCGGCACGTGGTTCGAACCCGCCGACTGAGGCTACACACAGGAGCAGCGATTGCATGACCCACGTGTAGGCAGGCTCGTCCTTCCCGGCATGTGTTACAATGCCAGGGAAGTAGTGCCTGACCAGGGCCCCTAGGACGCCATTCACATGGCGTGAATCCTCTTCCGACACAACCCTCCAGGTCCTGCAGAAGTGATTGAGTAAATATATTAGTATATATTTAGATTTTGAACAAAGGATACAAAGTAATAGTGATAACATGTAGAGGTGTCTTACGCTTGCCCCTCTGGGACAATCGAAATGCGTCGCCTCGGTTTGTCAGGGAGAGACGTGGGACCTCGGAAGTAGACACTCCCCGCAGCAGTGGAAGACGACGTCCCGGCAGAGCCCTCGGCCCCGCCACCGCCGAGGTCCCCGTCGTCGTCCCCCTCGTCCTGCTGCACCACCTGCTGCTCCTCGTCCTCCTCCTCCTGCTGCGGCTGATCCTCGTCGTCCTCCTGCTGAGGCTCAGGCTGGACCACGGGAGTCGTCCTCGTCGGCCTCCTCGCCGTCCTCCTCGCCATCCTGCGGCGTCTCGTCCCCGCTGGAGTGGACATGACGCTGTACTGCCAAAACTCTGTTTTTTTTCCAGCCTCAACAAAGAACAATATTCTGATGGAAGTTCAGTACCACACAACAAGCAAAATTAAAACTCACCAACTTATCGAATAGCTCACTATCAATCAGAACTACTATATGAAAAGAACAACCTAAATTAGCAGGAAGACAGGCGATACACCATGAACATGTAAATCAGCAAACTACCTCAAAAAACCTCAATCTGAAGAAACAACATCCATCCAGGATTCAGAAGCGCATGATTCACACACAAATCAGGAGCACTCGAACAAGCAGTAACAAATCACTACCAAAGTTGAAACTTTTGCACCCTATCCGACATGAGAACCAAGTAACAAAGCACAGACTGAACAAATCTGCGGAGAGGCAGAGAGACATGGAAAGGGAGGGAGGGAGGGAGCAAGGGGGACGGACCAGTTCCAGAGGCCGATGCGGAAGGGGAGTGACTTGCGGTAGGTGTAGCAGGGGAGTGCGTCGACGCGCCATTGCGCGAGCCTGGGCGCCGCCTCGACGCGCGCGCCGTCGGTCATGGGCCCCCACGTCGCCGCCACCGCCGCCACGACCTCATTGACGCAGCCCAGCAGCCCCAGCGCCTCCCCCGCCTCCTTCCCCAGGTTGCCTCCCTCCCCCGCCGCAGCCGCTCCTCATGTACAAGCAGTCAAGCACGAGCACGAGCACGAGCACGGGGCCCGGAGGCGGGGGCGCGGAGGCGGCGGCGGCGGACGGGTGCGGCTGCTGATGTTTTTTTCTTTTTTTTTCAATTTTGGCCGGTTCATGTAAATAAGGAGACGCCCTTTGCCTAGCGCCCGCGATCTGGCGCTCGGCAAAGAGGTGCCTTTGCCGAGCGCCAGATCGCGGGCGCTAGGCAAAGAATTTTTTCGTTGATTTTTTTCAATTTTGGCCGGCTGAGACGCTCTTTGCCTAGCGCCCGCGATCTGGCGCTCGGCAAAGATGTGCCTTTGCCGAGCGCCAGATCGCGGGCGGTAGGCAAAGAATTTTTCGTTTTTTTAAAAATTTGTTTTTGTGAATTTGTTTTTTTATTCGTTTAAGTACTGTACACTCCTTTGCCGAGCGCCAGATCGGAGGCGCTCGGCAAAGACTTTTCCGTTTTTTTAAAATTTGTTTTTTAATTTATTTTTTTATTTGTTTTTTAAAATTTGTTTTTTATTTGTTTTTTAAAATTTGTTTAATTGCTGTACACTCCTTTGCCGAGCGTCAGATCGGGGGCGCTAGGCAAAGAATTTCAAATAATGTGTCATTTATGCAAAAAAAGGTTTGAAAGAAGAAAATAGAAAATTAAAGAAAAAAAAAAGAACATTTTTTGCCTAGCGCCAAATTTCAGCGCTTGGCAAAGAGGTGCCTTTGCCGAGCGCCCTGCGTTAGGCGCTAGGCAAAGGTGTCTCTTTGCCGAGTGCCAACCTTGGCGCTCGGCAAAGGCACCTCTTTGCCGAGCGCTAACATTTGGCGCTCGGCAAAGAATTTTCTTTTTTTTTTGTTTTTTTGTTTCAAACTTTTTTGTCATGCATTACACATTATTTAAAAGTATAGGTTAAGTTTTGGTACTTTTTTAAATCTTTTTACTATTTATCGTTAGTTTATTTGATTTAATTGAATTCTCCGATAAACGCGTGTTTGAACTGTAGGTGCATCGAATCTCCGAATTGGACGGTTCAAAAATTGATATTCGCATTACTTAGCGTATGTTAAGGCCGTATCCTGGAGCACGCATGAAATATCGAACATCTAGCGCACGGAACACGGCGACCAAGTTGCGCGTGAAGTGCTATTAAATTAAAAAAAAGCAAACAAAGTTCGAAAATCACGAAACTTAGCGAAACGTCTTTGGAGCACATGTGGAGGCTATGGTCAAAATTTGGTAAAGTTTCGTGCACGTTGTCGCGTAAGTTAGTTAGAAACCTAGACATCTCACATGTGATCACATGTGAGATGTCTAGGTTTCTAACTAACTTACGTGACAACGTACATGAAACTTTACCAAATTTTGACCATAGCCTCCACATGTGCTCCAAAGACGTTTCGCTAAGTTTCGTGATTTTCGAACTTTGTTTGCTTTTTTTTAATTTAATAGCACTTCACGCGCAACTTGGTCGCTGTGTTCCGTGCGCTAGATGTTCGATATTTCATGCGTGCTCCAGGATACGGCCTTAACATACGCTAAGTAATGCGAATATCAATTTTCGAACCGTCCAATTCGGAGATTCGATGCACCTACCGTTCAAACACGCGTTTATCCGAGAAATTCAATTAAATCAAATAAACTAACGATAAATAGTAAAAAGATTTAAAAAAAAGTACCAAAACTTAACATATACTTTTAAATAATGTGTAATGCATGACAAAAAAGTTTGAAACAAAAAAACAAAAAAAAAGAAAATTCTTTGCCGAGCGCCAAATGTCTGCGCTCGGCAAAGAGGTGCCTTTGCCGAGCGCCAAGGTTGGCACTCGGCAAAGAGACACCTTTGCCTAGCGCCTAACGCAGGGCGCTCGGCAAAGAGCCACCTTTGCCGAGCGCTTAACGTAGGGCGCTCGGCAAAGAACGACGGTATATTCCGCGGTGGCTCTTTGCCGAGTGCTATCCTTTGCCGAGCGCCTGGCGCTTGGCAAAGACGTTCTTTGCCGAGTGTTTCTCTTTGCCGAGGGCCTGGCGCTAGGCAAAGGAGTCATTGCCGAGCGCATTCTTTGCCGAGAGCTCGGCGCTAGGCAAAGGTGGCCTTTGCCGAGCGCCCGATAAATAGCGTTCGGCAAAGACCCAGGCGCTAGGCAAAGGCACTGTCTGCCGTAGTGAGTCGCGGAGGGAGGATTCACGGTGGGGAAGCTCAAGATCCCAAAGTATCAGGCGTCGCTCAATGTGGAGGCGGCGCAGCTCCTGCAGGATCTGGTGGATCGACCTGCCATTCCTCGTTTCTGACTGACGACTCCTTCACTGAGATATGCTGTGCCCACCAGCGCCGCCTATGGCTGTGACATCCGTGGTCCACCAGTGCTTCCTTAACGTGAACGAGGAAGGAACCGTAGCGGCTGCAGCCACGGTGGCAGAAATAGAGGACGGGTTTGGCATCTCGGATGATCCTCCAGTTCATTTTTGTGGCGGACCACCCTTTCCTCTTCTTCCTCATGGAGGATGTCACTGGCGTGGTGGTGTTCGCAGGCCAAGTAATCGACCCTTCGTTCCATTACTAACTATTTTGTTCCTCCCGTAATCCAACCCCATGACATGCTGGCCAAAATAATCGAAAAAAACATTTTCACCTATTTTCCATATGAAATTATTAGTACAGTAATTTCTACATTACTTGTGAAGCTGAGCTGTACCAAACAAGCCCAATGTTAAGCTGAGAATATACAGCTATGTTATATTACATGCAGTCATTAGCTTCCTGTAAAAAGGTCAAATATTTAATCAACAAATGCCTAGAGTGTAGGTAACAAGAGTCAAACATAGGGATATTTTAAGGCCTCGGGAGATAGGCTTCCGACCAACAGACCCCCCCTCCCGACCGATCCGACCAGGATCGCTCAGGGGTTCGAGGACTATACCCATTGGGTACGCTCGCGTGTACCCTCTGGTCAAAGATCGGGCAGAGCCCGAGCGCAGCCACCGCCTCCGCTCAGGGCTTGAGGGCTCAGCAAGGCCACGAGATCCCAAATGGCGGAGACCGAGCCTGGCCACAGCACTACCCTAGCCCGAGCTGTTGGTCAGGCCAGCCACCGACGCCCCGAGCGTCGGCCACCTCCCGAGCGCTGGCCAGCCCGCCGAGCATCCAAGGCTCGGGGGTTCCCCGGCGCCAACCCAACCAACGGGCATGAACACTGTCGCCCACTCTCTCACAAAGTCACGCTGATGGTATGCCAACACTGTCGCCCACTCCTCTCACAAAGTCCACCTTCTCTAGAGGTGTGGAGCTCCCAGGCCCGCTCGTCAGCCCCCTGAGTCGGGGCGCCTTCGCTACTAAGGAAGCCTCGAGAAGGCTTCACCTGGTGGAGGACGGTCCTGAGCAGACATCCCCTAGCGGTCAAGCGCCAAGGCTGCAGTGACGTCAAGCAGCACCCATAGGTAGCTCCCCTGACTCCACGACAACATCGAGGTCCATCCACACCGCAGCAGCACCCTCCTGAACCTTGGTGCACAAAGGCTATAGACTGTAGCCCCCAAATCACCTTGTACCAGGCCTTCCCAAGATATAAGGGGAAGGTCGGCTCCCATAGACTGGAGGAACTTCTCCCTTCCCTCATTCGCTAGGAGGCTAAAGAACAGAGCAACCGAGAGGAACATCAGAGTGCCTTCCCCCGGTAACCCAGCAAGAGCGAGAAGCGTTTCCCTTACTAGCTGGGGAAGCAACCTCACCACCGATGAGCCGTAGGATAGCACCGAGCGATCCCCTACCAAACTCTCTTTTTCTCCTTCGTTGTAACCCTCCGATTTGGGTGCACTCGAATACAAAGGCGTAGGGCCTTGGAATCCTGAATCAATATACATCGCCGTGTCTCCTCTTGTGTTCTTTGAGTACCTGAGCCACCGGAGACCCACACTCCTAACATCCAACGAACAACGATGCTTGCCGTGCCAATGAACCTACAACAGTAGGTAACCTGTTTAGGTCTCCACAAAGACGGTAGCAGTTGCTTGCGGTTTGCCGCCGAGCTTAATTTCTCCAGGGCGGGCTTGCCAGTTCTTGGTGTTCTCCACAACGGTTTCACGCTTCCTCCTGGTATACTGGTTCGGAAACTTCTATGCCCACAATCCACACGGTACTCTCACCATCCGATCCCATGGCACCGCCACGACGCCAGACGTATGCCTTGGAGCTAACGTTCATGGTGTTCTTGTCAAAGGCATGGCCACTACTACACCTACAAGCAAACGTGGTGCTTATCCCCACCTCTGAAGCATACTTTATAAAGTGGGGCCACATGGTCAACTCCCCATTTTGCTTCTGTTTGGCCACAGTGGTTTCACGCTTCCTCCTGGTATACTCGTCCAGAACCTTCCATATCCACGATCCACAGAATGCTCTTGCCATCCGATCCCACGGCACCGCCACAGCGCCACAAGTATGCCTGGAGCTAACGTTCATGGTTCTTGTGAACACATGGCCACTGCTACACCTACAGGCCATCGTGGAGCTTTATCCCCCGCTTCTGATGCCATACTTTATAAAAGTGGGACCACATAGTCAACTACCCATTTTGCTTCTGTTTAGCCACAGCGGTTTCACGCTTCCTCCTGGTATACTAGTCCAAAATCTTCCGTATCGTCCACGCGATGCTCTCACCGTCATCCCGTGGCACCGCCACGGTGCCACATGTATGCATGCCTTGGAGCTAATGTTCCGAGACCTCCTGTTGCGTGTGTTGTCTATTTAAACCTCGTCGTCGGCAGTCGGGACCGACCACCAGCACACGCACCGTACCGTCGTGGATCAGGCAATCAGCCACGCAACTTATAACCCTCCAAATTCCAAACAAAGCTCGTTCTTCGCAAGCTGCCGGCCCGTCCCGTCGATATGGCGGACAAGAACGCTGCTGCGGCGGTGATGAAGCCGGCGACGAGGGCGTACGTGACGCTCCTGGCGAACGACGGCGCCGATGACGATAGCTTCAAGGGCGTGGTGGGGCTGGCAAAGGGCCTTCGCAACGCCGGCTCGGCCTACCCGCTGGTGGTGGCCGTGCTGCCCGACGTGCCGGAGTCCCGCCGCCGCGTCCTCATGGATGAGCTGGGCTGCGTCGTCCGCGAGGTCCAGCCCGTGTACCCGCCCCACTACAACAAGCTCCGCGTCTGGGAGGTAATTATAACCAACCGATGAGCTGATGATCCACAAACTACTTTATTTATTCGAACTTTCGAAGTACCGAAATTGATCGATCCTGCGATGATATGTATGGTGTGTGTGCTCGATCGCTCAAGTTAATGTCGTCGTCGTGGCCGCCGGCCGGCTTCGTGCAGTTCGTGGAGTACGATCAGATGATGTACCTGGACGCGGGCTTTCAGGGGTCGTTGGAGAACATCCACGAGAAGTTCGAGCCGAACCACGGCCTGCCGCCGGCGCCCTACGTCGACGCCGACATGTTCGTGTACAAACCCAGCATGGCCACTGCCAGGCTCCTTCTCCACATGCTCGCCGTCATGATGAGGCCGGGCACCACCATCGCCGATCACGCCATGGTGTGGCCGCGCATCAGCATCGCCGATCACGTCATGATGAGGCCGCGCACCACCATCGCCGATCATCAGCAAGCAGCGGCCAGGTGAGACCGTGAGAGTAGATCGCCGTCGTCGAAGAGATTTATCGGCAATCAGCCGGTGTGTGTCTCTGAATCTGTCAGGACTTTCCACCCTACCTGGCGTTTATTGCTGATTGAACATCTGATTTCTTGCAGCAGCAGCCGACAATTCAGTAACAGCCTCACAACAGCCAAGCAAGTGATGAAGGTATTCTTCATGGCGGCCGTTGCTGTTGTCACCATCTATCTTCACTATTACTGAATCTCTGTGATGGATCACTGGCGCCTGACGACTGACATGAAAAGGCCACCGCGTGTTTCGTTGGAAGTCCGCTGTCATGCTCCCTTTAATTTCTTTTGCCCCCTGTTCATGAGCACCAGAAATCGCTTTGTTATTTTTATTTAGAGTCACAGACTCACATGGGGATGGGAAGAAACGAGAAATCGGTGCCATGTACAACATTTTCAGAGTATAAAAGTTGAATATTGACGCCAGCATGGGTTTCTCCGGCAAAAAATGAGCACTCTTTTTTACGAAAAGCAAATAAAAAGGCATCCTTAACGGCTCCGTAATAGAGATGACGGGACCAATTTACTGTTTTGTTGCTAATTAATAGTTATTTGATTGTTCCAGACCAATAGAGCGTGTTTGTTTTTAATTAAAATTAGATCTACGGTAATACTACTGTGAGAATCGAAAAGATCCCGTCAAGATAAAAAAAAATGTGAGAATGAACTACTGCTCATGTCTTTCGTGTCACGGGCTGGAGGCCGCGCGGTCGCGCTATAGCACCGCACATGTCCTAAGTCAATTGTTTCAATATTGCTTAACGGCTCTATTGTGCTAGATTAGTGGGGTCGGGCGAAAATGGGTAGAAGAGAGTATTTTTCATCTAGCGTCGAAGAAACAATCCATTATGTCCGTATGTTATAATGTGTCAGTAGAACTTATTATGTGGTCACTTAAACGACATACGACTTTAGATATTTATTGAATCGCATGATGCATTTCAATTTTTCTTGGGAGCCGGACTTCGTATCATAGTTGTCGTGTGCTTCTCTCACTCGGCCCTGTTCGCTCGAGCTTATCAGTCAGAATCAGCCAGCTATTCGGCAGTGTTTTTCTCTCACAACAAATTAGCATGAGTAGCAGCAGCAACCGCAAAAACCATCAGCCGAACAGGACAGTCACGAGAGGTTTAGAGATTTGTACAATAATAAACACGTCAAGTTCTAATTTGTCATGAAATCAGACTATCAATTTCTAATTTTGCCCCCCTGTTCATGAGCACTGGAAATCTATTTGTTCTTTTTTACTTAGAGTCACAAGGGATGGGAAATGAGAAATCGGTGCTGTGTAAATCATTTTCGGAGTATTGAATATTGACGTTTGCATGGGTTTATCCGGCAAAAAAACGAGAACACATAAATATATCAGTGACCGACGTTCCTCTGGTTTTTTTTCATAAATAGTTGTAGCTTAGGCCTTAGGATCACCGACCGAAGGTTCTCTGGTATACTCCACCATAGACCAAACATGTAGTTGACCGAGACTTTGTCGGCGCAAGGAAAAAAAAATCTGAGACAAATGGGGCCCACGGGATTTGAGATAATGCTTCACCCAAACGCAATCATGCAACCCCCTTCTTCACTACACCATTGTTTTCTATATATCTTACTTAGCATATCTTCCTGAAATTGACGAATCGAACGAGCAGACGTTGGCGTCCTGCTTCAAGTTTGTAAAGGACCTTGCACCTCTGAATAATTGTATATCAATATTTTCCATCCATCACTTTTGAGGTTTAACTATCTCTGCTAGATGATATTTCGTATGTTACAACGGGAAGAATAAAAAAATTGACAAAGGAAGATTTTAATTTTTAAGAGCATTACATCGAGATGACAAAAAAGTCTTGAAAAAATATATGTGATGTTCGATAGCAAGTCAAAACCAAACTGTGATAATTCAATTTGCACATGTATTGTGTTCATGTCGTGATTATAACAAATTACAATTGCTGGCTAATGCGGTCATATTTTATCATTGTTATTATTGATCCCATTGCCCCAGCGTCTCACAGAATTCGTCATTGTCCAACTGGATCACAAGCGTACAAGGGAATTACAGTAGCCTACACTATACACATAGGTAATTGGTTCCTTTCCATATCTCACACGTGAGTAGCAAATTAATCTATAGGGTATGTGGGTTGAGGAATGAGATACTCCATCATCTTTTAACTTCTCATTTGTTTTTTATTTCATTCGTAGAATGGAACGGGTTGATCCATTATCATCACATTTCTCACAAGCTAGTAATTAGTGGTAGTATGAGGAATAAAGTCATTCCACCAAATTTGATAAACAAACTCATGATGCGCCATCTCATTTAGTATGGAGTGACTCCTCAAACTAAACACCCAGCTAGTCATCGGGATGGAATTGCTGGCCCAGTTCGCTTGAACTACTTCAGCAGTACTTTTCAGCGAACGAACAGTGTTTTCCTCTCACAATAAATCAGCATAAGCCAAATTTCAGCGAAACGAACAGGTCGACGCTGATCCTTTCCATGTGAGGGCAATGTAGGAAACTAAGGATGGGTGAAAAAAAGAGAAGAAAACCTTAAGGGATTGGTGAGACTAGACGTGCCAAGGGTTTTCACAATTTAGTGATTGAGGAAAAGGAAAACGCCAAAGGAGTTCTGGTTCAGTGGGATGTGGTACCATTGGTAGACGATGGCGTATTGGTCTTTTTAGCTGTAGAAATAATAGAAGAGAACAAAAAAAAAGATAGAAGAGACATCTCACAAACTCCTGACCCAAATTTATAATCTATCTAATCCATTACGTAACAAATATGCAAATATACTATTAAAAATAGAGATATAATCTTAAATATAATAGGTTTAGGTCCACCTTTGTACTTTGAATAGACTTATTAAGAGTCCTATATACCACCTTAAAAAAAAGAGTCCTATATACCAAAACATGTATCAATATGTCGAATATGATCAACATAGTCGTAACCTAAGGATAAGTTAAGCCGTGTAATTATTTTTCACATATTATTGTTGACGTCGAAACGGATCCGAGCCAACACACCAGTGGGTTTTGGATGCCCAAGAGGCCGCACACACGATCTGCAATGCGGCAAGAATGCAACGTAATCGACCAAACCGATCTAGAGATCGATAAGGCCGATGTGGAGCTCGTTCTTGGCCGAAAAAAGCTCCCGAACTACTCCCGGAAGGATCCGTCAGGGAGGAGCACGTGGAGGATCTCCTAGGACCGGCAAGGCCGCCTAGAATGCTGATGAATCTCGTGGAGAGACGTCATCGAACAGCAGGGTAGAAGGTTGAAGAGAGAGAATTAGGGCAAAGAGGTGATATGTTGTGTTTTTTGACGATTGGATAGATGGGAACTCAATCGGCCATGATTCTCTCATATATATAGAGGGGGTGGTCTTATCCTAGTAGAAAATCTCTCCAAGGCTTATTTTCCAAGTTTCCTATGTCCAAAAACCAATCTAGAAAAAATCGGTTTGAGATCCGAAAGTCAGATTCGGAATAAACACCTACCGGTACTTCCAGTCAGGCTCCACCGGTAGTACCAGTCCCCACCGGAAGTACCGGTAGTTCATTTTCGCGCAAAATTGTGCATTCCTCTGCCAGCCACTAGAAGTTCCGGTCTTGGACCAGAAGTACCGGTCTCAGACCAGAAGTACGGACCGGAAGTACCAGTAGCCTAGACATATATTTTCTCAGAGGCATAACTCTCTCATCCGGACCTCAAATTGGACGTTCTATATATGTTTTTTGACCACCTCGACGAGGGGAACATAATTGTGAAGTCCATTACACATTTTGATAACTTCACAAAATGGACATGTTTGGTTATCAACATATGCCCCCTATTTTCAGGTTTATAATGCATGAACCTGAAAACACTTGATCAAACAAACATAATTAAACCAAACAACAACGATACCCATCTCATCGGCTGCATGGTGACTAAGGGCGATGTATATATCGGCCATCTTTGTTCTAAGGGCGATACATGTATCGGCCATTGTTTGGAGAGCACTTAGGCTTCTTGCCAAACACTTGGAAAATACTTTTTCAAGTATCTCCTGTTGAATGCTACTTTGAGATGTTCACCTTGCAATGTCTCTAGCAAATAGGAATTACCGTATATGACTTTGATCACTTTGTAAGGACCCTCCCAGTTAGGTGACCATTTTCCAAACTGATTGCTCTTTGATCCAATAGGTAGTATGGTTTTCCACACTAATTCTCCTACTTAGAAAGATTTGCTCTTGACTTTTTTATTGTATGCCCTGGCAACTCGAGCTTTGTCTTTCTCTATTTCCTTGAGAGCCTTTAATCTCGCATCAGTCACCTCATCAATATTAGCCATCCTTAGATTATGATACACAACAGCTGATAGATCATTTTGTTTAGCAAGCCTGTATGCATCCAAATTCACTTCGACGGGCAACACAGCCTCTTGACCATATACTAGCTCAAAAGGAGTAACTTTTGTAGCACCATGCCTTGAAATACGATGTGCCCATAGAGCTTCAAACAATACTTCATGCCACCTTCTTGGATTCTTCTCAATTTTTGTCTTGATAAGCTTGATCAAAGTCTTATTATAAGACTCAGCTTGGCCATTAGCTTGAGCATAATATGGAGATGATTTGAGCAACTTGATCTTATATAATTCGGTGAAGTCCCTCACTTCCTTGGACATAAATGATGTCCCTTGATCTGTAGTTAACGTTTGGGGGTATGCCGAATCTATGAATGATATGCTCAGTGATGAACTCAATAACCTCCTTATGTGTCATATTCTTCAAAGAAACAGCTTCGGTCCACTTAGTGAAATAATCTATAGCAACCAACACAAAGCGATGTCCCTTGGAAGATTAGGGATGTATTTGGCCAATGAAGTCTAGCCCCCAAGCACGAAAAGGCCACAGTTTGATTATAGGATGAAGCATAGCAGCAGGCACTAGCTGAATATTTTCAAACCTTTGGCACTCTTCACATCCTTTGTAGTAGCGAAAGCAATCGGTCATCATAGTAGGCCAATAGAAACCGGCTCTACGCAATAACCACTTCATCTTCGGGACTAATTGATGCGTACCACAAATACCTTCGTAGACTTCTCCCATAGCTATTCTTGCTTGATCAGTTCCTAAGCGCTTCAGCAGCAAGTCTTCGGCGGTTCTTCGGTAAAGCTCATCATTGTGCAACACATATTTGAAAGCACTTCGCCGAACACTTTTATCAACTTTGGCACTTGGATCTTGTAGATATGCCAATAAGGGAGTCTTTCAATCATATAAATCGGCCCCAACATCACTACAAGTTCTGCTAGGCCGATTTGAGAGTTCATCATACTCATTGGTCGGGCTGGCCACAGGGGAGTCGGCTAGGCCGACTGTTAAAGTCAGCCAAGCCGACTGGCTTGCTAGAGAATCAGGGTCGGCTAGACCGACTAGGGCAGTCGGCTTAGCCGATTCTTCCGCACTTACACTGCAAAAATATAAATCTTCATGCATCGGTTATTCTTGAATATGAAAATTACACCTACCAACATTATAGCCAGATGCTTGTTGAGCTAACATGTTGGTCTTTTGATTTTCATGCCTCGAAACATGCCGAATTTGAAATTCGACAAATGAACTAATGATGTCAAGGCAAGCATCGAGACAAGCTCGTAGTGATCTTTCCAAGCATTGAAATTCTCCAGCAACTTGCTGCACCACTAGTACAGAATCACCATAGGCTTCAACATGCTTTACTCCCATGGAGCGTAACATAATTAATCCGAATAATAGAGCTTGATATTCGGTTTGATTATTAGTGCAATAGAAATCCAACCAGCTTGACATCTCAAATTCAGCACCACTAGGGGAAATAAGCACAATACCAACACCTTGGCCATCTTTGTAAACCGATCCATCAAAATATAATTTTCAAGGAGTAAAAGTAAGGTAATTGACCTCATCATCTAAATCAATACCATGTTCAACAATAAAATCAGCAAGGACTTGACCTTTTAAAGTTTTCAATGGTTCAAAAGCCAAGTCATATTCAATTAGTGCGTATGCCCATTTGCCTATTCTTCCATGAAGAATCGACTGATATAACATATGTTTGATTACATCGGCCTGGCAAGCAACAACACATGTGCTAGATAAAAGGTAATGTCTCATCTTAGCACAAGCGAAATATAAAGATAGGCACAATTTCTCTATATGGGCATACCTTGTCATGAGATCAAGAAGACGGTGACCAAGATAAGCAATAACATACTCCCTACCTCTATCTTCTTGAGTCAAAACAGCCCCGATTGTCTTCTCTTCGGCAGCGATATATAATCTAAAAGGAACTCCTCTTCTAGGTGCACGAAGAATCGGAGGAGTAGACAAATATTCCTTTATCTTGTCAAATGCAGCTTGTTGTTCCACCCCAAGTGAATTCAGATTCATCCTTTAGTTTCACAATGGGAGTAAAAGGAATAATTTTCCCGGACAAGTTAGCAATAAATCTTCTCAAGTAGTTCACTTTTCCCAAGAACTTTTGCAAGTCTTTCTTGCATGTAGGTGCCTGAACTCCCTTGACCTTTTCTATCATCTTAGGATCAATCTCTATGTATTTATCATGAATTATGAAGCCTAAAACTTTCCAGCCGATACTCCAAAAGCACATTTGAGTGGGTTCATCTTCAATCCATAATGGCGCATCCTCTCAAAAGCAAGACACAAATCAGCCAAATGAGATTTATGGGCAGCCGATTTAATCACAATATCATCAATATAAACCTCCATAATCACCTCAACTAGATCATGGAAAATCAAATTCATAGCTCTTTGATAAGTAGCACCTGCATTCTTTAGCCCAAATGTCATCACAACCCACTCAAAGAGACCAACAAACCTAGGACATATAAAGGCCATCTTCGACATATCTTCTTCGGCCATGAAAATCTAATTATAACCAGCATTACCATCAAGAAAACTAATAACTCGGTGTCCTGAAGCATCATTGATAAGCATATCGGCTATAGGCATAGGATATTCATCTTTCAGAGTAGCTCTATTTAGATCTCTAAAATCAATTCAAACTCTGATATTCCTAGAATCTTTCTTCTCAACAGGCACAATATTGGAGACCCACTCCGCATACCTGCATGGCTAAATGAACCCCGCTTGCAGGAGCCGATTAATCTCTTCTTTAACCCGATCATAAATTATAGAATTAAATCGGCGAGGGTGTTGCTTATATGGATTGAATCCATCCTTGATGGGGAGCAGATGCTCAACAAGCTCTCGGCTCAGCCCAGGCATCTCTGTATAATTCCATGCAAAACAATCAACATATTTCTTGAGAAGCGCGTTTAGCTCAAATTTGTAATCGGCTTCTAAGTTTTGATTTATAAACGTCGGTTGGGGCACAAAGCCATCCCCAATATCAACCTGCTCCAAAGGGTCAGCCAACGTAAATCCTCGGCCCAACTTATCGAGCTCATCAAAATCATCAATTGCTTCACAAACATCAGTCTTATTAGCCCGATACTAATCAAGACGCTGTTTCAACCATTAAATATTTGTATCCATTAATAAAAGATTACATGATGATATTGAACCAATTATCAATCGGTTTCAATGATATAGGAACAAACCCTTGCCTAGTAGCACTAATAAATTCATAGCCAAAAAGATCTTTACCAGATAAGCAACCAAAAGCATCATGCCCCCCCCGAGCGCGGGAGCATCGGCTGTAGCAACGTCAGCCGATGAATCCGAATGCACAATCTCCACAGCATCTCCCACCCACTGAATTAAGAACTGGTGCAAGCTAGATGACACATAATAATTGGCATGAATCCAATCATGCCCAAGTATTAAGTTGTAGCTACCTTGCACATCTGCCACGAAGAACGCAGTAGCGAGGGTCTTGCTTCCAACAGTGAGCTCCATGTTAACAATTCCCCTGGCTGGGATGGGAGTGCCTCCTCCTACACCGGTGATGGTCATATTGGTCTTGACCAATTCATCATCAGTGCCACCAAGCTTCTTGTAAAGCGGATATGGCATCACAATCACAATTGCCCCACTATCCACCAACATGCCATGAACTGGAGCACCATTGATATGACCCTTGATATGCAAAGGCTTGAGATGGTTAACAAGATCTCTAGGCTTCTTGAATGTAGTTGTAACACCCCTGTAGGACTGGATATCGAGCCAACCGTAGTTTTTTTTTGAGCTTTTTTAGAAATTGTTATAATCTTATTCATCATTATTTCCTGCATTGTTTAAGACCCAACTTCACGACGAGCCTAACGAGCTGAGCCTAACGAGCCAAGCCAAAGTTGAAAGTCGTTCCAAATCAAGTCATTTTCATTTTAAGAGATAAATGAGTCCAATTGAAGCACTTTTGTACCGAGCCACCGAGCCAGCTTAACGAGCTTTTTGTCCAGCCCTACACCCCTGTGTGTTAAGCATGCATTAATATTCCAAAACATGAGCATTAGCATCACATACATGTTCTTCGTCACATGCAACATAAGTTGAAATTAAATTAAAGTGTGAAAAACATCTGTTTGAACCCTAAATTATTGCATTTGCTTGCTAAGAGTGGTAAAACATGTGTGACAATAATTTTAAATCACCTAAAACTAGTTAGCATAAATTTTGGAGCAACTTTCGTATTCAAAGTTTTATCAAAAATTTGCTTTTAAAAATATTATTGGAAAATGGTCAAAAACCCTCCCTATTTAGCTTTTATTCTCCAATTCAAAATTTGTTGGGAATTTTGAGTTGGTCCCTTAATAAAAGTTGTAGAGAATTAAATTCTAAGCAACTTTTATTTTTGGGCTATTTTCTGAAAAATCCATTTTCTTGCTCAAAATGGGATTTGAAAACTGTTATTTGAAATTTATTTGAAAATAGAAAATTGGAAAATCAATTTCTCACCTAAACGGGCCGCCGCCTCCCTTTTGGCCCGCTAGCCCAAGCGGCCCAGCTCTCCCGCGCGCGTGCCCTCAGCCGCTCCCGCTCGCCCGCACGCGACCACGACCTGGCCTAGCATGGCCTCCTTCTCCCTCCCGCTCGCGCGCACCGCTGGCCGACGCGGCAGAGCATGCCCGTCACGTGGCGGCTGCATGCCGACGCCATCGGCCGTGTGGTGCCCCGCTGCCCCGCGCTCGGCTTCAAAGCCCACGCCCACTCCTTCCTGCCTCCTCCATTTTCCTTCTTCTGCTTCCTCACGCGAGCAGCAGCAGCGGCGGCGGTTCCGCCACCGACACCGCGCACCATCGCCGGCATTGCCGTTCCGGCCACGCTAGCTCACCGCGAGCCGCTCCATCTTGCCCCAAGCTTCTTCTCCCTCTGGCGTAGCCCGCGCTCACCTCACCGCCCGTGGTAAGCCTCCCCTCCGCGTGAATCGCTCGTTAGAGTTTTGGCCGAGCTCACCGGAGTGAGCCGCTCCATGGACTTCACCCCTCCATCCTCCTTCTCGCTCACTTCTCGAGTGCATGAGCACCGCATTTGGACGGTGAAGCTCGCAGACCACACTGTGCGGCCCATCTTGGTCGGTGTTGGCTAGCCGACGGTGGGCCGAGCCACCGCGCCGCCATGCACGCCGGCGAGCTCGATGCCGAGCTCGTCTAGCCACATACTAGGCACCCTCGGCTTCGCCTCTCCGCGGGGAAGCCGCTGCTGGTGACCTCACCGCCAGCGAGCTCCCCAGCGGCGAGATTCGCGCGGTCAGCGCCTCCCCAGCCTCTGTGTGACTGACCCGTGGGGTCACGGGCCCACCTGTCTGTCTCCCCTCGCACGCGCGTACGCTGCACCGGGTGCCCCTAGCGTTTTCAACGGCTGATGTTTTAAAATGATTTTGAAAATGAATTCCAGAAAAGAAATAAATGCTTTAGAAATTCATAACTTGCTCATTTTGGCTCCAAAAATTATGAAAAAAATTTTGGTAGACTTCTTAGAACCAGATCTATGATCTAAAAATATTGCATGTCAAGTTTGAAATACTTTTCTATAGGGTTTTTATTTAATCACTGAAATTTCTGTTTTTTTGATAAATATGTAATAAATCATATAAAGCTCAGAAAAAATATGGTTTCAATTTTGTTAATCTTCTTGTGTAAAGTGCTTTCTAGGAAAAATATGTGCCATGCATGTTCGGTAGAAAAATTTTGATGGGTAGTGCAAGTGCTTATTATTGTTGATAATAGTTATTTTTGATAGAGAGAAAAATATGAATAAAACATGCCTATAATAATTTTTGTATAGTGATTGTTTATTGTGTAGAATGTAGAAAAATTTCTAAATCTGTTGTTTGATACTTTTCATAGTATAAAGTATTTTCATGCTCTTATTTAGGCCCTAGCTTGTTATTTTTGTGTAGGCAGGTCTAGTAATCCAAATGCAATGAAATTTTTATGGCATGCTAGATTAGATGATAGTAAGCTACTGTAATTTTATCATATTTTTCTGTGCTATAAAAATAGGTGTTGCTGTTCAAACCTAGTTGCAATTAGGGTTTAATTAACCTTGTTAATGCAAGATTATTTGATAAGATTTGTTTTGGTGTATCTTTGAAGCATCTTAGTTTTCTGGGGTGACTTGGCATGGTAGAGAATGATTGTAGTAGTATCATACTAGTACATGTTCTTGGATGATGTGGACTACCTTGTAGAAGAGTGGTATTCCTACTTTATTCAATAAAGTAAACCTGTTCATCTACATTTCATTCGTCATGATCATTACATGTCATCTCTGCAATGCACCTAGGCATGAGCACTTATACATTTGCATCATACAGGATCACAAGAAGTAACTCCGGTAGCAGTTCCCGAGGAGCCGGAAGAGCAGCGCGAGGTGCAAGAGCAAGAGGTGCCTGAAGCCGACGAGGAGGTCGGTGAGGATCTTCTAGAGTGTCCCGACCATCGCCCGAGCTCTTTCGAACGAGGCAAGCCCCGGAGCATTTCTCTCCCGGTTTGTAAATATTTGATTAATGCTTTACTTTAACTGATGCATTACATTTAAGAGTTGTTTGCAACCGTTGCTGCATTATACCTTGTTTACCCTGTTCTACCATATCCTTGTTGCCTTGGTATTCGCAGTCAAGAAATGCATAGCTTGCTTAGACCGGTAGAAGTCAGGTGATTTCCTGTCACCTGCGAGCTATAGGTGGTTACCTAGATCTGCTTGAAAAAGTATGTCATCTTAGAATAACTAAGTGTTAATGTGAAATTGAGACCAGATGGAGACTTGCAGGGTTTCAGACTGTAGTGTTTTCCGTCTGTGTCGATTAAGGACTGACCGTTGTTGGGCCTCGAGTCATGTTTAACGCATGCCTTACATTTCGCTGGCCGAATAAAGTACCTTTCGACCGCGAAGCTGGGAGATTATTCGGGCCGAGTGGATTGCCTGCAACGCACTGTACCGAAGCTGGTGTGGTAGGACACGGGGGCGCGATGATATGGCCAAAGAGCAGTCGGGCAGCCGCCGGGTACATGTGGTTCCTAGCAAACTCGAGACTTTACCTAAATGGTTGACTTGGTGACCAATATCTCACTTTAGCGGGTGAGTGAGGTTTGTGTGAGGAATAAATTACCAGCTAGTTAATAATCGATTCAAATCGCCATCGTTCACTGGATAGTGAACACTTGACTTGAGTTACTTCATCATAGTAATATTGATGGAACACTTGGACAGTTATATGGAATATGACATGATGAAAGTTGTTAATGATCATTGGTTATCCTTACCTGTTTAATTACATGTTACTCTAGTATAGGTGCAAATGTAGTTGACAGGTTAATAAAGATTTAACTTGATATAAAAGCTTCTGGAAAAGATTCTTTAAATGCTAAAAATGCCTTTTGCAAATGAGTCAGCTACCCTACCATGAAGCCTGTCATGATCCTTGGTGTCATTTATTTTCGGTTATGTTGGGTAAGTCTAGCTGAGTACCTTATCGTACTCAGGGCTTTGTTCCCACTTGTTGCAGATGGGCAGATGTATTACGGCTACTGTATCAACTGCCTTTATCCTGCGATGGGTGAAGCTTAGGACCATGGGCAGTGGTCATTCCCTACTTCTCGTCTGATGCTTTTGTTGGAGATGATTCTGAGCTGGCACTTTATTTCAAACTCTGTGTGAGTGTGTGTGGTTTGAACTAAATGCTTCCGCTACTTTTATTTGAACTTGGTTTGTAATAACTATGTTTAAACTCCGATGTATTTGTGACATGAACTTTTATGTAATTTGTGATGGTGACCGCTAAACTTATTACGATCTTGGCTGGTATGTAAGTTGGTTTGAAATCCGTCGTGATTTCACGGACTACCGGGTTATACCGGGTTATACGGGCTTAAGTTTACTTAATTTCATATAATTGGTCGGTTCTGTTACAGCTAGTATCAGAGCATGGTTTAGCGTGTTTACTGTTCACAAGTGTATTTAAAATAAAATTATGTTTGAAAAACATAATTTTCAAACTAAAAGTGTGCTAGTGGTCATATCCTTTATGCCCAGTTAAGGACTCTAGGTGGCTTATTTAAGTACTGACTTGAGGTTCTTGCACTATATTTCTCTTTCGTTGCTCATACGGCGTGCTATTGTATTAGTGCCACTTAATTGAGTGGTAATGTATGGATCAGCTGCCTCTACGCCTCGGTAAGTGTGAGATGTGAGAGCATGATCGGATACACTGCCGATCTAGGGAGAGTGCTTATATGATATTGGAGTAATTACATGTTCTACGCATGTTTTTACAAAAGTGTCACATGTGTGGTTGTTCCGTCCGTTGAGGCGATGCCGTCAATTGGGAGATGTTTTGGGTAGTTACTACCGTTGTACACGTATCTAGAGATTCGTGTAGAGCGTGTAGGTAAATTTACTGCTTTCATGTATTCATAGGGAATTGGGCTGAAATGAATTTTCTGCAGGTACATAATAACGTTTCTCGTGTAGAACATATTAGTTACGTATATGAGAGATCGCTTGTATGCCACCGAATTCATCGCTAGATATTATTTATTTCATAAGTTTGTGAGAACGTAAGAAACGTACATACATCATATTGCTTGTGCATTTCATTCATGTCATGCCTTCCTCCCCTTATAAATTGATTATCCCCTTTTGATAAAGATTTTACCAACTTAAAATATGTTCTCACCGGATAATCAAAACTTTTGCTATAGATGGCCCGCACGAAGCAGACTGCCCGTAAGTCCACAGGCGAAAGAGCACCCCGACACCAGTTGGTCGCACGGGAGCACCGCAGCACGGACACCTTTCTGCGCGAGTTTGGCATGCCAACCTTGCTTTGGAGAGTGCTCCATGATGTGGGGTACCCGGAGGGTCAGGAGCCGGTGTACTCTTGGAGTGAGAGCCAGTTAGCCGAGGATAGACTTGCAGTAGTGGAGATCATAGTCCCTGCTCTTGGTGATGCTCCAGAGTGCGATGGTTGGCACTTGGAGTTTGAGGGACGCACTCCAGTTGAGGGTGCAGAGGGAGCAGCTTTCCGTGTCATCAGGGACATAATGATCAGATTTCCTAACGAGCTGGCAGCAGCCTTGGCTGGCACTTTTCCTAGAGATGATCCTTGCGATGCTATTTGGGTGCAGCCGCAAGGAAGTGTCTTGGTCAGAGGCCCAAACGAATGATAGGCTAGTGACAACCACGCTATGAGTGCGATGTATGCAGCTATCAGAGCATACCGGGGTCTTGAGTGTACCTATTGGACGTTGACTGGTTTGCGTAGTGATGATCGGCTCAAAGCAAGAAAACAGAAGAAGAAGCAGGCACATGCTATAGCTAGTTTGCAGGAGCAGTTGGCTGACATGAGCTTGCAGCGAGACCAGGCTCTAGAGAGAGGTGATAGTGCTCTGCAGCAGGTGCATACATTAACTTAGGCCAACAATAATGCAGACCGCATGATTGGACAGTTGGTTTAGGAGAGGAATGAAGCCTGGAACGAGAGGGACCTTCTGAGGCAGAGGGTCTTGGAGCTAGAGGAGTATAACGTCAACTTACATGAGGAGTTTCACGCGCTCTACAATGGGATTGACTCGTATGCTCCTCCAGACGCCGCTGGTATGGATGTCAACGACGACGAGGACGAGCCTGTTGTTGCACCTGCCGACGACGATGACATATCTACTAATGGTAGCGATGGTGACGTCTCTGACCTCGACGATGGCCCCGAGGAGTAGGCTAGTTGCTTTGCGTTAGCTACTAGACCCTGTCGCGATGACCTTTCTTTTGGTTTCATATACCTTGATGTATCTCGTTTTGAACCTTGAGACTTGATAGTATGTTGGAACTTGGTTGGTCATGCGATATCTGAGCGCATAAAAGTCCAGTGTGTGTATGCTGGTGAAAGTCCCTAGTTTGGTTTTGGCTAATTGATGAAACCTAGGACTAACCTTTGTATCTAAGTGGATGATTTAGATAAAGGTGGTCATTGAATATGAGACATGACATTGACTCATGTGACCAAGATGATGAAGACCAAGATGATGCTTGGCTTGATGGACCGGTTGTGAAGGTGAAGGGCAAGTCGAGGCTTCGAAGCGAAGGACCATGCGATGGTGAAGCTTGAGCAAGACTTGACGCCGATGGACCGATGCAACAGTGAAGAGCAAGTGAAGTCAAGGTCAATGGATCGAGACGATCATGTGATGATATGAAGTGGATCATATCTTTTGGAGAAACAAAATGGGCTCAAGGCAAAGGTATAACCATAGGGCCATTTTGTTTTGCACTCAAGACACCATAGAGGGTGTGAGTGGTTTAGGATCGATAACCGAACTATTAAGAGGGGAAGTCTTATCGGTTATTCAATGTATGGGTGCCATTAGGTGAATTCATGAAGTGCATTGCATGTAGGGCCTAGTGAGCTAACTGGAAAACCTTCGAAAATGTTTATGAAAAGGCTAACACACGTGCACAAGGTGGTGATCACTTGTTGGTGTTGGCACATTTGCGAAGGCGATGAAGTTTGAGCGGTAGAGAGGGTTTGGGTCTCTCTCTCCCTCCTGCCGAGCTTGCGAGCGTGGGATTCAGGCGTTTTTGGGAACTTGAAATGCCTATTTTCCACTACGCCGGAAGTCGAAAAAGAAACAGAGGCAAACGGAGGTCACAGAGGTGACCGGACGCGGTCGTGGTATGACCGGACGCGTCCGGTCAGTACAGCGCAGACGCGGGTGTTAGGGTTTGTATCAGGCGTGTCCGGTTACTCGCGGGACCGGTGTGTCCGGTCAGTCGCCCAGAGGGAACTACGTCCGATCATTGAGGGAGCTTACTGGACTCTAATCGGACGCGAGCACTGTCGCGGCCAGTCGTTGCGAGGGGCGTGTCCGGTCGTTGCTTCACGGGCACGCGGGTCAGTGCGATCGACGCGTCCGGTCGTTCAAAGCGGCGCATCCGGTCACTCGGGACCGGCGTGTCCGGTCGTTCTGAGAAGCGCGTCCAGTCATAGGGTTTGACCGTTGGCGCAGTGACCGTTGGAG
The DNA here is from genome assembly GCA_038087645.1 of Saccharum hybrid cultivar R570. NCBI lineage: Eukaryota > Viridiplantae > Streptophyta > Magnoliopsida > Poales > Poaceae > Saccharum > Saccharum hybrid cultivar. The sequence goes on along the minus strand of JAQSUU010000579.1, from coordinate 1,856,146 downwards.
GATCAGACGCGGTTGAGCGTGTCCGGTCAGTTATGACCGGCGTGTCCGGTCATCCCAAAAAGACCCAGTGAAGGGGTATAACGGCTCTATTCGGATGGTATGCTTATAAATACTTGTTGGCCGACCCTTGGGGAGGTCTCTCATGATTTCTAACATTCTTGTGCATCCTTTGAGCTAGAGCATCTCCTCGCACTCATCTCTCTTGCTTGATTGCAAATCAAAAGTGAGATTGAGTGATCCCAAAGTGCATTGCATAGCTTGAGGGCATCTAGTGGCACTTGTGGGTGGTTTAGCCGGTGGATTTCTTGTTACTCTTGGAGAGTACCGCTCCTAGCCGGCTTGGAGATTGTTGGAGGCGTTGGCAAGAGAAGGTGATTGTTCTTGGCCACCTCCAGTTGATTGTAAGAGGTTCTTGTGCTTTCCTCGGCGGGACGCCAAAAGCAACTCTATTACATTGCGCGTGTCATTGAGTTACCTCACTTGAGAGTGGTGTCTTGCGGTGCCTTGCGGGGCGTGCCTTGAGGGGCAAGTGACTTGAGGGTCACACCGAGGAACCATCTAAGTGTTGGTCGACACAACCGGTGACGTAGCTTGTCGGTGCACAAGTGAACACCGGGTGAACAAAAATATTATGTCTCTTGTCTCCTGGTGATTGGTCTTCATATTGTGTTGTTGTCAATATTGATTGGTTGTATATCATCTTGGTGATTGGCAACATCTTCACTCCACCGTCGGTATAAGATTCACAATCCTATCTCTTGCTTTTACATTTACTAGATTATCTTGTGTAGCTCTAGTGGTAGCCTTTGCTAGTAGTTGTTAGCTTGCTCACTAATGTAAAATTAGTGACATAGCCCTTGTGTGAACTAGAGATCATAATCTACTAGACTTGTGGATAGGAGGCTTGCATCACAACCGTAGGCTAAGCAAAACTTGCTTTGCGTCGTTTGTTATTCTAACAAGTTTGCTTAGTGGTTCTTGTAGAATTTTTTATAGGCTATTCACCCCCTCTAGCCATCTAGGACCTTACAGCTGGCAACTTGGTTGTATGGACACGATGTTTGCATTCGAAGTAATTAAATTAGTGGTGTTATTTTAATTGGAATATAATTATTGTGCCTCTGTTTTATTATATGACTTGTTCTCTCCAATGAATTCAGTACGACATAATTTTTCATTCACTCACAATTACTATAGCTTCACTTAATCAATACTTGTTGTTGAAATATGCAGATGGCAAACACTCGCCGCGCCACGTATGAGGCTGCTGAAACTGGTGGTAATGGTGCCAGGGCAGGTGGGAGTGGTGAAAACAATGTCAACCATAATGAGCCACACCCGGAACCACATTTGCCGCCTCCTCCACCGCTCACTGCAGAGGTATTCTTTGCACAGTTTCTTGGAAGTCAGCGCAATGCCGAGCAATCGCAGAAGAACATGGAAGATTTTCTGCGTACCATTGCCAACAATGTTCAACGCGGTAACAACCAAAGTGGTGGCAATGGGGTGAATCAGTACAGCAACTTCAAGGATTTCATGGACACTAGGCCACCAATTTTCAAGGAAGCAACAGAGCCACTTGACGCTGAAGAATGGATCAACACCATGGAAGATAAGTTTCGTGTGTTGAGTCTGACTGAAGTACTGAAGACAGAATATGCTGCACATCAGTTACAGGAACCAGCAGGGATGTGGTAGAAGCATCATCGCACCACCTTCCCTCCAAATGCCCAGATCTCATGGAGAGAGTTCACTAAAGCCTTTCGTAGAGTTTACATTCCACCAGGGCTGGTCGAGATGAAGTTAGGAGAGTTCTTGGCTTTAAAGCAGGGCACCAAAACCGTGACGCAGTATTTGCATGCCTTCAACAACTTGTGTCGTTATGCTCCCGACATGGTTGACACAGATGCTAAGAGAATTGCTAGTTTCAAGAGAGGGTTAAGTCCGAAGATGATGAAGCATATGGGTATTAATACCCACACCCGATTCAATGACTTCATTAGTGATTGTCTGAAACAAGAGAAGAATAACAACGCATACACTGCATCCAAGACTCGCAAGAGGGCCTTTGAGTCAGGACCATCACAGCCAAGAGTTCTCACTGCTAATCGTTCTACCTATCGTCCGTCTACACCAGGTGCAAGGTTTAGGCCACCACAGCATAAAACCCAGAACTACAAGGGACCGCAGAAGCCGTACAAGATGGCCATGCCGCTAGCAAAGACAGCCGCTACTGTGGGATAGGGCAACTCTAAGGGAGCTATAGGATTTGTTGGTACAGTGAGGGGACCCTGCTACAATTGTGATCAGCCAGGCCACTTCTCAAAGTTCTATCCTTACCCACCCAGAAAGAAGCAATAGACCTATACTGCACGGGTACACCACACCACCGTGGATGAGATTCCTGAGGGAGAGCCCGTAACCGCTGGTAAGTTTCCTGTTAACCAAAACCCTGCAGTTGTTCAATTTGATTCTGGATCATCGCATTCTTTCATGAGTCAAGCATTTGCATGGAAACATGAATAATTATGCACATATTTGAGTTATGGTTACCGCATAAGTTCGGCGAGGGCTGATGTTTTAACCAATCAGATGGTTAGAGGGGCAACCCTTGAATTAGGTAGTCAAAAGTTTCGAGTGAATTTGATAGTTATGCCTGGACTAGTTCTAGATGTCATCATAGGGATGAATTGGATGAAGGATTGGGGAGCAGTTATAGATACGGGAAGTCGGGTACTTACCCTTAAGGATCCCCAGGGTGAGGGTACTTTTCAGATACCATTGCCCAGAAGAACAGACCTTGTGAGTGTGACATGTGCTATGGAAGTCATTCCTATTCATCAGATTTCGTTAGTATGTGAGTTTCTGGATGTGTTCCCAGATGAGTTACCTGGTCTTCCGCCAGATAGGGATGTTGAGTTTGGAATTGAGTTGATCCCCGGGATAGCTCCAATTTTAAGGAGACCTTATCGGATGCCTCTAGATGAGTTAGCTGAGCTGAAGAAGCAACTAGAGAAATTGTTGAAAAAGGGGTTTATCCGACTAAGTAAGTATGAATGGAGATGTCCTGCCTTGTTTATGAAGAAAAAGAAAGAGGGTACTTTGAGAATGTGTGTGGATTATAGGCCTCTTAATGCTATAATTATTAAGAATAAGTATCCCTTGCCTCATATTGATGTTTTGTTCGATCAGTTAGCCAAAGCCAGAGTGTTCTCCAAAATAGATTTAAGATCGGGTTACCATCAGATAAAGATTAGGCCATAAGATATACCGAAAACCACCTTTTCCACCAGATACGGGTTGTACGAGTATCTTGTTATGTCTTTTGGCTTAACAAATGCTCCTGCATACTTTATGTATCTGATGAATACGGTTTTCATGCCAGAGTTGGACAAGTTTGTGGTTGTGTTCATTGATGACATTCTAGTATACTTCGAGGACAAGAAGGATCATGAAGAGCATCTGAGAATTTTCTTGACCAGACTTAGAGATCATAAGTTGTATGCTAAGTTTAGCAAGTGTGAATTTTGGTTGAAGAAAGTTCCTTTCCTTGGTCACATTCTGTCAGAAAATGGAGTTTCAGTAGATTCGAGTAAAGTGCAAGAGGTTATGGATTGGAAGACACCAACCACAGTTTCGGAAGTTATAAGTTTCTTAGGATTAGCTGGTTACTATCGTTGTTTTATACCAGATTTCTCGAAGATTGCCAAGCCAATGACAAGTCTGCCATAGAAAGATCACAAGTTTGTGTGGATAGAGGAGTGTGAGACAGCTTTCCACACCTTGCGGAAACTATTGACCACTACTCTAGTTCTAGCACAACTGGACATTGAGAAACCTTTTGATGTGTTTTGCGACGCATCAAAAATAGGATTAGGTTGTGTCCTTATGCAAGAAGGAAGAGTCATTGCTTATGCCTCTCGCTAGTTGAGAAAACATGAGATCAACTATCCGACACATGATCTTGAACTTGCTGCCATAGTGCATGCATTAAAAATTTGGAGACATTACTTACTTGGTAATGTGTGCAATATCTTTATCGATCATAAGAGTCTCAAGTATATTTTTACCCAACTAGAGTTGAACATGAGACAGTGAAGATGGTTAGAATTGATCAAAGATTACAACTTGAATGTGCAGTATCATCCTGGAAAGGCCAATGTAGTGGTTGATGCTTTGAGTAGAAAGTCACATTGTCTGAATGCACAACCTTTGCTCGAAGATGGTTTTTATTTGATGCACCCTACCATGTTACATAGTATTTAGATTAGTTGCTCTTTGGAGAGTAAGATAATAGAAGGCCAGAAAACCGACAAAGGGATATTCCACATCAAAGAGAAAATTAAAGAAGAACCATCCAAGCACTTTAGAGTGGATGAACAGGACGTGTTATGGTTTGACGACCGTCTTGTTGTTCCCAAGGATCGGAAGCTTAAGAATAAGCTTATGAATGAGGATCACCTTTCAAAGTTATCTATCCATCCCGGAAGTAGCAAGATGTACCAAGAACTGAGACCTCGTTATTGGTGGACAAAAATGAAGAAAGAGATTTCAGCCTATGTGGCCAGATGTGACACGTGTTGTAGGGTAAAAGTCATTCATATGATACCTGTCGGATTGTTGCAACCTTTGTCCATACCTAGTTGGAAGTGGGATGATATAAGTATGGATTTCATCATAGGTTTGCCCACTACTCAGAAAGGCTATGATTTGATTTGGGTAATCGTGGATCGTCTTATAAAGACAGCTCACTTTTTACCTGTCAAGACAGATTATCGACCACCTCAATATGCCGAGAAGTATATTGTTGAGGTTGTGAGATTGCATGGCATACCGAAGACTATAGTGTCTGACAGAGGGTCACAATTCACTGCTCACTTTTGGGAACACTTGCACAAAGGATTGGGAACTAGTTTGATTCGTAGTACTGCCTATCATCCTCAGATAGATGGTCAGACCGAAAGAGTTAATGTTGTTCTAGAGGATATGTTGAGAGCCTGTGTGTTATCTTCCAGGGGTTCATGGGAGTCATGGTTACCCTTAGCAGAGTTTGCTTACAATAATAGTTATCAAGAAAGTATCAAAATGGCACCATTTGAAGCTCTGTATGGCAGAAAGTGTAGAACATCACTAAACTAGATCGAGCCAGGAGAAAGAAGATATTATGGTATTGACTTCGTAGAAGAAGCCGAGAAGAAAGTTCATATCATTCAGCAAAATATGAAAGCCGCTCAATCACGTCAGAAAAGCTATGCGGATAGAAGGAGGAGACCGCTTGTGTTCGAAGTTGGTGACTATGTTTATCTGAAAGTCACGCCAATGAAGAAGAAACGGTTTGGAGTACGCAGAAACCTCGCAGCTAGATTTGTGGGACCATACAAGATCTTAAAAAGAAAGGGTCCAATAGCTTATAAGTTAGAGTTACCTGAGACAATGGGTGCCATATTCCCAGTTTTTCATGTATCGCATCTCAAGAAGTGTCAGCGCGTTCCAGAGGAAAGAATCGAACCCCGAGGCATAAAGCTCAAGTCAGATTTGGTATATCGTGAGCAACCAGTTCGAGTTTTGGACTCTAAAGAGAGGGCCACTCGAAATGGTGTAGTGAAAACATATAAGATACAGTGGAGCCATCATGACGAAGGGGATGCAACTTGAGAAACGGGTGAATATCTACAAAAAGCTTATGAGGATTTTTATAACAAATGGTTCGTAACCTAAATCTCGGGACGAGATTTTTATAAGGGGGAGGGCTGTAACACCCCTGGGTGTTAAGCATGCATTAACATTCCAAAACATGAGCAATAGCATCACATACATGTTCTTCGTCACATGCAATATAAGTTGAAATTAAATTGAAGTGTGAAAAACATCTGTTTGAACCCTAAATTATTGTATTTGCTTGCTAAGAGTGGTAAAACATGGGTGGCTATAATTTTAAATCACCTAAAACTAGTTAGCATAAATTTTGGAGCAACTTTGGTATTCAAAGTTTTATCAAAAATTTGCTTTTAAAAATATTATTGGAAAATGGTCAAAAACCCTCTCTATTTAGCTTTTATTCTCCAATTCAAAATCTGTTAGGAATTTTGAGTTGGTCCCTTCATAAAAGTTGTAGAGAATTAAATTCTAAACAACTTTTATTTTTGGACCATTTTCAGAAAAAGCCATTTTCTTGCTCAAAATGAGATTTGAAAACTGTTATTTGAAATTTTTTTGAAAATAGAAAATTAGAAAATCAATTTCTCACCTAAACGGGTCGCCGCCTCCCTTTCGGCCCGCTGGCCCAAGCGGCCCAGCTCTCCCGCGCGCGCGTGCCCGCAGCTGCTCCCGCTCGCCCGCGCGCGACCACGGTGATGAGGACATCACTCCTTCGAATACACACAATGATCCACTACTGGACATTCAAGGTCCAATTACTAGAGCTCACGCGCGTCAATTAAATTTAGAGGTGAGCTCATTTCTAAGTAACTCCTTATATGATTTTAAGAATAGATTGCTACCTAATGATTATATTGTGCTTAGGAATGAAGGAGAGGTCCAGGAGACACATGGAGGAGGGCTTGGAGGCGTGGAGGACCAGCGAGGGCGCCCGGATAAAGATGGAGGATCAAACCAAGTTGAGTTCGAGTCTGTCTCGCAGTTCAGGACCAGTCTGCCTTGAACTGGTCACCCAGGACGCGTTCGGACTCCGTTTTCGATGATCCATATATGGATGGAAAGCTTATTTAATAAGAAAACCAACCCAAGTGGTCCCATATCAAAAGCTATTTGGAATCAATAGGAATCGTCGAAATAAGTCACCATCCAGAATCTGTCAGGGTGCTGTGTCGCCGTCTATTGGGCCGTTTAGGCCTTGTAACGTGTCGGTGCTCCCCAGGGACGCGAATAGGGGTCCTTTGTCGTTCCTTAGCCTATATAATTAGTAGTCACCGTCTACATTAGGGTTGGGTTTTACTTAGATTATTCTGTTGACAACAGTTTCGCCGCCGGCGTCAGTTTGTGAGACCCCAACTTTGTGAGACCCCAACTTTGTGAGATTAATCATTCATCTGCAATTTGGTTGCATTCCTTTGTGTTCTTACGTGTGTTCTCGATTCGCAGGCAAGGACTTAGCCTTCTTGGCGAGGTCAACCGTGCAACGCCGGTCGATAACCAGAGGGGTCGTGGTGCTGCGATTGCGGGGTTCAGAGTCGAGTTGTTTGGAAGCCGGATCGAATTGTGTCGTGACTCCACCAAATCGAGAGTTATCAGAACCTTTCGGAAGATCGGGAACCCTAGTTCACATCACAATGCCCGGCCTAGCATGGCCTCCTTCTCCCTCCCGCCTGCGTGCACCGCTGGTCGACGCGGCAGAGCTCGCCCACAGCGTGGCGGCCGCATGCCGACGCCGTCGGCCGTGTGGCGCCCCACTGCCCCGTGCGCTCGCCTTCAAAGCCCGTGACCACTCCTTTTTGCCTCCTCTGTTTTTCCTTCTTCTGCTTCCTCATGTGAGCAACAGCAGCGGCAGCGATTCCGCCACCGACACCGCGCGCCATCACCGGCATTGCCGTTCTGGCCACGCTAGCTCACCGCGAGCCGCTCCATCTTGCCCCATGCTTCTTCTCCCTCTAGCGCAGCCCGCGCTCACCTCACCGCCCGTGGTAAGCCTCCCCTCCACGTGAATCGCTCGTCGGAGTTCTGGCCGAGCTCACAGGAGTGAGCCGCTCCGTGGACTTCACCCCTCCATCCTCCTTCTCGCTCACTTCTCGAGTGCACGAGCACCACATTTGCGCGGTGAAGCTCGCAGACCGCACTGTGCGGCCCATCTCGGTCGGTGTTGGCCGGCCGATGGCGGGCCGAGCCACCGCGCCTCCATGCACGCCGGCGAGCTCGATGCCGAGCTCATCTGGCCACATACTAGGCACCCTCGGCTTTGCCTCTCCGTGGGGAAGCCGCTGCTGGTGACCTCACCACCAGCGAGCTCACCGGCGGCGAGATTCGCGCGGTCAGCGCCTCCCCAGCCTCTGTGTGACTGACCCATGGGGTCGCGGGCCTGCCTGTCTGTCTCCCCTCACGCGCGCGTACGCTGCACCGGGTGCCCCTAGCTTTTTCAGCGGCTGATGTTTTAAAATGATTTTGAAAATAAATTCCAGAAAAGAAATAAATGCTTTAGAAATTCATAACTTGCTCATTTTGGCTCCAAAAATTGTGAAACAAATTTTGGTAGACTTCTTAGAACCAGATCTATGATCTAAAAATATTGCATGTCAAGTTTGAAATACTTTTCTGAAGGGTTTTTATTTAATCACTAAAATTGTTGTTTTCTAGATAAATATGTAATAAATCATATAAAGCTCAAAAAATATAGTTTCAATTTTGTTAATCTTCTTGTGTAAAGTGCTTTCTAGGAAAAATATGTGCCATGCGTGTTCTGTAGAAATTTTTTGATGTGTAGTGCAAGTGCTTATTATTGTTGATAATTGTTATTTTTTATAGAGAGAAAAATATGAATAAAAAATGCCTATAATAATTTTTCTATAGTGATTGTTTATTGTGTAGAATGTAGGAAAAATGCTAAATCTATTGTTTGATACTTTTGATAGTATAAAGTATTTTCATGCCCTTATTTAGGCCCTAGCTTGTTGTTTTTGTGTAGGCAGTTCTAGTAATCCAAATGCAATGAAATTTTTGTGGCATGCTAGATTAGATGATAGTAAGCTACTGTAATTTTATCAGAGTTTTCTATATTACCAAAATAGGTGTTGCTGTTCAAACCTAGTTGTAATTAGGGTTTAATTAACCTTGTTAATGCAAGATTATTTGATAAGATTTGTTTTGGTGTATCTTTGAAGCATCTTAGTTTTCTAGGGTGACTTGGCATGGTAGAGAATGATTGTAGTAGTACCATACTAGTACATGTTCTTGGATGATGTGGACTACCTTGTAGAAGAGTGGTATTCCTACTTTATGCAATAAAGTAAACATGTTCATCTACATTTCATTCATCATGATCATTACATGTTATCTCTGCAATGCACCTAAGCATGAGCACTTATACATTTGCATCATACAGGATCGCAAGAAGTAACTCCGGTAGCAGTTCCCGAGGAGCCGGAAGAGCAGCCCGAGGTGCAAGAGCAGGAGGTGCCTGAAGCCGACGAGGAGGTCGCTGAAGATCTTCCAGAGTGTCCCGACCACCGCCCGGGCTCTTTCGAAAGAGGCAAGCCCCGGAGCATTTCTCTCCCGGTTTGCAAATATTTGATTAATGCTTTACTTTAACTGATGCATTACGTTTAGGAGTTGTTTGCAACCGTTGCTGCATTACACCTCGTTTACCCTGTTCTACCATATCCTTGTTACCTTGGTATTCGTAGTCAAGAAATGCTTAGCTTGCTTAGACCGGTAGAAGTTGGGTGATTTCCTGTCACCTGCGAGCTATAGGTGGTAACCTGGATCTGCTTGAAAAAGTATGCCATCTTAGAATAACTAAGTGTTAATGTGCAATTGAGACCGAATGAAGACTTGCAGGGTTTTGGACTGTAGTGTTTTCCGTCTGTGTCGATTAAGGACCGACCGTTGTTGGGCCTCGAGTCATGTTAAACGCATGCCTTACATTTAGCTGGTCGAATAAAGTACCTTTCGACCGCGAAGCTGAGAGATTATTCGGGCCGAGTGGATTGCCCGCAACGCACTGTACCGGAGCAGGTGTGGTAGCACACGGGGGCACAATGATATGGCCAAAGAGCAGTCGGGCGGCCCCCGGGTACATGTGATTCCTAGCAAACTCGAGAGTTTACCTGAATGGTTGACTCGGTGACCAATATCTCACTTTAGTGGGTGAGTGAGGTTTGTGTGAGGAATAAATTACCACCTGGTTAATAATCGATTCGAATCGCCATCGTTCACTGGATAGTGAACACTTGACTTGAGTTACTTCATCGTAGTAACATTGATGGAACACTTGGACAGTTATATGGAATATGACATGATGAAAGTTGTTAATGATCATTGGTTATCCTTACCTATTTAATTACATGTTACTCTAGTATAGGTGCAAATATAGTTGACAGGTTAATAAAGATTTAACTTGATATAAAAGCTTCTGGAAAAGATTCTTTAAATGCTAAAAATGCCTTTTGCAAATGAGTCAGCTACCCTACCATAAAGCCTGTCATGATCTTTGGTGTCATTTATTTTCGGTTATGTCGGGTAAGTCTAGCTGAGTACCTTCTCGTACTCAGGGCTTTGTTCTCAATTGTTGTAGATGGGCAGATGTATTACGGCTACTGTATCAACTGTCTTTATCCTGCGATGGGTGTAGCTTAGGACCATGGGCAGTGGTCATTCCCTACTTCTCGTCTGATGCTTTTGTTGGAGATGATCTGGAGCTAGCACTTTATTTCGAACTCTGTATGAGTGTGTGGGGTTTGAACTAAATTCTTCCGCTACTTTTATTTGAACTTGGTTTGTAATAACTATGTTTAAACTATGATGTATTTGCGACGTGAACTTGTATGTAATTTGTGATGGTGACCGCTAAACTTATTATGATCTTGGCTGGTATGTAAGTTGGTTTGAAATCTATCATGATTTCACGGACTACCGGGTTATACGGGCTTAAGTTTGCTAAATCGTCTGCTCGGTGAATGATTTTCTTACTTAATTTCGTATAATTGGTCGGTTCTGTTACAGTAGCATCTTCTTTGGGGAAGTTAAAAATTGCCGCGACTGAATCATCCTCGATGATATAATAATCGGCGGACAAGACAACCACATTGACTTCCCTCTCCGGGGTAGGTTCATAGTCAACCATCTCTTCTTTCGGGACCTCAGGAACCTCCATGCCAACCATAGCAGCAATAGTACAAGCAAAGTCATCGGAGGACACCTCGGAGGCCATTAGGACAATGGGAGTCGGCTCAGCCGACCCTGGAGTTAGCTAGGTCGATTCTAGGGCCTCTAGCATAGTATCAGCAAGGGGAGTCAGCTTAGCCGACTCTAGCACATCTAGGCCGGCAGGAACAGGGGCAATCGGCTTAGCCGACTAGCTCAGCATAGGAGTCGGCTTAGTCGACTGGCTAGTAGCAGCAGCATCATTTTGATCTTTTGAAGAGCTTTCGACATGCTCAGGGTTTAGGACCTCACCCGCCATCTTGGCAAGCATCTCCTAGTTCTGTTGCTTATGCTGGGTGCGCTGTAATTTGCGCCGTTGGGTTTTATTCAACCCACGAGAACACCACACAGGTTGGCGATACTTGGAATCAATTTCAGCGCGCTCCTTCTTCTCATCTCCATCAACTTCTTTAGGAACCTCATCTTGCTTAGGTGCTGGAGCTTTCTCAATGATAATCGGCCCAACATGATTATTGATAGGAGCTTCCATCGAGCCGATTGCGATCACGAATTGAGGTCTAGCCCTTGGCGGAGGAACAATAGGAGCCTCGACCTTCTTAGGCACATATGTTTGCTGCACTGGTGCCTTTCCTAGATCATGAGGAGCTTGAACCTTAGGTGGAACCGCCGAACCTTGAATAGCACCGCTAGAGCTCGATTGACCATCGTCCAATCGGCTAAAGACAGAAGGCCGTGGAACCGGACCAACAAGCTATCCGACCCTTTGATGAGCTTGGATGGGCACCGGTGGAGGATATGGCACCCAAACTCCATAGGGACCCCATTATGGCAGGACTAGAGGTGGAATCGGAGGTCCCCAATGAGATACACGAGGTGCAGCCCTCTGAGATGGAGCTAAAGGTTGCATCACCACCAATTGTTTATTCTTCTCATCTTCTCGCTTGGGCGGTGTGTATTCTCTTTTTTTAACGACCGATTTTGGGAATCAGCCTTTTCTTGCTTGTATTTGGCCATAAGCCTATCAAAGGTGCATGGCGGCTTCGGCATGAATTTCCCTTGGTCCTTCTTCTCATTAGTCTTCCAAGTACCAATCTCTGGCCGACGTGGGACAAATGTGCGCAAAACTTGAATACCGAAAGAAACATTGCTGCTGGAACCAGGGGAGTCGGCTAAGCCGACTTGGCTGAGGTGGAGGAGTCGGCTAAGCCGACACCCTGAGGCAGCTCAGCCGAGTGGCTCTGCTGGTGGGTGGAGTCGGCTTGGCCGACTGCTCTAGTCGACCTAGCCGACCTCTGCTGTGCCGCCACCGTTTCGTGCCACCATTGTCTTCTTAGAAATTGTGTCGATCCAGCAGTGATCTTCAACTTGTTCTTGCCTTCCTCATACTTCTCAAGCATCACCTTGCGCCCTGAATTCACCTGTACATTCGGTGCTGCACATGGCTCACCGATAATCACATTCTTGCCTTGAACTTTATCGGCTTGCTCGGGACGGATCAAGACAGCGAGTGGTCCTACTTCAATAGTATACATTGGGAACGGGACCTTATCAACTTGCATATCAGAAAGACTCAATCGTCCCTCATTAAGGGCCGATTGGACCTGCCGACTGAAAACATTACAATCGTTAGTGGCATGAGAAAAAGAATTATGATATTTGCAATAAGCTCTTTTCTTTAACTCATCAATCGAAGGCAATGTGTAATTGATTCTAATGTAACCAAATTTTAACAATTCATCAAAGATTCGGTCCCATTTAGAGAAATCAAAAGTAAACTTCATCTCTTCACCCCGATTCTTATGAATCGGTTTGAGAGATGGACATGTAACCATTTTATTCTTTGTTGGCCATCTAATTTCAGCGACCATGCATTCTTGATTTTCATCATTCGAACCATCCGAATAAGTACTAAAAGCATGTGTGTTCGAACATTGTGTCTTATATGTATCACGAGACTCTTTAAGGCACGATTCCAAAAAAATGGATTGAAACTAGTAAATTGCACATTCTCTAACTTTTCTCTAATTCTAGAATGTAAACCATTAAAGCATATGTCAACAAGATCTTTTTCTAAAATACTCAAATGAAAGCACGTGTTTTTAATTTCTCTAACTCTGTTAAAGAATTCTACAACAGTTTCATCACGCATTTGCTTAACAGAAGTAAGATGTGACAATCTAGTTTCTTGGGTTCCAGTGTAAAAATGACTATGAAATTTCTCTTCTAATTTAGCCCAAGAATTAATGCACAATGGTGGTAAAGAAATAAACCAAGCAAAAGCAGTGCCAGTTAAAGATAAAGGAAAATTGCAAATTTTCATGTAATCAAGAGCACTAGCTTCTTCTAATTGAGCAAGATACATACTAACATGTTTCATTGTTGTTTTACTACCACTACCATTGAACTTCTAAAAATCCGGTACCTTCTAGCCATCAGAATTTCGCATATAATCAATTGCTGAAGGGTGCGTCTTGGTGTACATGTTTCTAGCAGTTTTAAGGTGAATACCTAGACTTTCCTCAAGAGACTTGGTAAAATCATCCTTAAACCAATTTAACATATCATTAAAATCAGTAGAAGGAGAATTCTGAATATTCTCTTGCATAGATTGATCTGAATCGGTTGTTTTACCTTCTAATTTATTTAATCTAGCCTCAAGTGCTTCACGTGATTCTTGCAATTTTTGTGTTAGTGAACTTGTTGATCTAAAACCAACTTAGCAACTTCAGCTTGTGAAATTGGACCATCATCGAACTTAGGGGGTCATTAGAATTTACCTTATGTGCCAATGATGTGAAAGCCATGAAATCAGCAACGTTTGGCTCCTTGAATTGCGTAACATGATTATGCCGATCTTTGGAACACCCCCCAAGAAGGCATTCGTGACATCGACAATCTTGGCTTGCAACTGCACTTGCAATTCTTCAAAGAGCTCCTCCACATACTTGGGCTTGATAATGTTGTCACTATGAACTTTGCTCGAGCTCTTCGCAGCATCACCATCTGATCCCATGTCGCCGGTTGATGGAAACTTCAACTTTTGTCTTGGTTTCCCTAGCAAAGTCACCAAAAAGTATGTTGACGTCAAAATGGATCCGAGCCGACACACCGGTGGGCTTTGGACACCCTAGAGGCCGCACACACGACCTACAACACGGCAAGAACGCAACGTAATCGACCAAACCGCTCTAAAGACCGATAAGGCCGATGTGGAGCTCGTTCTTGGCCGGAAAAAGCTCCCGAACTACTCCCGGAAGGATCCGTCGGGGAGGAGCACGTAGAGGATCTCCTAGGACCGGCAAGGCCGCCTAGAATGCCGATGAATCTCGTGGAGAGACGTCACCGAATAGCAGGGTAGAAGGTTTAAGAGAGAGCATTAGGACAAAGAGGTGATATGTTGTGTTTTTTGACGATTAGATAAATGAGAACTCAATCGGCCATGATCCTCTCATATATATAGAGGGGGTGGTCTTATCTCAGTAGGAAACCTCTCCAAGGCTTAATTTCTAAGTTTCCCACGTCCAAAAACGGATCTAGAAACAAATCGGTTTGAGATCCGAAAGTCAGATTCGGAATAAACACCTACCGGTACTTCCGGTCAGGCTCCACCGGTAGTACCAATCCCCACCGAAAGTTCCGGTTTCGGACCGGAAGTACCGGTAGTTCATTTTCGCGCAAAACTACGCTTTCCTCCGCCAGCCACCGGAAGTTCCGGTCTCGGACCGAAAGTACGGACCGGAAGTACCGGTAGCCCAGACAGATATTTTTTCGGAAGCATAACTCTCTCATCCGGACTTCAAATTGGACGTTCCATATATGGTTTTTTACCATCTCGACGAGAGGAACGCAATGGTGAAGTCCGTTACACATTTTGACAACTTCACAAAACGAACATTTTTTTGTTGTCAACAATTATCTAGTAGAACTGTAGAGCAACATCATGGATTATTCTTGGTCCATCAACTTCTTCATCCTCTAGTGACGTTCTGAGGAGACCAGGCATCGCTTCAATTAATTAATTAGTCTTTAAAAATCCATACATTAGATTAGTTTTTTCTTCTTTAGTTTTTTCTTCTTTCAAATCCAACACGTACATTATTAATCGACGCAATTACAAGTCTGTTGGGCTCGCCGTCGCGGGAAGAAAAGCTTGCCGCGTTTGTGAGGGACACGGACACACGTGGTTGACCGCGCATCCTCGCGGACCACAGTGAGGCATACGCGAGCCGAGCATCTCGTTCACCTGCGGCACGTGGGCCTGTTCCGTCCAACGTACGTACCGTGTGTGGGCTCAATGTTAATTGGGCTTCTAAATAAATGAAGATATATTGTCGACGTATAAGACAATAACAGTCCAAGTTTACAATACTGTGTACTAGAGTATGGCCAATGCAGACATATAATTTCATTGAAAAGTATAGATGCCAAAATAGAAATCGAAAGCTTTGAGCTGCTATCTGCACCCAACTAAAGTATACTCTTCATGTCCCCACAACTCTCTTTGCCCTGGTTTCCTAAAAAAACTCTATTTTCCCTCACAGCATGTTGTTTGCTTATCCATAATGTTTGTGGTCTTTATCTTCTCTTTCCTAAGGGCAGGGCCAACGCAAACCAACAAGGATGGTGGTTTCAGCTTAAAGTTGTTTGCCACGTAGATACGAATGGTTCAGGACTCCAAACTCGCAATGCAGGCTACCGCCTCTCAATAAAAGTCTTGCTTGTGTCATCTATTCACAAGAGATGTGTATTTACTCAGGCCAAGACAAAAAAAAAACACGTCACAAAGCTTCAGTTTTTGGGTCCCAATGCGCGCTTGGATAGCAGGTTCTCACTAGGTCAAACAACTATATGTCTTCTGCAAGCAGCACTGACACACCGCGAAACCACTATCAAAATGGACGTGGACACTACATGCGAACGTGGAACCTGAGGCATACACTAGTACACTTTGCTTTTGCGTGGCGTTGGCTTTTTGAGATGGGAGGCGGGCACCGTTTTTGCCCGCCTCCGATGTTCGTGGCATGGCCAGCCTTGGCCGGCCACCCAACAGCCCACCTCAGTTAATTATTAATGGAGACGATCGCCTTAACAGAGCCGCCTCCGTTAATACGTATTAACGGAGGCGGTTGCCTTAGACCGACTGCCTCCATTAATGCATTAACGGAGGCGGTTAGCTTATAGTAACCACCTGCAAAAAGGCCGAAGCCCAACGGGCCCAGCTGAGGCCCGATAACCGTCTTCATATATATACATGAGTTAGGGTTCTCTCATTCACTCCCACCACACGCTGCCCTCTCTCCTCCCTCTGGTCGCGCACTTCTTCTCCTTACCACCCACCACGCCGACGCCTTCTCTCCTCCCTCCGGCGCCCTCTCCTCCCTCTCTCTCTCTTCCACCAGACATCAGTACCACGCATCTCCCTCGCCCCGGCGAGGATCTAGGGCGGGCCAGCCCCCACACGCGGCGGCGGCGTGGATCCACGTCGCGGCGGCACCCACGGCGCGGATCCACGGCGAGGGTGCACCCCAGACGCGGCAGCGGCGGGGATCCACGTCGGGCGGCCCCCAGACATGGCGGCGGCGAGGATCCAAGACAAGGCAGCCCACACGGTGGGGCTCCATGGCGGGGGCAGCCCCCAGATGCGGCGGGCAGCGAGGATCGACATCGGCCCCCAAGCAGAAGCGGGCGGCAGCGCGGCCTCCTGGCTACGGCGACGGTGACGGGTGTTCCTCCAAGGTGTGGCGTCTTGGCTAGCAGCTACGGCTGCAGGCGCGCGAGCAAGGGCCGCACAGGCCCTCCCGGCAGCGGATCTGTGACCCAGGCGGTGGATCTGCACCCCCGGCGGTGGATCTACATCGGGGGCCACATGCGGTGCGGAGCAGGTGGAGGAGGGGCGTGGCAGCGGGCTCGATCTGGCCACAACAGGTGGAGGGGCGCTCTCGGCAGCGGCGGCGCATCCTCAGTGAGCCGGATCCTGGCAGATCCGGCGACCCTAGAGGAGTCGCGCCCTCTCTTCCTCTTCCTCCCTGCGGATCTCGATGGCCAACGGTGGATCCGGCTCAGCAGCGGTGGATCTGGCATCGATGCAGCGGATCCGGTGAGCGACGGCGGCACACGCTGGGATGGACAGCGGGCTCGATTGGGCCTAACGACGAGCTCGATTGGGCTCGTTAGGGTTTTTTATTTTTTTAAAATCGATTAATGGAGGCGAGTAGCTTAATGCAACCGCCTCCGTTAATCGATTAACTGAGGCGGTGAGGCAACCGCCTCTGTTAAGCCTCTATTAACCGAGGCCTTTGATTGGAGGCAGTTGCAATGTCCACCTCCATTAATCCATTTTGTCCACCTCCATTAAGAATATTGTAGTAGTGATACGGCCGTAGTGTATGTAGCTGTGGACAAGCCCTAAGCCAATTGTGTCTTGTGCGAGTCAGAGCGTTCACTTTTTCACTCGAGTCTAGCTAACCTGATAAGACACGTACCGAAGCCACCGCGCTTGGACTGCTCCTAGTATTTGATTAGATGCAGCTATGTGTGTGAGGAGATGCATGCTACTCGACTGAACATGGTGTTTTCAGTACCTATGTGTGAATGTCCTAGATTTGTCCAAGGAAAAGGAAATGGTATTATACTCGTGGTCTGCTGCCCTCTCTTCTTTTTTTTTTTCTTTTTTTTACGACTTCGTGGTCTGCTACTCGTGTCCTGCGAGTGTTTTCCTGTCCGTGGTCATGGCCAGGGGCCTCTGAGGTCCTCAAGCTCCGAATCATCAGCAATCAGCATCGCGTTCGCTCGCCGCTGAGGCCCCGCGCGTCCTCGCCGCCGCCGAGATCGGTAACGTTCCTTCTCCTCCGCCTTGCCAATTTATTTTCGACTCTAAATTTGGACGGAAAAGGATCGGGTGATCTCTGTGAAAAAAACTGAGGTTTTAGCGGGTGAACACGGCGCGCGGTGCGCGGTGGCTGAGGAACGGCTGGCTCTGGCTGCCGGAAGTACTTCTTTAACCGATTCTGTACTTCCCTGACATCCTTATTCCTTGACTCTTGCGAAATTTGCAAAAAGAATCGTCTGCCTTCTTGGTGTTCCTGTTAACAGAGGACTACAGTAGTACAGTGCCCCGCCGCCGGCAATGAGCACTCCGGGAAGCAGGGCGATGACCATGAACTTCACCAACATGCTGGTTTCTGTCAGCGCTGCAATGCACCATTGCGATGGCGGCTTCGGCTTACTCCTTTGCTTTTGGGGCGTCCTTGTCGGCGCCAGCCTCATCGTCATCGGCGTCCGCATGGCCGACGCCTCCACGCCCATCGTTCCCGTGGTCATCGGCGGTGCACAAGCTCTGGCTGAGTTCGTGCGCCGCAACACCGCCGTTGTCGGGCTCATCATGGCTTCCTGTGCCGTCACGGCGGTTTCCG
The DNA here is from genome assembly GCA_038087645.1 of Saccharum hybrid cultivar R570. Lineage (NCBI taxonomy): Eukaryota > Viridiplantae > Streptophyta > Magnoliopsida > Poales > Poaceae > Saccharum > Saccharum hybrid cultivar. The sequence continues at coordinate 1,837,901 of JAQSUU010000579.1, read as the reverse complement.
GCGAGGAAGACCCGGTGCTCTGCTTCGCCAAGTTCGCCCTGCTCCTTCTCACGATCTCCCTGATCAACATCGGAGCCCGTGGTGAATAATCGGTTCAGTTCATGCCTTCTTCGATGCATTGATGACCAACTGATTCCTCAAACCATTGCGTTCCCTGAAACCTGAAATGCCAGTCTGACCGGCAACATGACGTTCCCGCCACTGCCCCTGCCACCAGTCACCGTGCCTAATTCTTGAATTGGGCTGGGTGTTGCAGGTACAGATCACCGACTGAAGTACTACCACCACTCCGGGTCTGTCTTAAACTTAGTACTGTTGCTTGTTGTAGTAGCTCCCTACCGCATGCTTGCTGGAGAATCTGTGTCATAGTGTCATGTCGTGTTGTGTGCAAGTCTTTTTGTTTCCTACTTGCCATGCATGAGGCAATACTATATTTCGTTTGAGCGACATTGTAAGTCTGTCTATGACCATCTGGTCAAATACAATCATGTCTGTAACTTTAGCATCATGTTTTCAGTATCTGTTTGCAAATGTCCTAGATTTGTGCAATGAAATGGTACTCAACTAAGCATGAATTAGGAGATACTATATCATAGGGCCTATCAGAGTTCAGTATATATTGGCAATGAGCTGAGAACCGGAGAGACTATTGACCAGGGCCGCTGCTGCATATGTGCTCCTCGCAACTGCTAATGCTCATGGCAGTTTCACTGCAGCAGTGTTTGTCAATCTAGCGTAATGCGTGCAGCTCAAACCCAACACACAAAGTGATCTGACGAATTGCATCTTCGTTTCAGCATTCAGATAAGTAGGCTGCAACTATACGGGTCGATTTGGCAGTGATTAATTCACAAATGTAGGTTAGCCCGTTCGGCTACACTCATTTGCAAGCTGCTGTTGCTGCAAGCGTGAGAAAGCAATAGTGGATGGAAAACCGCAGCCGCAGCTTAAAGGCAGGCGACCTAGGATTCAATGAAATAGCAGTGCTAGCGCCTAGATGTCCGGACGAACGCGCAGGACGCCCGCGCCTGCACTTTGCCCCCGTGCCAGCCCGACGAGGTGTTTGCATCCAAACCGACACCACGCGGCGTCTGCGTCCTTGGCCGACCTCACGTGACGTTTGCACTCGCCCGACCCCTCGCGCCCCCTCTAGCAGCTGCAACAGGCAGGTGACATTGCAACATGCAATAGTTGCAACATACGTTCAAAGATAGATGAAACACTTAAAACATACTTCTGAAATACTTGCAAAAAAAGACATGTGAAAAACGCTTGAAAACCATTGCAAACATACGCAACATCCAGATAAAACACCTACAACATATGTGAAACATATGCAACATGCAGATAAATACATTTGCAACATATGTATGAAAACACAGATGAAACATTGGGAATAGACACTTGCAACGTATGTGTACAACCATTGCAACATATGCAACATCTTCGGTCTACTTTTACAACATTCGTATGAAACACTTGCAACATACCTCTAAAACATCTAAAATACTTGAAATATGCACTTGTAATATGTGCTTTCAGCGCAACATCTCCTTGCTACTTGGAAGATCGATGGAGGCTGGGAGATCGATGGAGGCTTGTCGGCATGCCGGAGGCAGCGGCCTGGCGGCACTTGTAGGCGGCGAGCCAACGACGGCGGCTCTGCAATGTGGCGGAGAGGCAGCGGCAGCGTGACTGGGAGAGGGTAACCGCGCGCCACACCGTCATGCATCAACGTCACGGTGGAGAAGGCTGCGGCAGGTCCGATGAAAGGCCATAGCAGGTCACTCCGGTGGAGAAGGCAGGCGGGGGACATGATGGAGAGGAATGTGAGCGAGTGCACGCAGTGGAGAGGGAGGCGCCGGTGGAGAGAAGGTGGGCAGGAGGCACGGTGGAGATGGTAGGCGAGATGCACGGCAGAGTGCCATGAGTTTTTTTCTTTTTCTTTTGTTTAGAAAACTATGGTAGTTGAAGGTCAGTGGATAGGAACAGATAGGAGAGCTTTTTTTTTTGGCCTCGCGACCTGCCAGTGGGCCGTCTGGGGCGAACGGCCGTCCTAATACAAGCAGTACCGTTGATGAAAAGGTCTGCATTGATTTGAGGCTTCTGAGTTTTGACTAACAGCTGTAAGCAGCGGCTCAGCTCAGGTCTGCTCCTTTCCATCATCTATCGACCCGTGCCTGCAGAATACAGTGCCTCGAGCATTTTTCTTTCTGTTTTATTCAAACAAAACGAAATCACGATGTTACTAGACTGCAGGCAGTTGATACTAACCTAGCCGGTGCGTTCAGTGGGGGTGGAGTTAGAATTTGGACATAGATCGGCCATTTAAATCGATAACAATCATACATGATTAAATGTGTATACGGCAGTAGCAAAGTTAATTTATTTTAAATCAAAAGAAAGCTAAAAAAATAGAAAAGAATTACGATGATAAAGACGTCGCGTTCGTAGTGGTTCAGGTGTTGGGCAAGAGCGTGAGGCCCAACGTCCACAACTTCCTCCAATCCGGCGAAGAATGCACAGATCGGGGGAGGCTTCTCCTCCTCCTCCACAGGTGGCTCGGGTTCTTTTTTCGCGAGCGTGTCCTTGCAACATATATTTCATTAAACAGAAACAGAGTTTGACTAGTTACAACATCCTCAAGTAATCCATAGATTACCGTGGAAGGATGGAAGCCAACACGACTGAAAAGTCCAAATATAGCTAAAGGGGGTGAAAAGCCTATTAAAAATTCTACAAACTCACTAGAGCAAGATGTTAGTATAACAAATGGCGAAAAACGATTTTACTCTAGCTTTACAAGGGTTGCAAACCACCTATCCAACAATTCTAGTAACTATGATCACTAGAACAATCAAGGGCTAAGTCACTACGAGCTCTCACAAGCTAGCTACACTAAAGAGCTCAACTAGGTGACAAACTACACTAGCAAAGAAAATATAAGCTCTCAAAACTAATTACACTAAAGAGCTTGTTACAACTAGTTTGCGGAATGTAAAAAAGAGCTAAGTGATCTTTATACCGCTCGTCGAGAAATGAACCAATCACAACAATATGAAGATCAATCACCGGGAGAAATCTAAGAAATCAATCACAAAGGTGACACATAATTTTTCTCCCGAGGTTCACCTGCTTGCCGGCATGCTACGTCCCCGTTGTGTCGACCACCACTTCGTGGTTCGGCGGCTAATTGGCAATCCAAAGCCAAGCTCCCCAAGAGCACCGCAAGTGAGGTAACTCAATGACACGAGCAATTTACTAGAGTTGACTTTGGCGCTCCGCTGGAGAAGGCACAACACCCCTCACAAAGTCACCGAGAGGTGGCCAAGAACAAGCACCACTCTTGCCACAACTCCTCCGCTGCCTCCAAGCCGTCTAGGTGGCGGCAACCACCAAGAGTAACAAGAATCCCGCAGCCAATGCTCACCTAGGTGCCAACTAGATGCAAACTCACAAGCAAATACACTTGAGATCACTCAAACTCACTTTGATTTGTCAATCAAGTAAGGGAGATGAGTGAGAGGGGATGTGCTCAGCTCAAGAGGATGTTAGAGAGTCAAAATATCCAAGAGAGAGCTCCCCAAACCGGCCAAACACATATTTATAAGTAGCCCCAAAGAATAGAGCCGTTAGGAACAAAGTGATGTTGCAAACGTGCTGACCGGACGCACCGGTCAAACTGACCAGACGCGGACACAACGTCCGGTCGTGCTGCACACCTCTGCCCGATGCTCGCCATGTGTCCCATTTTGAATCTCGTTTGTTCGACCATAATGGTCACTTAAAAATACTCGTTCACGCACTAGAGTGACCGGACGCGCCGATCAAAATTGATTGAATGTGCCTCAGGGTCCGGTCACCATGATTCGTGTTATTGACCATGCGACCGGACGTGCTGCTTGAATTGACCGGACGCCACAGTGCCAGCGTCCGGTCGATTCCAGTAAGCACCCACACTCAACCGGACGCGTCCGGTCGATCGTGACCGGACGTGCCACAGCGTCCGATGGACCTCGCATGCAACGCAGTTCCTCTGGGACTTGACCGGACACGCTGGTCCCGCGAGTGACCGGACGCGCCGGTGGTAAACCCCAGTCTGCGCGTGCCAAACTGCTGCTGCTACTGACCGGACACGTTCGGTCATGCCAGTGACCTTCATTCGCCTCCGTTTCTATCTATGATTCCTTAGAGAAAATCTCCGCCTCCGGTATAGTGGAAAATATGCATTTCACTTCCACGAAAAGCATTGAATCCCGCCTCGCAAGCTCAGCGGGAGGGAGAGAGGGCCCCAAACCCATCTCTACTGCTCAAACTCCACCGTCTTCGCAAATGTGCTAACATCGCTAAGTGTACATCACCATGTGCATGTGTGTTAGCATTTTCACAATCATTTTCGAGACGTTAAGTTAGCTCTCCACTAGATTTAAATGCATATGCAAATGAATCATCATCTAGTGGCACTTAAGTGATCAATATCCCCGGAAATTCCCCTCTTTATAGTACGGCTATTGATCCTAAGTGTGATCACACCCTCTATGGTGTCTTGATCACCAAAAGCAAATCCTATCTATTCCTTTGCCTTGAGCTCCATAGGATTGCACTACATCTCCTCTTCTTCTCCAAGCATGGCACCAAGTCATCATGATCAACATGCATCTTGCCATAACTTAGGAGTGTACCAATCATCTTTTGCTATCAACACTCAAGCACATGTGATTAGTACTTAGGTTTCATCAATTAGCCAAAACAAAACTAGGGACTTTCAACGACCCAAATAAACCTAACTTAAATTACATTACAAGAAAGTTGTGCAACCAATTAGGCAGGTGCCAATGAGACTAGCAGGCCTCCTCGAACATACACTCTGTAACACCCTCGGTGTTACCGCATGTAACAATGCATCTAATCATGCCATGAGCATCTTTTTCTTGCATTTTGCATAATGTTGTAGGGCATGGGACCATTTTAGTAATCTAGTATATTTAATAAAAAAGTTATTGCAATATTGACGTAATAACCGGGAGATAGCAAATTAGGTTAGAAACTAATTTTTATTGAACAAAATTGCTACAAAACATATATGTGAACCCTAAACGAAAATTGAAGAGCAAAGTGTGTAGATGTTAGTGCAACTTGTGTTGTCAAGTAATTCTATCGCTAGCTAGTTTTTCCAGTAGCTCAAAAAGTGGACTCATAGTGTAAATCAGCCCTAGACTTAGAAAAACTCCAAGTCTAGGACGGTTTGACGTTGCCGTGTTGAGCACCTTCGTTTGTGATTTCGGGTTAGGTAGTGTTGCTGTGTGTTAGCCCGGGTTGGTAGCCTCTTGGGTCGTCTCGAGATGGGTGAGGGTGGTTTGTCGTTGGATGTCACCCATTGGGAGTGCTCGGAGCTTTAATTTTCGTGCTCGCGTTTAGTCTGGCTTGTTGGCCAGCCGGGCGCGGTCGCCACGGCGTTGCACTCGTCGTGCCGTGCCGGGCTGCACCGCATGCGCACGCGCTGCCGCGTGGGGGGCCGGCCGAGGCCGTCCCGGCCTGCCGGTGGTCCTGTGCATTGGTCGCTCTGGCCGCAGCGCTGTTGCCGTTGACGTTACACAGTGAGTGCCCCCTCGCCGCAACCCGTGCGGGCCTAGGCGGTCACGTGCAGGCGCACGCTGCCATGGCTCAGAGCTCACCGACCATCGCCCCACCATGCTTGGCCCATCAATGAACATCGCGTCGCTTTAATGTTTCTCCACCGTGTTACCTACTCGGAGCCTAGGATTGTCCTGCCGCCTGAGCCGCCCACCATGGCGACTCCCCTGTTTCCCTTGCCGCCCGGCTGTGGACAGCTGTCGGCCCCGTCTCGTAGTGCTCGGCCCCGTGCCTTTGCGGCAGCAGCATTGCAGTGATCTCGCCTACCTCCCTGTACTCGCAATTGAAGTGGAGGAGCCCCCACGGCCTCCAATTTTGGAGCTGTCAGTCTGCCTCGCTCTTAAGGCCGAGCCCGACCGTGACCGCCACGGTGGTCTGAGCTGTTTGTCTCTAACCAATTGAGCGTGCCAGCAGCCTTGTTGTGCCCTTGGCTTCACCATACGCCCGGTCCCGAGCCCTTGCTTCCCCTGGGCTTCCGCTGACGCGCTCGCGCCACCGCGGAGCGCCGCCTGACCCCTCCCCCCCCGGGCGCACGTGGCCGGCTCAGCTCAGGTACCCTCCAACCACCCTATTACTGTGGTTAGGTCCGTGGTGATCTACCGAAGCTCACCCACCCCCTTGGCTGCCCTCGCAGAGCCCCTGCCCTCCGAAACTCCGGCACCGCCCCCGCTGATCTACCGCCATCGCGAGGAAGCCGCGCCACCTCGCCTCCGGCCTTCGAATCGCTGCCCCGTGCCTCGTGTCTGCACCTAGGTGAGTGTCTCCCCCTTAGGTACGCGGTAGAAACTCCCTACTAGCCGGCATAACCGACCAGTGCCGGCCATCCCCTTGCCGGCGTGCGCGGGGGTTGCATCGTGGACTGCCACTTTGTAAAGACGGCTTCTGGGGAGGGTGTTGTTGCAAAGTCCCAGAGTGTGGAAATAGTGCCGACCTTGGTCGAGTATTAGCTGTCAGTTCGGGGGCTGGGTTGTAAGTGTGCCAGCTGCGAAGGCTCTCCTCGGTCGCGGACCGCATCGCGCGGTCTTGGGCCTGCCGTGTGGGCTGCCTCGTGGCTTTGGGCCGGGCTGTGCTGGCGCGGGTGCGCGCGCTGCGCGTGGTGGGCTGCGCGGTTGGGCCATGTTGGAAGAGTTGGCTCTGGTCCTAGTGATTTTAGAAATACTTTTGTAATTTAGTTTTTGAATCAAACTTTGAGGAATTTTAGTGACTTGTGGAGATGTCCAAAAATCATGAAATCACTTTAGTTAAGTTCCTAAATTCATGCTCTATCAGTTAGTAAATTCCAGTCGTACAGTACTATAATGATGCTCGGTCAATTAAATCATTGCATAAAGCGACGAATATTAATGCAACCTATATTGTAGGAATTTTTGTGGCAAATCAAGGATAGCTCTAGCTCTAAAGTTTTTGCAGTAGCTTCTTGATGTCGTTAGATGCTTGCTGAAAAATTTTATAGCCACCGGATAGCTTGTTTGATAGGGTAACTAAGTTTCCCTAGTAGTGCTATGTAGTAAACCGTTAATCAAAAGAGGAAGTGCATGTTAGTGGTTAGAGTTTGGATAGATCAGTCAACTTGTTAGTAGAAATAATGGTAGCTTAGCAAATTAGCCATTAGAGTTAGCTGGTAGTTGGTAGTTGTTGTTATTAGAGTTACCATTGTCACCTTTTTAAGTATGGTATTATCATTGCATGCATGTAGATCACGACGTGGTTGAGTACGTGACCGCGGAGGAGCAAGACTTTGAGGAAGTCATTGAGGAGTACGAGGAGGAAATCCTTGTACCGGAGGAGTTCCAGGAGCCGCCCGCGACTGACACCTCTGACTTTGCGCCTGCCCAAGGCAAGCCCCGATGCATAACCCTTATTTTGCAAATCTTATATATATTTAAATGTTGTGCATTTACGTGGTGGGAATTTCTATGTTACCCATATGCATATATATATACCCATGAGTCTTACTAGTACAGGATCGCGTAGTTGCTTTGCTTAGAATCATCGGTAGAGTGAGTAACCTGTCGTTACTCACAATAGGGAGTTACTCATATAATTATTCCATTTTGGATAAAATGGTGGAAAGGAAATGGCGACCGGGCAACGATGTGGTATGAGTATTGGTGGGTGTAGCTAGTTGTGTCCCGCGGCCACAGGGCATAATTGGGTTGCACTGTTTCCCTGTCCGTGTCAATTAAGGACCGTTCATTGCATAGACCCTGGTCAATCACAGATCTTCTTATCCCAAGCATATACTAGCGGATGGGAACTAGGAAGACTTGTTACTCTCTTGTCATGGGCTCCGGCTCTTTCCGGACCAACCGATTGGAGGCGGGGATAGGTGGAGGTCTTAGCACCGTATTGAGGTCGGGCCTCAAGTACCGAAGCTAGGAGTCTAAGTTTGGACGGGGACATGGAAACCCATGACAGGAGGGGAACGGGTTGGTCTTGCTTGTGCCTGGGGTACAAGCGAGGCATGTGTTTTTTGGGGTACCCAGCTGGGCATATTGATTCGCGAATCACCATTTCTGCGTGACGGTACGGCTTGACTACGCTCTGGCATCGTAGTAAGAATTGGCAATGGAAAGGTGGAGAAAATCTTCTGATTTGCTCAACTCTTGCTTGATTATAGCATAGGTGCTTACATAGATTATTGGTTAATGAATAAAATACGACTTCTAAAAGTTCAGAATTAAGGACACACTCTTAGTGCTGCTTCCCGCAAACAAGAAAACCCACCAGCCATAAAGCCTTTCATAATCCTTGAGAGTCGGGAAATATAATTTCCAGTCAGGTAAGTCTTGCGAGTACATTGTGTACTCAGGGTTATTCTACCCTTGTTGCAAGTGCACCTTGAGCAGGTAGGTCTTGTGTGGAGGATTCTTCTGGTGGGCAGAGATGGATTATCATTGCGTTCCGCTAGATGTTATTTTATTTCAGCTATTAATTTGGTTGCACTCTGAACCTCTGGTATTGTAATAACTATTTCGGAGACTCTATGTTGTATGAAATGGACTAAGTATTGTAAGCTTGTACTCATTATTGGATCCCGGGTGTAAAATGTGGAGTGTTTAAGTTCTCCCGTCGGGTGTGCTCGACGGAATCATCGGGCTTAGCTCACTTTCAGGGCACTTAGTGTCTAGTGGAAGACAAGCGCCCCCTAAAACCATGCTATACCGGACGATTCCGCCACAGATGGTACCAAAGCCAATAATGGGTTTACAAGCTTAATCACCTCTTTCAAAAGGCTTAAAACTTTGACCAACAAAAGATTTATGAAAATTAGAATGCGGTAAAGTCGACGTAATTAAGTATTAAGCCCTAGCAATATGGTTTATTAGGATAGTGGCACTAGTTTACCTAACCATCTTCTGCAGGTACACTAACTTACGTTGCGTAAGGAAACGCTAGTTTCGGAAGTGAGTATGCGATGTGCCAAAGATTGCTAGCGAAGTGCCGCTATATTTCCGGCTTGAGTGAACGTATAGGGCGATGCATGCATCACAAAGATAAAAACCTGGTTAATCTAAAAACCCCTTCACGATAATCATAGATAGTAACAGGGTAGAATAAGAATTAAAATGAATTGCTTCAACTCTTTTGAAGGCCGTATCATCATCTCAGTCTCGTATTCTAAATCTGGAGAAGTGCCCTAATGGTTGGTTCTTATCTGTTACAAATGGACCTGAGGTCCCACCGTGTGGGAGTTGGGTCTGGTCACGGGAGTACCAGCGCTGGAGTGGGCCATGACCAGGAGGGCCATGGCGAGAATGGTCACGAGAATGGTCACGAGAATTGTCACGAGAATGGTCACGAGAATGCCAACGGGGAGAGTCACGACGCCCCACGCTTGGCTCCTCTCCCTCCTCCACTGCCACCACCACCTCTGATGACTCCGGTGGAGATCATGGCGGAGATGTTGGCTACCCGTCGTGAGACAGCTCGTGCCCTAGAGCTGATGGCACATGCTAACGGTGGCCTCGCTCGTGGGGGTCCTGGTGGCAACGGCGGGAACGGGGGCGGTGCCCACGGTCTTGAGAGGCCCTGTTCATATTAGGACTTCTTGAAGACTAACCCGCCCATGTTCATGCCGACTGTAGAGCCTCTGGACGCGGAGCACTGGCTTCGTGTGCTAGAGCATAAGTTCCTGTTGCTTACAGTGACCAATGAGCAGAAGGTGCGCTTCGCCGCACAACAGCTGTTGGGGTCTGCCAGTGCTTTGGTGGGATACCTTCAACGCCATGCAGCAGGTGGACCACCAGGTGACGTGGCAGGAGTTCACCACTGCCTTTCGAGAGTATTTCATTCCTGTGGGTGTTCTGAACAGGAAGCTCTTGGAGTTTTTGGACCTAAAGCAGGGAAGCTTGTCCGTGATGGAATATGCCAACAGGTTCAACCATTTGGCATAGTATGCTGGCACGCACATTGACACAGATGAGAAGAAGAGGGACCACTTCTACCATGGCCTCTCTTGTGTTTTGCAGAAGGAGCTCTACACCGGGAACTACCAGACTTTTGGTACCCTGATGAATGCAGCCATTGCTATGGAGGGTCTGCAGCATGACACTCAGGCTGAGTGGAAGCGCAAGCAGGGAATTTTTGGGTCTTCTGGTCACCAGCAGGTGCAGAAGATGCAGGTTGTTAAGAGGATGTCCTACCATTCTCCTGGTGGATAGCCATCTCGACAGCCTCAGCAGACTCGTCAGGCTCCGACGACTCAGTACCGTGCACCTTCCCAGCAGGTGCAACAGCCACAGGGACAGTATTTTTCACCTCGTTAGGGGCAGATGGTCAAGTCTACTAGTTGTTTCAAGTGTGGCAAAGAGGGCCACTTTGCTCAGGAGTGTCCCGAGAGCAGGCCTGTTTAGTCTGCCCAGCCGTCCGCCAACTCTCGTTTGATCAAGAGGACGGTTATCAAGAAGAAAGTCCCAGTGAGCCGTTCGGTATAGGTGAACTATACGGAAGCTGAGGAAATATTACAGGATCAACCCGTGATGGCTGGTATGTTCACCATCAACTCTCACCCAGCACTTGTTTTATTTGATTCTGGAGCATCGCATTTATTTATGAGCATGGGGTATGCGGAAAGGCATAATCTACCTATTATGGCCATCCCTAAGGCCTATAGAATCAGCACTCCAGGTGTGAAGATGTTTATCAACACCAGGATGGATACTGTCAGTTTAGTGCTAGCCACTCACAGTTATCGCCTTCAGTTCATGTTGCTACCCGAGCATGGCATTGATGCAATACTGGGCATGAACTGGCTGAAGGTTTATGGGGTAGTTTTGGACCTTAAGCGGAGAGTTGTTGAGTTGCGACTTCCTGCATCCGAGGGCAGGATGTCTCTTCTTATTCCTTCGGAACTCACTTCGCCAGTTGTGGCACATGTGGAAGTCTCTTCTGATCTTACCTCTATTCCAGTGGTCTGCGAGTTCCTAGATGTTTTTCTAGATGATTTGCCAAGGTTACCACCGGATAGAGATGTGGAGTTCACCATTGAGTTAGAGCCTAGCACTGCTCCTATTTCCTGGCGTCCCTACCGTATGGCACTGAAGGAGCTAGCTGAAATGAAGAAACAGTTAGAAGAGTTGCGGAATAAAGGGTTCATCCATCCCAGTTCTTCACCTTGGGGTTGTCCTGCCATTTTTGTGAAGAAGAAGGATGGTACTCTTCGCATGTGTGTGGATTACCGCCCCCTCAATGCGGTAACCATTAAGAACAAGTACCCCTTGGCCCATATTGATGCTTTGTTTGATCAGTTGGTTGGGGCAAAGGTGTTCTTAAAAATTGATCTTCGGTTGGGCTATCACCAGATAAAGATCCAGCCACAAGATATACCAAAGACAACTTTTTCTACTAGGTATGGGTTGTATGAGTACCTAGTCATGTCTTTCGGCCTCACAAATGCTCCTGCATTTTTCATGTATCTCATGAATTCAGTCTTTATGTAGGAGTTGAATAAGTTTGTAGTGGTCTTCATCGATGACATCTTGATATATTCCAAGAATGAAGAAGAGCATGCACAGCATATCCGCATCGTCCTGACCCGCCTACGAGAGCACAAGTTGTACGCTAAGTTCAGCAAGTGCGAGTTTTGGTTGGATCGAGTTTAGTTCTTGGGACATATTCTAACCCCTGAGGGTGTGTCTGTAGATCCTAGTAAGGTTCAGGATGTGTTGAGATGGAAGTCTCCTACTTCAGTGCATCAGATCTGGAAGTTTCTGGGTCTTGCCGGGTACTACCGGCGTTTTATTCTGGATTTTTCTAAAATAGCTCACCCCATGACCAAGCTACTTCAGAAGGATGCAAAGTTTGTATGGAGTTCGGCTTGTGAAGAAGCTTTTCAGGCATTGAAGAAGTTTCTTACCTCAGCTCCTGTTCTTGCTCAACCGGATATTGAGAAGCCTTTTGATGTTTATTGTGATGCCTCCAGGACTGGGCTTGGGTGCGTGCTTATGCAAGATGGGCATGTGACAGCATATGCTTCGCGCCAACTGAAAAAGCACGAGGTGAATTACCCAACCCATGATTTAGAGCTAGCTGCAGTGGTGCATGCTCTGAAAATTTGGAGACACTACTTGTTAGGGAATAAAGTGCATATTTTTATGGACCATAAGAGCCTTAGATATATTTTTACTCAACCCGAGTTGAACCTGAGGCAAAGGAGATGGCTTGAGTTGATTAAATATTACAACTTAGAGGTCCATTATCATCCGGGAAAAGCTAATGTGGTGGCCGATGCGTTGAGCCGTAAGTCACATGTGCCTGATGAAGAGTCCATGTCTCTCTCTCACTCTGCAGTGTTAGCACAGATTGCTTTAGTCTCGAAATTACTCGAGCAATTCATTACGGAGCAAAGATATGATGACTTGGAGATTCCCCACATCAAAAAGTTGATGGCTGAAGGGCGTGGTCCGCACTTCAGCATTGATGAGCAAGGTGTGATGAAGTACAAGAACCGGTTAGTTGTTCTCGGTAATGAGGAGCTTAGAAGGAAGATTCTAGATGAAGCTCACCAATCCAAGTTGTCTATTCACCCGGGGAGTAACAAAATGTACCATGATTTACATCAGTTGTATTGGTGGTCAAACATGAAGCAGGATATCACCAGGTATATTGCGGAGTGTGATATTTGTGGAAGAGTTAAGGCAGACCATCTGTGGAGGCCGGGTTTTCTACAGCCTTTGCCTATTCCGGTTTGAAAATGGGAGGATATCTCCATGGATTTTATTACCGGATTACCCCGCACCGCCAAGGGCCATGATTCTATTTGGGTCATTGTGGATCGCCTCATAAAGACTGCTCATTTTCTTCCAGTGGGTACTAGGTATACATCCTCGTAGTATACCAAGCTGTATTTTGATCGCATTGTGACCCTCCATGGAGGTCCGCTTACTATTGTTTCTGACCGCGGAGCAGTTTTCATGTCATGTTTTTGGACGCAACTCCAAGAATGCCTTGGTACTAGCCTTCTCAGAAGTTCAGCTTATCATCCCCAGACCGACGGTCAGACAGAAAGGGCGAATCAAGTGCTTGAAGATATGTTGAGAGCTTGTGTCATCTCTTTTCCTGAAAAGTGGGATGAATGTTTAAAGTTGGCTGAGTTTTCTTATAATAACAGCTATCAAGAGAGCATCCGATGGCACCGTTTGAGGCTCTGTATGGCAAGAAATGCAGAACCCCATTCAACTGGGTTGAGGTGGGAGACCGCGGTTATTTCGGGCCTGACTTTGTGCTTGAAGCAAGAGAGAAGGTTGCGATTATCTGGAGTCACTTGAAGGCATCACAGAACCAACAGAAAACCTATGCAGACAAGAGAAGGAGGCCCTTGGAATTTGAAGTTAGGGATTATGTGTATCTCAAGGTGTCTCCCATGAAAGGTGTGCATCGTTTTGGTGTCCGTGGGAAGCTAGCTCCATGCTATGTTGGGCCCTACAAGGTTTTGGCCTGGCGTGGTCCAGTGGCCTATCGCATTCAGCTCCCTAATATTTTGTCAGCTGTCCATGATGTCTTCCATGTGTCCTAGTTGAAAAAGTGTTTGCGGGTTCCCACTGAGGCAGTAGAAATTGAAGGGCTTTCCCTTCAACCGGACCTTTCTTATGAGGAACATCTAGTAAAAATCTTGGATGAAAAAGAGAGAGTGACCAGGAACAATGTGGTGAAATTAGACAAGGTCCAGTGGCAACATCATTCGGAAGAGGAAGCACCGTGGGAACTTGAGAGTTATATCTTGAAGCACTATCCCCATCTCCTGTCGAGCTCCTAAGGTAATCTGTTAATTTAGTTGTTTTCTACCTCTTTTCCCCACACGAGGCACGGGAAATCTCGGGTCGAGATTTCTTTTAGGGGGGTAGAGCTGTAACACCCTCGGTGTTACCGCGTGTAACAATGCATCTAATCATGGCATGAGCATCTTTTTCTTGCGTTTTGCATAATGTTGTAGGGCATGGGACCATTTTAGTAATCTAGTATATTTAATAAAAAGGTTATTGGAATATTGACGTAATAACCGGGAGATAGCAAATTAGGTTGGAAACTAATTTTTATTGAACAAAATTGCTACAAAACATATATGTGAACCCTAAACGAAAATTGAAGAGCAAAGTGTGTAGATGTTAGTGCAACTTGTGTTGTCAAGTAATTCTATCGCTAGCTAGTTTTTCTAGTAGCTCGAAAAGTGGACTCGTAGTGTAAATCAGCCCTAGACTTAGAAAAACACCAAGTCTGGGACGGTTTGACGTTGCTGTGTTGAGCACCTTCGTTTGTGATTTTGGGTTAGGTAGTGTTGCTGTGTGTTAGCCCAGGTTGGTAGCCTCTTGGGTCATCTCGAGATGGGTGAGTGTGGTTTGTCGTTGGATGTCACCCATTAGGAGTGCTCGGAGCTTTAATTTTCGTGCTCGCATTTAGTCTGGCTTGTTGGCCAGCCGGGCACGGTCGCCACAGCGTTGCGCTCGTCGTGCCGTGCCGGGCTACACCGCGTGCGTGCGCGCTGCCGCGCGGGGGGCCGGTCGAGGTCGTCCCGGCCTGCCGGTGGTCCTGTGCGTTGGTCGCTCTGGCCGCAGCGCTGTTGTCGTTGACGTTGCGCAGTGAGTGCCCCCCCTCGACGCAACCCGTGCGGGCCTGGGTGGTCGCGTGTAGGCGCACGCTGCCGTGGCTCAGAGCTCACCGACCATCGCCCCACCTTGCTTGGCCCATCAACGAACATTGCGTCGCTTTAATGTTTCTCCACCGTGTTACCTACTCGGAGCCCAGGATTGTCCTGCTGCCAGAGCTGGCCACCGTGGCGACTCCCCTGTTTCCCTTGCCGCCCGGCTGTGGACCGCTGCCGGGCCTGCCTCGTAGTGCTCGCCCCCATGCCTTTGTGGCAGCAGCATTACAGTGATCTCGCCTACCTCCCCATACTCGCAATTGAAGTGGAGGAGCCCCCACAGCCTCCAATTTTGGAGTCGTCAGTCCGCCTTGCTCTTAAGGCCGAGCCCGACCGTGACTGCTGTGGTGGTCCGAGCCATTTGTCTCTAACCAATTGAGTGTACCAGTAGCCTTGTTGTGCCCTCGGCTTCACCCTGCGCCCGGTCTTGAGCCCTTGCTTCCCCTGGGCTTCTGCTGACGCGCTCGCGCCACCGCGGAGCGCCGCCTGACCCCCCCTGGGCGCACATGGCCAGCTCAGCTCAGGTACCCTCCAACCACCCTATTACTGTGGTTAGGTCCATGGTGATCTACCGAAGCTCACCCACCCCCTTGGCTGCCCTCGCAGCGCCCTGCCCTCTGGAACGCCGGCACCGCCCCCACCGATCGACCGCCATCGTGAGGAAGCCGCGCCACCTCGCCTCCGACCTCTGAATCACTGCCCCATGCCTCGCGTCTGCACCTAGGTGAGCGTCTCCCCCTTAGGTACGCGGTAGAAACTCCCCACTGGCCGGCGTAACCGACCAGTGCCGGCCATCCCCTCGCCGGCATGCGGGGGGGTTGCGTCATGGACCGCCCCTTTGTAAAGACAACTTCTGGGGAGGGTGTTGTTGCAAAGTCCTAGAGTGTGGAAATAGTGCCGAGCTTGGTCGAGTATTAGCTGTCAGTTCAGGGGCTGGGTTGTAAGTGTGCCAGCTGCGTGGGCTCTCCACGGTCGCGGACCGCATCGTGCGGTCTTGGGCCTGCCGTGTGGGCTGCCTCGCGGCTTTGGGCCGGGCTGTGCTGGTGTGGGTGCGCGCGCTGCGTGTGGTGGGCTGCGCGGTTGGGCCACGTTGGAAGAGCTGGCTCTGGTCCTAGTGATTTTATAAATACTTTTGTAATTTAGTTTTTGAATCAAACTTTGAGGAATTTTAGTGACTTGTGGAGATGTCCAAAAATCATGAAATCACTTTAGTTAAGTTCCTAAATTCATGCTCTATCAGTTAGTAAATTCCAGTCGTACAGTACTGTAATGATGCTCGGTCAATTAAATCATTGCATAAAGCGACGAATATTAATGCAACCTATATTGTAGGAATTTTTGTGGCAAATCTAGGATAGCTCTAGCTCTAAAGTTTTTGCAGTAGCTTCTTGATGTCGTTAGATGCTTGCTAAAAATTTTTATAGCCACCGGATAGCTTGTTTGATAGGGTAACAAAGTTTCCCTAGTAGTGCTATGTAGTAAACCGGTAATCAAAAGAGGAAGTGCATGTTAGTGGTTAGAGTTTGGATAGATCAGTCAACTTGTTAGTAGAAATAATGGTAGCTTAGCATATTAGCCATTAGAGTTAGCTAGTAGTTGATAGTTGTTGTTATTAGAGTCACCGTTGTCACCTTTTTAAGTATGGCATTATCATTGCATGCATGTAGATCACGAGGTGGTTGAGTACGTGGCCGCGGAGGAGCAGGACTTCGAGGAAGTCATTGAGGAGTACGAGGAGGAAATCCTTGTACCGGAGGAGTTCCAGGAGCCGCCCGCGACTGACACATCTGACTTTGCACCTGCCCAAGGCAAGCCCCGGTGCATAACCCTTATTTTGCAAATCTTATATATATTTAAATGTTGTGCATTTACGTGGCAGGAATTTCTATGTTACCCACATGCATATATATATACCCATGAGTCTTACTAGTATAGGATCGCGTAGTTGCTTTGCTTAGAATCATCGGTAGAGTGAGTAACCTGTCGTTACTCACAATAGGGAGTTACTCATATGATTATTTCATTTTGGATAAAATGGTGGAAAGGAAATGGCGACCGGGCAGGGATGTGGTATGGGTATTGGTGGGTGTAGCCAGTTGTGTCCCGCGGCCACGGGACATAATTGGGTTGCACTGTTTCCTTGTCCGTGTCAATTAAGGACCGTTCGTTGCATGGACCCTGGTCAAGTCACAGATCTTCTTATCCTGAGCATATACTAGCGGATGGGGGCTAGGAAGACTTGTTACTCTCTTGTCATGGGCTCTGGCTATTTCTGGACCGACTGATTGGAGGCGGGGATATGTGGAGGTCTTAGCACCGTATTGAGGCCGGGCCTCAAGTACGGGAGCTAGGAGTCTTAGTTTGGATGGGGACCTAGAAACCCGTGACAAGAGGGGAACAGGTTGGTCTTGCTTGTGCCTGGGGTACAAGCGAGGCGTGTGTTTTTCGGGGTACCCAGCTGGGCACATTGATTCACGAATCACCGTTTCTGCATGACTGTACGGCTTGACTATGTTCTGGCATCGTAGTAAGAATTGGCAATGGAAAGATGGAGAAATGCTTCTAATTTGCTCAACTCTTGCTTGATTATAGCATAGGTGCTTACATAGATTATTTGTTAATGAATAAAATATGGCTTCTAAATTCGGAATTAAGGACACACTCTTAGTGCTGCTTCCTGCAAACAAGAAAACCCACCAGCCATAAAGCCTATCATAATCCTTGAGAGTCGGGAAATATAATTCCCAGTCGGGTAAGTATTGCGAGTACATTATGTACTCAGGGTTATTCTACCCTTGTTGTAGGTGCACCTTGAGGAGGTAGGTCTTGTATGAAGGATTCTTCTGGTGGGCACAAACAGATTCTCATTGCGTTCCACTAGATGTTATTTTATTTCTGTTGTTAATTTTGTTGCACTCTGAACCTCTGGTATTGTAATAACTATTTCGGAGTATCTGTGTTGTATGAAATGGACTAAGTATTGTAAGCTTGTACTCATTATTGGATCCCAGGTGTAAAATGTGGAGTGTTCGAGTTCTCCCGTCGGGTGTGCTCGACGGAATCATCGGGCTTAGCTCACTTTCAGGGCACTTAGTGTCTAGTGGAAGACAAGCACCCCCTAAAAGCGTGCTAAACCGAGCGATTCCGCCACACACTCGAATCCCACCACGTCGAACTTCATAAACGCTCAAAGTGTGGCCCTTTTGTGAAGTCGAGCGAGCCCTAGAATGTCTGCTGGAAGTCTACCCTTACCTAGGAATCCGATGGCTATGAGGCGGACGGTTCCCACTTAGACACAAGCACCTTCTATGCCTGAAGGGTGACATTAGGGGCCCGAGAGGCACACTTTGCTGCCAGACGTGTGCTACGGCGGATGGTGACTGACGATGGAGAGCGACGAGTTCGACGACGGGGTGGCGCCTTGAGGATGGGAATCTTTAGTGGGGCAGAGACGCGCCTAGCAAACTCCTTGGCTAGGGCTGAAGGCGAAACTACCAGATCGTCAGCATCCACCACTAGCGCCTCAGCATTTGCGAAGCTGAGCTGAACCATCCGTGGTGGCAAACGGGTGTCCACCAATGATGCCTGAGCCTCCAGAGAGGTCGTAGTCCGAGTAGACGGGTGCCCCAATGCTGGAGCACCCACAGATCGATTCACGACAAGCGAGGCAGCGAGCTCACTGAGCATCAGGTTGACCCATATGTGAGGCCCAGCGCCCTTGCACAGTGCCACCGCGAGTAGATCAGACTCGTGGGAGCAGCGTGCGGCAGTAGAAGTAGCAATGTTGTCAGTCGTGGCAATGTTGATCTCCCTCGGCAGCTTGCTCTGGCGCCGCCAGCGTCTTTGACAGAAGCCGTTGGTGCCTCCCATAGCCATCTGCGCGGCTTCGTCCGAGCCACCATGTGGTGCGTGTAGGGAGGGCCGTGAGCCACCACCCCCTGCCTCTGACGCCATTGCCACGGCACGCTTGGGCCACTTGTAGTCCCTAGCGAGGTGATGGTAGCCGTGACAGCGTAGACAATGCCGTGGTAGCCGGTAGGTCGCTACCCGGTGTGAGTAGGAAAGGTAGTTGAAACATCTGTCGTGATGCTCTGCCGGGATCTTCCGGGCCTACAGAAGCTGCTTCTCGGTTGAGGCGGCCGCTGGTCGTGTCTCTTGCTTTTGGAGAATCTCATGCCACCCATCAATGTTGGGGGCGGAGACTCATCCTCAACGTCCAAGGCATTAGCGGACGAGGACGCGGCTATCAACAGGCTGAGCAGGCTGGCCGTGCCCCGGCTGGGGGCACGGCCGACTGTGTCTCCTCGGCCTTCACCCATGCCCCTATCGACCAGCGTCTACACCGCCCCGGCCCCCAACTACTACTGGACGAGGCTGGGCACTCGGTGGGGACGCCAATACTGGCTTCGCATATGAAGAATGGTGTCGAGGTAGGTAGTGGGTTGGTGTAAGGATCCCTGGTAAGCCTAGAGGAGGATGAATAGGCATATCTAAAAATTTCTACACAAAACTCAAAGTCACTTGTCAGCAACTGTCAGAAGTCCCGACAGTTTGGGTCGGAACTCCCGACGTTGTTAGAAGTTCTGACGTTAGCT
Organism: Saccharum hybrid cultivar R570; assembly: GCA_038087645.1. Taxonomy (NCBI): domain Eukaryota; kingdom Viridiplantae; phylum Streptophyta; class Magnoliopsida; order Poales; family Poaceae; genus Saccharum; species Saccharum hybrid cultivar. The sequence continues at coordinate 1,818,533 of JAQSUU010000579.1, read as the reverse complement.
GTCAGAAGTCCCAACGCCTACGTGGAATGAACTACAAGTGCTCAAATGAACTTTGTGAAGCTAATAACTTACAACCCCACTTCCTAGTGGTAAGATGAAGTTGTCCAAGTATTTCCTTGACCTTGGAGCACCACCAATTTATAGATCGGGACCAAAACCTAAGAAATAGCTTGAGAGAGAGAGATAATGAAGAATAAGTAATCTTAAGTAATCACGACAACAACAAGCACGAGGGACACAAGGATTTATCTCGAGGTTCAACTTGCCACTAAGGTTTCTCTACGTCCTCGTTGTTGAGGTGACCACTAAGGTCAGAGTCTCTTTTACCTCCTTGCCTCTCTCAAGCAACCACAAAAGTAAACTTAATTTCTTCACTAGAAAATCAGGGGTAATACAAACTTCCTAAGGTTCTCCCATAGATCAAGAGCTTTTGGGCGATGCCTAGCCGGCTAGGGGCAAAGCCCCAAGAGTAACAAACACAAATCCAACTGGCTTGATGAAGAAATCAAGTGCTTAAGCTTTGAATAAATGTTTCTCTCACCAAATCCCTTTTCTCAACTCAATCTCTTGTAAGATTTGAATCTAGGAGCAAAGAGAAGAAGAAGGGGGTAGCTTGAGAGCTAGAGAGCAATTTTGCTGAAGGTTTTGGTCGAGTGGAATGAGTGGGCCATGGTTAAAAACGAGGAGAGAGTTATTTATACTCAGTAGAAATCTAATCGTTCAGCTCTACATTGGGATTTTTGACGTAGATCTCGGGACTTCTGACGTATACTAAAAACACTATTCATGCTAGGTCAGAAGTTAATGCGAAACCAGTCAACGTCGGAAGTTTTGACATACGTCATCACTTTTGACACGTCATCAGTTCTGACTTATGTCATCACTTTCGATGGTCGGGACTTCTGACATATGTCATCACTTCCAACACACACAGGCAGCAAACCAGCAAGATGGCTAGGCGTCATTACTCCTGACTTAGGTCGGGACTGATCGTCAGGACTCTCGACTCACGTTGGGACTTCCGATGGCCATAGTCACCGCGCCGGCTAAGTGACTGGGCGTCATCACTTCCGGAGTGAGTCATGACTTCCGACGGTCGGGAGTTCTGACTTACGTCGGGACTTCCGACACCAAAAGTCACTAAAAGCTATTCAACGTGCTCGTAAAGTGCTAGAGTGTCTCTCTTTTGATTTTATTTTTATACTTGAGCACTCTATCTTCCTCGGACCACCTAGATTTGCATCCCCCTTTATAGTGTGGCATAGCCTAAACTCAAGATCAAATATCAAAGAATTTAAACACTTTTGAGTCCATCACCATGTCATTTTGTAACTCGGGCTCCACCATCTTATGTATTATCCTCATTCTTATTTTACTTGCTTGTCATCTTGATAAATCTCATTAGTCCTCTAATCATGTGGTCATTGTCACCAAAATCCACAATTAGGGCTTGATTGCACTTGCAGTTGGTCGTCGTCAGACTCCTCGCAGTCGTTGTTCGCCTACCGGCAACTCTTCGTGCGCCCTGTAGAGGAGGGACCTGGGAAGAATGGGGACGCATCCGGCGAGAGCGAGGAGGTGCTGGTGGAGTCTGGCGGCACCACGGCCACGCATGGCAGCAAGCTGCCAACAGCCGGCCCTAGCGGTGGAGGGGTCGAGGGGGCACCGGTGGAGGAGGTGGCCACGTGCATCATGACAGCGGCGACGGCAACCTCGGGCCCTGATGGCGCAAGTGGCATGCCTTCGGTGGTGGGGTAGGGGAGGGGAAGCGAGCTCGATGCTGCCGCTACTGGAGATGGAGGTCGCGGTGGTGGGGCCTGGCGGCACCAGAGGTGGGGACGGGGAGCTCCCCGAAGGCACATCAGTGACGGATCTTGCGGTGGAGGCACGACCCCAGTGGTGGTCACGGTGGAAGGTCTTGACTTCGGCATTGACGTTAGCGAAGAGGGGGGCCGCGGAGGCACTCCAACGCTTGCTCCCACGGGCTGTATGGTCGGAGGCGGCTGCGGCAGTGCAGCCCGCAGCCGGTGGCTCCATGGGCAGCCATGGATCCCATGACTCGGCATTAGGGCTGGGGTCGGGGGCGTCACGAGTGGGGAGGGGAGGTGATGTGGAGGGGGAGGTGGGGGCGGGGGACGCCGGCATTGTGGTGGCCGCCGACGCTGGCGCCGACAGCGGGATTGGGGGTGTCAGGGTCGAGCTAGGGTTGGGGGTTCACCATGTCTCTGTCCGTCCTGCTCGGGTTCTTTCAAATGCAAGTCCTCAAGTCGGTCGGGGATGAAGTCTATGCTGCTGAAGGTGATTTTGTTGCCCAGGCGCATCTTCTCCATGGCGTCATCAATGTTGATGATGATTCCCATCTAAAACACAATATTAATATGTACACGAAAGGCCCCTACCTGGTGCGCCAACTGTCAGATGATTTTGCTCCAGCAATGTCTAGCAACGTGATCACACGGCAATGCCTAGCAACGTGATCACATAGACAAAATCAGATGGTAGCATACGAGACACAAGGATTTATACTGGTTCGGGGTGTGGTGGCCTGCTAAACCCTACTCTAGTGGTGCTGCTGCTCTTCTTGTATTCGTATTCTCGATTACAGGGGCTATTGCTCCTAGTTACGAGGTAGATTGGATTGAGGCGATGGTATCGTGGTAGATGTGCCAGTCACGGGATCCTTACACCCCCTTTATATAGGCAGAGGTGTAGGGTTACAATGGGGTGATCGGCGCTACGGATTGGATTCCTAGTTTGTTACAACAGATCAATTCTATCCTACCATAGCTACGATAGTGGCGGATACTCTTGATACGTCGTGATCTCCAAGTTGATGGTTGCTCCTAATCCCCGTGGGCTTCATCCTCGGACGTCCTCCACTAATGGGCCAGATACATGGTCGGTGAGGGTACCCCGGGCCCATATATCTAACAGATCCATATGGCTCAAAGAAATGCTTTGATTAAGGGTTTAGTTCTTGAATATGTGGACAATGGGGTTGCCATCCTGCAATAGGCAGATGACACCATCCTCTGTATTCAAGATGACAAGATTCATGCCTCCAACCTTAAGCTTTTACTGCATTTGTATGAAGCAATGCCAGGGCTTAAAATTAATTTCTCTAAGAGTGAAGTCATGATGGTTAGCCAAGATGATACTAAATGTGTGGAATTTTTTGATGTGTTCAATTGTGCAATTGGTAAATGGCCGATGAAGTACTTAGGGGTCCCTGTCTGGATCCCGACTTCATGTGGCAGACTGGCTCCCCATTGTGGAGAAAATGTTTAAACATTTGGATGGATGGAAAGGTAGTGCTTTAAGTCTATGTGGGAGGTTGACTCTTATTAACTCCTGCCTGAGCAATTTACCCATTTATGCCATGTCCATGTACTTGTTGCCTCTGTCAACAATTGAGAAAATGGACACTGCTAGGTGGAGATTCTTCTGGCAGGGTGATAATTTCAAAAAGAAATATCACCTTGTTACGTGGGTTAAGATTACTAAGCCAAAGGAGAAAGGGGGTTTATGTATAAAAGACCTTAGAAGGAATAATGTCAGTTTATTATGTAAGTGGCGGTGGAAAGTTGAAAACTGTAACACCCCAGGTGTTTATCACCAATTAAGCAGTGGGTTTAAGCTCAAACATGATAGATTAAGTGGAGATGATGATGTCAAGATCAACCTATGGAGATGAGCCTAACCTAAAGTTAGAGGTTGCACCCTCACTTACATATTGGCTCAATTAAAAGATATATGCTTGGGTGTTGCTATCAAAGTATCTTCACATGTCTCACATCAATAACTATCTATATTGATCCATGGAAAAGTTTCGTAAAGTTTGGAATCAAAAAGTCACATGAAATGATAAGTTCCATTCCTGTTGGAATTTGCCCCATTAAGTTAATGGAACTATAGAATATCCACCAAACCTTGCAAATGGTCCAAATGACTCTAGATGAGCTCTACAAGACCTTAACTACACTTAATACACTTAATGGAACAATGTTCATGTTGATCATTTTGCCTAAATATGTTTCTAATTGGTGGTTGACCGTGTATGGACCCTGGAGCTCTGTGGTTTGACCATTTCAAAGGTGTGACCTAGAAGCTTTGCATGACTGTGCACCCTTTGACAAAGTTGTAGAGAATTTTATAAGGAACAAACTTTGTTTAAGAGTCAAGTCATGAAAATGTGTGGAACATGCTCAAACAGGGCCCACAAGTCAGTTTTAGGGCTGATTTCAGCACTTATCCATTTTAGAGCCCTGATTTCAGTATCTTCGACATTGGCATCCCGCGTTCTCCAAATTTTGTTGAGTAACTCTAGTGGAGCCAAAAAATGAAAGTTGGAAACAATTCGTTGGAGAACAACATGTAAAGAGCTAGGATCAATTTGATCAAGTTTGGCATGGCAAAACCCCAAAACCGAGCCCTAGCTCAACGTGTTGACACTGGAAATTTTGGGACTAATTATCTCCTAATCTACAGCTCCAATGACTATGACCCCTAAATAGAAATTGTAGAGCATACTGAGATTGACAACTTTTCTTTTGGGCCCAAAGTCTAATTCGGACCCGAGCTAGCCCAAAACGGCGTTCCACTTTGCCCACGTCACTGCCCGCCACGTGCTCGCTCGAATGCCTCAAGGGGCGACGCGTGCCGTGCGTGGCCGCCATGCACAGAGCATGCCCGCCATTGCTGCCGCGTGGTATGCCACTGTCGCGTCGCTGCGCCCTCCTGAAGTGGATGCCGAGCTTGCTCCCTCTCACTCGCACCCTCTCTGCCTCTTTCTCGCCCAGCCTCTCTACGCCCGCGCGCGAATGCCGAGCTCCGCCATGGCCGCCGAGGCAGCTCCGTTGCCACTGCTGTTCCCCTTCCATCGTCGCTCTATCTCCGGCCTTCCTCCGCCCGAACGGACCACCACACCACATTCGCCACGCCAAGCCGCACGCGCGGCACCTCCTCCCCGGCCTTGACCCTCACCGGAGGCCGCTGCCACCGGACCGCCGCCGTTGCCGACACCCGCTCCTGTGGCCACGGTGCTGGGGACCGCCTCGAGCAGAGCCGAGTAGCTCCGCGGGTGCGCAAAGGCCCCTGGATGCTCGCGCCGTCCTTGGCCACCGCCGCCGGCGACCCCCTCGCCGGAGCCGTGAGCCCGGCCCCCTCCCCTGTTTCCGGCGGCAGGCAGCGAGGCCAAGCCCGTTCCCCTCTCTCCCTCTCTGGGTGTCCTTTTCTTTGTATGACAGGCGGGCCCGGCTGGGTAACAGGTCCCACTTGTCAGTCTAAGTAAGGGGTTGTCTGGGTATGGATTCGGGTGGAGCTAGCAATTTGAGTTAGGGTTGTTCTAATTTCGTTTTTGAATTTCAGAATTTGGGAAATCTTCTAAAATCTATATCTCATGCTAGATAAGTCCAAAAATAGCAAATGTGGACTTTTTGGAAACCTTGGGAAGAGATCTTTGTAGTAGAGTCATAAAAGTCTATATGTTGGTAGATATTTTCTGATGTCCTTATTTAAGTTTTAAAAGTGCTCTAAACATGCCTCTAAACTTGACCAGAGCAAGATCTGGAGTTTTAGACATCCAAAAATAGTGATTCTTGTTTTGTTAATTTTGTGATGACATGTACTTGCTAGGAAAAATATTAAACACCCTAGTTGTTCACTGTTTTCTTAGGGTTTTGATTTGACCTTGTTAAATAAGGAAAATTGCATTATTATTACTTGTCATTTTATATCTTGAGTTGTGATACTCCAATTGATGTGAAGTTTTTATGGTAGGCTTGTCATGCTATGTATGTACTGTGGTATAAATTTCATGGTCATTGTTTATTGTATGCTCAAGTTATTGATTTAACTTGTTTATGGCTTAATAAATAGCTTTTAAATAATATATAAATGATAAAATAGAAAATGTTGTTCCATTACCTTAGTATTATGTTTCTCTATCATATTGATTCATAATATGGCCTTGTGTTCACAGAAAATATTGAGTTTTAGGTTTAACTTACTCTCACATGATTTATTGCAATAGCTATTTGTCTTTTTCATAGAGGTTGATATACTTGTCAAACTGGCTTGAAATTTGGACAGTAGACTTTTGGGAGCATTTGTAGGACACTGTAATTTTGGTAGAATTTATTGTGTACTTTTGATAGGTGTTCATAATCCCACCTATTTATCTAAATAAATTAAGAAAATGCATTAAAAGAATTTATTTAGAAATGGACACTAAGTTTTCTGGTGTTCATTAGTCATGTGTTACATGTTAGTAAAGTTAGTTTTGTCCAATTATATGTTTGCAACATAAGTTAATAATTATTTCTTGCAAACGAGTTTTCTGGTCAGATCTGGAAACTTGGCAAAGTTCTTCATGATAATGTGCTTTGTTGGGAAACTTGTGTATACAAAAGTTGTAGATAATTTATATATCTAGCTGCTGTTACAATTTGGTGGTATTTTCCCATGTGGTTTAGGAGTTATAGCTGTTTAAAGTTAGGGTACAGAATTGTTTGCTCTCTGTTTGTCAGGAACAGATTCTGGAACTTTGTATTTTTGACTTGTTAACTTATGAATCATGCTGTGATGATATTATATGAAATGTAGAGAATGTCATGAGCTTTCCATAATGTCTTCTTGCAAGTCATTTGGAGTTGTAGATCTCCAGTTATGATTAAATTACGCAGCTGTTGGTCTGATGTCCAGAAGGTAGCAATTTCTAGTTCTAGTACTTTGATTGACTTTGTCATGCTTGGGTATTGAAGGGTGACTCATATCTTTGATGATACTTGGGTGGTACCCTGTGATCTTGTGAGACTTATTTCTTGATTGATGTGCTTGCCCTCTTCTATGTTATGTCTTAATGAGGATTAAGTTAATTAGCTCTAGGGTTTATGTGAACTTTGGTATGCTTGCATGATTACTTTGTTTATTGCACTTCTATGCATTCATACATATGCATTGTTGCACCTCATTTAGGTACGCTAGCAGAAACGCGTGAAGGATCTAAGGTGGAGCCAAATCCGAAGATGGAGTTGGTGGATCCATCCCAAAGATCGAAGGATCGGACAAGTGGTAGATTGGAAGATGCTCGCCAAGCGAACTCATCTGACATACTCTAACTTGAGTCGGATCCCAGGCAAGCCCCGGAGCATTATAAGCCTCCTATCTTCAAAGCAATTAATTCTATATATGTTATAAGTATTGTTGCATTAAGTGGTAGGAGTTGGTTGGAAACCCTTGCTGCATTATATCATTCCTTGTCCAGATATATGAATCCTTGAAGCCTACATAGACTAGGATCGAGTAGATGCTTAGCCCTGCTTTAAGCGGTAGAAGTCAGGTGATTTCCTGTCACCTGCGAGATATAGGGATATTCATATATGGCACGGTTGGCTATATTTGCTATCGTGGAATGGAACCATGTGTTAATAAAATAAAATGAGACCGGGCGGGATGACGATAGTGAAGCAACAAGGCATGGAGGTCTTGGGTGTGAATCTATCCCCGCCTGAGTCGTTTAAGGACCGATTCGCTGTACGTCCTTGAGTCATGTTGAACGCAGTCTAACACTTAGTTGGCCGGATAAGTCGTTCCGACCGCGAAGCCGAGTAATGTGATTCAGGCCGGGAATCGAATGGTAGGTTGCTTCTTGGAGGAGAGAAAGGATGTGCTTGGGGACATTGGCGTGAGACCAAGGGGGGGTTAGAGTCCCTATCACCTGGCAGAGTGTCGCCCTTGGGGTCGCGACATTATTCGGACCCGCGATTCCTGAATCATATGAAAAGGTGGCTTGTGCGACCCTGGCAGGGGCCTGCGCGGTGAGTGTTAGAAATACCCCTCCAGCTGGATAGGAATTCGATTCGAATCGCCGTCGCTCCCGGTTAGTGAGCACTTGACTTGAGCAGCGGCAACGTAGATTCAATTAAATTGAACGAATGGTTAATTGGATCACGATGGAAAGGTTGCCTCAATTTATACCTGCTATGGTTAATATTGTTTGCTCCTAATAAAGTGAGTGCTCTAGTACAGGTTCTAATATAGATGATAGGTTAATGATAATTAACTTGATGCTTAAGCATTAATGATTGATCATCTATATTAAGCTTTTATGCAAAATGTTGTCAAGCTAGCCCCACTTTATATCAGCCTTGCATGATCCTTGGTGTCACCTTATTTCTGGTTTCTGACGGGTAAGTCTAGCTGAGTACTTTGTCGTACTCAGGGTTTTATCCCCACTTGTTGCAGGTTGTGAAGTATCATGGCTACTGCAAGAGTTGGTTGACTCCTGCCGTAGAGGCGGAGTGTGATCATGGGCATGATCCTTCTTATTTACCTTATCTCTAATGCTTTTGTTGGAAGTCGACCGTGGTACTGGCATGTATTTGAAATAAGATCAATGTTCGTTTCAAATTACTTTGCTTCCGCTACTTTTCAATGTAAGTTCGTATAACTATGTTGAACTCCGATGTGTATTCAATTACTTGTGAAATGGTTGTAACATGTGACTTGTTATGTTGAATCACTACGATCTTGGCTGGTATGTTGGTTGGTTTAAAATCCCTCGTGATTTCATTGGACTACCGGAGTTATATGGGCTCAAGTGCGAGAATTTGATCACTTCGGTGATTGTTTTTGTACTTGTGCTCTTATAATTTGGACGGTTCCGTTACAGCTGGCATCGGAGCAAGATTCAACATTAAACTTGTCGTATGTGTATTTAAAATAAAAGTTTTGTTTTATAAAATCAGTTTTATCAACTTATAGACATATATAGGTTTGTGAAATCTGAATTCTAAATCTAAGTATGCCAGTGGTCAATTTCCTTACGCCCATATAAGGATTATTAGGTGGCTTATATAAGTACTAACTTTGGGGTTTTTCATTTATGCATCTACGCCCAGGCCAAGGTATGTATGTGTGATAACTCTCCCACACTATGCTACCCAGTGTGTCAGATTAGAGGTAGCCTTCATATATGAAATAGCCATATATGTTGCTAAGTTTACTTTTATGCAACGTCGTACCTACGCTCAGGTAAGTGTGAGATGTGAGAGCATGACCGTACAACCCTCGGTCTAGGGGAGAGCTAGTTTTGGTTACTGGATTATTTACATGTTACACACATGTATATATGAAGGTACTTAATTGTGGGTGATCAAATGATTCGGGTAGTTTTGGTACTACATGTACGTATACAGGGGTATATGTATATGGGAGTGCTTAGAATTTCATCTTTCTGTTTTCATTGTGTGCTATATTGGGAAATGTTGGGCTGCAATGAAACTTTTCTGCAGGTACGCTAACCACGAATGCGTAAGTCGAATGTAGCTGACGACTAGCTATATATCGAGAGAGTGCGTGTTATGCCACCGACATAGAACGTGATCGCCACCTTAGGTGGGCAATCTTGTGAGGACGAATAGGACGAAGCATGCATCTTAATGATTATTGCTTTATACATGACTATGTTCCTTTCACCCTTGTTCAAATGATAAGTAACTTGTGATCAATGTAGTACACTATCCTTCTTGTGTGAAGCTAAACAAAAATGTCTTACTCTATGTTGCTCACCCAAGCGTTTGCCAATGCTTTAGACCTCACTTAAATAATTAATGGATTCTCATAAATGAATTAAATTGGTGTTGGTCTAAGGTAATAATGTTTAGAGCTGCTAGAATAATATGTTTGCGTGCTCTCTTGTTAAGTAGAACAAAGGCAAACTTTGTTTTGATTATTAACGTTGGCTGCTAGAGCGGTTTCTGTTGTAGTGATGCTTTCGTGATCATAATGGTGTTTTCTGTAGTTATAGAGAATACCAAAGTTGTAGCAAACTTACTTCTCTAGCTTTTCCTAAAATTTTATGACCCTAGGTCTTATGCTTTGAGAGTTATGAATTTTAGAAGTTTATTATCAGGTTTTGCTTATGCTCTGAATAGATCTGAATGTTTAGTTTGTTTGACCTATGTGCATAGGGAATCATGTCTTGGAGATAATAGAAGAAGTGTAGTACTTTTTCTAAGCTTTCCAAAATGTCCTATAGCACTAATTGTGGTGGTCTAAATCTCTACTTATGAGCTTGTAAAGTGGAATGACAGAATCTGTCCAAATCTGGGCAGAAATGTCTTCTTTGTCTTGTTTGGCCTTGTTAGCTATAAAATCATCTTAATATGATAATAAGAAAGTTATAGACAACTTAATAAGCTTTACATAAAGTTAAGGTTCAGACTTGTTGTGTCCCTAGAACTCCAGTTATGTATTTTTGAAGTTCTTGTCAGTTTTCTGTCCATATTGGTACAGATCTGAAATATTAGCATTTTTGGTCATGTTAACCTATGAATTTGCTTTTGGTATGAATAACTAAAGTGTAGTAATCTTCCTAATCTTTCTAGAAAGTCTAGGATCACCTTTGTGGGATGTCTATAACCTCAGTTATAGTTGAAACAAGTAAGTACTGCGTTGCTGTCCAGATTCGGGACACATGCTAAGTTGGCTTCCTTAGCTAGCGTTTGCTTAGAGCTAAACTTGTAGTTAGTTCATGCTCGAGATAAATGCTTATTTTGGGTGAGCCTTGTGCTAGTGTTGGTGCTTAAGTCTATTCGTTTGAGTTTTCTCAAATGTCTGCTTGACTGTGATGTTGTATGTATGATTGTTATCTAGGTAGTGTCATAGTTGTCACCTCATTTGTCCTCGGTGAGCATACGAGGGTCGCATAGCTTTATCCTAGAGCAACATTCACGTTACGTAATTGTATGGTTGTTGTCTTCAATTAGGTTTCTCTCTTAGGAGCCTGAGCCTGTAAACTTGGTGGTTAGCCCTTGAATGTTTGTATCCATGCTGTTGCTTGACCTAAAGCCCAAAGTTGAGTTCTCCTATATGTTTGCATAAGCCATGGATGTTTTCCAACCCTTTTTGTGAAGACCCTTATTGACTGACCAACCAAGTTAACTTTCATCAATGCTAGGCGTGAGTGGAATCAAGTAAAAATCTCGTGCTTAGTCACCTTCGGCAATTAAGCTATGTTCTCTTGTGCTATGTTTTGATCTGCGAATAGCTTCCCTGTGGATTCTAAACCTTGTGACTACCTTTGCTTGCTGTCCCTCCTTGTATGGCGCTTGTTCTTACAACCCATTGGTGCCACTTGAAATTTCACTTTCGTTGTGCGTTTAGTAATGGTGTTATGAGTAGCCGCTGATGGTGCCGCGACGAAACCAAGGGCCTCCTGTGGCTGCAGACACATGGCTGGCTGCCTGGCACGCGCTGGTATCATGGTTTCTAGTCATGATCCATTATCAAACGACAGACGATGTGCTATTTTCTTGTGTTCCTTCTGGGTTATCTCTCCATATCATATCGTAAGATCCATATCTTAGACCGAAAGTAGCGGAGCTTCCTCCTGAAGTTGCTAAGAGGATAACCTTTGAAGAACAGGTCACCAACATAAACTTTAACAGACTGCAATATGTGGTAGTCAAGTGACTCTACTTAGTTGTCCCAATACTGACGGTCACCATCTAGTGAGTAAAGTATCTCATTTCTGTTGGATAAAAAGGACATCCAACACTTACTACTGGACAAGTCATCCGTTGGATAAGACTCGATCACCACATTAAGCAAGTTTTAACCTTTGTATGCATAATGGCCATACCGTCGAAATCAACCATCTCTGGTGAGACTCCTTATTTGCTAACTTTGATGGCAACCATCTGCCTTGTATCAACCACAATTATGGTGATCAAGAATGAAGATTTGGAACTTTTTAGTGTTGAGAGACAACTAATTGGGTACCAATAGGGAGGTTAATCTCAGCTAGGTAACGACTCTTTGGTAGCTACGAAGGCTATGTCTTATAGAGCAATAACCAATAAGAAGTTAATCAACTAGCCAACAACTTGAGTGATATTCTATCTTCTAGAGCCATGGTGATCAAGTCAATTCCGTCTTGGACAATCACACAGATAGTGTAAGATGTTCAATCAGCTGCGATGAAGAATTTGAGAAAGCATGACCTAGTTTCCATTAGCATCCTTGTGCCCATAGGTGCCACAAATGGTTTGTTCATAACTTTATTGGACAAAGTGTTGAGGAATATTTGAAAGCAATCTAAAAAAAAATGTCAAACAACAGATTTCCTATCTTAGAGCTGCTGTTTGATCCTAAAAAGGAAGCCTCAAGGTGAAAGGTTGGCCTGACAAAGTTTCTACACTGCAAGTCAACTCAACTTATAGTGCAACTAAGTCACAAAAGAAAATTTTACTCAACCGCTTGGTGGTAGACTATTTCCCGCGGTTTAGTAAATATTACAACTTTTATTGTCCTTAAGGCCTCGTTACATCTTTCTTTGGGAATTATTTTCCAAATGATGACATACTTTGGTACCTTATAAATGTTTTTACCCAAGAGGTTGCATCTGATTCAACCCAGATAACTATTGCCTTTGGATAAGAGAATCTTCTTAGGTAACATTTGGCAGAAATACGGAGCCGATGGAGTCAGCTATCACATTCACTGACCCTCGACAAACTCAGATAATACAGTGTTGTCATCAGAGAAAGAGAACTGCACACATGGAACCTTAAGTAGTTTTCCATTAGTTGATGCCTAAATGAATGAACATTTACGACCAACATAGACCTTGTCTATTGGTTAGTCAGTATCCTATAGCCTCAGAGTATATTTGTCGTCTATGGTCTCACACTTTTGGAAGGTTGTGCTCAAGCCATTTTGGTAGAGGACTGCTTTTCAAACTTTGTGAACATAGAGTCATTTCAACGAGTATACTTCTGATAATTCTGGTCTAGTGTGGAGTTCATACGGCCCATACTATGTTCACTAGAGACGAAGAGATACTTGTGTATGGTTAGCTTATGGACCAATTGATCTCTGTATAATGAGAACGAAGTACTGCGTTGTCTTGGATTCCTTCCAAAGTAACAATGCTTCATGGAAGTCAATGAAGGAAATTCTTCAGACAAATTTTACCATGAAGAGTACGTATCAGAAAGTGCCTTTGACCAAACTGTTCACCGATGTTGAAGCTTTATAGCTGAACGCTATAGCAAATGTTGGGAACTTGATAACGTGTCTCTCTTCCTTAAGAGATCTTCCATTCCGAATCTCGGGACGCGATTCTTTTAAGGGGGGAGGGCTGTAACACCCCAGGTGTTTATCACCAATTAAGCAGTGGGTTTAAGCTCAAACATGATAGATTAAGTGGAGATGATGATGTCAAGATCAACCTATGGAGATGAGCCTAACCTAAAGTTAGAGGTTGCACCCTCACTTACATATTGGCTCAATTAAAAGATATATGCTTGGGTGTTGCTATCAAAGTATCTTCACATGTCTCACATCAATAACTATCTATATTGATCCATGGAAAAGTTTCGTAAAGTTTGGAATCAAAAAGTCACATGAAATGATAAGTTCCATTCCTGTTGGAATTTGCCCCATTAAGTTAATGGAACTATAGAATATCCACCAAACCTTGCAAATGGTCCAAATGACTCTAGATGAGCTCTACAAGACCTTAACTACACTTAGGACACTTAATGGAACAATGTTCATGTTGATCATTTTGCCTAAATATGTTTCTAATTGGTGGTTGACCGTGTATGGACCCTAGAGCTCTGTGGTTTGACCATTTCAAAGGTGTGACCTAGAAGCTTTGCATGACTGTGCACCCTTTGACAAAGTTGTAGAGAATTTTATAAGGAACAAACTTTGTTTAAGAGTCAAGTCATGAAAATGTGTGGAACATGCTCAAACAGGGCCCACAAGTCAGTTTTAGGGCTGATTTCAGCACTTATCCATTTTAGAGCCCTGATTTCAGTATCTTCGACATTGGCATCCCGCGTTCTCCAAATTTTGTTGAGTAACTCTAGTGGAGCCAAAAAATGAAAGTTGGAAACAATTCGTTGGAGAACAACATGTAAAGAGCTAGGATCAATTTGATCAAGTTTGGCATGGCAAAACCCCAAAACCGAGCCCTAGCTCAACGTGTTGACACTGGAAATTTTGGGACTAATTATCTCCTAATCTACAGCTCCAATGACTATGACCCCTAAATAGAAATTGTAGAGCATACTGAGATTGACAACTTTTCTTTTGGGCCCAAAGTCTAATTCGGACCCGAGCTAGCCCAAAACGGCGTTCCACTTTGCCCACGTCACTGCCCGCCACGTGCTCGCTCGAATGCCTCAAGGGGCGACGCGTGCCGTGCGTGGCCGCCATGCACAGAGCATGCCCGCCATTGCTGCCGCGTGGTATGCCACTGTCGCGTCGCTGCGCCCTCCTGAAGTGGATGCCGAGCTTGCTCCCTCTCACTCGCACCCTCTCTGCCTCTTTCTCGCCCAGCCTCTCTACGCCCGCGCGCGAATGCCGAGCTCCGCCATGGCCGCCGAGGCAGCTCCGTTGCCACTGCTGTTCCCCTTCCATCGTCGCTCTATCTCCGGCCTTCCTCCGCCCGAACGGACCACCACACCACATTCGCCACGCCAAGCCGCACGCGCGGCACCTCCTCCCCGGCCTTGACCCTCACCGGAGGCCGCTGCCACCGGACCGCCGCCGTTGCCGACACCCGCTCCTGTGGCCACGGTGCTGGGGACCGCCTCGAGCAGAGCCGAGTAGCTCCGCGGGTGCGCAAAGGCCCCTGGATGCTCGCGCCGTCCTTGGCCACCGCCGTCGGCGACCCCCTCGCCGGAGCCGTGAGCCCGGCCCCCTCCCCTGTTTCCGGCGGCAGGCAGCGAGGCCAAGCCCGTTCCCCTCTCTCCCTCTCTGGGTGTCCTTTTCTTTGTATGACAGGCGGGCCCGGCTGGGTAACAGGTCCCACTTGTCAGTCTAAGTAAGGGGTTGTCTGGGTATGGATTCGGGTGGAGCTAGCAATTTGAGTTAGGGTTGTTCTAATTTCGTTTTTGAATTTCAGAATTTGGGAAATCTTCTAAAATCTATATCTCATGCTAGATAAGTCCAAAAATAGCAAATGTGGACTTTTTGGAAACCTTGGGAAGAGATCTTTGTAGTAGAGTCATAAAAGTCTATATGTTGGTAGATATTTTCTGATGTCCTTATTTAAGTTTTAAAAGTGCTCTAAACATGCCTCTAAACTTGACCAGAGCAAGATCTGGAGTTTTAGACATCCAAAAATAGTGATTCTTGTTTTGTTAATTTTGTGATGACATGTACTTGCTAGGAAAAATATTAAACACCCTAGTTGTTCACTGTTTTCTTAGGGTTTTGATTTGACCTTGTTAAATAAGGAAAATTGCATTATTATTACTTGTCATTTTATATCTTGAGTTGTGATACTCCAATTGATGTGAAGTTTTTATGGTAGGCTTGTCATGCTATGTATGTACTGTGGTATAAATTTCATGGTCATTGTTTATTGTATGCTCAAGTTATTGATTTAACTTGTTTATGGCTTAATAAATAGCTTTTAAATAATATATAAATGATAAAATAGAAAATGTTGTTCCATTACCTTAGTATTATGTTTCTCTATCATATTGATTCATAATATGGCCTTGTGTTCACAGAAAATATTGAGTTTTAGGTTTAACTTACTCTCACATGATTTATTGCAATAGCTATTTGTCTTTTTCATAGAGGTTGATATACTTGTCAAACTGGCTTGAAATTTGGACAGTAGACTTTTGGGAGCATTTGTAGGACACTGTAATTTTGGTAGAATTTATTGTGTACTTTTGATAGGTGTTCATAATCCCACCTATTTATCTAAATAAATTAAGAAAATGCATTAAAAGAATTTATTTAGAAATGGACACTAAGTTTTCTGGTGTTCATTAGTCATGTGTTACATGTTAGTAAAGTTAGTTTTGTCCAATTATATGTTTGCAACATAAGTTAATAATTATTTCTTGCAAACGAGTTTTCTGGTCAGATCTGGAAACTTGGCAAAGTTCTTCATGATAATGTGCTTTGTTGGGAAACTTGTGTATACAAAAGTTGTAGATAATTTATATATCTAGCTGCTGTTACAATTTGGTGGTATTTTCCCATGTGGTTTAGGAGTTATAGCTGTTTAAAGTTAGGGTACAGAATTGTTTGCTCTCTATTTGTCAGGAACAGATTCTGGAACTTTGTATTTTTGACTTGTTAACTTATGAATCATGCTGTGATGATATTATATGAAATGTAGAGAATGTCATGAGCTTTCCATAATGTCTTCTTGCAAGTCATTTGGAGTTGTAGATCTCCAGTTATGATTAAATTACGCAGCTGTTGGTCTGATGTCCAGAAGGTAGCAATTTCTAGTTCTAGTACTTTGATTGACTTTGTCATGCTTGGGTATTGAAGGGTGACTCATATCTTTGATGATACTTGGGTGGTACCCTGTGATCTTGTGAGACTTATTTCTTGATTGATGTGCTTGCCCTCTTCTATGTTATGTCTTAATGAGGATTAAGTTAATTAGCTCTAGGGTTTATGTGAACTTTGGTATGCTTGCATGATTACTTTGTTTATTGCACTTCTATGCATTCATACATATGCATTGTTGCACCTCATTTAGGTACGCTAGCAGAAACGCGTGAAGGATCTAAGGTGGAGCCAAATCCGAAGATGGAGTTGGTGGATCCATCCCAAAGATCGAAGGATCGGACAAGTGGTAGATTGGAAGATGCTCGCCAAGCGAACTCATCTGACATACTCTAACTTGAGTCGGATCCCAGGCAAGCCCCGGAGCATTATAAGCCTCCTATCTTCAAAGCAATTAATTCTATATATGTTATAAGTATTGTTGCATTAAGTGGTAGGAGTTGGTTGGAAACCCTTGCTGCATTATATCATTCCTTGTCCAGATATATGAATCCTTGAAGCCTACATAGACTAGGATCGAGTAGATGCTTAGCCCTGCTTTAAGCGGTAGAAGTCAGGTGATTTCCTGTCACCTGCGAGATATAGGGATATTCATATATGGCACGGTTGGCTATATTTGCTATCGTGGAATGGAACCATGTGTTAATAAAATGAAATGAGACCGGGCGGGATGACGATAGTGAAGCAACAAGGCATGGAGGTCTTGGGTGTGAATCTATCCCCGCCTGAGTCGTTTAAGGACCGATTCGCTGTACGTCCTTGAGTCATGTTGAACGCAGTCTAACACTTAGTTGGCCGGATAAGTCGTTCCGACCGCGAAGCCGAGTAATGTGATTCAGGCCGGGAATCGAATGGTAGGTTGCTTCTTGGAGGAGAGAAAGGATGTGCTTGGGGACATTGGCGTGAGACCAAGGGGGGGTTAGAGTCCCTATCACCTGGCAGAGTGTCGCCCTTGGGGTCGCGACATTATTCGGACCCGCGATTCCTGAATCATATGAAAAGGTGGCTTGTGCGACCCTGGCAGGGGCCTGCGCGGTGAGTGTTAGAAATACCCCTCCAGCTGGATAGGAATTCGATTCGAATCGCCGTCGCTCCCGGTTAGTGAGCACTTGACTTGAGCAGCGGCAACGTAGATTCAATTAAATTGAACGAATGGTTAATTGGATCACGATGGAAAGGTTGCCTCAATTTATACCTGCTATGGTTAATATTGTTTGCTCCTAATAAAGTGAGTGCTCTAGTACAGGTTCTAATATAGATGATAGGTTAATGATAATTAACTTGATGCTTAAGCATTAATGATTGATCATCTATATTAAGCTTTTATGCAAAATGTTGTCAAGCTAGCCCCACTTTATATCAGCCTTGCATGATCCTTGGTGTCACCTTATTTCTGGTTTCTGACGGGTAAGTCTAGCTGAGTACTTTGTCGTACTCAGGGTTTTATCCCCACTTGTTGCAGGTTGTGAAGTATCATGGCTACTGCAAGAGTTGGTTGACTCCTGCCGTAGAGGCGGAGTGTGATCATGGGCATGATCCTTCTTATTTACCTTATCTCTAATGCTTTTGTTGGAAGTCGACCGTGGTACTGGCATGTATTTGAAATAAGATCAATGTTCGTTTCAAATTACTTTGCTTCCGCTACTTTTCAATGTAAGTTCGTATAACTATGTTGAACTCCGATGTGTATTCAATTACTTGTGAAATGGTTGTAACATGTGACTTGTTATGTTGAATCACTACGATCTTGGCTGGTATGTTGGTTGGTTTAAAATCCCTCGTGATTTCATTGGACTACCGGAGTTATATGGGCTCAAGTGCGAGAATTTGATCACTTCGGTGATTGTTTTTGTACTTGTGCTCTTATAATTTGGACGGTTCCGTTACAAAAACGAATCTGGAATTTGGCATGATATCGTGCGCAAGAAATATTTGAAGAAAGGTGGCATTACACATCTTAAGAAATCCAACAAAAATTCCCCCGTGTGGAATGATTTGTTGAAAATAAGGCATATATATCTGAAAGGGAGATCTATGATAAGTGGAAATGGTAGGTTCACCAGCTTTTGGCATGATAGATGGTGTGGCCAAGTTTCTCTAGCTAAAAAGTTTCCCCAGCTATATAGAATCAACCAAGAACAGGAGGTTTCTGTGGAGTACATGAAACATATGCAATGGTGTCTCTCTTTTAGGAGATGGCTGCATGAGGATTTGCATAATCAGCTTAGAAGGCGCCAGGACATTGTTCATAGATTCAACACTAACTCTGAAAATGACAAGGAAAGATGGGACTGGGAAAAGTCTGGCCATTTTTCAGTTAAGTCTACATACAAACATCTTTGTAGAAATGATGCTGGGTGTAGTTTTAAGAGGATTTGGAAAGCTAAAATGCCTCTTAAAATTAAATTCTTTATGTGGATGGTCCTCCAGGAAGTCATTCTCACCAAAGACAACTTAAGTAAATGCAAATGGAAAGGAAATATGTCCTGTGCCTTTTGCACAGAGGAAGAAATTAAATGTGCAGCACATAATATATTTGGAGCCTTATCGCCTTTGCTTTTGGTTCTGATTGCAGACCAAGTAACTTTGATCAGTACTGGGGTTGGACTGAAAAGTGTTTACCCCAGGGTCGGCAAATGTATGCTGTGGGGTTGTCAGCTAGGCGCTGGGCATTATGGAGAACTAGAAATGTTGTTTGCCTTGATCAGAAGAAAGTTAAATCTCCTACTGAGATTGTGTGTATGATTTGCTCTTTCATTGTCTACTGGGCAGGTCTGTTCAAGGATGAAATGGAGGCTCAGATCGTTCAGAGAGCAGGCGTGATAAAGGAGGTGATGCTGTTCTTTCACATGAAGGACGCTGAGAAGCAATCGCTTGAAGAACGTCAATCGGTGCCTTATGTTGGTTAACTAGTATAAAACTATGTAGTGTTAGGCCTGTGTGCCGTACGGGGTTCATGCCCTACTGTGAACACCCCAAAGTGTCTCTCAGGAGTGTTTTTTGGCTTAGCTCTCTCTTACGTATCTTCTAGCGTATTCGTCGA
Source organism: Saccharum hybrid cultivar R570 (assembly GCA_038087645.1). NCBI lineage: Eukaryota > Viridiplantae > Streptophyta > Magnoliopsida > Poales > Poaceae > Saccharum > Saccharum hybrid cultivar. The sequence goes on along the minus strand of JAQSUU010000579.1, from coordinate 1,799,155 downwards.
TGGGGAGGTTCTGTCATTGAGATTGGTCCCTCTGTGATCGATCTCATCGACGGTTTCCATCGTTTAATAGTCGTTGTTGCAAGCTCTTTAGTTTCAGTTGATACTATGTGTCACGGTCCTAATTCCCATGGGGATTCAGCGAAGGGGAATTAGGGTTCTGTAGGGTAGATCAGCGACAGTTCCCGCTGGAACGGCTGCTCATCGGTGGAAAATGACGACGGCAAAGCAAATGACGGCACAAGTTGCGGCGCAGGCAGCAGCGGTGTGGGAGGCACTGAGGGCTGCGGCGGCGCAGCAAGTTGCAGCGGTGGCACAGGCAGTGGGCGACGTGGCAGGCAACGGTAGGCAGCAGGCGGCGCATAGGTAGAAAGAGAAGGGAGGAGAAGAGATAAGGGTTTAACCCTAAACTTGCTTGCCTGTCTCATTAAACGTTCTCCCTTATATAGGGAGGTTTACAATTGCTAATGGGCCTAGCCCATGAAACTATCCGACGGAGGAGGCCTTAATCTATAACAGCTGGGCCTATCGCCCCTCTCTTCAATCTAGCCCAATGCCACTTTACGCGGACGTCCACGAGGGCGCTTGACGACTATTACATCTCTCCCCGCCTGAAGAATCGGCTCATCCTCGAGCTGAAATTTTGGGTAGAGTTGCCTGAAGTAGTCAAGCCCTTCCCATGATGAATCAGCTGCTGGTTGATCCTTCCATTTTATTAGTACTTCAATTTTGTTGTCTTTTGCCCGTGCTTTCAGCATTGATTCCGATTCTGGTAAGGCAACTCCATCATCCATTATCGGGAGTTCCCCAGGTTCTGCAGGTGGAAGACCTTTGTGTGGTTTGAGCATGCTGATGTGGAAGGCGTTGTTGATGCGGGCCTCTTTAGGAAAAATTTAGCCGATAAGCAATTGAACCAATGCGGTCATTGATCTGGAAAGGACCAAAAAATTTTGGAGCTAATTTGCCTTTGCGGAGATCAGAGATACCAAATGTTGTCCTTGCCATCAACTTAAGATAAACCCAATCTCCAATCTGGAATGTTCGGTCGGTGTGTTTTCTGTCGTAATGTTTCTTGTAGTAATCTTGGGATTGCAATAGGCGTACCTTAGTTTGCTCCAAGAAGTGATCACGTTCAGCCAGTAATTTATCAACAGACGGAGTTGAAGCATCACTTGGGCTATATTGTTTTAGCAAAGGTGGATCCCGACCATAGACTAAGTTGAAGGGTGTTGTTTTGATGGACCGGTGATATGATGTATTGTAGCAAAATTCAGCCCACGGTAGCCAGCGTATCCACTCCTTTGGATTGTCCCCTGTTAAGCATCGCAAGTACATTATGATGACTTTATTAGTTACCTTGGATTGACCATCAGACTAGGGGTGGTAAGCTGAACTCATCTGTAAAGTTACTCCAGATAGGCAGAAAAAGTTCTTGCCAAAACTTGCTCGTGGAAACAACATCCCGATCACTGACAATGGATTTAGGTAATCCATGTAGTCGGACTACCTTAGAAAAGAATGTCTATGCTACTGTTGTTGCAGAGAATGGATGGGCTAGTGGAATAAAGTGAGCATATTTAGAAAGACGGCCGGGTGTTCTGTCTTATTGCATTGGCAAACTGATTTACCTCCAATTTTTGGTAATACCTCAATAAAGTCCATCGAGATATCCTCCCAAATTTGTTCTAGAACTGGAAGTGGTTGCAGAAGGCCGGCTGGGTGTTCTGTCTTATTGCATTGGCAAACTGAACATTCACTGACAAATTGCTGAACTTTCTGTTTAGCTTTAGCCATATGGAAGGTAAGACGAAAACGATGCAATGTTTTCTCAAAGCCTTCATGTGTGGAATTATGTATAGCCTGTAGTACCTAGTACCATATTGGTGATATTGATGGGATGTGTACTCTTCTGTTATATAGGATAAGGCCATCCTAAAATGTCCATGCCTGAGAGAGTTGTCCCGCCTGAATGGAACTAATCAGTTGGCCTGCTTCCTCATTTGTCGTCATTTCTGCTCTAATATGATCAAAAATTGGGAATGTGATTTCAGACAATGCCATCAATGATGGTTCAGTTGTGTCCTAGCGAGATAAGGCGTCCGCTATTGTATTCTGTTTCCCCGGTTTATATTCCACTGAAAAGTCATAACCCAATAATTTGTTGACCCATTGGTGTTGAGGTATTGTGGAGAGTCTCTGGTCTAAGATATATTTGAGGCTTTAGTGATCAGAGCGGATAACAAACGCACACCCCCATAAGTATGGTCTCCAATGTTTAACTGTTGTGACCAATCCAATTAATTCACGTTCATAAGCTGCCAGCTTCGCATGGCGTGGGGCAATCATGCGACTGAAGTAGGCAATGGGGCCATTTTCTTGGTGAAGGACAGCTCCAAAGCCCATTGAAGATGCATCGCATTCCACTATAAAAGGTTTGTGGAAATCCGGAAGTTGTAGTACTGGAGCTATAGATAGTACCTGTTTGAGTTGTTTGAAAGATGTTGTCGCCAGCTCTGTCCAGCAGAAGTTATCATTTTTGAGGAGATCTGTTAAGGGTTTGGCAATTGCACCGTAGTATTTTATGAATTTCTGGTAGTATCCAACAAGGCCTAGGAGTCCTTTCAGTTGCCGCATTGTCACTGGTTGAGGCCAGGAGGTAATTGCTTTGATTTTGTCAGGATCAACTGTCACCCCTTGGTCTGATATGATGTGGCCTAGGTAGCCAACAGCTGTTTGCCCAAAGGAATATTTTGCCTTTTTGAGGAATACTGAGTTGAGTTGCAATAAGGCTAGTACCTGCCAAATATGTTGTAGGTGATCCTCCCAAGTTTTGTTGTATATCAAGATATCATCGAAGAAAACCAAAACAAACTTTCGTAGATAATTACCAATAATGTCATTCATGAGAGCTTGGAAGGTTGATGGGGCATTGCATAAACCAAACGGCATAACCAAGAATTCAAAATGCCCATGATGAGTACGAAATGTTGTTTTCTCAATGTCATCTGGGTGCATATGTACCTGATGGTAGCCTGATCGAAGGTCAAGTTTAGTGAATTATATTGCCCCTTCTAATTTATCTAGTAGTTCATCAATGACCAGAATTGGGAATTTATCTTTAAGGGTGTTGTCATTGAGGGCACAATAATCTACACAAAAACACCATGATCCATCCTATTTTTTGACAAGGAGTATAGGTGACGAGAAAGGTGAGGTGATGTACCTGATGATTCCTTGTGTTAACATTGATTGGCATTGTTTTCCCAGTTCGTCCTTTTGAATCTGAGGATAACGATATGGTCGAACTGTTGTTGGTGTTGATGGGTCCTTGAGGTGTATTCTATGGTCATATTTTCTTTTTGGTGGTAACCCTTGAGGCTCCTGGAAAAGCTAGGAAAATGCTTGCAGGACATTTTCCATTGAGTCAGGTGCGCTCAATGTGTGGAGACGTGGTTGCTCGAATGGCTTGCTCAGGCTTGTCCATATAATTCGCCGGTCGTTGCGCCAAAATTTCATATCCCATTTATTGGTCCCAAGGAGCTCAGCCAATTCACGCCTAGAACAAAATCATATCCTCCCATTTGAATGTTGTAGCAGTCAATGATGAATTGTTCAGTGTCTATCCGGATTGGTAGGCTGTTGTAAATGCCAACATTGAAAATTTGGTCCCCATTGGTAACTGCCACCTTAATTGAGTGTGGGACGGGAGTCTGTTGGAGGTTCAAGTCAACTGTTGTTGCTGAATCTATGAAGTTGTGTGTTGAGCTAGAATCGAGGAGTGCCAGGAAGTCTATCCCATTGAGTGATAGCTGAACTTGCATTGTCTGGTTGGTTGTGATTCCTGTTACTGCATGTAATGAGATCTGAATTTCCTGATCGTTTAATTCTGTAGGTTGGTCTAGATCAGGTGTTGGCGTCTGCACCTGGAATTTCCTTGCAAGAGCTATTGCTGATTCCAGATCGGGCAGTTGTTGTAGCTGAATGTCGATTTGTAATGTTGGTTGTAGCCTTGCTGTGTACAGCATCATCTGTTGATTGTTTGAGAGCGCTGGTATTTTGTTCACTATCAGAAGAAATTGGTTGGTATAGTTCTCCAAATCCCCTGATTGCATGGTGTTGGTGAGGTCCCCCAGGTGATTGTGATGAAGGCGTGGACCAAACCGTCTATCAATTGCTGTAGAAAATTGCAGCCATGTAGGTTATCCGATTTCTGTAACGTCCACCTCCTCGAGGCCGGGACCGCTTACATCTGGCTGTTTTTCTAGGACATAGACTGCCCTCACAGACCAACACAAGTCTTTTCTGCGCACTTTGTCCTCACTCGTGCGCACCCGGGAAGAACTTCCTGGTCGGTCACCCATCGCTCCAGGCCAAGCACGCTTAACTTTGGAGTTCTTTGGAGATGGGCTTTTGGAAAAAAAAAAGTTACAACTTTTTAGTATGAGTATCCTATTAATCCTGTTAAGCCTTGGGTCGGGATGTTACATCCTCACCCCCTTAAGAGACCGACGTCCTCATCGGTCAATCCCAAGCCAGGAACGTCCTCTCTTGGCCACGTCCGTGTGTCCAGTGCCAGCGCATGTGCCATGTTGCATGACCACTCTGGGTCCACACCAGCCATGCGCACCATGCCTGCGCAACTGTGACACACGCGCCCGTGAAACCACGAGAGTCAGCTCTGATACCCTTCTGTAACGTCCCACCTCCTTGAGGCTGGGACCGCTTATATCTGGCTGCTTTTCTAGGACATAGACTGCTCTTACATACCAACACAAGTCTTTTATGCGCACTTTTGTGCTCACTTGTGCGCACCCGGAAAGAACTTCCCGGTCGGTCACTCATCGCTCCAGGCCAAGCACGCTTAACTTTGGAGTTCTTTGAAGATGGGCTTTCGGAAAAGAAGTTGCAACTTGTTGGTATGAGTATCCTATTAATCCTGTTAAGCCTTGGGTCAGGATGTTACAATTTCCTTTTCCCATCTGATGAACAAGGTCAGGGCATCCCCTCGTAGGTGGAATGCGACTAGGTGCATTTGCTCATCTGGTTTTGTATGCTGAGAGGCGAAAAAGTTGTTGCATCTGTAGAGCCAATGTGAAGATTCGTCCTTGCCATTGTATTTCGGGAATTGCAGTTTGCGTTGGTTGGACGAGCGCCTCAGTTGGGGTTGATTAGCTTGATTTTGATCATTGGTGTTGTTTGCTTATGATCTAGCACTTATTTTCTGGACAGATGGCTCCAATGGCGCTAGTGGTGGTGCATGTGATATCGGGGGTGTTGGAAGGAGTGCTCGCTTGGGCAAAGGAACGTATCTCTGTTCAGCTTCTTGTCGATCAAGAAAAAATTTTGTGAATATCTTTTCCCAGCTGTCGATGACGGCGTGAAGATCCTCCATGAAGTTGATCGCGACTTGGCTCTGATACCAATTATCACGATCCTAATTCCCGCGGGGATCTAGTGAAGGGGAATTAGGATTCTGTAGGGCAGATCAGCAACGGTTCCAGTTGAAACGGCTGCTGATCGGCGGAAAATGACGACAGCGGCGCAGATGATGGCACAAGTTGCGGCGCAGGTGGCGACGGTGTGGGCGGTGCTGAGGGCAGCGTCAGCAGCGGTGTGGGTGGTGGCAGTGGCGCAGGCAGCGGCGGCCGTGGCAGGCAGTAGGCGGCGCAGAGGGAGAAAGAGAAGGGAGAAGAGATAAAGGTTTAACCCTAAACTTGCTTGCTTGTCTTATTAAACATTCTTCCTTATATAGGGAGGTTTACAATTGCTAATAGGTCTGACCCATAAGCCTATCCTCTGGAGGAGACCTTAATCTATAACAGCTGGGTCTATCGTCCTTTTCTATCAATCTAGCCCAATGCCACTTTACGAAGACGTTCACGAGGGCGCTTGACGACTGTCACACTGTAATTTCGTTACAAATCGTAATGAAATTTGGCCTCGCCCTTTCTGGAAAAAGCTGGGCTAAAAAATGCATAAAAATGAATTGAGGAGTTTTATTGAAATCGAAGCGTTTTCACCGTGCTGTACGGACAAGAAGAGCAGCAACGGACGAGGACATCGACTGTCAGTTTTTTTCACATCGAGTGTCAGCTACACGTCACGTGCTGTATCCTAAAAGGCAGTGGAGCTGAGCGCCGAGAGCGTATATTCTTGGCTGACAGGTCAACCTGGGACGGCAACTCCTGTGAGCTCATTGGTCACCAGGGACGGACCCACAGGGTATGCAGGGTGGGCCACCGCATACCCTGGGGTCCGCCAGTCATAGAGATAGGTAGAAATTTTCAATGTAAAAAAAATAAAAAAAGCAAACGGTCGGCGCTTTGGCTTCCGTCCTGGACTCTCGGTTCCGCGATCTCGCTAGCACCTAGCAGGCGCGGACTCCGCGGACGGAATAACTGTTGGGCGGCGCTGTGACACATCTCGAATTCTCGATCCAGGACGAGGAGAACTGGAGAAGCCGAGAAGACGACTAGATGGGAGAGTTGGAGACGGCGATGGCCGACGGCGATCTGCGGGATTTCCTGGCCGCGAGTCCGCGACGATCTGCTCCTGCCTGGCTCCTTCAGGGCGACGCCGCGACGGGAAAGGAGAAGCCGCGAGCCCGCGACGATCCGGCGAGGTGGCGACGGCGATCTGCTCGGCTCCTCAGGGCGATGCGCGAGGTCCAGAACTCCAGCAAGTTCATCAACACCAGTCGGTAAGTTCCAAAGTCCAAACATGTGGCAACTGCGAGCACTGAAATGGTATTTTCTGCATTGGTTATAGTGAAAACAAAATCAAGGAATAAGCTAGGTGATATTGTTCTGGATGATTGTCTACAAACATTTATTGAGCGGGATATTTTCTTTTAAGTTGATGAAGATGATATAATTGAGACGTTCATGTCATTAAGAAAGCGACAGATCAACAAGTAATATTGTAAGTCTCTTATATGGCTATATTTTAAAGTATTTTGTATTTCATTTGAACAATTTATATGGTTTTAGACTATGGTTGGTTTTACCGAATGAGAATATGGTTTTACCAAATTATATATAGTTTATCAAATTGCATTAGAAAAATTTTTGCTGCACATACCCAGAGGTAAAAACCTAGGTCCGTCACTGTTGGTCACGGCCTCCAGCTCCCGCAGGCAATCCGCCGGCCGAGCAAGGAAACGGTCCCCGGCCCCGCAAAAGATAAATAAAATCCGACGCAGTCCCTAGGACGACGGACGGAGAAGGATAGGCCTGGCGGACAGGGGGACAGGACGCCACAGCGGGGGCGGGGACGAAGCCGAAAAATCGCCCCCACGACCACGACCCATGAAGCTTCCACGAAGCTTAGTCCCTGAAACCAAACAGTTTGTGATTGCATCCGACCGTCTCGTGGACTCCACGGCCGCATCGCCTGCCAACAGAACCCAGGAGTTCTTAGGCTGCGCCACCCACGTAGGCATGGCGGACCCAGGAGCCGCTGCGGCTCTGGAAGATCCAACCCCCGTCCACCGCCACCCACGCTATAAAACCTCCCTCTCCCTCTCCATTCGCATTTGCACCAAGCCGCCGCGCTTCCCGCCTCCCGCAGCAACCAGCCGAGCCCGACGTCCAGTTCGTGCTGGTGACCGGAGGCCTCGTGAGCAGAGCAGCCACAACATACATACGGGGAGCTGCGGAGGTCCTCAGGCTCCGAATCATCAGCATCGCGCTAGCCGCTAGCTTCGCTCGCCGGCGAGGCCCTGCGCGTCCTCGCCGCTGCCGAGAACGGTAACGCTCCTTCTCCTCCACCTTGCCAATTTTTGTTCGACTCCAAATTTGGAAGGAAAAGAACGGACGATTTCTCAAAAAAAAAAAACTGAGCTTCTATACCGTCTGAACAGTAACACACCGTGTAGCCGTGCGCGGTGCGCCCGTGCCGGTTCCGGGCCGCCGGGGATAACTTCTTTAACCGATTGTGTACTTCCCTTCCCGTTGCACGAGCGCATGACATTGACATCCTTGTTCCGTGATTCTTGTGAGCTTTGAAAAAAAAGTTTTGTTTGCTTTTTTTAAATAATTTTGTTTGCCTTTTTTATGTGCCGGTTAATAGAGAGCTACGGTGCCACGCCGGCGACGATGAGCACTCCGGGAAGCAGGGCGATGACCACCAGCCTCACCGTCATGCTGGTTTCTGTCAGCGCTGCAATACACCTCGGCGCTGGCGGCTTCAGCTTACTCCTCTGCTTTATGGGAGTCCTTGTCGGTGCCAGCCTCGCCGCCGCCGGCGTCCGCATGGTCGCCGGCCCTGTGCCGATCATTCCGGTGGTGTCCGGAGGTGCACGAGCTCTCACGGCGTTCATGCGCCGCAACACCACCGCCGTGGGGCTCGTCCTGGCTTCCTGTGCCTTCATAGCGGTCTCCAGCGAGGAAGACCCGGTGCTCTGCTTCGGCATGTTCGCGCCTACATTACACCGATACGTTCCTCAAGTGCCGTGTCGGTAACACGATACATATCCCATACGGCGATACGCCGATACGCTGCCGATACGGTATCGGTGAAGTATCGGAGAAAAAGAAAAATACAATTAATCTCGATACTTTTCAGTGCACCTCCGATACGGTATCTGGGAAGTATCGGTGCACTTGCCGTGCGAGTGGGCCGGAGGCGCGGTCTGTAGCAGCGAGCGAGGGTGATGCGTCGCGATTGCGCGAGAAGGCCGGAGACGCGGGCGCTCCTGCTCCACGAGCACGCGACGGCGAGGCGTCACGGCGGAGACGGGCAGAGGTGGACCGGCGCACGCATGGCCAGCACCCAGCACCGGCGACCGGCCCTGCGCCCAGCCTGGCCTCCTCCTGCACTCAGCGGCGACGGCGTGGAACAGAGAAGAGCGGCGGCTGCGGCGGCGTAACGAACAGGGCTGAAGAAAAAATGAGTGCGGGAGTAAGATATACGTTCGTTTCCTGGAAGAAACGGATGGATAAGGCCAAGGGTATTTTGGTGATTCAGTGTTGCCTGGGAATCAGTTAGTGTAGGCTTTATTTGCGGGTGAATCACTGAATTGATCTATATTTTGCCATTTTTATTTGATGATTATTTTGCTAGAGTGAAAAATTTTCTAAGTAGTTGTATTCTGATTTTTTGTATATTTATATATCTGCCGTATCGGCGTATCCTTGTTTTTAGAAAATGTCATATCAACGTATCGCTATATCGGTATCGGCGTATCAGTATCCTGTATCGGTGCAACATAGGTTCGCGCTGCTCCTGCTCGGGCTCACCCTCATCAACATCGGAGCTCGTGGTGAATAATCGCTATTCAGTTCTTGGATGCATTGATTCTCCATTGATTTCTAATCCTGACTCGACAGTGTCACCCCCTGAGGGCAAGGCCAACGCAGGCGACACCTCCACGTATAAAAGTCCAGGCCACATACGCATCTATTGTTTGGGCTGCCAAAATTTGCAACGCGGGCTGCAGGTGCCGTGCTTCCTCGACTGGCCCATGACATCACCTCCACTTTAGGCCCTGTTTGGTTACATGATTAAAGTTTAACTCACATCACATCAATGTTCTCTCAAATGCATGAAGTACTAAATGTACACAAATTGCATGCATGTCGGCATAGATTAGGAGTAATTTACGAGACGAATCTATTAAGGCTAATTAGTCCAAGATTAGAAACTTTTTGTCAAATAAGACGAAAGTGCTACAGTGTTTGTTAAACTTTAACACCCAAACCAAATGTGGCCTTATTCGCGTGGAGTCGCTGTCGTACCTGGAGTGGTCCCGACGAGGGCTGCAATAGAGCGGGAAAGCGCGGGAACCGGGAGTGGTCCCGCCCGATGGAGCCACTGCATGCTGCCCTGGCACCGCAACGCGCGCTCAGATAGCTTCCTCCGCTTTTCGTCAGATGAGACCATCGCCTCCTCTGCGAGAGACTCTGACAACCTTCTAGACAACCATTTCGTATGACATGGACAGTCGGTGCTGAGATAGAATTTGGAGCAGTACGCCAGCGGGGAGCGTTGGGGAAGCCCTGAATTGCCACTTCTGACCGGCAATCGGTCCCTGCCACCACCGCCTCTGCCCCTGCCCCTGTCCTCCAGTCTAGGGGGTGTTTGGTTGGAGGAGTTAAAGTTTAACAAATGCTGTAGCACTTTCGTCTTATTTGACAAAAAGTTTTAAATCTTAGACTAATTAGACTTAATAGATTCGTCTCGTAAATTACTCCTAATCTGTGCCGACATGCATGTAATTAGTCTACATTTGGTACTCCATGCATTTAAGGGAACATTAATGTGATGGGAGTTAAACTTTAACATACTCAAACCAAACGGGGCCTAATATCTGAATTGGGCTGGGGTCCCTGCCGCGTCTGTCAAAAACTTAGTACTGCTACTCTTGTTGTATCTCTCTACTGTGTCTGTGTGCTTGCTGGAGAATCTCTATCATGTGTCGTGTGCATTTGTTGGATTAATAAAGTTGTGCTACTGTTGTGTAAGCGTTTTCTTTCCTATATATACTTGCCATGCATATTGCAATACTATTTCTTTTGAACGACCATGTAAGTCAGTAGTACTGTACTACTGTCTATGCATTTGGTCAAATGCAAGTTGCTGATAGTAGAAAAGAATTTAATCAGTAATCACTTCGTTAAAATAGTCATCAGCCGCTGTTGTTGAAATTTGAAAGGGAATGTCTGAAGGGCAGCGTTTTTGTCAAACTTTGAAGCTCAATTAAAATGGATTTCACCTATAAGCCAATACACAAATGTGATGTCCGCAAGTGTAGTGTATGGGCTGACGAAAAACATGATTATTTGTAGCAATGGTATAGTAATTGGACACTAAATACTTGTGTTAGGATTGATCTCACCCGACTTAGATCCAACGATCAAGTCGGACCCTTTGACCGCGTCCTGATCGGGGACGTTTAACCGACTCCTAGTCGGTGGGCCCCTATCGCGCAGCCATATAAAGATGAGGTGGGGGCCAGGGGCACATGACACGAGGTTCACCGCCGAGGGTGGCACTGCAAGCGACGGGAAGATCCACCGACGCCTCTACGCCATGCACGCCGCCGCCGGGACGCTACTGCATCCTCGCCACCGACAGCGACGAGCTTCTCCACCCTCAAGCCCTATGGTCTGTAGCTCTACACCCTTCTCCCTCTCTCCCTCTGTTTTCTCTCTGGTTCATGTACTAGTTCATATCCATGTGCTTTATCCCGAATGGAAGTCAACACCCACTGATCTACACCCTAGTGATCCTAGAGAGTTTAACAATGGTATCAAGAGCCTGGTTGTTTACTACCGTGTAGATCTAGATTGGGGAACAAATCCTGATTTTGAATCGGGTCAACAGAACTGAAACCCTAACCCTAAGTGGGTCAAATAAAGACCGATGGGGAAGGGAGACCTACCTGGCCTCTACCCCGCAGGCATGACCGCCAACGCGCGGGAAGAAGAGGCCCTGCTGCCGCGCGGGCAGGACCACCAGAGCCCCGCTCACCGGCGTCTCGGTCGTCTCGTCGGCGCATGGGATCAGGGCACCGACGCACAACTCCTTGACGACGGCGCGCTCAACCACAATGGGGAACGCGCACGCCGGCAAGAAGTCGTGCGGCATCGCCACCACCTCTCCTCCGGCCGCCATGGACGGCGGCATCGGCTGTGCTGCTGCAATGCTGTGCGGCTGAGAGAGAAAATGGGGGAGAAAGAGAAAAGAGAAAGGGGCGGGCGGGGAGCCGCCGGCCCGTGCTCCGGAGTGGCCGCCGTCGCCTTGCCGCCGAAGAGGGCCACCACTGCCGACGCGGTGCGCGGCGAGAGGAAAGACATGAAATGTTCTAGGGTTTCGGGGAGATGATGGCTCCAGGGGTTTTGATCCCGCGAAATGAACGCTCGTCCGTCGGATGCCGATCAACGGCTTAGGACGATTGGACTGGATGCAGCCCAGGCGGGTGAGGAAATTTCCGGCCCAGGCCCAGGTTGTGGCCTAGGTGCGGGGGAGGTAGGCACGCTCGGCCGGGCCGCGGGCCGGCACGCGAATGTGCGGCTGTTGGGCTGGCTGTTTGGGTGGCAGCTGGGCCTCGGGCGACTGCTGGGCTGCAGCAGTGTGAGTGCAGGAGCTGGTGCCTAGAGCGCGCTGGGCATGGGCCGGCTTGCCCCACTGCTGGGCGCCTGCGCGCGTTGCGAGAGCAGCGCGGGAGCAGCTGGGCCTTCGGCCCGAAATGGCAAAAATGCACAGTAATGCTCTTGAAATTGTTCTATTAATTTTCAGAAGTGATCATTAAAGAATTTTTGTAAAGTTTTGAAGTTTCTACCTCTGTAAAATTTTGAACCAAGGAGATAAATTTTTCAGAGAGTAGAAGAGACAAAAAAATACTTTTGAAAAGTAGATAAGTTAAAGTTAATGCTTCTGAATATTACTTTGAGATTTTATTCTCAAGTTTTCACTGCAAATTTAAAGTTTTTTGTCTTCTCATTAAATCCGAACCAGAGGGAGGATTTAATTTGAAGAGCAGTTATAGTTATTCAGTAAATGATGAAAAGTTTATCCTCCAGTTAAAATTGGAACCAACGACAATATAATTAATTGGAGGAATAGTCGGTTTATAGTTAAGATAAGTTATAATATTGTTATTTTCTTACCAACGTTGATGATAACAATATTATAAGCTTATTTATAAGTTAAAGGTTAAAGTTAATTATAATATTGTTATTTTTTACCAACGTTGATGATAACAAAATTATAATTCTATGAGTTTTATGTTTAAAGTTTAAATCTCTGATAAATTTTGCATCAAAGTGATCAATTTTCAGAGAATAGATAAGAAACAAGAGATGCTCCAAAGCGAGCATAATATCATGTATTTTCATATTTCCGCTGCAATGATGATGATGATCGTCAAAATTAAATTCGAACCAACGGGAGAATTTAATTTTGAAGAGGGTTATAAGATAATTGAGTTTCCATAAGTTAATTCCAGAATTGATATATAAGAATGATGGTTTTGTTCTATTTCTGCCCAACGGTGATATAGAATAGAACTTAAAGATTTAAAAGTTTAATGTGCATGTCTTTAACCAGACCAACGTAGGGTTATTTTTATGCTTATTATTATTGATTATTGATTAATGTTTTCAGACAAAGAACTTCGTGTCTTTATTCTTGAAGAGTGAAAAGGAAATGATATGTGTGCTTGTGACTCAGATGATGAAAAGACTAAGTGCAAGTTATGTAAGGTAGAAGGTCATTGTCTGAGGGACTGTGTTATCTTTAAAGAATGGCTTTAAAAGAAAAGAATTCTGGATCCAAGAAAAGAGATAAATCATTGAGAGTCTTGTTTAGAAAAAAATGCCTTTTATGTACTCTTTATGAAGAAAAAAATAGTTTTTTAGTTTTTATTATCATGATATGAAATGTAATAAGTGGCATGCATGTTTAATTTGACCAACGTCAGATTAAGCATGTGTGTTAAAGAGTATTCGGATTTATTCCTAAATTTGATGATTGAATATGAGCCAATCCTGGCATTTATGTCCCTTCAAGGGAATTATCTCGCATGGCGGGAAAAAGTTTGAAAAAATACCCGCATGGCAGGGTAAAGTTGGCATAGTACTTATGTTAATCAATTCTGCATGGCAGGAGAAGTTTGGCATAGTACTTATCCTGTATGACGGGAAAAAGTTGTGATGACTCATGTGCTTTTAATGTATCCAACACAGGGAGAAAAATTTAGGGTAGCTCTTATGCTATCTTAGTATGAGTTTATGGAGAACAGAAAGTTACAAATGAACCTCAAGATAAGAATGACATGCAAGCGTGACTTGCGAAAGTATTAATGATAAAAGACTCTGTTGAGTTCTTGAAGTGAAATGAGAAAAAGTACTCCCATACGAATTAAGAAATTATTATATTTGCATGATGTAATCATGTGGATGAAGGAAGTAATCAAAGTTTCCTCATTCACAAGAGTTCTGAATAGTTTTCGAAATTGTGGTAGAAAAGTTCGTACCACATTTCAAGGGGGAGAAATGTGAGATCAATTAAGAAAGATATTTCTCCATACTTCAGATAATGCGATGCATACTATGCATTGAAGGCAAGAGTGATCTACAAAAGATAAATGTGATTGTCGGGAGAATAAGACGGTCATAATAACTATACACATAAAGTAAAGAAGTAAAGAAATAGCTAAATAATTCATGAACCTTTTATAGTTCAGAGTTATTAAGACGGTGCTAAACGCACTATATAAGTTTTAGTAGATTAAACCTAAAATGAGAAAGTTTGAAGATGGGACAATCTGGGGGAGCATGTTACAAAAGTACCTAACTCCGCAAGGAGAATGAATAATATAAACAAGGATCTTATTACACAGGACCTTGTAGAATCAATTGTCTTTTGGCAATAAAGGTCAAGAAATGGTAGTAGTTGAGGCCCCAGAAAATCTCAAAGAATAAGAAAATCAGATATTTCTGATGACTATAAAGTCTATATTAGTGAAATTCAAATGGAGGGTAATCCCATCTAATTTGAAGAAGCCATGAGAGGCGTTCACTCGTCTAAGTGGCAAGAAACAAAGAAAGATGAAATGGAATCCATAATACCAATAATATTTTGGGATCTAGAATAAATTCCTAAGGAGCCAAAACAGTAGGTTGTGATGGGTCTACAAGACAAAATGTGACTCTAAAGGGAATATGTAAAGATATAAAGCGCGACTTGAAACGAAAGATTCTGCGTGAAGAGAATGAATAGATTACAATGAGTGCTGGTTGCACACCATGATCTGAAGTTACATCAAATGAAAATAAAGACGACTTTTCCTAATGGGATTTGTATGAAAATGATTACATGATATAATCCAGAGATTTTGTCATGGAAAGAAAAGAACGCAAGGGACGCCACATGTAGAAATCTCTTATGGACTAGAGTAAATCTCTAGACAATGGCATTTAAAGTTAAAGAGTCAATTGAAAATTTTGGATTAAAGAGAATGAGAGGACAATTGCATTTGTACAAAGTTATACAATGGGAAGTTCATTTTCTAATCCTGTATATATGGATGACATCTTACTTGTTAGTAGTGATGTCAATCTACTACATGAGAAGAAGAAGCTCTTGTCCTCAAGGTTTAATAAGAAAGTTCTCGGTGAAATGTCTCTCATTATAAGAATTAAAACTCACCGAGATAGAAGAAAAGGGGTATTAGAACTATCGCATAGGCATGTTAAGAAAAGTTTCTAAAGAAATAGAGTACCTATGCGGGTAAACCTACGCCTGTTCCCATGGTCAAGGGTAATATTTTTGGAAACTTTAGTGTTCCCAGAAGCAATGTGAGATTGTTATAGATGGACATCCTATATGCTTCAGCTGTTAGAAGCTTAATGAGTACACAGATAAGATATTACTCTGACATAGTTCATATATCCGGGTTATTTTGGCAAAAGTCCAGTCTAGAAATAGATCACTGGAATGGAGTTAAGAATGTCGGCCTCATGCTAAGAAAAGAACAAGTACTCTCAAGTAGTTGTGGGTACAAATGTTAAATTTTGGCGAGATATCTAGTGAAACCCACATAGTAGCTAACACTCGCAATTGGAGTTTTATTGTGGAAAAACTCCAAAGAAACAGTTTTAGTATCATCAATGATACAAAGTTACAGTATAGCATGATATGAGGCCACGGGACAAGCAAAATGGTTAAGGAACTTGTACCCGAAATTGATAATGGTTGTCAACAGCAATAACCATTTAGTAGTTTGCTCCTAAGATAACGGGTCAAGTGTGCTGACAAACACATTGATATTAAAGTTATACGTTGTAAAGGAGAAAGTCCGGAATCATACTAAAAGGTATTGAACATATAAGTAACAAGAAAGTGCTTGTGGATCCACTTACCAAAGGCTTACCACCCAGTGTGTTCAGAGAACACACAGTCGACATGAGTTTCTGGTATAGCCTATGATTTTCGGACAATAAATGGCCCAAAGTTTAAGAATCTGTTTTAGATCAGAGATGTGTATTGTAGCTGTTAAATCTATCGGCGACTGACCGTGACGATGAGGCATGCTCTATACACTAATTTGTGATGAAACAAATAAAAGTGAAAGCAATTAAAGTCAAAGTTTAAAGTTAAAGTATAAGATGAGATCAAGGGAGAGAATGCTAGGATTTATCTCACCCGACTTGATCCAACGATCAAGTCGGACCCTTTGACCGTGTCCTGATCGGGGACGTTTAACCGACTCCTAGTTGGTGGCCCCTGTCGCGCAGCCATATAAAGAGGAGGTGGGGGCCAGGGGCACATGACACGAGGTTCACCGCTGCCGCTACAGTACCCCCACCTCAGAACCCTAATCCGATCTAGAGGGTGGCACTGCAAGTGACGGGAAGATCCACCGACGCCTCTGCGCCACGCACGCCGCCACCGGGACGCCACTGCATCCTCGCCACCGACAGCGACGAGCTTCTCCACCCTCAAGCCCTATGGTCTGTAGCTCTACACCCTTCTCCCTCTCTCCCTCTGTTTTCTCTCTGGTTCATGTACTAGTTCATATCCATGTTCTTTATCCCGAATGGAAGTCAACACCCACTGATCTACACCCTAGTGATCCTAGAGAGTTTAACAACTTGATCAATGTAGCTCTGTCAGTAGCTCTGAGACTGAGAGTTTCAGTTAAACTGACCGAACTTTGGAGCCCCTCTATCTCTTAACCGTGAGGAATCAAACCTTGTTCCTTAGACCAATTGACATTTTCAGAACAACTTTTGGAGCCAGGCGTTGAGATTTTCAGACTGGCTGACGGGGTGTGGCGGCAGCGTTAATGTCAAATATGTTTATATCTCTTTCCTTGTGTTGGCTGCTGCAGTCAGTTTTGTATGTTACTGACATAGCAATTACCATATAGATATAGCTATCTAATGGAAGAACAAGGATGATTGTTTTGTTGCTGCAATGGCAAAGCTAACGCATGAAAACTTACATCTCTATATTTTGTTCGTCCAACATGATACAAAACTGAATTTTACTTTTTCTATGCAGGATTGAGAAACAAGCTGATGCATGTGTTCCTGATGAGCCACAGACATTTTAAAGCTCTGGTTGGTTGGTTCAGCTCTTGGAGAATGAGCTCTGGTTGCTTCAGCTCTTGGCATTCATCTATTTGTTGTATCATTGCATTCACAATTCAGGACTGAGGACAAGTTGATACATTTGCTAAGTTCAAGATGCAAGATCATTGTACTGGATAATATTACATTCAGAGGCTAAGTTGTACAAATTAAACTTGTTTCCTCATTTTTCCGTGTTTAGTTGCTTATTATAATGTAATAATTACCTATCAAGGTTAAGAATGAGTGACCCTCTCAAAATTGATTAATGTAATCGCTGCAAATTTGGATTCTAAATATGTGATGGTGGTTGGCGTTTAAAATAAGACACTGTTGTATTTTTAATCAATATCAGCAACATCAGCAGGCAATCACTTCGTCCAGTCAAACTCACCCATTAGCTTCCCCGCCATCCAATGGATTTGGGCAAATGGATGCTTGGGGAGGGTGAAGATCGGGGATCAGCCAGCTAGATTTGGGTTTGGTCAAGTTTGGATTTCTCCAAACCCTCCCCAACGACAGGTATAAATGCAACTATGTCTGTAACTTGAAAATCATATTTTGAGTATCTGTTTGCAAATGCCTTAGATCTGAGATTTGGGATGTACTATGCCAAGTTTTAACACAATTCCCCTCTTCCCTTCAGAAAAAAATGGTACTCAACTAAGCATCCAGTAAGAGACACTATCAGCAGGGCACTTTGTGTTGCTCAGTATATTTTGGCCACAGCTGTTAGCTGGAGAGAGTAGTGGTGAAGTTCAAATCCTGTTCAGGGCTACTGCATATGTGCTACTGGCAACCGCAAATGCCCTTAGAGGTTTCATGTTTCCTAAACGTATATAGGTTACAGTAACTGCAGTTGTATTTGCCAATCACTAGTTACTCATGGCGTGCTGCTTGCAGCCCAACACATAAAGCGCTCTAACGAACTGCAGCTTCGTTTCATCAGATAATAAGGCCCTGTTTAGTTCCAAAAATTTTGCAAAATTTTTCAGATTCCCCGTCACATCGAATCTTTAGACACATACATGAAGCATTAAATATAGATAAAAATAAAACTAATTACACAGTTTAGACGAAATGGACGAGACAAATCTTTTAAGCCTAATTGGATCATGATTGGACACTAATTGCCAAATAACAATGAAACTTGCTACAGTGCCATTTTGCAAAAAAATTTGGATCTAAACCGGCCCTAATATGTAGGATCAGATATGAAATACCACGTAGGGAGAAGATCTAAAAAGCAAACATGGCACGCTCCATACACCAGAATCCTGTGGATTGGTGGTGCATATATATGCTTTAGAAAATAACAATGAAGGAGCCAAGAAAATGACCTCGATCAGGAACGAAGAAAATAGCAATCCACGGTTATATGCACGCTGAAGATGCTGAGTCGTTTGGGCTTTGCTACGGTACACCCATTACCTCATAGGAGGTAAGAGTTTTAACAAATCCTAGCCCTTGTTTTTTACAGACATAAAATATTTATAAACGATTAAAACGTTTCAAAAATGAGAATCATAGCCAACAATTAAAGTAACAAATCCTCCCAGGAAGTCGCATGCACTTAAGAATGGAATGTCATGCATGCGTGCATATATCACGTATTTGATTATGCACATATGTTTTAAAAAAAAATTCTATATGCTATGCGTGAGAGCTGCTTACCATAATAAGGGCGTATTCGATGAAGCACATATATTTCAAACTATTTTTTTCTATACGCTATGCGTGGAAGTTGCTATACATAAAAAGGGTAACCACAAAAAAGTTAATCACGGATATACATATATGACTATATGTTTGACTCTGTGTGTAGATCTGATTTATTAGTACTTTATTAGCAAGTGACTTACATACAAACGTGTGTGGAAAAAACGTTACAAAAAATTATTAGAAAGCACCTTATTAGCATGTCCGTCACGTTGCCCCAAAAATAGCAATGATTAAGTCCATCATATGTTGATTACAATTTATATCATACATGCAAGTTAGATCTAATAGAATATGGAAATTAGATTAGTTGGAAGATATTTTACCTATTTTCTAATATATATATATATATATATATATATATATATATATATATATATATATATATATATATATATATGTTTTCTTCTATTACTTCTTATGAGGTAATATGTAACAAAAATCAACTAGATCGATGGCTCACAGTTATTTGAGAGTACCACAGCAAAGCCCAAGTCGTTTTTACCAAATCTCTTCGGACACAAGTGCAGGTCTCATCTGCCAAATGAAATGCGTTCATACACCAGTTAGTGCTAAGCAACATGAATTGGTGCCGTGCTGCAAGTGTAACAGACTCTCCCGGCCACCGGGCACCATAGGTGGACCGTAGAAACTTTATCCTAGATCTTGCATCAAAAAATAAACAGACAGCAAGTGTAACACGATGAGAAACAAATACCATAATCTTTGCCGACCGGTAGATTTCGACGTGCAAATTCAAGCAAACCTGACGCCGACACACTGAACAAGCGAAGCAGAGAAAGCAACGATTCCAGATCCAGAACCCCTACGCCCACACACAAGCCGGATTAATCCCATCAAATCTTGGCTGCATCAGTCTACTCAGCATCGGACACGACTACACACGGAGCACGTGCAGCATAACCAGAAACAGGCTGCCCAAAGGCAGCACCAAGAGCTGAAACGCAACTGCCAGCGAGCCCGGACCGGCGGCAAGCCCATTCACGACCACGGAGCAGGCGCCAATTCCAGCTAACAGAAGGAGACGACGTAGGTGTTCAGCCACCATACCAATGTTGTTGTAGGCTGCGCCGGCCAGGGCCCCTTGGCGGTCATACCCTGCGCTGAGGTTGCGGCCGCAGAGCGCGCCAACGATTCCGTCCGTGTGCCCGGTGGCCGGGAGAGTCTGCTGCCATGCTGCGCAAAGTTGCTTGCGTTGTCGAACATCGCGCCGGCGCCGTCGGGGAGCGGGCCAATAAACACCTCGCCGCGTCGGGCGCCCGGGCGGGGCTGCCACGCGTAGTAGCCGTACTCGTCGTACACTGCATCGACGCCACCCGGGACCAGGCCGACGAACACCTCACCATGTCCGGCGGCTGGGCTGGGCTGCCACACGTAGTTGTTGTACATCACGCCGGCGCCGTATGGGAGCAGGTCGCGCGTAGTCCCCGCTGTACACAAAGCCGCCGCCGACGCCAGGGAGCAGGGCGCCAAGGACCACGCCACGTCCGACGCCCGGGCGAGGCTGCAGCGCAGAGTAGCCATAGCTGTCGTGCACTGGGACAACTCCGTTGGGGAGCTGTGGGCCGACGAGCACCGCATCGACTGGGCCCAGCTGGCGCCAGAACTCGCCGATGTTGGGGTACGCCACGCCGGGTCCGGATTGACGATGGAGGTGGAACAGCACGGCAACAGGGATCTCGCCGCGTCCTGCGGCGGCGTGGTCCCGCGAACCCGGTGGAATTGTGGTGCGCCTCGCTGAGGTCGAAGTCGCTGAAGCTGCCGTGGGGCACGGCGGCCGTGCCAAGCTTGTGGAACACGCCGCTGCCGATGTTGGTCTCGTCTCCTTGGACCGCGCCGGCCATGCCGAGGTCGGTGGACTCCACCGTCGTCGGCCTCGCCGCCTCGCCTCCGTGGTCCATGTTTCCCGGGCTCCGTCTGCGGCAATGCGCAAACGCCCGAGCGAGTGGTGGGCTACCACTCGACCGGCTTTGGTTGCTTGGAGCTCTAGTTGTTCTTCAGTGGATGGATTGCTTGGCCTGCGCTTGGGACGCTACATGTATATGGGAACAGAGCCAGTGGAGTAGGATGTGAAAGAGATCGTGGAAGGAAGGATATATCCTATTCCGTGAATTCACAGTACATACGGGCAGCCGGGGCGACACATGAGTCAGTCCACAGGCGACTACAGCCACTTAACACAGGGTGCACATATGCAACCACTCAACTCTACAAGAATAGGCAACACTCCAAATATAGAGTATGCAAAGCCATCGCACGGCGAACGTTAAGACTGGATCAAAACTCCTAAAATAGTGATGTTGGGAGACCCTCGGTGAAAACGTCGGCGTACTGGGATGTCGTGGGGATATGTAGAACCCGAATCTGACCAAGGGCAACACGCTCCCAAACAAAGTGAAGATCAATCTCAACGTGCTTCGTGCGCTGATACTGGACTGGATTGGTGAAGACTGGGATGTCGTGGGGATATGTAGAACCCGAATCTGACCAAGGGAAACACGCAATCTCAACGTGCTTCGTGCGCTGATGCTGGACCGGATTGGTGAAGAGGTAGACAGCGCTGACGTTGTCGCAATAAACCAAGGTGGCACGGTGGAGATGGTGGCGAAGCTCGCCAAGTAACTGGCAAAGCCATGAAGCTTAAGCGACACCTTGGCTACGGCTCGATACTCAGCCTCTGCGCTAGACCGGGAGACTGTGTGCTGACACTTGGAAGACCAGAACACCAAATTGTCACCGAGGAACACCGCATAGCCAAAGGTCTAGCGGCGAGTGTCGGGGCAGCCAGCCCAGTCCGCATCAGTGTAAACAACAAGGTCGGTAGGCAGAGAGCGACGCAGAATCAAGCCAAGGGAAAGAGTACCCTGTAAGTACCTTAGTATCTGTTTGAGAACAGCAAGGTGCGGCTCGCGTGGATCATGCATGTAGAGGCATATCTGCTGGATAGCATAGGCAATATCTAGATGAGTAAAAGTCAGATACTGTAGTGCAAAAGCCAAACTGCGATACTAAGTAGAGTTAGTAACTGGAGGACCATCGATGGACAACTTGAAGTGTAGGTCGACGGGGGTGCTGCAGGGCTTGCAAGCACTCATCCTAGTGCGCTCCAAGATGTTGAGAGTGTACTGCTACTGAGAGAGAAAAAGGCCATCATCGCAGCGGGCGACGGAGACACCAAGGAAGTGATGAAGCTGTCCCGTGTCAGTCATAGCAAACTCACGCTGAAGGGCTACAATAATGTGTTGAAGAAACCCAGCTGATGAGGCAGTGAGAACGTCATCAACATAGAGTAGCAGATACGCAGTGTCCAATCCCCGATGATATGTGAACAGTGAAGTATCTGACTTGGCCTCAATAAAACCAAGGGATAGGAGATGGGACGCGAACCTGATATGCCAAGCACGAGGAGCCTCCTTCAGACCATAAAGAGACTTGTTGAGCCGACAAACATAATCAGAACGGGACGAATCAACAAATCCAGAAGGCTGCATGCAGTAGACTGTCTCAGTCAGAGTGCCATACAAGAATGCATTTTTGACATCTAGCTAATGATTAGGCCAATTTTGAGACAATGCCAGGGATAGGACCACCCGAACTGTTGCTGGCTTCACTACAGGACTGAAAGTCTCATTATAATCAATACCGGACCGATGTGTGAATCCCCGCAGAACCCAGTGAGCCTTATAGTGATAAGTGAACCATTAGCAAGAAGTTTGTGGCAATAGATCCATTTACCGGTGACCAGATTAATGTCAGGAGGTCGAAGAACAAGGCACCATGTGTCATTGGCGATGAGTGCATCAAACTCAGCTTGCATAGCGGAGCGCCAATTGGGGTCTGACAGAGCGTCGCTGACAGAGCAAGGCAATGGCGACATGGGGCACAACATCGAGATTTAGACGATCCACAGGTTGAGCGATGCCAACCTTGCCACGCGTGCGCATCGGATGCACGTTGTTGATCAGCGGGATGACGACTGGCTAGGTGGAGGCGGTGCGGCTGGTGCCACTGGCAGCAACCTGGGTGCAAGCCGTAGGGGCAGCGGTACCGGTAGCATGGGGTGGCGCCATCGAGGATGAGGCATGGTCGTTGGTGATAGGAACCATGACTTGCGGCAGGGTGATGGTGGTGTGATCAGTTCTGCTGGCAGCAACCCAGGACAAAGTGTCTGCGGGGGCAGTGGAACCACACGTAGTGGGCGCGCCCAAGGAGCTAACACCCGGCACGATGGCACTTCCCGGGTCAGAGCTGAGTTCGATGGCAAGCGGGCCCTACACAGGCGCAGAAGCAGGAGAGGTAGGCACGGGTCCGTGGATGTCAAGCGCTAGCGCAGGTGAGGGGACGCTAGGTGCTGGCGCGTGGGCACTATTCACACCACGAGATGGCGTGCCTGAAGCAACAGTAGAGGAACCTGCAACCACTGGAAACATCAGCATTGTCCAAAAATTCCAAGCTGGTAGGGTCCAATGGTGAGGTCGATATCTCGGCGAAGGGAAATAGGGATTCATTAAATATGACATGATGAGAAATAATGATCCTGTTAGAATGAAGATCAAGACATCGATACCCCTTGTGGTCTGAGGAATAGCCAAGGAAGACACACATGGATGAACGAGGCGATAGTTTATAGGGAGCTGTGGAACAAGCACATCCAAAAATACGAAGGTGTGTATATGATGGAAGAGTACCGAAAAGAGCAAAGAACGGTGTGAGGCCACCTAAGGTCTTAGTGGGATGACAATTGAGAAGATATGTGATAGTGTGGAGGGTGTCAGCCCAATAGATAGGTGGAAGGCTACCTTGAAAGAGCAGAGTGCGAAGAATGTTGTTGATGGTGCGAAGGGCGCGCTCTACTTTATCGTTCTGTTGAGAGGTGTAGGGGCACGACGTGCGGAGGACTACACCCTAGGTGAGGAAGAACATGCGGGCCGATGAGTGATCGAACTTGCGGCCATTGTCGCACTGGACGCCCTTGACAGGGGAGCCAAACTGTGTGTGCACATAAGCAAAAAAGTTAAAAAGAGTGGTGAAAGTGTCAGATTTAAGGCGAAGCGGAAACGTCCAAACATAGTGAGTACAATCATCAAGAATAACAAGATAATATTTATAACTGGACACACTTGTAATAGGTGAGGTCCAAAGGTCACAATGTATCATATCAAATTTATTGAGGGTTGCGGTGGTGAAAGGTCCTTGTTTGGTTTTGGTAATTAGGTGCCAATCATAGGTTGACTAATTGTATTTATGTGAGATACACAGGTGATTAATCCACAAGTACATGTGTGTGAGCAACATATGCCATGGCTCGAAGATGTTGCAAAGCTCACACGTGTGATGGAATGGAATGCGCAAGGCAAAGGTATAACCTAGGGCATTTCATTTCACTGGTCATAGGTGTGTAGAGAAGTTGATGGTCAGGTTTAGGATAGATGGCCGTACTATCAAGAGAGGTAAACTTATTTGCATATCGGTCATCTAGTGCCACTTGAGTGATCTAACTTTGCATCATTGCTAGGATCGAGTGGCGTGGCAAGTTGAGTGATGAACTCCTTGAAAATGATTGTGAAAATGCTAACACACATACACATGGTGGTGTACACCTAGTAGTGTTGGCACATTTGCAAAGCAGAAGAAGTTAGAGTTGAAAAAGTGTTAGTCATGCTAGTCACGGGGTGACTGGACGTGTCCGACATGTGGACCGGACGAGTCCGGTATCTATCTCTGTGGCAGGGTTCTCGATGTGACCGGACGCGTCCGGAATTCGGGCCAGGCACGGGCTGAGTGGGTGGTTGAACGGACGTTGGCTCGGTTGTGTCCGGCACGTCCGTTCACCTTGTTCTACAGTGGTGCAATGGCTTGACCGGACATGCAGGTGCGTGAGTCTGGTCAGCATGACATACGCTGATGTAAGCATGTTCGTTGAGCAGTGCGCGAAGGGAGATGCGACCTGATGCTGGAGCGTTCGGTCTAGTAATATCGGACATGTCCGGTCGGCCTAGAGCGACTCTGGGAGCTCTCTTTACTTGATCTGACGCTGCTCCTCGTGCGTCCGATCATTGTGTAGCAGTGCGTCCGATCACCCATGTCAGAGCATGACAGAGATAGCCATTGGGAGCCAACGGCTATGAGGTTTGAAGAGGGACACCTGGCAGGAGAGTGTAACACCCCAGGTGTTTATCACTCACTAGGCAGTGGGTTTGAGCTCAAACATGATAGATTAAGTAGAGATGATGATGGTAAGGTCAACCTATGGAGATGACCCTAACCTAAAGTGGATGTTGCATCATTGCTTCACATATAGGCCCCTTTTCAAGAGATATGCTTGGGTGATGTTATGGCAATATCTTCATGTGTCTCACCTTAGTACCTATCTATATTGATCCCTGGAAAAGTTTTATGAAGTTTGGAATCAAAAAGTCACATGAAATGATAAGTTATATGCTTGTTTGGATTATAACTAAAACATACCTTACATCCCATGGGAACTAGTGTTTATGCAACATAAAAATGCAACATGTGCAACACATCTTGGATGCATGTGGAACACCCTAGTGGAACATGTGTAGCATGTATCTTGAAATAACCACATGAAACAACTATAGCCTTTCACTTGAGTTCTAAGTTTCAAGGCATGCGAGGCCTACACTTTTGTGCAACCTATGCATGGTGTGTATGTTTGGACTCTACAACACCTTAACTACACTTAGGACACTTAATGGAACAATGTTCATGTTGATCATTTTGCCTAAATGTGCTTCTAAGTGATGGTTGACCATGTATGGACCCTAGAACCCTTTTGTTTGACTATTTCAAAAGTGTGACCTAGGAGCTCTGCATGACTGTGCACCCTTTAACAAAGTTGTAGAGAACTTTATAAGGAACAAACTTTGTTTAAGAGTCAAGTCATAAAAATATGTGGAACATGCTCAAAAAGGGCCCCTAAGTTAGAATTTGGGGCTGTTTCCAACACTTAGCAATTTCTAAGTCTAGAATTCATCGTCGTCGACATTGACATTTCACGTTCTCCGAATTTCGTTGAGTAACTCTAGTGGAGCCGAAAATGAAAGTTGGAAACAATTCATTGGAGAACAACATGTAAAAAGTTTAGATCAATTTGACCAAGTTTGGCATCGCAAAATTCCCAAAACCGAGCCGTTGATTAACATGTTGACACTGGTGATTTAGAGACTGATTATCTCCTAATCTACAGCTCTAATGACTTTACTCCCTAAAGGAAAATCATAGAGCTTTGAACGGGCTTCAAACTTCGTTAAAGGCCCAAAGTCCAAATCGGCCCGTAACAGGCCCAAAACGGTGTTCCACGCACTACAAGAAACTTGTTAATCCGTGACGATTTCTCGGTGACGTATTTACAAACCGTCACTAATAGACCACTGATAAACACAATCCGTGACGATATTCATTTTTTCGTCATGGATGAGCCCATTGAATATTCCTAGCCCGCTAACTCGTGACGATTTTATCAGGATCGTCACAGTATATGAATTTTGAATTCGTCACACTAGCCCAAAATAGTAGGCCCGCTATCAATATTTAGTGCAAAGAAAAATAGAAAATGTGATTGCAAAAAGTATTACACCTAAAAGACAATTTGTTAAATTATTTGAACAAAATAATGTTGTTATTTTGTTACATGTATATTTTTTTGCGACAACTTTGTTAAATACATATGTGGCAAAACTAAAAATATTCTCCACATAGTGCGGATGGGAACAAAAAAAATTTGCATCTATGTGAGATTTGAACGCAATACTTGCAAGAAAATAGAAATATGTCTTACCATTGGAGCTACTTACACTACGTGTCTAAATGTGCACAAGTATTTTTATTTTACCGGCCCAGCATCATAGTAGGCCTGGGTCATTCACTCGAGTTGTTGAGCATCTGCGGTCATTTTGTTTTTACACCCGCCCACGTGGTGGCCTTGGCCCAACATTTGGTAAATAGAAAATAGGAAAAAAATGTGCAGTCCATGGGAATTGAACCCAGAACCTGTGAGTTCAAAACAGTCTGCCTTACCACTGCACTAGCTACTCGCCTACTACGGTGTGACAGAATGCGATTCTATTTAGCTTTTGTCGGTGGAGTTGACCCAGCATTTGGCAAATAGGGAAAATAGAGTTGCAGTCCGTGGGTATCGAACCCAGAACCTCACACAACAGAAACACACGCCTTACCGCTGCACCACTACTACTGTTATGCTATCTTTGGTTATTTAATCTCTTTATTCATAGTTTCATTACTGGTTTCTAAAAAATTAATATGAAAATAGAATAGGAAAAGTTTTGCTGTAGTTCTGGTTCGAACCTGAGACGTTGCCATGGAGAATAGCAAAGCTTAACGCCACACCTGTTGGGCCTTTGTGCTAGTGCTTGTTCCCTTTACTCTTTAGTCCAATCTATACACGTACATGTCCACAAGTCCGACCAGGACCGAGTTCAGTCACGCAGAAACAATATCATGATGACATCAGCGTCAACTTTTTAAAAAAAAAATAAAAAAAACCAACCTGATGCTTGACCCTACATGTCATTCGGACATGACCTTTTCATATGA
Source organism: Saccharum hybrid cultivar R570 (assembly GCA_038087645.1). Taxonomy (NCBI): domain Eukaryota; kingdom Viridiplantae; phylum Streptophyta; class Magnoliopsida; order Poales; family Poaceae; genus Saccharum; species Saccharum hybrid cultivar. The sequence goes on along the minus strand of JAQSUU010000579.1, from coordinate 1,771,763 downwards.
GTTTTCAGTAGAAAAATAAATTGCTTAAATACTAGAGAATCAAGAACAAAAACATAAGCTTTTCTCTTTTTAATCTGTAGTTAAAATTTGTAACAAGTTTTTCTCCCTCGTGCTAACTCCAAATGAGATGATTCTTTTTCCTAAATTCTTCTAAAATCATGATCTACCAGTCGGGAGCATTTGTTTAGATGTCAATTATTTTTTTCTTAGTTTTATTGTATATGGCTTGTTTTCCATTCTCATGTATATATAGAAAGCACATTGGGAAGCGAACTTTAAAAATGTTTTTTATACTCTAAACTTTCCCCACATGAAATAGGATACATAAATACTGTTGTGTGCAAGTTTCAAAGTTTTTGAAACCAATTTACTATCCATTGCTCATAAATGGTACATCTCTCAATTAGTAATATGAAACTTTACGAGAGATGTATCAATTTGTGAACAACGTACATGTTCACTTTGTTAAAATGATTTCAAAATTTTATGGCAAACTTATACACCCATATTATGTAACAGAACCGACCAAATTATAAGAGCACAAGTACAAAAACAAGCACCGAAGTGCTCAAATTTTCGAACTTGAGCCCATATAATCCCGGTAGTCAATCGAAACCACGAAGGATTTCAAACCAACTTGCTTACAACCAAGATCGCATCATTCAACATACAACATCATACGTTACATTTCGCAAGTAGTTCCGAAATAAGTTTACACACACGGAGTCGTAATTATTACAAACCAAGTTTATAAAAGTAGCGGAAGCAAACGCACACCAGTTGTTTAACTACTGCCAGTCTTGTTGATCAACAACCCACAAAAGCATCAGGAAAGTACATAAAGATGATCACGCCCTAGTGATCTAGTCTTTGTCACCCGCAGGGTGGAGACAATTTTTGCAGAAGCCTTGGTAGAGCATATCATCTGCAACATGAGGGAATAAACCCTGAGTACTGGAATGTACTCAGCTAGACTTACCCGTCGAAAACCAGAAATAAGATGACACCAAGGATTATGCAAGGCTTACACAAAAGGCTAGCTGACATCACATTTTGCATAAAGGCATAAGTAATTGAAACTCTTATAACTTGTACTAGCAGTTCTTTTTTAGCATTTACCTATCATCTATCTTAGCACATGTACTAAACATTCACTTGAGTATAACCAAACAACATTATTATTATATCCATCGCAGGTATATCATTGTGGCAACATTAGATCATTCACTTAACCATCTGTTCATTTAATGAGATCTACGTTGCCGCTGCTCAAGTCAAGTGCTCACTAACCGGGAGCGACGGCGATTCGAATCGAATTCCTATCCAGCTGGAGGGGTATTTCTAACACTCACCGTGCAGACCCCTGCTAGGGTCGCACAGGCCACCGTTTCATATGATTCAGGAATCGCGGGTCCGAATAATGTCGCGACCCCAAGGGCGACACTCTGCCAGGTGATAGGGGCTCTAACCCCCCCTTGGTCTCACGCCAATGTCCTCAAGCACATCCTTTCTCTCCTCCAAGAAGCAACCTACCATTCGATTTCCGGCCTGAATCACATTACTCGGCTTCGCGGTCGGAACGGCTTATCCGGCCAACTAAGTGTTAGACTGCGTTCAACATGACTCAAGGACGTACAGCGAATCGGTCCTTAAACGACTCAGACGGGCATAGCTCCACACCCATGACGTGAAGTGTCTTGCGGCTGTACTATCGAACTCCCGCCCGGTCTCAATTTCATTTTAAAGCATGGTTCCATCCATGATAGCCATAAAGCCACTCGTGACTCCTTCCTACATCTCGCGGATGACCGGAAATCACCCGACTTCTACCGAACTAAGCAGAGCTAAGCATTGACACGTGCCTAAACCTAATATAGGATTAAGTACGATATCTGGACAAGGACAGGTATAGTGCAACAAGTGTTTTCATATAACTCCTACAACTTAATGCAGTAAACAATTAAAAGTACTCAAGATTTCTTTATAAAACAGTGGTTCAGCATGCACCGGGGCTTGCCTTTCAGAAAGGTCGAGGGCCGGTGGTCATGACACTCAGGTAGATCTTCGACAGGAGCTTCGTCGCCGGTTGGTTCCTCTGGCTGCTCCGGCAGGTCCTGGACTTCCTCTGGAATCACAGGCTCGAATTCGAGGAGAGTTACCCCCTCCGGAACACCTATTGCATGAGTGCATAATAAATATCATGGGTGCATAATGGTGCAACATGCTCGGGATGAAATACATTTTAGAAATAAAAACAATAATCTAATCAAGTCACTTTATCAGTTTGTGCAAATCTCTTCTCCGGTGGAGAAGTACTTACCTAAGCTACTCAACCTAAGATACAGTTGTTCCTCTTCGGTTAAGGCCCTAACACCTAACAACACAAGAGTAATATTACTTAGGTTACCACAGTAAGACATTCTGGACAGCAGCTCAAAGATTCTAACATAACTGAAGATTCCTAACTCCAAAAGTTATGGTCTAAAACAATCTGGAAAGCTTAAGAAATGCACTACAAAATATTTTCAGACCACAACACTTAATTCCAAAGTTTACCTAGTCGAAATCCCAAAGTTCCAGAATCTGTCCTCCCCAAACAGAGAGCAGTCAATTCTGGACTGTCGCTTAAAACAGCAATAACGCCTAAACTACTAAGCCAAATGCTTTCAAATTTTGACACAAGCTAGTTTATCAAGTTCACTACAATTTTGGTATTCACAAGTTTTCCAGCAAACACTTTTATTAAGGGTCAAACCCAAAGATACTACCAGCTGTCCAGAAAACCTAGAATTGCAAAGATTAAATATTTATTTATGTGGTAAACATCCCATAAGACCAAACTAATGTTACCACAAGTTCACAAAGGTCACAAAAACACCAGAAAGTAAGGTGTGCCCACCTAGAATATTTATTTACACCCCTTTCTTAATTTACTTAATTAATTAAGTGGAATTTCAAACATATATGTAAACTGCTCCTAAAATTCTACAAAAATTACAGGAGACTCTCTGACCCAAAAGGAGGCTACTATAAAAAATTTGAACTAAATTTATTCACAGGAACTTCCTACACAAAATTCACAAGCCCAAAAGGCTGATTTTTGTATAAATAACAAAGCATAGTAAAAAGTGTCAATCAATAGATTTCCTAATTTTCTTGGACACTCTAGGGTACCAAGAAATTCTCCAAAAATTTATATGAACATTGCACATGTAGAAAAATTACAAAAATTCATTTAAGTATTTCCTAAAATAACAAGATAGCATTATAACTTGAAAAGTACTTAAGCACTACTGCCCAAATTTTTACCAGAGCTAGAGCAAGTATAAATTAGTCTACCACCAAATTTCATAATTTTTGGAACAATGAAACTCAAGATATGATTTAAACAAGTTTGCATGCAAACCAAAACACATTTCAAAAACCTATTTAAATCTCCCAGAAACTATACATCCCATAAGCATTTAATATTTTTTTCTAGAAACTACACTTTATTTGGAATCCAACAAAATTTGGATCCCAATTTTTGGATCTACCAAACCCTAGATATGAAAATCACAAACATTATTCAATTCTGTGAAATAATAAAGAAACTGAAATTTCAAACAAATCAAAAAGGGCACTGGGCCGGCTCAACACGCCCGCACGGCCCAGATCTCACGCGCGGCCCACTTCTCCGTGCGCGGCCCACGACGCACGCGCGGCCTGCTCGGCCATCCCGCCCGTGCGCGGCACCTGACAGGCGGGGTCCCACGGTCAGTGACAGGGGGACAGGGGAACGGCGACCGCGAGCTCCGGCGAGCTCAAGCTTGTCGGAGGGAAACTCGCCCGCAAAATCGAACCCACCCACGCGTTCCCCGTCCCGTGGCGCTTCGATTTGTGCAAGTGGGAGAGCTTAGGTTGGAGCGGGAGAGATTCGCCGTCGTGAGCGGCGGTCGGTGAGGGTCGGGTGATGGTGTGCCGTCGCTAGTGAGGCCGCACGGTCATACCTAAGCTCGGTACGAGCTACACTACGCCCAGGCGGACCGATTGAGGTTGAAAAAGGAGGTTGGAAGGGGTCCTAACTACCCCGGCCACGGAGCGCCCCTCTCCGGCAAGGAGGTCGCCCATGGCGGCAATGGCGGAGACGGCCCCAGTTGCTTACCACAGCCCAGCTTGCTAGGTCAGGTGGTGGGATGGCTTGCGGGTTAGGTGAGGAAGCTCCGAGCGGAGGGAATTGGACTCGACCGTGATGCCACGACGGTCGAACACGTCGGCGGTTGTAGCGGTGAGGAGGAGTGGCGTTTTTCCGCCTCGGCTGCACACGGGAAAGAAGGAAATGGCTGGGCGGTTTAGGCGAGGCAGCAGGGACATCTTCTACACGTCGAGCAGCTGGCCGCGACGCCAGGTCGCACACGGCGCGTGGAGGGACACGCGGCGGCGACGGTCTGTGGCCGGTTGGCCACTCCACTGATGACTGAATCAGTGTTGCAATTGTGGCCTCAAAGACCGACTGACAGAGAAAGTTCAACGATGATTATCTCCAAAACCGGTTCAAGTTAGGAGAAGGTGATAACATCAAAATTGTAGGGCTTCGTGAGGGCTACAACTTTGCTAATTGGCTCAAAAACAGATTCGGTTTGGATTTGAAACTACAAAGCTCCAAAGTGGTGTACTTGGAAACTGAAACGTGTTTTCAGTTAGTGAAACCGACTGAAACCCTATTTTCAAGACACCACATCTCCTAAACCATTTAGAACTAGGTGATGGTGATATTGACAATGTTGTAGAGCTATGGGTGGACAACAACTTTGTCAATTGGCTCAAGGACTGGTTTGGCCTAGTTTGTGAGTTACAAGTTGCCAAAGTGAGGTACAGTGAAACGGTTTTCAGCTTCACACTTAGCCAAAATTGCTAAGTCCCAAAACAACCTCTAATACTGACTTGTGGACTATTTTTGAGCATGTTCTGATCATTTTCATGAGATGACCATATTAGAACTTTTGTTCCTTATGAAATTCTCTACAACTTTGCTTAAGGGTGCTCCTCCATGCAAGGTCTCTAATCTAGACTTTTTAATTGGTCAAACTAGAGCATCCTAGGGGTCCACACTTAGTCAACAACATTTGGAAGGGTAATTTGGTAATTTTGGTCAACATGAACATTGCTCCACTACTTACTCTAAATATAATTAAGGTGTTATGAGACCTAATTAGCCACTCTATACATTGGTTACACGAAATTCCTAGTGTCACACACTTTGAAACAAGCAAATCAATATTCCACCCAAATGTTGCAAGATCATGTTGCACATGTTTCAATACTTTGTTGCATAGCACTAGCTAATTATGTTACACTAAAGTAGGTGGCATGTCTAAAATGGAAGTTGCACATGTTGCACTTGGGTGTTGCACACTACTCATTTCATAAACACACATGAAATATAAACACAGGTTGCCATGTTTCAAAAGCATGTTTCACATATTATAAGCTTATGCATGAAATGAATGATGCTCACACTCATGAATGAGATGATTAATGTTAATGCTTATGAAATGCAATGCAATTACGGAGGCCAAACACCTGGGGTGTTACATATTACGCCCCTATACTAATTCTTAGGATTTTTAGATGAGTTTATGGTATTAATGTTTTTTTTCGTCGGGGTCACCAATATAGAAGTTCGAGTAATGTTTGACAAAAAAATTATTTTCCACCGATTTTTAGGATGTGAGCTCAAATTGAATATATAATCTTACATATATTTTTTTTCTAACTGTTGAACATTGTTTGACAAGTCGTACAGTTCAAATTAGAGTTAAAGCATTGACTAAATCACTGATGAAAATGGCAAATCAAAACTAAATTCTAGAAATTGCAAAATTCATTGCAGCCCACTTAGCCGTTTGTTCGGCCCAGCCCAGAAAAAACCCTAATAGCTGAGAGATATGAGCCGTCATCTCAAAAGACGGTTGAGATTTGTCGATCTGAAACGAACTAGTATAAAACAGACCAAAACCTAAAGGACGTGACTCTTCATTCCTTCTCCCCTTCTCAGCCGCACTTTTGGGTGTGCCGTGCGCGCCGCCGGGCCCGACCTCAAGGCGGCGGCTGTCAAGGTGACGACGGTGACGGCGACGGCAACTGAGTGCGCGCACTGGGATCTCATGCGTGTGGCGCTTGCGATGCGCAGTTGGCCGAGTGCGACGTAAGCGGCGGCGGCGGCGGCCCAGCTCACGGCCGCCGAGGTACGAGGCCCGAACCCACGGATCTGCTGGAGGGGCGCAACGTGCGGGCCCTTCCTGCCCCCGCCGGCTCTCGCGGTGGCTGCGCCGCCTCAAGGCGTTCCTGTCAGCGGCGGCGTGGACACGGCGGCCTCCGCGCTCGCAGTCGTGGGCCTGGCGCTTCCTGCCGCGGCCGTCACGCTCTCCCCGTGCCGCGCCCGCCGCGGCAGATGCGATGACTTCGAGGTCAAGGTGTTCGAGGTCTGCGTCCTGCTGTCGCAGGTGGCCGTGGCCGCCGTCGCGCTTGCCTGCGTCTTCCGGAAGATGGTGTACGGGCTCTGCAAGTTCCTCTTCGTCGACCCGGACCTCGGCATGAGGATCTGGTTCCAGAAGGAGTACGTCGCCAAGATCAAGGTAAGCTGATGTGTGATGTGATGTTGATCTCGTCGGGATTCCTCGCTATCCATTCGACCATTCCTGCTTCGGATTTATTTGAATTTGTATTAATACGGCAAGCAGTTAAAATCGAATGCTAGGAGTAGTGTCCAAATGCGATAGTGGGAGAAGTTGCGATAATTTTTGACATTTTACATCTGGACATGTTCTCACTGTTGTTAATTTTACATATCCTGTCTGGAAGAGCAGTGTGCTTCAGTCCTATTTTTTTTTAAAGAAATGTTAGTGTACTAATTAGTATTCAAACTAATTATTTATAGATTGTAGTGAGCTATTTTTAGGAGTGCTATTTTGGTCATGAACTATCTAATTATATGCTGGTCATGTTTTTTTTGTCATCTTAGCACCAGCGCTGCATCCATATCAAATGGTGCGCCTGAGAGAATGCATGAGGAACAAGGCAAGGCTGAGGGAACTTGGACTTCCTTGTGATGAGTATGACCGAGTTTTGACAGAAGGTGTTGCTGGTCATTCTGACAAGAATCGAAGTGAAGATGTTCATTCTAACAAGTATCAAAGTGGAGACTCTGAGTCTGAGTATGATCCTTTACAGAATGATAACGGTGAAGGAGATTTGATTAATGATGACAATGCTAAGGTGCTTAAGCGTGCTGGGGATAAAGCTTTCTATATGCCGCTCATCAATAATTTGCATACTGCTGAGATGTTCTCACTTTACATTCAGTGTTTGGAATTTAGTGTTCATAACATGGATTTAGTTCTGGTGCTTAAGCGTGCTGGGGGATAAAGCTTTCTATATGCCGCTCATCAATAATTTGCATACTGCTGAGATGTTCTCACTTTACATTCAGTTCTTGTTTTTAATTCTCTCGACACTAACCATGTTTGTTGCTTGCTAGACTCGAATGGAGAACAAGCTATCTACAACAACAGAAGGTGCAGCTCAAGTTGTTGCTAATGTGCTTGCTGAGAACACCAAGAAGAATCAGTTCTTGAAGAATGTGGGGTTCCAGAATGTTCGGCCTAGATCCAGTGAGGAGAGCACCGAGACAGAATTGGAAGCGAAGAAAAGGGCCAATGCTGAGCTTCGTACGCAGGTGGCTGATTTGTCAAATAAAGTGCAAGAATCTGAGCAGGCAAGGATTATGGACTGAGAGGAGATGAAGAGGAGCCAATGTGAGATGGAAGCAACACTTAACCTTTTGCTCAGTCAAATTCGACCAAGTTAAGACATGCATGGTGCATATCTTTTGCCACTAACTTCATGCATTTTGCTACTGCTAACTTGTGTCAATTCAATTTCGACCAAGTTAAGTCATTCATGGTGGTATATATTTTGCTGCTGCTGGATACATCAAGCTGCTGGACTTCTATGCATTTCTTGGAGTCTATGTGTTGTTGGCATGTGCCATATTAAACTCTAAGGTTGTATGCACTTTTGTATGGTAACTTTTGTTGGATGGAGACTTGTGTAATCTGATGTGAGATGAAAATTTATGTGATATGTTGTTGGATGGAAACATAAGAATTTTTTTATTTAATGTGCTGCTACATTAATTACTTGTGGGTTGTGTATGTGGGCTGAATGTTTAAAAATGGATTGTGTATGTGGGCTATATGTGTTGCAGTAGTGGGCTGAAAAGTGGGCTTAAAATTAGTGACGAATTTGGGCTGCAATATGCTGAAATGGGCTTGCGAAAATGGATGAAAATTTGCTATTAAAATGGCTGAAATTGGGCCAAAATTGGCCCATCTTTGATTCTGGCCTGTTAACAGCCATATAGGCATCATCGATGTCATCATCCACATCAGCAGCCATGTAGGCGTTTATGATGATGTGGTAATTCATCTGTGACGGTTTTTTTTTCGTCACTGGAAATGGGCTTGGGTTGGACCAACTAGACCTCGGGCTCTACCGCGACGGTTTAAAACCGTCACCGATTCCCTTAATTCGTGATGGTTTTCGGTAAACCGTCACGGGAGTTAATCGATGACGCTCAATCCACGACGATATCTGAAACCGTCATGGATCATGGATATCGACGGTTTTTTGGTGATCCGTGACAGAAATTTTCCGTCATGGATTAGCAGATTTCTTGTAGTGACGACAACCACTCCAGCGTCTGTCACCTGTTCGGCTGAATGTCGCAATGGACAACACGTGTCCCCCGCGTGGCGACTGCGCGCGAGCCGTGCCCCACTACAATTGTCGTACATCCTCGTCCCCTCTCGCATTTGGCGAAGCCAAGCAGCACCAGAGTGCCTCTCCACTCCCTCTCGCTCCCTGCCTCTCGCCCTCTGTACTCGTGCAGCACACGTGGACGGACGTCCACCATGGACGAGCGAGCCGAGCTCGTGTCCGCGCAGCCGTTGTCACTGCTGCGTCGGTCCCAAACCAAGTAAAGCACTGCCACCGTCTACGCCTCATCATGCTCCATCCCTAGCGTGAGCTCGCCATCAGCATCCCTCTCTTCCGGCCGCCGTGGAGCCTCACCGTCGAGGCTGTGCCCCTGCTTGCCGCACGCGCACATGGGCGGGAGCCCACGACCCGCCTCGGGCCAAGCTACTAGCACCGGCAAATTCAACGGCCCAAGAGGAAGCCCCGCGCCTTTCCCCGCCTCTGCAACGCCATCGGAGCGCCGCCTCCGCCAGCACGGCCGCCACCGAGCCGCTTGCTCGCGTGGCCAGGGGGCCACAGTCCATCCCCGGTCACGATTCGACCTCCCATGGGTGTGGGTGGGCACTCTGGAGCTCGTGCCGCCCTCCTTTGCCGCCGTCTGCCGTCTCCGGCCAACATCGGCGAGCCGCCGGCGAAGCTCCCCTGTTTCCTGTGTTCGGGTGAAGGAGGGAAGAAGCTGTGTGTGTCTCTCTCCTTGGATGACAAGCGGGCCCCTCTGGACAGTGGGTCCCACGTGGCAGTTTAAGTAAGTGGTAGATCTGGGTGCGCGACCGGGTGTAGCTAGCGTTTAAGTTAGGGTTGATTTCTTCTGGAATTTGAATTTCAGAATTTTGTTAATTTTTCTAAAATTCATATCTCATGCTAGGTAATTCCAAAAATAGCAAAAGTGGACTTTTTGGAAACCTTGAGAAAAGATCTATGCAGTGGAGTCATAATATGTTAGATGTTTGTAGAAGTTTTCTGGTGTCTTTATTTAATCTTGAAAATACTCCAAAATGCTTATAAACTTGACCAGAGCCGTATCTTGAGTTTTAGAACTCCAAAAATAGTGATTCTTATTTTGTTAATTTTATGATGACATGTACTTGCTAGGAAAAATATTAAACACACTAGTTGTTCATTGTTTTCTTAAGGTTTTGATTTGACCTCGATAAATAAGGAAATCTACATTATATTGCTTGTCATTTTTATATCTTGAGTTGTGTTTCTCAAATAATGTGAAATTTTTATGGTAGTCTTATCATGATATGAATATACTGGGGTATAAATTTTATGGTCATTGCTTACTGTATGATCAAGTTATTGATTTAACTTGTTTACGGTTGGATAATTAGCTTATAAATAATATATAAATGATAAAATAGAAAATGTTGTTCCATTACCTTATTATGATGTTTTTCTAAGATGTTGATTCATACTATGGCCATGTGTTCATAGAAAATATTGAGTTTTAGGTTTAAGTTGCTCTCACATGATTTATTGTAATAGCTATTGGTCCTTTTCATAGAGGTTGAAATACTTGTCCAAATGGTTTGAAATTTGGATAGTAGACTTTTGGGGGCATATTCATGCCACTGTAATTTTTGTAGAATTTATTGTGCAATTTTGATATGTGTTCATAATTTCACCTAATTATCTAAATAAATTAAGAAAATGCATTAAAAGAATTTATCTAGCATTGGACACTATGTTTTATGGTGTTCATTAGTCATGTATGAAATGTTGGTAAAGTTGGTTTGTCCAATTATATGTTTGCAGCATAAGTTAATAATTATTTCTTGCAAATGAGATTTTTAGACAGATCTGTGAACTTAGCAAAGTTCTTCATGATAATGTGCTTTGTGGTAAAACTTATTTATACAAAAGTTGTAGATAAATTATGTATCTAGCTACTGTTAAAATTTGGTGGTGTTTGGCCAAGTAGTTTTTAAGTTATAGATGTTTAAAGTCAGGTCCCAGATTTAGTTGCTCTCTGTTTGGAGCAGATCAGAGTCAGTAGTTTCATCTTTTTGACATAGTAAACTTAGGAATCAGACTTAGGTGATATTAAATGAATTGTATACAATTTCATAAGCTTTCCAGATTATCCTATTGCATGTCATTTGGAATTATGTAGCTCCTGGAATGATGTTATTTCTGAACTGTTCATGCTGATTGTAAATCTGAACTTTTCTGTTAAGCATAGTTTGAGTTACATAAGTATCTTGGTGTCACTACTTGATACTTGGGTGGTACCCTGTGATCTTGTGAGACTTGTTTCTTGATTGATGTGCTTGTCTTCTTCTATGTTATGCCTTAATGAGGATTAAGTTAATTAGCTTTAGGTGTTTATGAGAACTTTGGTATGCTTGTTTGATTACTCTGTTTATTGCACTTCTATGCATTCATACATATGCATTATTGCATATCATTTAGGTACGCTAGCTGAAGCACGTGAAGGACCTGATGTGGAGCCAAACTCGAAGATGGTGTTGATAGATCCATCCCGAAGATAGAAGGATCGGACAAGTGCTAGATTGAAGGATGCTCGTCAAGCGGGTTTCACCTAACATACTCTAACTTGAGTCGGATCCTAGACAAGTACCGGAGCATTATAAGCCTCCTACCTTCAAAGCAAATAATTCTATACATGTTATAAGTATTGTTGCATTAAGCGGTAGAAGTCAGGTGATTTCCTATCACCTGCGAGATGTAGGGATATTCATATATAGCACAGTTGGCTATATTTGCTATCGTGGAAAGGAATCATGTGTTAATAAAATAAAATGAGACCGGACGGGATGACGATAGTGAAGCAACAAGACATGGAGGTCTTGGGTGTGGATCTATCCCAGTCTGAGTCGTTTAAGGACCGATTCGCTGTACGTCTTTGAGTCATGTTGAACGCAGTCTAACACTTAGTTGGCCGGATAAGTCGTTCTGACCGCGAATCCGAGTAATACAGTTCAGGCCGGGAATCGAATGGTTGGTCGCATCTTGGAGGTAGTAAGGATATGCTTGGGGACATTGGAATAAGACCTTGTTTAGAGTACCTATCATCCTAGCAGAGTGTTGCCCTTGGGGATGCGGCATCAGTCGAACCCGCACTTTCCTGAACGGTACCAAAGGTGACCTGAGCAGCCCTCGCCAGGCGTGACTCGATGAGTGTTAGAAATACCCCTCTAGCTGGATAGGAATTCGATTCGAATCGTCGTCGCTCTCGGTTAGTGAGCACTTGACTTGAGCAGCGGCAACGTAGATTCCATTAAATTGAACGTATGGTTAATTGGATGATGATGTAAATGTTGCCTCAATTTATACCTGCTATGGTTAATATTGTTTGCTCCTAATCAAGTGAGTGCTCTAGTATATGTGCTAATATAGATGATATGTTAATGATGATTAACTTGATGCTTAAGCATTAATGATTACTTATCTGTATTAAGCTTTTACGCAAAATGTTGTCAAGCTTGCCCACTTTATATCAGCCTTGCATGATCCTTGGTGTCACTTTATTTCTGGTTTATGACGGGTAAGTCTAGCTGAGTACATTGTCGTACTCAGGGTTTTATTCCCCACTTGTTGCAGGTTGTGATGTATCATGGCGACTACAAGAGTTGGTTGGCTCCTGCCTTAGTGGCGGAGTGTGATCACGGGCATAATCCTTCTTATTTACCTTATCTCTAATGCTTTTGTTGGAAGTCAACCGTGGTACTGGCATGTATTTGAAATAAGATTAATGCTATTATCAAATTACTTTGCTTCCGTTACTATTCAATGTAAGTTGTAATAACTATGTTGAACTCCGATGTATATTGAATTACTTGTGAAACTAAAAGGTCCAAATAGGCTAGAGGGGGGGTGAATAGCCTAATTAAAACTTCTACAAGAATTACTTAACCACAAGTTAGTACGAAAGATGGCGAAGCAAAAGCACTAGCTCTAACAAATTAAGCAAGCCACCTACACAAGTCTAGTACAAGGCTATTCACTAAACACAACAACAACTACAAGCTATAAACAAGAAGTAATACGAGAGAAGAGCTTTGAGTGATTATACCGCCATATAGAGATGAGAAGTACCAATCAATCAATCACACAAGAGAAGTCCTCGGGAAGAGAATGACACAAGAATTTATCCCGAGGTTCACTAGCTTCCCGGCAAGCTACTCCCCGTTGTGGCGATACACCCACTTGTCGGTTCGCGAGCTAATCGACTATCAAGAGTCGAGCCCTCGGCGGGCGCCGCACAACCGCACACAATATGGAGATCCTCTAAGCCACGAGCTTCACTAGAGTATCCAATTTACGAACTCCCGCGGAGAAGGATTAAGAACCCCTTACAATAGTTGGTGAAGGCTCCAACAATCTCCAATTGCGAGCTCAATCACCTCCGCTGCTCCAAGCCGTCTACCGTGTCGGGAAACACGGAAGAGTAACAAGAAATCCGCAGCAACTCGAAGATCAAGTGCCTCTATAATGCAACTCTCAAGCAATGTACTCGAATCTCACTCAATCTCACTCAAGATGTGCAACTAAGTAAAGAGATGAGTGGAGGGGTTGTTCTCTAGCTCAAAGGATGTCTCTAGGTCTCAAAATGTGCAAGAGTTACCCTCAAACCCCAGCCAACATCTATTTATAACGAAGGGGTACGCAGCTAGCCGTTAGGAACTCAAACAGCCGAAATCGTGCTGACTAGACGCGCTGGTCGTACTGACCGGACGCGCTGGTCACACTGATCGGACGCGCCGGTCACACTGACCGGACGCGCCGGTCGCGCAATGGCTAGTTACTGAAACACTGACCGGACGCGCTGGTCAAACTGACCGGACACGCCGGTCATGCAACGGCTAAAATCCAAAGCACTGACCAGACGCGCTGGTTGTGACCGGACGCGCTGGTCCCGCAACTGACCGGACGCGCTGGTCAGCCCTGAGTAGCGCACAACGAAACAACGACCGGACGCGCTGTTGAACTGACCGGACGCCACAGTGCCAGCGTCCGATTAGAGTCCAGTAAGCTCCCTGGATGACCGGACGCGCTGCGCGTCCGATCATCAAACTAAAAACCACGCAGACGTTGAACACTGACCGGACGCGTCCGGTCATACAGAGACCGCGTCCGGTCCAGCGTCCGGTCACCTCTGTGACCTCCGTTCACCTCCGTTTCTTTTCTGACTTCTGGCGCAAAAGAAAATAGGCGTTTCACTTCTCCAAAAAGCGCCAAATCCCGCCTCGCAAGCTCGGCGGGAGGGAGAGAGGAACCCAAACCCCTCTCTACCGCTTAAACTCCACCGCCTTCGCAAATGTGCTAACACCACCATGTGTAAATCACCATGTGCATGTGTGTTAGCATTTCACAATCATTTCCAAGGCGTTATGTTAGCTCTTTATTAGATCCTAATGCATATGCTCAAGACAATGATCTAGTGGCACTTGATTTTCGAGCTAACCATGATTGCCCCTCTTGATAGTCGGCTATGTATCCTAAACCCGGTCAATCACTTCTCTACTCATCTTAGACCGGCAAAAGGAAAACCCTATGGTTATACCTTTGCCTTGCGCTCTTAGATCCTTCTCTTCCACTTGATCATCATGTCCTTTCTTTTATGTGCATCTCCACCATGATCATCATTTTATGTCCATGCACCATCTCTTTGTGATCTTGTGGCCATCACTCCTTGCCACGTACACCTTCATCACATGTGTTGCTTATGCCTAACTCAAAACACTTAACACATGGCATTAGCAACTTGGTGTCATTAATTACCAAAACCAAACTTGGGCTTTCAATCTCCCCCTTTTTGGTAATTGATGACAACCATCACAAAGATATGAAATGAAATCAATTTTCAATTTCGATAGTATTAGCTCCCCCTACATATGTGCTTCCATGAGTTTGGTTCAATTGTGCACATATGTATGGATTTGAATTTTGGGAGAATTACTACTATTAAATTGATGCTAATGTATATAGAATGGAGCTTTGAAGCGTGATACCAATCGGAGTTGCCTTTATATACCATCCTTAGCATCGATGTAGCTAGACACCATTTGTAATACATCACTTGTAAAGATCATAAACACTAAAGTACCCCGTGAGATCAACATTATAAGCAAAGGTGTCTAGATACCTCTTGTAAAGCTACTCTCAACAAATCATCATTCAAATTCTATTTCTAGCAATCACCATACAAACATGAATATGAATTTTAGTCTTTGCAATGCGACAATTCATCATGTTAATGCACATACAAATGCAACAAATAATTCATGAGCTTGCTCCCCCTACTTGTGTGCTCAATTTTAATTGATACCTTGATTAACTTTTTATCTTTGTGACTTTTCTCTCCCCCTTATTTTCTCTTTCTCCCTCTTTGCAATATCTTTGTGACTTTTCTCTCCCCCTTTGTCAACAATCACAAAAAAGGTGCCAATTTTAGTGAGAGTAAAGTCAATCAATATGAGGGAGTCCAAATTATGGTTCAATCTAGATCACTTGCCTAGAATATGTAATTCGGTTTGATCCAAGGACAAGCTTTTTCACACCTCATAAAGTATAAGGGTTATCTTGACCATGTTGAATTACACATCATGAGCTCATTTACTAGATTTAACACTAGGTTTGCAAGCCCACAAACATGTCATATGCTACCACTAGATCAATCAAACATAGAAGCAATAGTGGTACCATATATACATCAAAATCATTTGATTTTCATGAATGAGCTTATTTATCATGCAAATATGTCTATATGTTCTAACCATGTCCTTAGCAAAGTATGAATGATATGCCAAATAGCTTTACCTTGCTATGTTGGAGGAGAGGCATGTCATATAAAAATGTGGGGGTGCACTCATTTAAAGTTGGAGAAGTCAAGTATGTTTAATTCATTCTTCAACTTGTAAAATCTCTTTTCATCAAGTGGCTTTGTAAAGATGTCGGCTAGTTGATCTTCGGTGCCAATGCTCTCAATGCTAATATCACCCTTTTGTTGATGGTCTCTTATAAAGTGGTGCCTTATGTCAATGTGCTTGGTTCTTGAATGTTGAACCGGATTTTGTGTCATCTTGATAGCACTCTCATTATCACAAAACAAAGGCACATTCTTGAATTTAATTCCAAAGTCATTCAAAGTAGCCTTCATCCAAAGCAATTGTGCACAACAAACTACCGGCACTAATGTATTCGGCCTCGGCGGTAGATAGTGCAACACTATTTTGTTTCTTTGATGACCATGAAACAAGAGACCTTCCAAGCAATTAATAAGTGCCACTTGTGCTCATTCTATCAATCTTGCAACCACCATAGTCGGAGTCCGAATATCCAATCAACTCAAAGTTAGACCCCTTTGGAAACCATAATCCAACATCATGAGTGCCCTTAAGATATCTCAATATCCTCTTGGTTGCTTTCAAGTGACTTTCTCTAGGTGAAGCTTGATATCTTGCACACTTGCACACACTAAACATCACATCCGGCCTAGAAGCGGTGACATAGAGCAAACTTCCAATCATAGACCGGTATTACTTTTGATCTACCATGTTTCCACTATCATCAATACCCAATTGATCATTAGTGCCCATTGGTGTGCTCATTGGCTTAGCATCTTGCAATCCAAACTTCTTGATCATGTCCTTAATGTACTTGCCTTGACTTATAAAAGTGCCATTCTTCTTTTGCTTGATTTGAAGTCCAAGGAAGTAACTAAGCTCTCCAATCATAGACATCTCAAACTCATTAGCCATCATATTTCCAAACTCTTCATAAAAGTCTTGGTTAGTTGATCTAAAGATAATGTTATCCACATAGATTTGCAACACAAACAAGTCATTTCCAAGCTTCTTGGTGAAGAGAGTGGTGTCAACCTTTCCCATCTTGAACCCTTTAGAGAGAAGAAAGTCCCTCAATCTCTCATACCATGCTCTAGGTGCTTGCTTCAAACCATACAATGCCTTCTTTAGCTTGTAAACATGGTCGGGCTTCTTGTCATCTTCAAAACCGGGAGGTTGCTCAACATAAACTTCTTCATTGATGTAGCCATTGAGAAATGCACTCTTGACATCCATTTGATAGAGCTTGATGTTGTGTGCACAAGCATATGCTAATAAGATTCTAATAGCCTCCAATCTTGCAACTGGTGCATATGTCTCTCCAAAGTCAAGACCCTCAACTTGAGTGTATCCTTGTGCTACTAATCTTGCTTTGTTCCTCACAACCATGCCATCTTGATCTTGCTTGTTTCTAAAGACCCACTTAGTACCAATCACATTGTAGTTCTTTGGCCTCTCAACAAGTTTCCAAACTTGATTTCTAGCAAAGTTGTTTAGTTCTTCATGCATGGCATTTACCCAATCGGAATCCTTCATAGCATCTTCTAATTTCTTAGGTTCTTCAAGTGACACAAATGAGTAATGCTCACAAAAGGATGATAGCCTTGATCTAGTTTGAACACCACTTTGAATTCCACCAATGATTTGGTCCAATGGATGATCTCTTGCAATGCTAGTAGGTTGGAGTATTGGGAGTTGATTGCTTCCACTTGTTTGACCTTGAACTTGAGCTTCATCATGAGAACCACTAGAGCTTGCTTGATTTGTATCAATTTGCACACTTTGGTTGATCACATGAATATCATCATCATCAACTTGCATCGGCCTTATATCACCAATGTCCATGTTCTTCATTGCATTTGACAATTGATCTCCTCTCACATCATCAAGGTTTTGAGCTTCATTTTGAGACCCTTGGGTTTCATCAAACTCAACATCATGAACTTCTTCCAAGGTGCCATTTGTGAGATTCCAAACTCTATATGCCTTGCTTGTGGTAGAATAACCAAGTAAGAATCCTTCATCACATTTGTTTTCAAACTTGCTTAATCTAGTGCCTTTCTTGAGAATATAGCATTTACAACCAAACACTCTAAAGTATGCAATGTTGGGCTTTCTTCCATTCAATAGCTCATATGGTGTCTTCCCAAGCTTCCCATGGCAATAGAGACGGTTGCTACAATAGCAAGCCGTGTTGATAGCTTCACTCCAAAATGAATGACTCACATTGTATTCACTAAGCATTGATCTAGCCATATCAATCAAGGTTCTATTTTTCCTTTCAACTACACCATTGGATTGAGGAGTGTATGTTGGTGAGAATTGATGTCCAATACTAAGATCATCACACAAATCTTCAATTCTTGTGTTCTTGAACTCACTACCATTGTCACTTCTAATCTTCTTGATGATAGTCTCAAACTCATTTTGCACCCTCTTGACAAAAGACTTGAATAGATCATAAACATCACTCTTGTCATAGAGAAAGAACACCCAAGTGTATCTAGTGTAGTCATCCACAATCATAAAACCATACTTGTTGCCACCAATGCTAGTGTATGTTGTTGGCCCAAACAAGTCCATGTGCAATAGCTCAAATGCTTTTGATGTGCTCATTTCACTTTTACAAGGATGTGAATTTCCAACTTGTTTGCCGGCTTGACAAGCACTACAAGGTTTATCCTTCTCAAAAGTGATATCCTTCAGGCCTCTAACTAAGTCATGCCTCAAAAGTTTGTTCAATTATTTCATTCCAACATGACCAAGCCTTCTATGTCATAACCATCCCATACTAGATTTACTAAGCAAGCATGATGTCAATTGTGTCTCACTATCGTTGAAGTCAACCAAGTATAAGCTTCCATGTCTAAATCCTTTGAATATCAAATTTGATCCATCAACACTTATGACTTCAACATCATCACTACCAAATATGCACTTGAAGCAAAGACCACAAAGTTGTGCCACCGATAAAAGATTGAAATCCAAGCTCTCAACTAGCAACACATTAGAAATGCTCAAGTCATTTGAGATAGCAATTTTACCAAGCCCATTGACCTTGCCTTTCTTGTTGTTGCCAAAAGTGATAGCATCAAAACCACCATTTTGACTTGTATCAATTGAATTGAACATACAAGAGTCTCCGGTCATATGTTGAGTGCACCCACTATTAAGCACCCAATGCCTTCCTTCGGCTTTGTAATTGACCTACAAGACAAGATCAATTCCTTTTAGGTACCCAAACTTGTTTGGGTCCTCCAAGGTTAGAGACTAAGCTCTTTGGTATCCAAATGGCTTTCTTCTTTGAGCCCATCCATGGTGCACCAATGAACTTAGCATGAACATCATTTGTACCCTTGGTAAGCATATAGAAGGAATCAAACTTAATTGAGGATACATTAGCATTTGATTTCTTGTTCATGCATTGTTGCTCTATATGACCAACTTGCTTGCAACTTTTGCAATAGCTACCATTGTTCTTCACAAAACGAGTCTTGTGAGGAGCAAAAGCGGCCTTGCCTTTCTTGGGGTTATAGCCCAATCCCTCTTTGTAGAGAGAAGCTCTTTGGCTACCCAAGCACATAAGCAAGTGGTCCTCACCACCATAAGCCTTAGCTAATGTGTGATTGAGCTCTTTTACCTCCTTCTTGAGATTTTCATTTTCAACTATAAGTGTGGAGTCACAAGTGAAACCATCACTACTAGATGAGGATGATGTAGATGCGCTACATGAAGAGTTAGTGGGAGCAACAACAATAGGCTTATGAAAGGATTCATCAATTATATCACATGATATGCCTATGTTACAAGTTTTAGCTTTCTCAACATTAGTTGGCATGTTTTCACATTTTTCAACTAGAGAGGAGTGAGCTTCTTCAAGCTTAGTGTGAGACTTTTGAAGCTTCTTATGGTCTACCTTTAGACTCTCATAAGATGCCCTAAGCTCATCAAGTTCTTGCATAAGGTTTTTCTTTTCTTTATGCAAGCTCTTGCACTCCTTTCTAGATTCTTTAAAATGTTGAGTGCAATCTTCTAGCATAGTGATTAGTTCATCTTTAGTGAATTCTTCTTCATCACTATCACTATCACTATCATTATTATGATCACTCTCATCATCGGATGATACCTTAGCGGCCTTAGCCATGAAGCACGATGGAGTGTCGAAGAGGGAGACCTTCTCTTGGATGGCAATGCTAGCATGTCCCTTCTTCTTACTCTTGTTGTCATCCTCATCATCACTTGAGGAATCATCACTATCCCATGTAGCAACATGAGAATCATTCTTCTTCTTATAAGAGCTCTCCTTCTTCTCTTGCTTCTTCTTTTGCTTCTTTCTCTCCTTCTTGATAGCATCTTCATCATCACTATCATAAGGACATTTTGCAATGAGATGGTCCTTACTATGGCATCTAAAGCATCTCATGGTATGCTCATTCTTCTTGGATGAGTTCTTCCTCCTTCTTGCACGAAAGCCTTTCTTCTTCATGAATTTGCCAAATTGCTTGACAAAGAGAGCCATCTTCTCATCAATGTCATCACTATCATAAGAGCTTGAGTCTTCATCACTTGATTCAATCTTAGATTTGCCCTTGGATGTGGTGGCTTTGAATGCCACACTCTTCTTCTTTTCATCATCTTTCTTCTCATTTTCTTTCTTCTTCTTCTTGACCAACTCATCCTTCTCATCATCTTCTCTATATGAATCATTGGTCATCACTTCTTGAAATATTTGTTAAGGAGTTGAATCCTTCAATGTAGTCCTCACTAGCACGGTGATCAATGTATCAAATCTCTTGGGTAGACTTCTCAAGAACTTCATAGAGAATTGATTGTCCTTGACCTCCTCACCAAGTGCCTTGAGCTCATTGACAATGACTTGCAACCTATGAAACATCTTCGGTACACTCTCATCATCTTGTATCTTGAAGCTTGAAAATTTTTCTTGCAAGATATATGCTTTAGCGGTCTTTGTGCCTTCGGTGCCCTCAAATGTTTCTTCTAGCTTGGCCCAAACATCATGAGCAATCTCAATGTTCTTCACTTGCTCAAAGGTCTTGTCATATAGTGCCTCATGAAGAGCACTAATGGCAATGTCATTGCATTGGAGCTTCTTCTCTTCCACCGGTGTAGGTGCTTCCGGATTAGCAACCTCAAATTTTGTTTCGGTGACCTTCCACACTTCTCTATTGATTGACTTGAGGTGTGCGGTCATCTTAACCTTCCAATATGCATAATTTGTGCCATCAAAGTGAGGTGCCTTCTTGGTGTTGTTGATGTGCAAGCTTAATTGAGCCATTTCTTTTTCACCGTAGGTTGTTAAGCCTCAAATAAACGGTGCCTTGGCTCCGATACCACTTGAAAGGTCCAAATAGGCTAGAGGGGTGGTGAATAGCCTAATTAAAACTTCTACAAGAATTACTTAACCACAAGTTAGTACGAAAGATGGCAAAGCAAAAGCACTAGCTCTAACTAATTAAGCAAGCCACCTACACAAGTCTAGTACAAGGCTATTCACTAAACACAACAACAACTAGAAGCTATAAACAAGAAGTAATACGAGAAAAGAGCTTTGAGTGACTATACCGCCGTGTAGAGATGAGAAGTACCAATCAATCAATCACATAAGAGAAGTCCTCGAGAAGAGAATGACACAAGAATTTATCCTGAGGTTCACTTGCTTCCCGACAAGCTACTCCCCGTTGTGGCGATACACCCACTTGTCGGTTCGCGAGCTAATCGACTATCAAGAGTCGAGCCCTCGGTGGGCGCCGCACAACCGCACACAAGATGGAGATCCTCCAAGCCACGAGCTTCACTAGAGTATCCAATTTGCGAACTCCCGCGGGGAAGGATCAAGAACCCCTTATAACACTTGGTGAAGGCTCCAACAATCTCCAATTGCGAGCTCAATCACCTCCGCTGCTCCAAGCCATCTACCGTGTCGAGAAACACGGAAGAGTAACAAGAAATCCATAGCAACTCGAAGATCAAGTGCCTCTAGAATGCAACTCTCAAGCAATGCACTCGAATCTCACTCAATCTCACTCAAGATGTGCAACTAAGAAAAGAGATGAGTGGAGGGGTTGTTCTCTAGCTTAAAGGATGTCTCTAGGTCTCAAAATGTGCAAGAGTTACCCTTAAACCCTGGCCAACGTCTATTTATAACAAAGGGGTGACCGGACGCGCTGGTCGTACTGACCGGACATGCCGGTCACACTGACCGGACGCGCCGGTCGCGCAACGGCTAGTTACTGAAACACTGACCGGACGCGCTGGTCAAACTGACCGGACGCGCTGGTCAAACTGACCGGACGCGCCGGTCACTCAACGGCTAAAATCCAAAGCACTGACCGAACGCGTTGGTTGTGACCGGACGCGCTGGTCCCGCAACTGACCGGACGCGCTGGTCAGCCCTGAGTAGCGCACAACGAAACAACGACCGAACGCGCTGTTGAACTGATCGGACGCCACAGTGCCAGCGTCCGATTAGAGTCCAGTAAGCTCCCTGGATGACCGGACGTGTTCGGTCATCAGTGACCGGACGCGCTGCGCGTCCGATCATCAAACTGAAAACCGCGCAGACGCTGAACGCAGACGCAGACGCAAACTGAAAACCGCGTCCGGTCCAGCGTCCGGTCACCTCTGTGACCTCCGTTCACCTCCGTTTCTTTTCCGACTTCTGGCGCAAAAGAAAATAGGCGTTTCACTTCTCCAAAAAGCGCCGAATCCAGGGAGCAAAAAGAAAATATGCTCAAGACAATGATCTAGTGGCACTTGATTTCCGAGCTAACCGTGATTGCCCCTCTTGATAGTCGGCTATGTATCCTAAACCCGGTCAATCACTTCTCTACTCATCTTAGACTGGCAAAAGAAAAACCCTATAGTTATACCTTTGCCTTGCGCTCTTAGATCCTTCTCTTCCACTTGATCATCATGTCCTTTCTTTTATGCGCATCTCCACCATGATCATCATTTCATGTCCATGCACCATCTCTTTGTGATCTTGTGGCCATCACTCCTTGCCACATACACCTTCATCACATGTGTTGCTTATGCCTAACTCAAAACACTTAACACATGGCATTAGCAACTTGGTGTCATTAATTACCAAAACCAAACTTGGGCTTTCAGAAACGGATGTAACATGTGACTAGTTATGTTGAATCACTACGATCTTGGCTTGTATGTTGGTTGGTTTGAAATCTCTCGTGATTTCATTGTACTACCAGAGTTATATGGGCTCAAGTGCGAGAATTTGATCACTTTGGTGATTGTTTTTGTACTTGTGCTCTTATAATTTGGATGGTTTCGTTACAGAGAGCAGTGACCGGACGCTGCGATTGCATCATGAGGTTATATCGAGTGGCACTATGTGGTCGTCTTGCAAGCCGGTGGTGCTTGTTACTCTTGAAGGTTGGCACCTCCTAGATGGCTTGGTGGTGGTCTCTGTTGAAGCACGCAAGAAGCTTGTGCATTGCTTCAGAGAAGAGATTGTGAGGGGTATTGTGCTCATCCTGTGGGAGCCATGAGCAACTCTAGTACAGTGTGTTATTGAGCTACCCTCACTTGTGAGGTAGGTTCTTGCGGTGCCCGATGTGCGGGCTTAGCAGGTGATGCCAATTAGCCGTCGAACCACCGGGTGAGCGGTCGACACAACGGGGATGTAGCTTGTTGGCAACCTTGCGAACCTTGGGAGAAAAATCACCATGTCAACATTGTCTTCATTATCTTCTCGGTGGTTTGCATTCCGTGAAACACAAGCTTGTTCTTACATTTCATACATTGTGCTTGTGTAGTTGCTCTAGTAACTACTTGTGCTTGTGTAGCTTAGTAGTTACCTTCTTGCTTGTGTAGCATAGAAGTAGCTCTCTTGCGTGGCTAATTTGATTTTAATAACCTTGTTAGTCACATTGCTTAGTTTGTATAGCTAAGTAATTTACGCTCTCTAATTTGGTATTGGTTGTCTTGTTATTGAGAATTGCTAGTGAGCTTAGGAGCTTTGTGCTTTTGCTTACTAGTTGTGTAGGAGCTCCTCTGGTGTGCAATGTACTAGTGGCATAGGTTTGTGTGACCTTGCTCCTAGAATTGGTTAGGTGAGCTCTAGCTAGCTCGGCACCTTAGTTGCTTGATTAATATCTTTGCAATGTGCTAGAAAACTTAGATAGAGGGTGTAGTCTTGGCTAGACCGATAGTTTTAATTTCGCACTTGTTTCGGTTAGCTAGTGCGATTAAGTTTTAGAAAAGACTATTCACCCCCCTCTAATCCGTCATCTTGACCCTACAATTGGTATCAGAGCTTGGTCTCTCATTTGTGGTCTTCACCGACCCGAGAGGATGGCAAACTACGGGCTAGATGTTGAGTGTCCACATATTTTTTATGGCACACACTTTACACGGTGAAAAAATTGTATGGCTTGCAATTTTAAGGTTATTTGCCCTCAAATGTGGTGGACCACATATGTGAGCTTTTCTCATGCCATTGATAGAAAGAGTACAACTCAAGCGCAAAAGAAATACCTACATCTCGATTGCCAAGCTACTAACATTTTCTATCAATCTATGGATGATAGTATATTTGGTGAGATCATGGACATGAAGTCCGACAATGAGATTTGGATTTATCTCAATGAGAAATATGGGGTGATCTCTGATGATGATGATGATGATGAGCCTAAGGAGGAGGCACACAAGGATGTTGAGCATGACCACAATTCGGTGATTGTGGAGGACTGCTCCACCTCATAATCAAGTGATGATGATGATCGATCCACTAAAAGTTCACTTGACAAGATTGATGATGATGCCTCAAGTGATGCAAATGATGATGCTACTCCATGCACACTTGATGGTGATGATGATGGTTCATGCTTAGATGACATTGCTACTACAAGTCCATCCACTACACCACATTGCTTCATGTCACAAGGTGGCACCAAGATATCAAATGCTAATGGGTTGATCATGTTGATTCATATGATGAGCTTGTTAGTAGACTTGCTAGCATGACCATATCTCTAGAAAATGAGAAAGCTAAAACATTGAAATTAAAAAAATGAAAACTCACTTCTAAAGAACTTATGTGAAGAACATAAGCACTTACTTGATGTTCTTAAATCTTCTCATGGTGAGCTAAAATTGACTCATGAGACACTACTTACATCTCATGAAGAATTATTAGAACAACATGCTTCTCTCATTAAAGTATTTACAAAGAAACTTAAAAATAATGAGAGTTCATCACATGGGTTAATAGATCAATCACATATTGTTGCTAACCCTTGTGATATAGGGAAGAAGCATGTACCCACCTCTTGTGATGATTTATTAGATATGCCATGCTCTTCACATACAGATGCTTGTTCTACTTCTATGTCTTGTGAGACTAACCTTTTGAAGGAGAACAATGAGCTTAAAAGAGAAGTGAAGAACTTGAGCAACAAGTTAGAGAGGTGCTACAACTCAAAAGTCACCTTTGAGCATATGTTGAAGACTCGAAGAAACTTCAGTGACAAGAGTGGTCTTGGCTTCAAAAGGAAGATGACTAAGGGCGAAAGAAAAAGGGCAAAGAAGATAAAGAAGCAACTACAATTGAAGTTGTCTCACACCATGTGCTACCGGTGCCATGAAGCAGGACATCTTGCAAATGGTTGCCCAAACATAGAGAAGCTCAAGAAGATGAAGGAAGAAGAGAGGCTCAAGCATGTGAAGTGTTTCAAGTGCCACAATTGGGGACATCTCACCTCAATGTGCCCAACCAAGCAATTGGTGAAGCAACAAGAAGAGCCTCAACCAAAGCCACGAGATGAGCAAGAGAAGACACCCTAAGAGTAAGTCAAGATCAACCATGAAGATGGTGGTGACTTGATGATGAAGAAGAAAACAAGAAGAGGTGGAAAGACAAGGTATCCAATGCAAACTTAAGATGCCAAGATAATGAGCAATAATAAAGATGAGAAGAAAGTCTATGCTCACATCAAGTGCTTCAAGTGTGGAAATACAGGACACTTTGCCTCTAAGTGTCCTACCAAGCTTGAGAAGAAGGCTCAAGCAATCCATGAGAGGCAAGGCAATGGGAAGCATCACATAAGCAATGAAGAGAAAACTCAATCAAATAGAAAGTGTTGCTCATGTTGGGAAAGGGGACACATGGCACATTCATGTCCCCTAGGTAAAAATTATAAGTCCATTTCAATTGATGATCATGATGTGCTCAGAAAGGATGGTAATGGTATCTCAATGATTGCTATTGCAAAACATCCTGCTATGCATACTAAGGCTATGCCTAAGTATGTTTCACCTAACATGAGAGGACCCAAACTTGTTTGGGTACCATCAAAAAGTGGATGAATGTGTGTAGGTACCATTGGCATTGGAGGCTTGATTCAAGAGAATTCTTATTGCTCATCATATGTTGAGTCAAGTTATGAAGCTTAGTGCACATCCAAACCCAATGCCAAGTAAAAATTGAGTGAAGTCCAAATGTTATCAACATACAAGTGTCATATTCAAGTTGTGGATGATTTATTGACTATAATTGATGGCTTGCAAAGATATAAGTTGAAGCTTGCTAATTGGATGATTATGAGCTAATCAAGGTATATCTCTTGTTGATTATTTTATTTGGGTGCATATGAGTTGATTGAATTGGATAAATATACAATATTGCTTGCTATGAAATATTTGAATGGATAATTGATTAGTAATCAGGTTTGGATTGATTTGTATTGGATAAATTCATGAGATGACCTTTAGTGAGTGGATTGAATGGATTTATGTCTTGTGAAAGTATTCAAATAAGTTGATTTCAAGTTTGATTCATGTGAAGAAATATGTGCTATAATCAAGAATCTGAGCTAGCTGTGATCTTAGCCATGTTTGAGTGATCAAATCTATTTGGATTGTCTTGAAAATTAGTATGCATGCTCTAAACTTATGATATAAGATGTTGTACAAATTTCATGAGAATTAGATAAGAGATGCTTCGGTTTTGGACTAAATCTTATTAGCTATAGTGCAGCAGTTTTCAGCTTGTAGCAGTGGTGGAAGAATTAAAATCTGGTAGCAATATAGAAGTCAAATGAAGCTAAAATTTTTACAGCTACTAGATAACTTAGTGAAGCACATCTCACCAAATTTCATGGCATTTGGACCTGTACATTGGTAGATATGAATTTTTCATTAAAGGGTACAAAATCTGCTAGAAAAGTGATAATTATTAGATTGATTTGGAGTCACTTTTGATTGAAAGGTCCATAAGTTGGAAACATGTTTACAAGTGTTTAAGGTTCCTAAGTTTGGTTTGGATTGATCTAGAAGCATGACAAGCAAAGAGTACAAGGCCAATTGATTGTGGAGTATACTTGGTACTCAAATTGAAGATCAAGACCAAGCTCAAGATGAAGATGAGGTTTAAGTTCTAGTGATAATTGGAAATCATTTGGTAGAAAGAAAAGGACTTAAACAAGTAGAAAGAAAAGGACTTAAAGAAGGATTCAAGATTATTCATCAAGTTAAGTCCATCACTTGGATCAATCAACAAATTCATTTCAAGTGAGTATAAGAATGGTTCTTTAGAGAGAGGTCACTTCTCCCTAGTATAGGGGCTTGCTGCCTATGTGTAGGTAAACCAAGTATGGTACTTGGAAGGCTAACATGGAAGTGGTGATCCGAGGAACATTTGAGATGCTTAGTTGAAGCAATCAAAAGGGTTGATCAAGAAAAGCAAGCAACACCCAAAAAAGAGCTAGTCATGATATTTCAAGTGGTATTCTCACATTATTGCTCTCATGCAAGCAAAGATGGAATAAAGCAAGCCAACCACATCATGATAATGCACTTGATTATTAGTGGTCTTCAAATCATATGGGTTAAGAATGGACTCCATCTATGATTATTGGTCTTCACCAAGCTATAAATTGAACTTCACATTGCTATTGGAGTAATGAATTATAATCTATGTGACTATCCTCTACTCTAACATAGCAAAGGTATCATTGTAATGTGCATGATCATTTCATTCCTTACTAGTATGCGGTTAATGCATATAGTACATGCTTATTAGGATCATGCATGACAAATGAAAGTTTAAAATTCATAGTCTACCACTATTGCTTGAATGGTTAATTGACCTAGTGGTAGTATATGAGTTTGTCCATGAGCTAGTGAACCTAAGTACTTGACTTACTTTGGATTACAAACAAGTGACAAGTACAACATTGGCAAGATAACCCTTTTAAGAGGTGTGGAGAAGCTTGTCATTGTTTCAAACTAGACTTGGAAGCTTAAACAAATCAATTTAGTTCAAGTCAACCATAGAAGCTCATGATAGTGATAAGAATACAAGCACAAGACAACAATGCAAATGGATATCTAGTTTGGTTGTCTCAAGTGGTATCTAGACTCAATTGATTTAACAAGTGGTGTCTAGATCAACTCACAAATGATATCCTACAAGTGGTACTCATGAAGATAGCAAATGTTCATGAAATGGCTCTTATTAACAAATCCAACAAGTGGTTCCATACTAGAAAATTCTTTCAAGTGGTATCACATCAACACATGGTATCAATCATGCAAGATGATGCTTCCACAAGTGATCCTCAACTTTAAGTGATCATCAAGTGAAGAATGCATCCCTCACCAACAAGAGATCAAGTTTATCAAGTGAAGGACCCATGCTTTGACATAGGGGGAGGTGTCCCACCAATTGTTATCAAGGTTAAAGATTCTATGTGTGGTATCTCAAGAACTATACAAGTGGTGTCATTCCAACATATGTGGTGGTGTCCATCAAAAATGAAGATTCAAGACTCAACCATCTACCTCAATGCAAGCCTTTGCATCAATGAGAAGCATAACTTTTATGGAAATTGATGAAAAAGGGGGAGAGATTGTACAAAGATATGAAAGCTTTGGGAAAGAATGAGATTTGGACATGGACATGGACATGGACAAAGAGGGAGCAACATTGAGGAATTGAGAAGGGTCAAAATTCTTGGACAAGAGATGAACACAAGTAGGGGGAGCAAGCTCATGAACTTTTGATTGATTGCATTTGATTTGTGCATAGTCATGTGCTTGCTTGCATTGCATATGTTTTAAATTTGACATGCATGCTTGTGTGGTGTATGCTAGTTATATAATTTGAATGATGATTTGATAACTAGCATGCATAGGATGATAGCTAGACACTTGGTATGTTTCTCAAGTATTGCTAGTACCTTGATTCTAATGTGATCTCATGGGGTATATAGTATTTTTGTTTCCAAGTGATATCTAGCTAACCATGGTGCTAAGGATGAACTTAAAGATGCAGCTCTGATTGGTATCATGCTTCAAAGGTTTATTCTATACACCTTAGCATCATTGGTAGTAATTACTCTCCCAAAATTCCAATCTTTGCATATGTGCATGCTTAGAACCAAACACTATAGCACATATGTAGGGGGAGCTAAAATTACCAATTCGGGTTTGTGGTACTTGTCCAAAGTAATTTACACATGGTAAAATTGCTTGGGCAAGCAATATGAATCCAAAAGTGCTTAAATTTCATATCTTTATAGAGTTGTCATCAATTACCTAAAAGGGGGAGATTGAAAGGTCCTTGTTTGGTTTTGGTAATTGAGTGACAACCTTAGGTGGACTAATTGTGTTTATGTGAGATACACAGATGATTAGTCCATAAGTACATGTGTGTGAGCAACATATGCCATAACGGTGAAGATGGCTCGGAGATGTTGCAAAGCTCACACATGTGATGAAGGAGCTCATTGCACTTGAGACATGACATTGAGTCATGTGATCAAGGTGAAGATCAAGACATGACTTTGCTTGATATACCAGTTGCAAGTGTGAAGGGCAAGTTGAGTGATGACTTGGCACCGATGGACCGAAGCAATGGTGAAGAGCAAGTGAAGTCAAGATCGATGAACCAATATGGTCACGTGATGATATGAGTGGATCATATCATTATTGATCATGTTAGTGCATGTGTTGCATCGACATCGAAGGAGATGGAATGGAATGCGCAAGGCAAAGGTATAACCTAGGGCATTTCATTTCATCGGTCATAAGTGTATAGAGAAGTTGATGACCAAGTTTAGGATAGATGGTCGTACTATCAAGAGGGGTAAACTTGTTTGCATATCGGTCATCTAGTGCCACTCGAGTGATCTAACTTTGCATCATTGCTAGGATTGAGTGGCATGGCAAGTTGAGTGATTAACTCCTTAAAAATGATTGTGAAAATGCAAACACACATACACATGGTGGTGTACACTTGGTGGTGTTGGCACATTTACAAAGGAGAAGAAGTTGGAGTTGAAAAAGTGTTAGTCGCGCTGGTCACGGGGTGACCGGACGCGTCCGACATGTGGACCGGACGAGTCTGGTATCTGTCTTTGCGGTAGGGTTCCCAACATGACCGGACACATCCGGTATTCTAGCCAGGCACGGGCTGAGTGGCTGGTTTGAATGGACGCTAGCTCGGTTTGTGACCGGCGTGTTCGTTCACCTTTTTCTACAGTGGTGCGATGGCTTGACCGGACGCGCAGGGGCGTGAGTCCGGTCAACATGACGTACGCTGACATAAGCATGTTCGTTGAGCAGTGCACAAAGGGAGATGTGACCTAACGCTAGGAGTGTCCAGTCCGGTAATACCCAATGCATCCAGTCAGCCCAGAGCGGTTCTAGGAGCTCTTTGGACTTGACCTGACGCTGCTCCTCGTGCGTCCGATCATTGTGTAGTTGTGTGTCCGATCAC
Source organism: Saccharum hybrid cultivar R570 (assembly GCA_038087645.1). NCBI lineage: Eukaryota > Viridiplantae > Streptophyta > Magnoliopsida > Poales > Poaceae > Saccharum > Saccharum hybrid cultivar. The sequence continues at coordinate 1,741,391 of JAQSUU010000579.1, read as the reverse complement.
CTATGTCAGAGCATGATAGAGATAGCCATTGGGCGCCAATAGCTATGAGGTTTGAAGAGAGACATGTGGCAAGAGAGCAGTGACTGGATGCAGTGATCGGACGCATCCGGTCGCCACACCAGACGCGTCCGGTGTTACTGACCTGCCCGTTTGGTCAGCCTGAAAAACGCCTAGTAAAGGCGTAACGGCTATTTTAGCCATGGTGGTTATAAATAGCCCCTTGGTCAGCCTTGGGCCATAGAGCTGAGCACCCTTGAGCCTTGGTGACTTGTGTAGGTGTGCTTGGGAGCCCTCTAACTCACTTAAGTTTGATAGTGTTCATCCAATCGAGTAAGTGTGCGATTCTAGTGCGATTGCAACGTGAGGTTACATCGAGTGGCACTAGGTGGTCATCTTGCAAGTAGGTGGTGCTTGTTACTCTTGGAGGTTGCCACCTCCTAGATGGCTTGGTGGTGGTCTTTGTTGAAGCACGCAAGAAGCTTGTGCGTTGCTCTGGAGAAGAGATTGTCAGGGGTATTTTGCTCACCCTACAGGAGCCGCCAAGAGCAACTCTAGTAAAGCATGTCATTGAGCTACCCTCACTTGTGAGGAAGGTTCTAGTGGTGCCCAACATGCGGACTTGGTGGGTGATGCCAATTAGCCGCCGAACCACCGGGTGAGCGGTTGACACAATGGGGGCATAGCTTGGTGGCAACCTTGCAAACCTCGGGAGAAAAATCACCATGTCAACATTGCCTTCATCATCTCCTTGGTGGTTTGCATTTCGTGAAACACAAGCTTGTTCTTACATTTCATACATCATGCTTTGTGTAGTTGCTGATGTAAACTAGGGTTCCTGATCTTCCGAAAGGTTCTGATAACTCTCGATTTGGTGGAGTCACGACATAATTTGATCCGGCTTTCGAACATTTCATACATTGTGCTTTTGATGTGGGACCACTTGGGTTCGCTTCCTTATCAAATAAGCTTTCTATCCATATATGGATCATTGAAAACAAAGTCCGGACGCGTCCTGGGTGACCAGTTCAAGGCAGACTGGTCCTGAACTGCGAGGCAGACTCGAACTTAACTTGGTTTGGTCCTCCATCTTTATCCGAGCGCCCTCGCTGGTCCTCCACGCCTCCAAGCCCTCCTCCATGTATCTCCTGGACCTCTCCTTCATTCCTAAGCACAATATAATCATTAGGTAGCAATCTATTCTCAAAATCATATAAGGAGTTACTTAGGAACGAGCTCACCTCTAAATTTAATTGACGCGCGCGAGCTCTAGTGATTGGACCTTGAATGTCCAGTAGTGGATCATTGTGAGTGATGTCCTCATCATCCTCCCCCTCTTGAATTGGAGTCGTCCTCGACACCAACTCATCTTCGTCTCCCAAGTATGGCTTCAAATGTGAAATGTTAAAGGTGGGACTAACCCCAAATTCGAGGGGTAACTCAAGCTTATATGCATTATCATTAATCTTCTCAACAATTTTAAATGGACCATCAGCTCTAGGCATCAACTTAGACTTTCTCAAATCTGGAAATCTATCCTTTCTCAAGTGCAACCAAACCAAATCACCCGGTTCAAGCTTAACTTCTTGTCGACCTTTACTACCAGCAATTCTATACTTTTCATTCATTTTTTCAATGTTGTGCTTAGTTGTTTCATGCATTTGCAAAATAAAATCAGCACGTTCCTTAGCATCAACATGAATTCTCTCACTAGTAGGCAGAGGCAAAATATCAATTGGAGCACGGGGATTGAATCCATACACTACCTGAAAAGGACTTACCTTGGTGGTAGAATGTGTTGCCCGATTGTAAGCAAACTCCACATGAGGCAAACATTCTTCCCACATCTTCAAATTTTTCTTCAGAATAGCTCTCAACATGGCACCCAAAGTGCGGTTAACGACCTCTGTTTGCCCATCGGTTTGTGGGTGACAAGTTGTAGAAAACAATAGTTTTGTACCCAACTTATTCCATAGAGTGTGCCAAAAGTGACTTAGAAATTTAGCGTCACGATCTGAAACAATAGTAGAAGGCATACCATGCAAACGAACAATCTCTTTGAAAAAGAGGTCAGCAATATGAATAGCATCATCACTTTTATGACATGATATAAAGTGTGCCATCTTAGAAAATCGATCCACCACAACAAAAATGCTATCTCTCCCCCTCTTAGTCTTAGGTAGTCCCAAAACAAAGTCCATAGAAATATATGCCCAAGGAATAGAAGGAACAGGAAGAGGCATATACAAACCATGTGGATTCAAGCGAGACTCCACGAATCGCTCAACATCTCTCTTCATCTTTGGCCAAAAGAAGTGTGTGGCCAAAACATCCTCCGCCTTCTTAGCACCAAAATGTCCCATCAACCCTCCTCCATGCGCTTCCTGCATCAACAAAAGATGAATGAATCCTACTAGAATGCATAGGCGGTTAGCTCTAAACACAAATCCATCATTGACTACAAACTTATTCCATGAACATCCCCCTTTGCAATTCAGCAACACATCTTTAAAATCAGGATCAAGCGCATATTGTTCTTTTATTGTTTCAAGTCCAAAAAATTGACATTCAAGTTGGGACAACAAAGTGTATCGCCTAGACAAAGCATCTGCAATCACATTATCCTTCCCTTTCTTGTGTTTGAAAACATAAGGAAAAGATTCAATAAATTCAACCCACTTAGCATGTCTACGATTCAGATTATGTTGTGAATGAAGATACTTAAGGGATTCATGATCCGAATGAATAACAAATTCTTTAGGCCACAAATAATGACACCATGTCTCTAAAGAACGTACAAGAGCATACAATTCCTTATCATATGTGGAGTAATTCAAAACAGGGCTATGCAATTTTTTTTGCTAAAGTATGCAATGGGCTTACCATCTTGCATCAAACCACCTCCAATGCCAACTCCACTAGCATCACATTCTAGCTCAAAAGTCTTACCAAAATTTAGAAGTTGCAGCAATGGTGCGTGTGTAAGCTTGTCCTTCAAAGTGTCGAAGGACGCCTCTTGTGCCCTTCCCCAATGAAACACCACACTCTTCTTTGTCAACTCGTGTAAAGGGGCAGCAATGGTGCTGAAATCCTTGACGAAGCGGCGGTAAAATCCTGCAAGACCAAGAAAACTCCTCACCTGTGTGATGGATTGGGGAACCGGCCAGCTCTTAATGGCTTCAATCTTTGCCTCATCCACCTCAATTCCCTGTGGAGTAACAACATAGCCAAGAAAAGAGACTCGATCCGTGCAAAAGATGCACTTCTCAAGGTTACCAAATAAACGTGCCTCGCGTAAGGCATTAAAAACAGCACATAAGTGATCCATATGTTCATCCAAAGACTTGCTATAAATTAAGATATCATCCAAGTAAACTACCACAAATCAACCAATGAAAGCTCTTAAAACCTCATTCATTAGGCGCATGAATGTACTAGGTGCATTAGTCAACCCAAAAGGCATTACTAACCATTCATATAATCCGAATTTAGTTTTGAAATCTGTTTTCCATTCATCTCCAAGTTTCATTCTAATTTGGTGGTAGCCACTACGCAAGTCAATCTTTATGAAAATTACAGAGCCACATAATTCATCAAGCATGTCATCAAGCCTAGGAATAGGGTGACGATATCGAATGGTAATATTATTAATGGCTCTACAATCAACACACATACGCCAAGAACCATCTTTCTTAGGAACCAAAATTACAGGAATGGCACAAGGGCTAAGGCTTTCACGTACGTACCCACGGTCCAAAAGCTCTTGGACTTGCCGCTGAATTTCCTTAGTCTCCTCGGGGTTGGTTCGATAAGCAGCACGGTTTGGCAATGATGCTCCCGGAATCAAATCGATTTGATGCTCTATCCCTCTCATAGGTGGCAGCCCCGGGGGTATCTCAACTGGAAAAATGTCCTCATACTCCTGCAAAAGGTTAGTGACAGCAGGCGGTACCGAGCTAAAATCATCATCAAGTGAAAACAAGGCTCGTTTGCAAACCAAAGTATAGCATACATCATCATCAGAAATTTCAGCAAGGTCACTTTTTCTTGCAAGCATAACAACACCCTTCAATTTAATTCCCTGAGCCTTAACATTAGGTGCTAACTTCTCTTGTTTAGGTGGGTAAATAGAATTTGCTACTTGCTGATTTTCAGATTTAACCTCATGCAAACTAGCAGTTCGTGCTTTATCATGTTGTACAATTTTAGCTAGGGTCAAGGGAACCAAAGTAACTTTCTTTCCTTTATGCACAAAAGTGTATGTATTACTTCTACCATGATGTGTAGCATCTTTATCAAATTTCCAAGGACGACCCAATAAAAGTGAACAAGCTTCCATAGGTACTACGTCACAATCAACAGAATCAACATAGGTACCAATGAAAAAAGAGACTCTGCAAGTTTGTGTTACCTTAGCTTTACCTGAATCATTCAACCACTGAATATGGTACGGATGGGGGTGTGGGCGTGTGGTCAAGCCAAGCTTCTTGACCAAATCTATACTCACCAAGTTATTGCAGCTACCTCCATCAATGATGACACATGCTCATCGATTGTTGATAACGAAGAAAATCTGGAATAAATTGTGGCATTGCGGCTTCTCAGGTTGTTGTACCTGTGCGCTAAGCACTCACTACACAATGATGTTCATGTAGGTGCCCGTGTCTTCGCTACCAAAGACTTCGCCATCCTCCAGAACAGCTTGTTCTTGATCTTCATCATCTTCAATGTCAGAGGTGTTGATGTACCCATCGTCTGTAGCAATGTATGCTCGCTGACTAGGGCACTCCCACTGCATATGCCCAAATCCATGGCAGCGGTGGCACTGAACGCTAGGAGTGCGTCCCGTTGAGGTGACAGAGGATGCACTCTTCGAAGGTTCCTGCACAGAATTTTTAACTAAACCGAAAGGTCGTGGAGAAGACGATTTGACTCCAGACTTATCCTTACTCGCTGGTGGGGGCACCCGATAGAAAGATGCCTTGGGAAGCCCCGAAGATTGCGGTGTGTATGTGGTGCCAACCTTGTTATTGCCCTGCAAATCACGCCCCGGCAACTCCTTCTCTGCAAGCATAGCAAACTGAAACAACTGGTTGATAGTGTTAAATTCCTTATAATCAACTATGTCCTGAATTTCACGCCTCAAACCTGAATAAAAACGAATAATAGAATCCTCAGGCCCCTCCACTATGCCACAACGCATTAATCATTTCTGAAGGTCACCATAGTAATCCTGCACAGCTTTATCTCCCTGTTCTAATCGCATCAGTTTCTTATGGAGGTCTCTATGATATGATGGTGGCACAAATCTATCACGCATAGCAACCTTAAGCTCTTCCTAGGTTCTAGGTGTCGTATTCTCTGCAGCTAAACCAGTCCACCAAATAATAGCAAAATCTTTAAACTCACTAGTGGCTTGTCTAACCCTATGTTCCTCAGGCACTAGGTGGGAACTAAATTTCTGCTCGACTGTCATCTCTCAATCAAGGTTTCCCTCAGCATCATAATGGCTCAAAAAGGAGGGTATTTTAAATTTAACCTTAGCATAAAGATCATCAGGAGCACGATTACGATTACCTTGGTGGCGGTTGAAGTGTTGAGCGCCACCCATACCTGTGGTGTTTGTGCATAGACGATGGCGTAATCTGTTTTGCCTTGTTGCTGCTTGATCAACATTACCATCGGCGTCATATACTGCATCCTCAAGTCCTCCAGTGTTGTTGCCATCATGGACTTCTTGGTCGGGTGGCGGCTGCACTTCCAAGGCAGCTACCCTATCGGTTAGTGCGGACAAACGTTTGTCCAATCTCTCAAGGGTGTTGCCGAGCTTGAGGTCAATGAGCGCGTTGGTGACAGCCTTGGCTATTGCCACAGTCATCTCCTTCTGAGCATTATCTACAATAGATTATAGTTGGTCTTGGCTGACGCACTCTGACCAGTCTTTGGGCGTTGTATCATCACGGTTACCTGGCATTGTAGACACAAAACAGGAACAAACAATGAAAGTTATCCCTAATAATCTACTACGTAGGTGGAGTAGTGCCTCTCAAGATCGCAGCAAAAGGAGACCCCTTCTCAAGCTCTTACAAGGTTCTTACCAGCAATGTCAAGGATACCTGGAAGGCGTAGCACTACGATTATAGGGGTCAAAACTTATATTGTCCAGAAGAAGTATGTGGAGTTAAGGCAAGCAGGCCAAATATGTGAGTGGAACACAATTCAATAACAAAAAGTAATGCTGAATTATAGTCCCAAATACTTGCTCTCGTTGCTGGTCTAACGTGTTTCAAGTACCAGATGCGTGATAACAAAATGGAGAAACAAGTATGATGGATAGCAAGAGTAATAGGAAACAAACACAAGATGGTACATGACCACAATTATAACAAATTGTCTCCTCTATGTGCTTCTCTAAATATTGTTCTTCTTTTGCCCCTCTCAATTTTTCTATTTTTTGGGGTGTCGTTGTTTTTTTGGGAACTTTTGACTTTTTTTAAATTTTTTTTGATATTTTTTCTTGACTTAGGAGCACACAAGAAGTAACCACAAAAAATTTGAGCTTAAACCAGTAAAAGGCGTGGCCTATGGAAATTTTAGAAGATGGGTCCAAAATTGAGGAAAAGCTTGTGACCAGGAAAAGAGGATCTTGTGACCAGTTTTTGGCTAAAATAAAATTTTTGAACCTCGACAAAGTGGGGGATGGACAGATCCGAAATTTTTTTCTGATCGATTTTGATATCTGGAACGTCGAAATCCGAGTTCGTACGCGAAAACTAGACCAGTTTCAAGTTGGACTCCGAATTAGAGGACAAAACAGGAACAATGCGCACAAAAGTGGTCACGGTGGCTAGAGTTTGATGGAAACGATGGGGACAACACACGAACTGGACTCTAACACAACCTAACCAGCAACAAGACCTTGATCAGGACACAAACTCAACACGACGGAATCTAAAAAGAATTATGCAAAAGGCTAAACGTGGTTTCTGGGATAGGGGAAAAACCTAACACTAAATTTTTTTGGCTTTTCTGTGGACTCTAGGACGAAGGCGAAATCAAACTAAACTAGGATAAAATTGAACCTGACGGTATACCTGAAGCTCTGATTACCAATTGATGTAAACTAGGGTTCCCGATCTTCCGAAAGGTTCTGATAACTCTCGATTTGGTGGAGTCACGACATAATTCGATCCGGCTTCCGAACAACTCGGCTTTGAACCCCACAATCGCAGCACTACGACCCCTCTGGTTATCGACCGGCGTTGCACGGTCAACCTCGCTAAGAAGGCTAAGTCCTTGCCTGCGAATCAAGAACACACGCAAGAACAAAAAGGAATGCAACCAAATTGCAGATGAATGATTAATCTCACAAAGTTGGGGTCTCACAAACCAACAGCGGCGGCGAAACTGTTGTCAACAGAATAATCTAAGCAAAACCCAACCCTAATGTAGACGGCGACTACTGATTATATAGCCTAAGGGACGTCTAAGGACCCCAATTCGCGTCCCTGGGGAGCGCCGACACGTTATAAGGCCCAAACGGCCCAAAAGACGGCGACACAGCGCCCTGACAGATTCTGGATGGTGACTTGTTTCGACAATTCCCGTTGATTCTGAATAGCTTTTGATGTGGGACCACTTGGGTTGGCTTCCTTATCAAATAAGCTTTCTATCCATATATGGATCATCGAAAACTGAGTCCAGACACGTCTAGGGTGACTGGTCCTGAACTGCGAGGCAGACTCGAACTCAACTTGGTTTGGTCCTCCATCTTTATCCGGGCGCCCTCGCTGGTCCTCCACGCCTCCAAGCCCTCCTCCATGTATCTCCTGGACCTCTCCTTCATTCCTAAGCACAATATAATCATTAGTTAGCAATCTATTCTCAAAATTATATAAGGAGTTACTTAGGAACGAGCTCACCTCTAAATTTAATTGACGCGCACGAGCTCTAGTGATTGGACCTTGAATGTCCAGTAGTGGATCATTGTGAGTGATGTCCTCATCAATTGCTCTAGTAACTAGTTGTGCTTGTGTAGCTTGCTAGTTACCTTCTTGCTTGTGTAGCATAGAAGTAGATCTTTTGCGTGGCTAATTTGGTTTTAGTAATCTTGTTAGCCACATTGCGTAGTTTGTGTAGCTAAGTAATTTGTGTTCTCTAATTTGGCATTGATTGCCTTGTTTTTGAGCATTGCTAGTGAGCTTAGGAGCTTTGTGATTTTGCTTACTAGTTGTGTAGGACCTCCCCCGGTATGCAATGTACTAGTGGCATAGTTTTGTGTGACCTTGCTCCTAGAATTGGTTAGGTGAGCTCTAGCTAGCTTGGCACCTTAGTTGCTTGATTAGTATATTTGCAAGGTGTTAGAGAACTTAGATAGAGGGGTGTAGTTTTGGCTAGACCGATAGTTTTAATTTCACACTTATTTTTGTTAGCTGGTGCAATTAAGTTTTAGAAAGGACTATTCACCCCCCCTTTAGCCCGCCATCTCAACCCTACAGGTGGGGGTGAAGTAGCCATGAAGGAGGATGCCAAGGCGGGCACGCCAGAGGCTCCCCCGTACTAGAAACCAGGTGGTGCCCCAAAGCCAGGCACACAGTAGCTGACATGTGGAGCGCCATAGGGCAGCATGGAGTGCGACGACGCAGGAAGGAGAGCGCGAACAGCTGACGTGTGAGGAGTCACATCACGTGCAAGCAAGCGATGTGGATCGCCGCAAGCACAGAGGACTAAGTCCCATTCATGAATTGCTTGCATAGCACCATGCGGTGCCAACCGCGGTGCGGAGCGTCATGAGGATGGCGAGCAGCGCGTGTGGGGCGTGCAGGCAAGTGGGCCTGAGCAGGTCAGTGGACGGCTTTAGCGGCGAGCTGAGAAGTGAGCGGTGCCGAGTGGAGATTTTTGTTTTCCTTTTATGGATGGAAAGGAAAGGTTCACACGGTTTGCATGCGAGCATGCGAGGCGAGCGGCTAGGAAAGGAAGTTGTTTTTGTTTTTTGTTTTTTTGGACCACGAGAAAAAGAAGGTGTCGTGCAAACAGAGCTTGTGACTTGCACGGAGGGAATCGGTGGCATGTTCGTGCGATGGTTGCGGATCACACACGTGGTTGGGTAGGCCAAGCAGATCCACGTGGCGGCGGCGGTAGGCTGGTGCTGGTGCGGCGGATCGCGGTGGCACAGGTCGTGATTGAATGGGCCGCTGTAGTAGTTGGCGAATAGAGCACGAGCGAGTGGAGCAGCAAAGGGCTGGCGAATGGATCATGACAGCTATGGTAGCTAGCGAGCGAATCGCGACTGCGAGGGGGCCCAACAAACAAATCGGCGGCGGGTGATGAACGCAATGGAGATAGGTGCCCGACGATCGGATCTGCGGCGGACGAGCAGGGAGCCGACGACAAAGTTTGCGGCGGCAGTGGGAAAGCCCGGCGAGGTGCTCGGTGGGCCGGTAGATGGCCGGCGATGGAGTCAGCAACGGCAAGGTTTTGTGGAAGCGCAGTCGCAGGAGCAAACCGTTTGAGATACCATGAAAGAGATTATGGAATGTAGGATATCCTATTCCGTGGATTGTATACAGTACATGTGGGCAGCTGGGATGGCACATGAGCAAGTCCAAAGGCAACAACAACCACTCAACACAAGGTAATGGGTACAGAGGCCCGATCTTCTGGTAGGTAGATGATAAGTCGAATTGTGGAGATCATGACGTAGATGATCCAAGGGCTCCAACTAAGTAGATCGACTCCCTTGCAATCACAACACCACTGCTCCGATGGTTATCAACCAAGCACGAAACCCGGATGACCTCGCCAAGAAGGCTAGTCCCGGCAAGCGATTCGAGAACACAAGCAAGAACTGGTAAAGGCAATCTGAAATTGCAATTTGGGGAATCACAAACCAAAGTAGCAGCCTAGTCGGTCTGGTACAGTGGCGAAATCTCACAAACAAAGTGTGCAGATGCAATCTAAGCAAAACCCAAGTTTTGTAGCAGTACATGTGTCATTTATAATAGAAAACAACTCTCCTAGAAGGCTATGGGCGTAGGTGTAAGGTCCTAAATGACTAGAGGGGGGTGAATAGCCTTTTCAAAAATCTACAAACTTCACTAAATCAAGATATTTGTAAAACAAATAGTGAAGCTTCTCTTGCACTAGCTCAACTACACTATGCAAGCCACCTAAACAATTCTAGTAGATATGAAGGCTATGATCTCTAATCCATAACAACAAAGCTATGTCACTAGGCTAATTACTCCTAGGTGATATAGAAGCTACACAAGATAAACAAGAGATAGAGCACAAAGGAGATGAGCAAGTGAAAGATTCTTATACCAATGTTGAAGAGTATATATATATATAGCAATGAATCAATCACAGTTACAAGAGAATCCTCGGCAAGGAATGACATAAGATTTTTACCGAGGTTCACTTGCTTTCCGGCAAGCTAGTTTTCATTGTGGCGATACACCCACTTGATGGATCACGAACTAATTGGCATTCCAAAGCCAAACCCTCAGCGGGTGCCGCACATCCAACACAAGATAGGGATCCTCCAAGCCACGAGCAATCCACTAGAGTAGCCAATTGCGATCTCCTACGGGGAAGGCTCAAGAACCCCTCATAAATCCACTGGTGAGGCTCGAAACAATCTCCAATCACGAGCTCAATACCATCGCTGCTCCAAACCATCTAGGGCATCGGGAAACACCCAAGAGTAACAAGCAATCTGCAGCCAACTCAATGGATCAAGTGCCGCTAGATGCAACTCTCAAAGTAATACACTTGAATCTCACTCAATCTCACTAGGATGCACAATCAAGCAAGGAGATGAGTGGAAAGAATGTTCTCTAGCTCAAAGTATGTCTCAAGTGTTCAAAGAGTCAGGAGAGACGTCCTGACTGATCGTTATCGTAGAGAGATGCACGCCGCAGTCGATTTGCTTGCGCCATAGCAACCAAAAAAACAGATACATGAATGAGGCCCTATTTAGTTTCCAAAATTTTGCAAAATTTTTCAAGATTCTCCGTCACATCAAATCTTTAGACACGTGCATGAAGCATTAAATATAGATAAAAAAAACTAATTACACAGTTTAGACGAAATTCATGAGACAAATTTTTAAGCCTAATTAGACCATGATTGGACACTAATTACCAAATAACAACGAAAATGCTACAGTACCATTTTCCAAAAAAAAATTGTGAACTAAGGTTGTCCGCAGCGGGTACGCAAAACGTGTACTAGAGGACGCGTTTCCAGTAAAAACCGTCGCAGCGGGGTACTCCATCGCATACTCCATCGTTCCAGACCGTCCTCCACCTGTGGTTTGTGGCGGATGTACAGAGCTTCTGGTAGCACGCACGCAGGGCCCGCGCTCGTGGGGGAGAGAGAGAGAACAACAGGCCAGTGCTTGGGGGACGGCTGCCTGGGGACGTCGCACCGTGCTCTAGCGGCCAGCCGCCGTCGCACGGAGCTCCGCGGGCCGGGACGAGCTCATGGCTGCGGTGGCCGGGACGAGCTCGTGGCCGCGGCGGATGAAGCGAGGAGAGGGCTCGCCGGTGCAGAGAAGGGGAGGGAGGCGCCACGAGGTCGTGTCCGCCACGCGTGGAAGGTCTTGATGGCTAAAGGGGGTGAATAGCCTAATAAAACTTTCTACAAAAAGTGCTAGACAAGTTGATTAGTAACACAAATGGAGAGATGTGAGTTTTGCCTAGCCTAGTGGGGTGTTGCAAGCCACCTATCCAAATGACAATTCTAATATATTTGACTCAACCGCACAAGTCAAACCGCAAGAGCAACAACTAAACAAGCTAGCAAGTTACACAAAACTAAAACTACACAAGCTACAACAACAAGCTAGCAAGAGCAAACAACCAATTACTTGAAATGTAATACAAGTTAGAGATACGAGAGATTTCACCTAGGGGCGATGAAATGAGTCAACCAATCAATATCCAAAAGATAATATCAAAGATAACCAATCCACCGAGACAAATCAACCACAATCAATGAAGTGAAGACACGATGATTTATCCCGAGGTTCACGTGCTTGCCGGCACGCTAGTCCCCGTTGTGTCCCCCTCCACCATGTGGTTTGGTGGCTAATCAGTATCACACACTAAGCCTCTCAAAAAGGCGCCACAAGAACCTACCAAATGGTGAGAAGTTTCGACACGAGCAATCCACTAGAGTTGGAATTCGGCGCTCCGTCGGGGAACCACAACAACCCCTTACAACAAGCTCACCGGAGCCGGCCACGAACAATCACCAACATGTGCTGGACCTCCACCGCTGCTCCAAGCCGTCTAGGTGGCGGCAACCACCTAGAGAAACAAGAATCCCGTAGCGAATGAACACCCAAGTGCCAACTAGATGCAAACTCATAAGCAAATGCACTTGAGATCACTCAATCTCGCTTTGATTAGGCAAACAAGCAAGGGAGATGACTGGGAGGGGATGTGCTCAGCTCAAAGGACTGCTAGAATGAGCAACAAGCCAAGAGCGACCCCAAAGAGCCGGCCAACGAGTATTTATAGACGTCCCCAACAATAACTTGTCGTTAGGCACTTGATTCTGCTGCAGCCGCGCTGATCAAACTGACCGGACACGCAGGTACGCACACTACCCACGCGCGAAGCACAATCGGATGCGCTGGTCCTATGACCAACCGGACGCGCTGGTCAAGCCGAGCAACGCTCCAGCTAGTCAGCGACCGGACGCGCACGCTAGACGAACCGGATGCCACAGTGACAGCGTCCGGTCATTTCCAGTAAGCCTCCACGCATGATTGGACGCGTCCGGTTGAACGTGACCGGACGCGCCACCGCGTCCGATCAGAAGACCGAGACGCGCGCAAACACTGAGCACTGACCGGATGCGTCCGGTCAAACAGAGACCACGTCCGATCTAGCATCCGGTCAACTTTGTGACCTCTGTTCACCTCCGTTTATTCGCGTTCGGCGCAGTGGAAAATAGGCGTTTCATTTCCCGAAAAGCGTTGAATCCCGTCTCGCAAGCTCGGCGGGAGGGAGAGAGGAACCCAAACCCTTCTCTACCACTCAAACTCCACCACCTTCGCAAATGTGCTAACATCACCAAGTGTACAACATCATGTGCATGTGTGTTAGCATTTTCACAATCATTTTTAAGGCGTTAGGTTAGCTCTCCACTAGATCTAAACGCATATGCAAATGAATTTTCATCTAGTGGCACTTAAGTGATCAATAGCTCTAGAAATTCTCCTCTTTATAGTACGGCTATCGATCCTAAGCCATCCACACCCTCTATGGTGTCTTGGATGCAAAATAAAAATTCCTACATGATACCTTTGCCTTGAGCATCACTTGTTGCACCTTGTTCCAACTCCACATCATGGTAAGCACTTCATCATCACATTACTTGATCACCATGCTTCACCATGTCTTGTGTCAATCATCATTGCTACACACATTCTTATGCATATGATTAGCACTTAGGCATTGTCACTAATTGCCAACACCAAACATAGGACTTTCAACGCGCTCGCCCATGCCGCCGCTCGCGAATCGCCGGCGGGGTGGTCTTCTTGGTGCTGCTCTGCGGCGACGGGGTGGTCTTCTTGCTCGTGATTCACCTCCGCACCACGCCTGCGCGCCGCCATGCCCGCGCTCAGTGGGGTGGCCGGTGCTCCGTCGGGGGCCGCGCCGCGCCCGCGACTGAGCTCGCCCGCGCCGCACCGTGCTGGAGCAGAGGAGCCCGTCCATGGCGGTCGGCGCCGCGCTCGCGCCCGCAACCAAGCTCGCCCGCGCCACGCTGTGCTCGCCCGCGCCGGAGGAGGCGGCCGTCCCCGCGCCGGGCCCGCCGGAAGGAGCAGAGGAGCTCCGCGGCGGCCGGCCCCACGCCGTGCTCGCCCCACGCCGTGGCCGTGCCCACCGTGCACGACGAGGAGCGCGGGCGACACAACCGGGAAGAAGGGGAAAGGATAAGGATAGAGAAGAGAGAGAGGAGAGAGAATAGGGAGGGAGGGTGGCTGGTGGGAAAAAAAGAAAAAAAATTGACGCGTAGGTCCCACTGATACAGAGTAGAGATATAGAGGATGGATGAGTGCGAGAGAAAGTGATATAGAGGAGAAAATATCGATGATTAGGACGGAATATTCATTTTTGAAAATGAATTTAGAGTACGACGAGTGCGGGTAGTCTAGACATTGTGGTTGTGGGCAAACATAGAGAGGCGGGGGCAAACGCGTGAAGTCGCGGCGTCTGTTGAGCCGAGCCTCGGTACTCGGTAAAGACCGGGCTCGGGGGTGGTTGGGGACTAGCGTGTCCGAAGTCGGGAACACTCCCAGACCAGCGAGTGGAGTATGTATCATGAGGACGTGACCGACCTCGACCAGGCCGGGCCTGTCGTGCCGGCTGGCTACGACGCTCACTAGTCGCTAGCAGGGCCGGCTCTAAGGGGGGACAAACAGTGCGACGGCCAGGGGGCCTTGAACCTAGGGGGCCCAACTTCATATAGATAATCAGTATATATATTAGGCAATTCACATAATCCTCTAAAGGCCCAATAAAGATCAGCCCAATAATCCTAACATCAGCCGTATAGTTCTCCTGTACGTACAGGAAGCAGCGATTCCTTTCTTTTTTCCGGCATCGCTTTCTATTCTAATCTGCCGCAGACGACGCTCACTATTCTTGGTCGCCGCCTTGCCGCTTTGCCGCCTCGGCCTGCCCGCCTTGCCGAGTTGCCACCTTGCCGGCACACCGCTGCGGCACAAGCAGCAAGCTGCGAGTGCGACTGTTCGAGGAGGGCGGACGACAGTCTACAGGCATCACCAGTAAGCAACACGCCAACATCCCAAATACCTATTTTTTTCTAATTATTTTGTATACGCGATTTGCTTGTACAGTGGTAGAGTTATGAATGTCTAGTTCAATTTATTAATTTTTAATATGTTAGATATTGCCTAAGAAGCATTTATCAGGTGCTGCACTAGTTTTGTAGAATCTTTTTCTCAAGACAAGTATGATGTTGAGTTGGATGATTTTTTCTCTGAATTAAAAGTGTTGCGAGAATCTTTGCCAGAAAAACTAATGTCAGCACTTGAGATTCTTCAATTTGTTAAAGCTGCAGATTGCTATCCGAATGTCTCCATTGCATATCGTATTCTCTTAACTATTTCAGTGACAGTAGCAACAGCCGAAAGAAGTTTCTCCAAATTAAAACCGCTGAAACACTACTGGAACACTCCTGTTTCCCTAGGGTATATTTCTTTCCCTACCATTTTTAAACATCCTAGAGAAAGATGTGTTTCCCTATAGTTGAATATCAAAACCGCAGAGAAAGTTGCCTTTCCCTAGGAACTCGTTCATTCGTCAGGATGAATTGAAGCAGTGGCACCTATGCCTGTTTACGTGGTTGCCCATATGGCATGGTTCCCTAGAGTGGCAGTAGATTCCTAGGAAACAATTTCACTTCCCGCGCTAACAGGTCAGGCGCGACCTGAAAATTTTGGATTCGCAAGCTTGTGGCTGGTCCTAGCTTTTCATGCCTTTTATTTATTGGCTGGGCATACTTCTCCTCCCTACTGTCTCTGCACTTGTCTCTCCTTGCTAAGTCCGGTGACCTGCTCTCTCCTAGCGCTAGCCAAAGGCGCAGATTCTGGATCAAGGATTGTTCCTTGCAGCTGGAGCTGGGGCTCCACACCAGTGCGGCGACTGGTCGGAGGAGAGGCCAAGGTGCTCGAACAGGAGGATATGCCGCTCAATGGAGGTGGGCTCAGAGATCTTGACATCGTAAGCGTTTTGGATTCCTATCTCTCTGTTTTGCTTTTGCTCAAATCTAAAGGCAAGTACTACTAGGCTGATGACTCTAGAACTCAGATCTGCTGGTTGATCATAGATTATTGAAGTTGAATAGTTTGAATGCCACCTCATTGATTTGCTATCGTTCATTTCTACTAATATTTGGTAAGCATATTAAATGCCACTTCATTGATTTGCTATATATTCTGAACATGCTGCAGCACTTCATATTTCAGGTGTGCGTTGTATCAGGTTATACTTGGTGCTCCGAAGCTCCAGCGACCAGCGTTAGCTTCTACAGTCCTACAGAAGGAAGCTTGCAAGCTGCAATGGCGGGGACCTGTTTCTCTTGTGCTTAGTGGATGCATAGGATAGGTAAAAATATATATGTTTCTCTGTTCTTGATTGTGTAAATGGATACGCAAAAGAAGTGTATATATGTAACATATCAATCTGTGTATTATTACAGTTTAATAAAATATAAATTTTGATGGGAGCTATTCAGTTTTTATAAGAATAGATGAGAAGAAGTACAATAATAAATAAAAAATAATACATATGTATGAAATAAGAACAAAGAAATACATATGTATATATAAATAAGAAAAACAACGCAGGTAAACTTTCCCTAGGAAGATGTAACCGCAGGGAAGAACCTTTCCACGTGGGGTACAAGTGCCATGTCACTAGGTTTCCCTAGGGCTCAAGAATTCTAGGGAAACATTCTTTCCCTAGGGTGTTTATCAGAAACCGTAGGGCACACTTGATTTCCCGTCGAAATGATCCCTAGGAAGATTTTCCTACGAAAATTCGTAGGGAAACCATTTTTTCATTCTTTCCTTAGGGTTTCGGCCCTAGGAAAATTGGTGGATTCCAGTAGTGAAATCTTGTTTGAGATCAACTATGTTACAAGAAAGACTGAATGGCTTGGCTATATGCAGCATTGAGAAGGATATTTTGGACGACATTAATCTTGATACTATATTGAAGATTTTGCATCAAGAAATGCCCAAAGACAGTTTTTTACAAGGCACCGACACATTATATTTTTTTGAGGTAATCATAATGGTTACTGTTTTAGTTTTTTTGTTACACTATTGTTATGTTTTATGAGCTATATATATTGTAAAGTAATTTTTGTTATCCATACTATATACTATAATTTTGATGTTAAAAAATAGTTCAATGGGCCCTTATCTCTTGCTTGCCCAGAGGCCCTTAAAATTATAGAGTCGGTCCTGGTCGCTAGTAACTCGCTACGCTCACCGGCCGTAGCCCGCTATGTGACGCAGCCTGCATGGCACACGCGCTCGCGAGTGAGACGCTTGAAAGGTCTCGATGGCTAGAGAGGAGTGAATAACCTTTTTAAAATACTACAAAGACAAGCAAAACAAGTTTATTAATAAACCAAATAGCGAGATACGAGTTTTGCTTAGCCTACGGGGTGTTTACAAGTCACCTAACCAATTCATAATTCTAGTATATTTGTACTCAACCGCACAAGTCAAACTGAGAAGGTAACTACAATTACAACTAGCAAGCTACACAAAGGAGCTACTCTAGCAAAGCAAACTAGCTAGCAAAGATAACTAATAAGGTAATGCAGAGTTGAGTTAGGAGAGTTTCACCGAGGGGCGAAGTATTGAGCCAACCAATATGATCAACAATAAATACCAAGACAACCGAACACCGGGATCAATCAATCACAATATGAAAGTGACGATACGAAGATTTATCCCGAGGTTCACGTACTTGCCGGCACGCCAGTCCCCGTTTTGTCCCTCTTCACCACGTGGTTCGCTGGCTAATCGGTCTCACACCGAGTCTCTCAAAAGGCGCCACAAGAACCTACCAAATGGCAAAAGGTTGCAATGACACGAGCAATTTACTAACGTTGCCTTTGGCGCTTCGCCGAGGTAGGCACAAACCCCTCACAATCACCGGAGGTGGCCAAGAACAATCACCAACTTGTAACACCCCTGGGTGTTAAGCATGCATTCACATTCCAAATCATGAGCATTAGCATTTCATACATGTTCATCATCGCATGCAATTTAAGTTGGAATTAATAAAAATTGTGAAAAACATGTTTAAACCCTGAATGAGTAAAAATTCTAGCTAAGAGTGGTAAAATTTGTTGTGCTATAACTCTAAATGACTTAGAACTAATTAACATGATTTTTGGAGCAATTTTTGTATTCAAAATCTCCGCAAATTTTGCTTTTAAAAATATTTCAGAAAAATAAGTTTTTATTTAAAATTTGACTTTAAATCACTAATTCAAAATCTATTTGGAATTTTGAAAAATGCCCTAAATGAAAGTTGTAGAGAATAAAATTTTGAACAACTTTTGTTTTGGGGGTAATTTGTGAAAATGTCTTTTTCATCTTCAAAATTTGAATTTGAATCAAATTATAAAATCTGGAAATGTATTTAGAAAAGAAAAATGAATTTCTTACCGCGTCCGCGTCCGCGTGTCGCCTCCGCCCGCGCGCTCGCCCGCACGCGCCCCGCGCCAGCGCGACCGGCCTCGGTCAGGAGCCGCCTCCCCGTGGCTGCCGGTGTACGGCTCCGCCTGACGCGTGGCCGCAGTGGCCCCCACGACTGCGCCATGCCTCCAAGCAGCCGACCCGAGCCGCTGCTCTCGCCATCCTCGCCATTCCGCTCCCTGCCTGCTCGCTTTCGCCTCCCGCAGCGCAGCTCGCCACGGCAGCCGCTGTGCCGTCGCCGCCGCCGTTCCACCCTCGCTGCTCTACCTCTCTTCGATTCGCCACACCCCCAGCTCTGTCTCGCCTTCGGCTTTCCCGAACGCGAACCATCTCCGTGGCTCGTGCTCATGTGAGGGCCAATTTGGCCGCACTCCTCCTCCGCTGCCGCCATGGCCGCCGTTGGCCGGCGCTCGTGGCTGGAGCTCCTCCGTCGTTTTTCTCCCTCCGTTTTTCCCTTGTCACGACCGCCTCCACCTCGCGGATCTCGCGCGCCTCGTCAGCGCTTCCTCCTCCTCTGTGTGGCTAACTCGTGGGGTCACGGGCCCACCTGTCTGCCTTCTCTCGCGCTCGCATATGCATTGCACCGAGTGCACCCAGCATTTCCAGTGGCTGATGTTAAAAGGATCTTCGAAAATGATTTTTCTAAAATTGTTAAAAGGGTTTCTAAAATCCATAACTTGCTCATTTTAGCTCTAAAAATTGTGAAACAAATCTTGTAGTGTTTCTCATGAGTAGATCTACAGCTTAAAAATATTGCATGTCAAGTTTGAAATACTTTTCTGTAGGGTTTCTATTTAATCATTGAAATTGTTGTTTTTCTTGTTAAATATGTAATAAATCATAGAAAGTTCAGAAAAATATGGTTCCACTTGCAATAATTTTCTTTTGTGATGTACTTTCTAGAAAAAATATATGCCATGCATGTTCTATAGAAAAATCTTGATGTGTAGTACAAGTGTTAAATATTGTTAATAATTGTTATTTTTGCTAGAGAGAAAAAGATGAATAAAACATGCATGTAATAAATTTTCTATGGTGATTGTTGATTGTGTAGAATGTAGGAAAAATGCTAAATCTGTTGTTTGATACTTGTCATAGTATAAAGTATTTTTATGCTCATTTTTAGGCCCTAGCTTGTTATTTTTGTGTAGGCAGTTCTAGTAATCGAAATGCAATGAAATTTTTGTGGTACACTAGATTAGATGATAGAAAGCTACTGTAATTTTTTCAGATTTTTTTGTGCTACCAAAAGAGGTATTGTTGTTCAAACCTAGTTGCAATTAGGGTTTAATTAACCTTGTTAATGCATGATTAGTTAATAGGGTTTACTTTGGTGTATCTTTGAAGAATTTAATAAGATGTGTTGACTTAGCATAGTAGTAGTAGAAGAGAATGCAGTAGATGACATGTGCTTATAGTATATGTTCTTGGATGATGTTGACTACCTTGTAGAAGAATTGTATTCCTACTTTATGAAATAAAGTAAACCTATTTATCTACATTTCATTCAACATGACCATTATATATCATTTCAGCAATGCACCTAGACATAAGCACTTATACGGTTGCATCATACAGGGTCACAGGAAGTAACTCCGGTAGCAGTTTCCGAGGAGCCGGAAGAGCAGCCCGAAGAGCAGGAGGTGCCCGAAGCCGACGAGGAGGTCGATGAGGATCTTCCAGAGTGCCCAGACCACCGTCCGAGCTCTTTCGAGAGAGGCAAGCCCCGGAGCATTTTTCTCCCCCGGTTTGCAAATATTTATTTTATTAATGCTTTACTTTAACTGATGCATTATGTTTAGGAGTTGTTTGCAACCGTTGCTGCATCATACCTTGTTTACTCTGTTCTACCCTATCCTTGTCACCTTGATATTCGCAGTCAAGTAATTGCTTAGCTTGCTTAGACCAGTAGAAGTCGGGTGATTTCCTGTCACCTGTGAGCTATAGTTGGTCACCTGGATCTGCTTGAGAAAGTATGTCATCTGAGAATAGCTAAGTGTTAATGTGAAATTGAGACCGGGCGAAAACTTGCAGGGTTTTGGACTATAGTGTTTTCCATCTGTGTCGATTAAGGACCGTCCGTTGTTGGGCCTCGAGTCATGTTGAGCGCATGCCTTACATTTAGCTGGCCAAATAATGTACCTTTCGACCGCGAAGCTGTGAGATTATTCGGGTCGAGTGGATTGCTCGCAACGCACTGTACTGGAGCAGTAGTGGCAGGATAAGGGGGCGCGATGATAAGGCCAAAGAGCAGTCGGGCGGCCCCCGGGTACATATGGTTCCTGGCAAGCTCGCGACTTTACCTAAATAGTTGACTTGGTGACCAACACTTCACTTTAGCGGGTGAGTGAGGTTTGTGTGAGGAATAAATTACCATCTGGTTAATAATCGATTCGAATCGCCATCGTTCACTAGATAGTGAGCACTTGACTTGACTGACTTCATCGTAGTAATTCTGATGGAACACTTGGACAGTTACATGGAATATGACATGATTAAGGTTGTTAATGATCATTGGTTATCCTTGCCTGTTTAATTACATGTTACTCTAGTACAGGTGTAAATGTAGATGACAGGTTAATAAAGATTTAACTTGATGCAAAGCTTTTGGAAAGATTCTTTAAATGCTAAAAATGTCTTTTTGCAAATGAGTCAGTTACCCCACCAGAGAGCCTGTCATGATCCTTGGTGTCTTTTATTTTTAGTTCTGTCAGGTAAGTCTAGCTGAGTACCTTCTTGTACTCAGGGCTTTGTTCCCACTTGTTACAGATGGGCAGATGTATTACAGCTACTATATCAACTGCCTTTATCCTGCGATGGGAGAAGCTTAGGACCATGGGCAATGGTCATTCACTACATCTCGTCTAATGCTTTTGTTGGAAGATGATCCTGAGCCGGCACTGTATTTTGAACTCTGTGTGAGTGTGTGGTTTGAACTAAATGCTTCCGCTACTTTTATTTGAACTGGTTTGTAATAACTATATTTAAACTCCGATGTATTTGTGATGCGAATTTTTATGTAACTTGTGATGGTGACCGCTGAACTTATTACGATCTTGGCTGGTTTGTAAGTTGGTTTGAAATCCGTCGTGATTCACGGACTACCGGGTTATACGGGCTTAAGTTTGTTAAATCTTCTGCTCGGTGGATGATTTTTTTACTTAATCTCGTATAATTGGTCGATTCTATTACAGCTGGCATCGGAGCATGGTTTAGCATGTTTACTGTTCACAAGTGTATTTAAAACAAAATGTGTTTGAAAAACATGATTTACAAACTAAAAGTGTGCCAGTGGTCATATCCTTTATGCCCAGTAAGGACTATAGGTGGCATATTTAAGTACTGACTTGAGGGTTCTTGCACCATATTTCTTTTTCATTGCTCATACGGCGTGCTATTGTATGAGTGCCACTTAATTGAGTGGTAATGTATGGATTAATTGCCTCTACGCCTCGGTAAGTGTGAGATGTGAGAGCATGATCGGATACACCGCCGATCTAGGGAGATTGCTTATATGATACTGGAGTACTTACATGTTTTACGCATATTTTTACAAAAGTGTCGCATGTGTGGTTGTTCCGTTCGTTGAGGTGATGTCGTCAATAGGACGATGTTTTGGGTAGTTACTACCATTGTACACGTATCTAGGGATTCGTGTAGAGCGTGTAGATAGATTTACTGCTTTCATGCATTCATGGGGAATTGGGCTGAAATGAATTTTCTGTAGGTACATAACAGCGTCTCTCGTGTAGAACGTATTAGTTACGTATATGAGAGATCGCCTGTATGCCACCAAATTCATCGCTAGATATCATTTATTTCTTAAGTTTGGAGAACGTACGAAACGTACATGCATCATGTTGCTTGTGCATTTCATTCATGTCATGCATTCCTCCCCTTATAAATTGATTATCCCATTTTGATAAAAATTGTACCAACTTAAATGTGTTCTCACCGGGTAATCAAAACTTTTGGTACAGATGGCCCGCACGAAGCAGACTGCCCATAAGTCCATAGGCGGAAGAGCACCCCGACACCAGTTGGCCCCGCGAGAGCACCACAGCACGGACACCTTTCTAAACGAGTTTGGCATGCCAACTTTGCTTTGGAGAGTGCTCCATGATGTGGGGTACCCGGAGGGTCAGGAGCCGGTGTACTCTTGGAGTGAGAGCCAGTTAGCCGAGGATGGACTAATAGTAGTGGCGATCACCGTCCCTGCTCTTGGTGATGCTCTAGAGTGGGATGGTTGGCACTTGGAGTTTGAGGGACACACTCCGGTTGAGGGTGCAGAGGGAGCAACTTTTTATGTCATCAAGGACATAATGAGCAGATTTCCCAACGAGCTGGCAGCAGCCTTGGCTGGCACTTTTCCGAGAGATGATCCTCGTGATGCCATTTGGATGCAGCCGCAAGGAAGTGCCTTGGTCAGAGGCCCAAACGAAGGCCATGCTAGCGACAACGACGCTATGAGTGCGATGTATGCAGCTATCAGAGCATACCAGGGACTTGAGTGCACTTATTGGACTTTGACTGGTTTGCGTGGTGATGATCAGCTCAAAGCAAGAAAACAGAAGAAGAAGTAGGCACGTGCTACAGCTAGTTTGCAGGAGCAGTTGGCTGACATGAGCTTGCAGCGAGACCAGGCTCTAGAGAGAGGTGATAGTGCTCTACAGCGAGTGCATACGTTGACTCAGGCCAATAATAATGCAGACCGCATGATTGGATAGTTGGTTCAGGAGAGGAATGAAGCCTAGAATGAGAGGAACCTCCTGAGACAGAGGGTCGAGGAGCTAGAGGAGTACAACATCAACTTGCATGAGGAGTTTCATGCGCTCTACAACGGGATTGGCCCGTATGCTCCTCCAGACACCGCTGGTATGGACGTCGACGACGACGGGGACGAGCCTGCAGCCGCACCTGTCGATGACGACGTTGCTACTAATGGTAGCGATGGTGACGTCTCCGACCCCGACGATGGCCCCGAGGAGTAGGCTAGTTGCTTTGCGTTAGCTACTAGGCCATGTCGCGATGACCTTTCTTTTGGCTTCATGTACCTTAATGTATCTCGTTCAAACCTTGAGACTTGGTAGAATGTTGGATCTTGGTTGTTCATGTGATACCTGAGCACATAAAGTCCAGTGTGTGTATGCTAGCAACGTGGTTGTATTGGACGCGATGTTTGCATTTGAAGTAATTTAATTAGTGGTGTTGTTTTAATTGGAATGCGATTATTGTGCCTCTATTTTATTGTATGACTTTATTCTCTCCAATGAATTCAGTACGGCATAATTTTTCATTCACTCACAATTACTACAGCTTCGCTTAATCATTACTTGTTGCTGAAATATGCAGATGGCAAACACTCACCGCGCCACGTATGAGGCTCCTGAAACTGGTGGAAATGGTGCGGGGCAGGTGGGAGTGGTGAAAACAACATCCACCATAATGAGCCACACACGGAGCCGCATTTGCCGCCTCCTCCACCGCTCACTGCAGAGGTATTCTTTGCGCAGTTTCTTGGAAGTCAGCGCAATGCCGAGCAGTCACAGAAGAACATGGAAGATTTTCTGCATACCATTGCCAACAATGTTCAACGTGGTAACAACCAAGGTGGTGGCAATGGGGTGAATCAGTACAGCAACTTTAAGGATTTCATGGACACCAGGCCACCAATTTTCAAGGAAGCAACCGAGCCACTTGACGCTAAAGAATGGATCAACACTATGGAAGATAAGTTCCGTGTGTTAAGGCTGACGGAAGTACTAAAGACAGAGTATGCTGCACATCAGTTATAAAGACCAGCAGGGATGTGGTGGAAGCATCATCGCACCACCTTCCCTCCAAATGCTTAGATCTCGTGGAGAGAGTTCGCTGAAGCCTTCTGTGGAGTTTATATTCCACCAGGGCTAGTTGAGATAAAGTTGAGAGAGTTCTTGGCTTTAAATCAGGGCACCAAAACCATGACGCAGTATTTGCATGCCTTTAACAACTTGTGTCATTATGCTCCCGACATGGTTGACACCGATGCTAAGAGAATTGCTAGCTTCAAGAGAGGGTTAGGTCCGAAGATGATGAAGCATGTGGGTACCAATACCCGCGCCAGATTCAATGACTTTATCAGTGAATGTCTGAAAGAAGAGAAGAACAACAATGCGTACACCGCATCCAAGACTCGTAAGAGAGCCTTTGAGTCAGGACCATCATAGGTAAGAGTTGTCACTGCTAATCGTTCGACCTATCGTCCGTCTGCACCTGGTGCAAAGTTTAGGCCACCACAGCATAAAACCCAGAACTACAAGGGACCGCAGAAGCCATACAAGATGGTCGTGCCGCCAGCAAGGACAGCCGCAACTACGGGACAAGGTAACTCGAAGGGAGCTATCGGATCTGCTAGTACAGTAAAGGGGCCCTGTTATAATTGTGATCAGCCAGGCCACTTTTCCAAGTTCTGTCCTTATCCACCTAGAAAGAAGCAACAGACCTATAATGCTCGAGTACACCACACCACTGTGGACGAGATTCCTAAGGGAGAGCCTGTAACTGCTGGTAAGTTTCCTATTAACTAAAACCCTGCAGTTGTTCTATTTGATTCTGGATCATCACATTCTATCATGAGTCAAGCATTTGCACGAAAACATGAACAACTATGCATAGACTTAAGTTATGGTTACCGTATAAGTTTAGTAGGGGCTGATGTTTTAACCAATCAGATGGTTAGAGGGGCAACCCTTGAGTTAGGTTATCAAAAGTTTTGAGTAAACTTGATAGTTATGCTTGGACTAGTTCTGGATGTCATCATAGGGATGAATTGGATGAAGGAATGGGGAGCAGTTATAAATACAGGAAGTCGGGTACTTACCCTTAAGGATCCCTAGGGAGAGGGTATTTTTCAGGTACCATTGCCCAAAAGAACAGACCTTATGAGTGTGACATGTGCTATGGAAGTCATTTCGATTCATCAGATTCCGGTAGTGTGAGTTTCCGGATGTATTTCCAGATGAGTTACCTGGTCTTCCGCCAGATAGGGATGTTGAGTTTGGAATTGAGTTGATCCCCGGGACAGCTTCAATTTCAAGGAGACCTTATAGGATGCCTCCGGATAAGTTAGCTGAGCTGAAAAAGCAACTAGAGGAGTTGTTGAAAAAGGGGTTTATCCGGCCAAGTAAGTCTGAATGGGGATGTCCTGCCTTGTTTGTGAAAAAAAAAGAGGATACTTTGAGAATGTGTGTGGATTATAGGCCTCTTAATGTTGTAACTATCAAGAATAAGTATCCCTTGCCTTATATTGATGTTTTGTTCGATCAGTTAGCCAAAGCCAGAGTGTTCTCCAAGATAGATTTAAGATCGGGTTACCATCAGATAAAGATTAGACCACAAGATATACCAAAAACTGCCTTTTCCACCAGATACGGGTTGTACGAGTATCTTGTTATGTCCTTTGGCTTAATAAATGCTCCTGCATACTTTATGTATCTGATGAATACGGTTTTCATGCCAGAGTTGGATAAGTTTGTGGTTGTGTTCATTGATGATATTCTGGTATACTCTAAGAATGAGAAAGATCATGAAGAGCATCTGAGAATTGTTTTAACCAGACTTAGTGATCATAAGTTGTATGCTAAGTTTAGCAAGTGTGAATTTTGGTTGAAGAAAGTTCCTTTCCTTGGTCACATTCTGTTAGAGAATGGAGTTTCTATAGATTCAAGTAAAGTGCAAGAGGTTATGGATTGGAAGACACCAATCACAGTTTCGGAAGTTAGAAGTTTCTTGGGTTTAGCAGGTTACTATCGTCATTTTATCCTAGACTTTTCGAAGATTGCCAAGCCAATGACAAGTCTACTATAGAAAGATCATAAGTTTGTGTGGACAGAGGAGTGTGAGACAGCTTTCCACACCTTGCGGAAATTGTTGACCACTGCTCCAGTTCTAGTGCAACCGGACATTGAGAAACCTTTTGATGTGTTTTGCGACGCATCAAAAATAGGATTAGGTTGTGTTCTTATACAAGAAGGAAGAGTCATTACTTATGCCTCCCGTCAGTTGAGAAAGCATGAGATCAACTATCCGACACATGATCTTGAGTTTGCTGCCGTAGTGCATGCATTAAAAATTTGGAGACATTACTTACTTGGTAATATGTGCATTATTTTCACCGATCACAAGAGTCTTAAGTACATCTTCACCCAACCTTAATTGAACATGAGACAGCAAAGATGGTTAGAATTGATCAAAGATTACAACTTGAATGTGCAATATCATCCTGGAAAGGCCAATGTAGTGGCAGATGCTTTGAGTAGAAAGTCACATTGCCTGAATACGCAACCTTTGCTCAAAGATAGTTTTGATCTAATGCATCCTGCCGTGTTGCACAATATTCATATTAGTTGTTCTTTAGAGAGTAAGATAATGGAAGGCTAGAGAACAGATAAAGGGATATTCTATATCAAAGAAAATATTAAAGAAGAATCATCCAAGCACTTTAGAGTGGATGAACATGACGTATTATAGTTTGACGACCGTCTTGTTGTTCCCAAGGATGGAGAGCTTAAGAATAAACTTATGGATGAGGCTCACCTTTGGAAGTTATCTATCCATCCCAGAAGTAGCAAAATGTACCAAGAACTAAGACCTCGTTATTGGTGGACCAAGATGAAAAAAGAGATTGCAGCATATGTAGCCAGATATGACACATGTTGTAGGGTAAAGGCTATTCATATGAGACCTGCCGGATTGTTGTAACCTTTGTCCGTACCTAGTTAGAAGTGGGATGATATAAGTATGGATTTCATCACAGGTTTGCCTACTACTCAGAAAGGACATGATTCGATTTGGGTAATCGTGGATCGTCTTACTAAGACAGCTCACTTTTTACCTGTCAAGACAAGTTATCGACCACCTCAATATGCAGAGAAGTATATTGCTAAGATTATGAGATTGCATGGCATACCGAAGACTATAGTGTCTGACAGAGGGTCACAATTCACAGCTCACTTTTGGGAGCACTTGCATAAAGGTTTGGGAACTAGTTTGATTTGTAGCACTGTCTATCATCCTCAAACAGATGGTCAGACCGAAAGAGTTAATGTTGTTCTGGAGGATATGTTGAGAGCCTGTGTGTTATCTTTCAGAGGTTCATGGGAGTCATGGTTACCTTCAGCGGAGTTCGCTTACAATAATAGTTATCAAAGAAAGTATCAAGATGGCACCATTCGAAGCTTTGTATGACAGAAAGTGTAGAACACCACTTAACTGGATCGAGCCAGGAGAATGAAGATACTACGGTATTGACTTCGTGGAAGAAGCCTAGAAGAAAGTTCATATCATTCAGCAAAATATGAAAGCAGCTCAATCACGTCAGAAAAGCTATGCGGATAGAAGAAGGAGACCGCTTGTGTTCGAAGTTAGTGACTATGTTTATCTGAAAGTCACGCCAATGAAGAAGAAACGGTTTGGAGTACGCAGAAAACTTGCAGCCAGATTTATGGGACCATATAATATCTTGGAAAAAAAGGTCCAGTCGCTTATAAGTTAGAGTTACCTGAGACAATAGGTGCTATATTCCCAGTTTTTCATGTATCGCATCTCAAGAAGTGTTTGCGTGTTCCAGAGGAAAGAATCGAACCTCGAGGCATAAAGCTCAAGTCAGATTTGGTATATCGTGAGCAACCGGTTCGAGTGTTGGACTCTAAAGAAAGGGTTACTCGGAATAGTGTGGTGAAAACATATAAGATATAGTGGAGTCATCATGATGAAGGAGATGCAACTTGAGAAACGGGTGAATATCTACAAAAAGCTTATGAGGATTTTTATAACAAATGGTTCGTAACCCAAAATCTCAGGACGAGATTCTTATAAGCGGGAGGGCTGTAACACCCCTGGGTGTTAAGCATGCATTCACATCCCAAATCATGAGCATTAGCATTTCATACATGTTCATCATCGCATGCAATTTAAGTTGGAATTAATAAAAATTGTGAAAAACATGTTTGAACCCTGAATTAGTAAAAATTCTAGCTAAGAGTGGTAAAATTTGTTGTGCTATAACTCTAAATGACTTAGAACTAATTAACATGATTTTTGGAGCAATTTTTGTATTCAAAATCTCCCCAAATTTTGCTTTTAAAAATATTTCAGAAAAATAAGTTTTTATTTAAAATTTGACTTGAAATCACTAATTCAAAATCTATTTAGAATTTTGAAAAGTGCCCTAAATGAAAGTTGTAGAGAATAAAATTTTGAACACCTTTTGTTTTGGGGGTAATTTGTGAAAATGTCTTTTTCATCTTCAAAATTTGAATTTGAATCAAAATATAAAATCTGGAAATGTATTTAGAAAAGAAAAATGAATTTCTTACCTTAACGGGCCGCCGCCTCCCTTCTGGCCCAACGGCCAAAGCCGGCCCACGTCCGCGTCCGCGTGTCGCCTCCGCCCGCGTGCGCCCCGCGCCAGCGCGACCGGCCGCGGTCAGGAGCTGCCCGCCCCGTGGCCGCCGGCGTAGGGCTCCGCCCGACGTGTAGCCGCAGTGGCCCCCACGGCTGCGCCACGCCTCCAAGCAGCCGACCCGAGCCGCTGCTCTCGCCATCCTCGCCATTCCGCTCCCGCCTGCTCGCTTTTGCCTCCCGCAGCGCAGCTCGCCACGGCAGCCGACGTGCCGTCGCCGCCGCCGTTCCGCCCTCACTACTCTACCTCTCTTCGATTCGCCACACCCCCGGCTCCGCCTCGCCTTCGGCTTTCCCAGACGCGAACCATCTCCACGTCTCGTGCTTAGGTGAGGGTCAATTTGGCCGCACTCCTCCTCCACTGCCGCCACGGCCGCCGTTGGCCGGCGCTCGTGGCCGGAGCTACTCCATCAATTTTCTCCCTTTGTTTTTCCCTTGTCACGACCGCCTCTACCTCGCTGATCTCGCGCGCGCCTCGTCGGCCACCACCGTGGCCTGCACCGGCCAGCCACCGTGAGACAGCACCGCTGCCCCGCCATGCGCGCCGGCGAGCTCAATGCCGAGCTCATTTGGCCACATGCTAGGCACCCTCGGTTTCGCTTCTCCGCGGGGGATGCCGCTGGTGGTGACCTCACCGCCGGCGAGCTCACCGGCGGCGAGAACCGCGCGGTCAGCGCTTCCCCCTCCTCTATGTGGCTGACTTGTGGGGTCACGGGCCCACCTGTCTGCCTCCTCTCGTGCTCGCGTGTGCATTGCAACGGGTGCACCCAGCATTTCCAGCAGCTGATGTTAAAAGGATTTTCGAAAATGATTTTTCAGAAATTGTTAAAAGGGTTTCAAAAATCCATAACTTGCTCATTTTAGCTCCAAAAATTGTGAAACAAATTTTGTAGTGTTTCTCATGAGTAGATCTACAACTTAAAAATATTGCATGTCAAGTTTGAAATACTTTTCTGTAGGATTTTTATTTAATCATTGAAATTGATGTTTTCTTGTTAAATATGTAATAAATCATAGAAAGTTCAGAAAAATATGGTTCCACTTGCAATAATTTTCTTTTGTGATGTACTTTATAGGAAAAATATATGCCATGCATGTTCTGTAGAAAAATCTTGATGTGTAGTACAAGTGTTAAATATTGTTAATAATTATTATTTTTGCTAGAGAGAAAAAGATGAATAAAACATGCATGTAATAAATTTTCTATGGTGATTGTTGATTGTGTAGAATGTAGGAAAAATGATAAATCTGTTGTTTGATACTTTTCATAGTATAAAGTATTTTTATGCTCATTTTTAGGCCCTAGCTTGTTATTTTTGTGTAGGCAGTTCTAGTAATCCAAATACAATGAAATTTTTGTGGTATGCTAGATTAGATGATAGAAAGCTACTGTAATTTTCTTAGAGTTTTCTATGCTACCAAAAGAGGTATTGCTGTTCAAACCCAGTTGCAATTAGGGTTTAATTAACCTTGTTAATGCATGATTAGTTAATAGGGTTTACTTTGGTGTATCTTTGAAGCATTTAATAAGATGTGTTGACTTAGCATAGTAGTAGTAGAAGAGAATGCAGTAGATGACAAGTGCTTGTAGTATATGTTCTTGGATGATGTTGACTACCTTGTAGAAGAATTGTATTCTTACTTTATCAAATAAAGTAAACCTATTTATCTACATTTCATTCATCATGACCATTACATATCGTTTTTGCAATGCACCTAGGCATAAGCATTTATACGGTTGCATCATACAGGGTCGCAGGAAGTAACTCTAGTAGCAGTTCCCGAGGAGCCGGAAGAGCAGCCCGAGGAGCAGGAGGTGCCCGAAGCCGACGAGAAGGTCGGTGAGGATCTTCCAGAGTGCCCAAACCACCGTCCAAGCTCTTTCAAGAGAGGCAAGCCCCGGAGCATTTTTCTCCACTGGTTTGCAAATATTTATTTTATTAATGCTTTACTTTAACTGATGCATTATGTTTAGGAGTTGTTTGCAACCGTTGCTGTATCATACCTTGTTTACTCTGTTCTACCCTATCCTTGTCACCTTGATATTCACAGTCAAGTAATTGCTTAGCTTGCTTAGACCGGTAGAAGTCGGGTGATTTCCTGTCACCTGCGAGCTATAGGTGGTCACCTGGATCTGCTTGAGAAAGTATGTCATCTGAGAATAGCTAAGTGTTAATGTGAAATTGAGACCGGGCGAAAACTTGCAGGGTTTCGGACTGTAGTGTTTTCCGTCTGTGTCGATTAAGGACCGTCCGTTGTTGGGCCTCGAGTCATGTTGAACGCATGCCTTACATTTAGCTAGCCGAATAATGTACCTTTCGACCGCAAAGCTGGGAGATTATTCGGGCCGAGTGGATTGCCCGCAACGCACTGTACCGGAGCAGTAGTGGCAGGATATGGGGGCGTGATGATAAGTCCAAAGAGCAGTCGGGCGGCCCCCGGGTACATGTGGTTCCTAGCAAGCTCGCGACTTTACCTGAATAGTTGACTCGATGACTAACACCTCACTTTAGCGGGTGAGTGAGATTTGTGTGAGGAATAAATTACCAGCTGGTTAATAATCGATTTGAATCGCCATCGTTCACTGGATAGTGAGCACTTGACTTGAGTGACTTCATCGTAGTAATTCTGATGGAACACTTGGACAGTTATATGGAATATGACGTGATTAAGGTTGTTACTGATCATTGGTTATCCTTGCATGTTTAATTACATGTTACTCTAGTACAGGTGCAAATGTAGTTGACAGGTTAATAAAGATTTAACTTGATGCAAAGCTTTTAGAAAGATTCTTTAAATGCTAAAAATGTCTTTTTGCAAATAAGTCAGCTACCCCACCAGAGAGCCTGTCATGATCCTTGGTGTCTTTTATTTTTGGTTCTGTCGGGTAAGTCAAGCTGAGTACCTTCTCGTACTCAGGGCTTTGTTCCCACTTGTTGCAGATGGGCAGATGTATTACGGCTACTGTATCAACTGCCTTTGTCCTGCGATGGGAGAAGCTTAGGACAATGGGCAATGGACATTCACTGCATCTCGTCTGATGCTTTTGTTGGAAGATGATCCTGAGTTGGCACTATATTTTGAACTCTGTGTGAGTGTGTGGTTTGAACTAAATGCTTCCGCTACTTTTATTTGAAACTGGTTTGTAATAACTATGTTTAAACTCTGATGTATTTGTGACGTGAATTTTTATGTAACTTGTGATGGTGACCGCTGAACTTATTACGATCTTGGCTGGTATATAAGTTGGTTTGAAATCCATCATGATTTCACGGACTACCGGGTTATACGGGCTTAAGTTTGTTAAATCGTCTGCTCGGTGGATGATTTTCTTACTTAATCTCATATAATTGGTGGGTTTTGTTACACAACTCTTGCCAACGCCTCCAAGCTGCTCCAAGCCGTCTAGGTGGCGGCAACCACCAAGAGAAACAAGAAACCCACAGCAAATCAACCACCAAGTGCCAACTAGATGCAATCTCACAATGCAAATACACTTGGATCACTCAATCTCACTTCGAATATGCAAAGAAGCAAAAGAGATGAGTGGAAGGGGAGTTGCTTAGCTCAAAGTGCTCATAAGTATGTCAAATGTCCAAGAGATCGAGCCTTGAGCCAGCCAACGAGTATTTATAGATGTACCCCTTCGAATATAGCTGTTAGGAACTTGAAACAGTCGAAGTTGCGCTGACCGGACGCGCTGATCGCACAGCGCCTACGCCGCGAAGCACTGACCGGATGCGCTCGTCGCGCGTACCGGACGCGCGAAGTACGACCGGACGCGCTGGTCCCGTGACGGACCAGACGCGCTGGTCAAGCCTGAGCAGCGCTCCACCGAGACAGCGACCGGACGCGCTGCAGAACTGACCAAACGCCACAGTGCCAGCGTCCGGTTGGAGTCCAGTAAGCTCCCCCCAACGATCGGACGCGTCCGGTCGACTGTGACCGGACGCGCCACCATGTCCGATCAAAAAACTGAGACACGCGCAGACACTGAACACAGACCGGACGCGTCCGGTCAAACAGAGACCGCGTTCGGTCCAGCGTCCGGTCACCTCTGTGACCTCCGTTCGTCTCTGTTTCTTCTCCGACTTCTGGTGTAGTGGAAAATAGTCGTTTCAACTCCTCGAAAACGCCTGAATCCCGCCTCGCAAGCTCGCCGGGAGGGAGAGAGGTCCCCAAACCCTCTCTACCGCTCAAATTCCAACGTCATCGCAAAAGTGCTAACACCACCAAGTGTACACGTCATG
Organism: Saccharum hybrid cultivar R570; assembly: GCA_038087645.1. NCBI lineage: Eukaryota > Viridiplantae > Streptophyta > Magnoliopsida > Poales > Poaceae > Saccharum > Saccharum hybrid cultivar. The sequence goes on along the minus strand of JAQSUU010000579.1, from coordinate 1,708,442 downwards.
TGCGAGTGTGTTTAGCATTTCACAATCATTTTTCGAGGCGTTATTAGTTCTATCCAAATGCATATGATTATGAAATGCACATCTAGAGGCACTTAGGAGTCCAATAGCCGCGTCATTCCTCTCTTTATAGTACGGCTATCTATCCTATAATGTAACCACACCCACTAGGTGTCTTGGTTACTAAAACACAACCCTTAAGCATATACCTTTGTCTTGATCACGTAGAGTTGCGTCCAAATCCAAGTGTGGCTATCATGATCACCATGTCCATCTTGCCACCAACCTTGGAATGTACTAATCCTCATATGCTACATACAACTTAGGCATAGAATTAGTACTTAGGCATTGTCACTAATTACCAACACCAAACATAGGACTTTCAACGCTGCTGCGCACGACCAAGTTGATCGATCACACGAGACGAGAGCAGGACGGGGATTATTTGTCGAGCGCGTGATGCGCTTGAAGCACGACGTGTGCCTAGGGATGAAAACGGACGGAAACGGACAGAAAAATCATATTTCTACTTCTATTTCTATATTTTTTTATGAAAACGGGAGCGGGTTCGAAAAATACGGGTTCAAAAACGGAATCGGAATATGCGGACATACGGAAACGGACAAATACGGATGGAGAGCCAGAAAATTAAATTAAGATCACATTATCTAATATTCTCAAAGTATACATATATAAAGTCATGTAATAATATATACAAAGTTTAATATTCATTTACATGTTATGTACGTGAACATAACATGCATATTAGGTGATTCGCAGTTACATTAACGTAAGATAAGGACATGTAATTATTGAACATGTTGAGCATAGATTGAAAACGGGATAAATACGGGTCTATTCCGTATTAAAACGGGATTACTCGGAAACGAACGGAAAACACTATTTTCTACTTCCGCAAATACGAAAATAGGATCTCGCAAATACGGAAACGGACGAAAAAATATAGAAAACGGAACGGGATTGTACGGGAAAATTCCGTCCGTTTTCATCGCAATGTGTGCCCCTGACGCCTGGGCCTGCGGATAATAAATGCAGAGAGATGCACGCTGCTGCAGTCAATTTGCGTGCGCCACAGCAACGAGCAGGGCCTCGTTTAGTTCGGTGAATTGGGGAGAAAAACACGGTATCAGAATTCTTGTAGCATTTTGTTTGTATTTGGTAAAAATTATCCAAATTTTGACTAACTAGGCTTAAAATGTTCATCTCGCAAAGTACAACAAAACTGTGCAATTAGTTTTTGATTTCATCAACATTTAGTACTCTATGCATTTGCCGACATTTTAATGTGATAGGGAATCTTCTTTTTGCATAGTGAAATTTGGAGGAGAATTGGGGGAACTAAACAAGGGCCAGATTAATAAATCACCGAGGAAATCGGTAGCCAGAGACCAGAGGTCGTACTGTATATGAACATAGTATAATCGGTACCGGTAGCGCCCGACGTCTGGACGGGCGTCCGTGTCTGCTATCCGTTTCCGCGTCCCCTTTTACACGTCCACGCGGGGCTTGCGCTGCCCGGACATCGTATGCATCACCTGCGTTTCACGCACCCATGTGAGGGCCTGCGCCGTCCGGACGTCACTTGCGCCTCCTCCTGCTTTCCTGCACGCATGTGATGTGTAGCATCCGATCTACTTATCAAACATCCGGAAGCAACACTTGCAACAAACTAAAGAAGATAGATAAAACACTTGAGACATGTGTCTAAAACACGTGCAAAAACATATGAAACAGTTGAAACCGTTGCGAACATACGCAACATACAGATAAAACACTTGCAACAGATGTGTGAAACATATGCAACATCTAGATAAACACACTTGCAACATACTCCCTCCGTCCCTAAATATGTGTCGTTTTCGCTTTCCGATAAACAACTTTGACTAAATATATATAAAAAGTATTAATATTTATGGTACATAATTAATATCATTAGATAGATATTTAAATCTAGTTTTTAATAAATTTATTTAGAGATACAAATATTACATGTATTTTTTATAAATTGAGCCAAACTCGAAAACCAAACAGATGAAACACCCTTTCAAAAAAGAAAAGCAGATGCATGAAACATAGGAACAGACACGGGTCGATAGGTTTTAAAGGACTGGGTGGGGCCATGTTGGCAGTGAGAGGTACGGTCCATGTGGTGTGGGGGAGGAAGAGGAACTACAGGCGACGCCTGTGCCCGTCGCCTCGTTGGCCCTACGTCACCAGAGAGGATCTCTCTGCACGTCGGGACGTCGCGCAGTGACGAGGGCCCGCAAATGCAACTCAAGTTTTTTTTTTGACAACAAAGAGCTTTCATTAACAGCATCGAGCTGTAAACACCGTTACAGAGTTAATGTTTACAACCTGGATAGCCTGATAGCCATAGGAAGCGGGCACTGTTCAACATGTAAACCTGCTGTGGCGGCTATAGGCGGGTGTTGATGAATACACCAATGCCGGCATTCCTGGGAGTGGAAAGAATGTCTGGCGAAGTTGATGCATCAGAGTAGCATCTAGATCCTTGCAGCAACTCTGGAGAGTGAACAAATAGTCTGTCCAGTAGTGGTGTCGGCTGCCTGGTCTCCTGGAGGTGCCTGTTCGCCTGGACTGGGGTTGACGTGTTTCCTGCATTGAGAGGAAGCGTACCTCTTTGTGTTTGTGTAGGCTCGGCTGAGGAGCAATGTGAGTGTGGATGGCTTGTCTCCAGGTTGTGGTTACTACTGGGCGCCGCGGAACCTACATTGGCAAATGCAACTCAAGTCGAACAAGTTCCACTCAAGTTGCTGTAAAGTGTGGGAGAGAGACGTGAGTCGTGACCGTTCTGAACCGGCCCGCCGGCTGGCTACGGCGCTACACGCCCACGGCCCACCCGGCCGGCCGGCCGCAGCCGCAGTCCGCTGCCTCCTGCACGGCACACGCGATCTCGAACGAGACGCAGGGCACGACCCCAATCGACGACACGAGAGCGTGACACGCTTGGCGCACGGCGTGGGCCCCTGACGCCTGGGCCCGCATGGCCGGCATGTTCCCAGTGGCCGCATGTGACGGTGGTGCCATCAGTTTTATTCAGTTCGCAGTGCACTGCTTGCAGTTCTTCAGCTCGGAGTTGAAGTTGATCGATAAACTGGGAATAATTGGTTTTACTAATCCTAGAAATTATAGATTTATAGGTACAAAATTAGCACTAATGTCTCTTTTCGTCTTCAATTTAAACAAATTAGTACTTGTCCGAGATGAAGAAAAAGAAAAGATTAAAAATAAATAGTTTTTATTAAAGTCAACATTAAGATCAATAATTTTTAAGCTGATATTAATGTTTGACACATATCCTAAATTTTTTTTGTGGAGAGTCGTGGACTGCACCCTATGTCTAAATTCTGGCTTTGGCCCTTTCAAAAGACATTTTTGCACAGAGATCTGAAGCCTTGCAACATTCTTCTCCAGTCAGTATTCAACACCAAAATAACATATTTTGACTTAGCTAAAGTTTACAAACAGGCACATACTCACGAAAACACAGGCAAAATGGTGGGGGGGGGGGGGGGTGGTGCACAGTGTAAAACCGTCTACTTTTTGTCTCCCTTTCTTGATTCGTCGCATGTGTCACTGTGTGCCTAGACTGTTTTTGTTGTTTTTTTAGTTCCACTGATCTGATTGGCCATGTAAGTGATTATGTGATGCGTGCAGCGTTTATGTGCCACATGTCATTTGTTTGCATAGGGGCGATGACACCATTATTTCATCTGACCTTTTGATGCTTCCATGAACAGGTATGGTCTCTTTTTAAGTTGAACAAGCCTGTGGATGATTTTGATCGTGGACACCTTTACATCACAGATTCTAAAGATTCGAAAGAAGCTGTAACACTCCAGGTGTTTGGCTCCCACAAATTGCATTTTCATTTTATAAACATGTGCATCATTCATCTCATCATGCAATTATTACTTGAAACAGGTGTATGCAACATTCTCAATTGTGTTTGTTTCATACATGATTGCTTGTGAATTATGGTTAGTGCAACATGTAGATGAAACATGAGTTCTCATACCTTGAAACATGTCAACATTGCTAGTGGACATGACAAGCTCAAACTTGCAACAAAGTCATGAAACATGTGAAACATGGTTTTGCAACAAATGAGTAATTTGATTGTTTTGTTTGTTTCAACTCATGTGGTACTTAGAAGTTGGTGTAACAAATGTGTAGAGTGGTTAATTATGGCCTAATACACCTTGACTACACTTAGGTTAATTAGTGGAGCACTGTTCATGTTGACCAAAATGACCAATTTGCCCTCTAGGTGGAGTTTGACCATGTGATGACCTATAGAGTGTCTTTGTTTGACGTTTTAAAAAGTCCATCCTAGAGATCTTGCATGCATGTGCACCCTTTAACAAAGTTGTAGCACATTTATTAGGAAACAAAAGTTGTTTTAGGGTCATCTCATGAAAATGGCTAAAACATGCTCTAACAGGGCCCACAAGACAGTTAGAGGGCTGCCCAACACTTAGAATTTTTCTAAGTCTAAAATTAACATTTGCAGATGCAAAGTGACCCCCTTTGGAGCATTGTAACTCTCAAACCGTGCCGAACCAGCTCGAGCTCCTATTGACAAACTTGTAGATCCCATGTCCCTCTACAATTTTGCTAACTACGGCTCACACCAAATCGACCTATATTTGGAGATATGAGGCGTTGAAATTGCTCTATCAGTCGGTCACCAGAGCTTCGATTCAGTCGGGTTTTGAATGTTTAGTCGAACGTCGTGGCCGACCGGCTCAGGGCTGAGCCACCACATGGCGTCCATGCCTAGCCAGCTCCTCCTTATCGCGCACGCATGCTCACAGATGAAGGTCGTGCCGGCACCTCACTCCCTCCATCTCTCTCGCCATTTCATTTCCTCCCTGTCCTCTCCACTGAGCGAGCGGCAACCAGAGGAAAGCAGCGACCGCCACCATGAAACCCACCAAATCCAAGCACCATTGTCCAATTCCTCTGAGCCATAGCATTGCCTTGAGCCCCTCCACGTCCTCGACCTCACCGAGCAACTGTTTTTGCCCCATGTAGAGCTCACCGAGATGGCGGCTCCACCGTATCGCCATTTTCACCGCCAAGCAGAGCTCGCACGTGGACGTGCCACACGGGCCCCTTACTGTCTCCTCTCTCCGTTGTTCTGTGTCCGTCATGGGTTGCTGATGCTCGCGGGGTAGGCCACTAGGGCCGAGCCGCCGTTGGCTCGCCAGAGCCGGCCAGCCTGCGGCCATGGGCCACCATTGCCGACGCCGCCCTCACTAGCCACCGCGATAGTCCCAATTAGTTGCACCCCTAGGTGCGCACAGCCGTGGTGAACACGCTGGCACCCTCGGCCTCGCCGAAGTCACCAACGGCGGCGAGCTATCACCGTCTCCCTTCTCCCCCACCATCCCTCTCTCTGACGCGTGGGACCGCGCGGTCAGCACGCGCGCGTGGGCGGGAGACCGACCACGGGCCAAGCAGGCCGAGCAGGTCGCGCGAGTCGACTAGGCCGCGCTGGTCTAGCGGACCGCACGTGTTACCGGGCCGCACCAGGTTAGCAGGCCGGCCCAGTATCCGGGTAGAATTGGATTAGGGTTTCAAATTGTTTTGTTTTATTCTTTTTCACAGATTTGATGCTAGGTTCAAAATTTTATATCCCCCAAATGGTAGGTCCAAATGATATGGTTCTAATTTTGTGGTGTTTCTAATAAAGTCTAGTTTTTATTAAAAATATAAAATAGGCTATGTTCTGTTATGGAAGTAGAAGCTCTAAATTATCTCTTTTATTCCTAAGAAAATAGGAGGAAATTGTATCTACTATTGTATAGCTTCGAATGGTTTAAAAATTTTATGTGGTACTGTTTATGCCTTGAATAGCTTGTATTTTAAATTTCATCAATTTTGGATACTGTATGGTGGATTTATATAATTATCTTGTTTGCTTGGGTGGATCTTGTGGGAATTTTCATGAATTATCTGTAGATCCAGTAAAGGTTAAATTTGGGGAGTGTTATTCTTATGTTAGGAAGAACCCAAGAAAAATATGAAATCTGTTGTTTGATACTTTTCAATAGGGTTTCTTAATTATGCCAAAATCAGTCTTTCTGTCTGTTATTTTTGGTATAGGAAAATATACTTACTCAAATTCTCTGAAAATTTTATGGTAGCCTCCTAGATGTATATGGTAGACACTGTAATTTTTATAGAATTAATTGTATAGTTTTAATATGGGTTCCTTTATTCTCCTAATTATCTAAATAAATTAATAAATGGCATTAAAGAAATGATTTAGATGTTGGCACCACACTTTCTGACATTATTTTGATATGAGAAATAAGTTGGTAAACTTGGTCTAGCTCAAATGTGCTTTTGTTACGTCACTAAACATTTAATTTAGCGAATCTGTCATTTCCGGATAGATTTAGAGGTATTGCTAATTACTCTATGAAAATGATGTTTTCATGTCTTGGGGTCTATATCAAAGTTGTTGTGAATTTCATGATCTAGTTGCTTTTAAATTTTAGTGGAATTTGGTCATATGTTTTAGTAGTTATAGCTGTTTAAAGTTGGCTCTCAGCTTTAATTGCTCTCTGTTTGCACAGAATAGATTCTGTGTTTGCTTAATTTCGACTTAGTAAACTTTGGAATCATGCTTTGATGTTTATAAATGTTTTCTAGATAATTTCATAAGCTTTTCATAATGTCCTCTTGCAAGTCAATTGGATTTGTAGAACTCCTATTATGATTGATTTAATGAACTACTCTTTTGCATATGAAACCTTAACTTTCTGATTTAAGTATGTCTTTACTATTTCTAAGCCTGTTGGTAATGTTCTTAGGTGTTAGGCCTTTAACTGAAGATGAACATCTTTATCTTAGGTTATGAAAGTTAGGTAAGTTGATCTTGTTCTTTCGAGTTAAGTTAGATACATGCTTTTAAAGTGATTTGAATAGAGCTATTCTTATTCGGTAAACGAGTGTCCAGTGATGTTTTGGTTAAGTACGTACTTACTGTTATCCATTCATCATGAGCATTATGTCATTCCTTAAGCATCCATGATATTTATCTTATGCATATGCATGCAATAGGTGTTTCGGAGGGAGTCACTCTTCTGGAATTCGAGAAGAACCCGGAGGAGCAACCATCGGAGCAGGAGGTGCAGGCCCCCGAAGAAGCAGCAGAAGGAGACGTGGTAGATTGTCCGGACCACACGCCTTGTAACTTCGTGAAAAGGCATGCCCCGGAGCATTATAAGCCTCCTAATTTCTAAATTACAATTAAGTATTATGTTATATTTATTGTTGCATTAAGTGGTAGGTGTTGGATGAAAACCCTTGTTGCATTGATATCCAATCCTTGTCCAGATACTACTACATGAATCCTAAGTAGCTCAGGATCGAGTAGAATGCTTAGCCCGGCTTTAAGCGGTAGAAGTCGGGTGATTTCCTGTCACCTGCGAGCTATAGGGATATACATGTGGGCACGGTTGGCTATATTTGCTATCATGGAAAGGAACCTGATTTAATTTGAATAAAGACCGGATGGAGGCTCGCCGGTTTGCAGTGACTTTGTCTGTGTCGATTAAGGACCGATTCTTGGAGCCTTTCTTGGTCATGTTGAATGCATGCCTAACACTTAGTTAGCCGGTCTGGTGATCGACCACGAAGCCGAGTAGCTCAACTCAGGCCGGGAGTCGATAAGTATAAAGTCCGCCTCGGAAGTGAGCCGTAGGCGTGAGTCCAAGGGCATGTGATTTAAAAGTCCTAAACATCCTGGCAGAAGGGTAATCCCTAAGAGTGCTGGCGCTGATCCAACCCGCGAAGTTGGTTCTTGAGTTGTACCAAAGGTGATCGACGGCTGCCTTTAGCGGGGTTTGCCGGGTGAGTGTTAGGAATACCCCCTCAGCTGAGTTGTAATTAGATTCGAGTCGCCGTCTCTCACCGGTTAGCGAGAACTTGACGGGAGTATCTCCAAAGTAGATACACTAAATAAGCTGATGGTTCAAGAATGATGATATGATAATGGCCTGATTATACCTGCTATGGTTATTATTGTTTGCTCCTAATAAGTGAGTGCTTTAGTACAGGTGCTAATATAGTTGACAGATAAATGATGACGAACTTGATGCTAAGTTTAAATTGGTCACTTATGCTCATAATCTCTTTTATGCAAATGTGTCAAGTTAGCCCACCTTATAAAGTCTGGCATGATCCTTGGTGTCCTTATTTCTGATTCTTGATGGGTAAGTCTAGCTGAGTACCTGCTCGTACTCAGGGTTTATTTCCCACCTGTTGCAGATGACCTGTTATACTCTGGTTGCTGCAAGTACTGCCTCCTCCTTGCTGGAGACGAGGACTAGATCGTTGGGCGCGATCTCTGCTAGTTATCTTACATGAGATGCTTTTGATTGGACATGACTATTACCTGGCAATGTATTTGAAACTATGAAGTTATGTACTAAACTATGTTGCTTCCGCGAAACAAACCTGGTTTTGTAATATTTTGTTTGAACTCTGATGAATGTAATCTGCATGTCACTTGTGAAATGTTGTAACGAATGATGTGTTGTGTTGAATTACTACGATCTTGGTTTGTATGTCAAAAGTTGTTTGAAATTCTTCGGGATTTCCGGACTACCGGGATTATGGGAGGTTAAGTATAGGAATTTGATCACTTCGGTGATTGTTTTTGTACTTACGTCCTTATAATTTGGTCGAATCTGTTACAGAAGCCCTACATTGTATAAAAGTAGCTTTGTTATGCCTTGAGAATGAGCACTCCTTAGAAGGGTTGATAGTTTTTCTGCCTATGGGGGCTGGAGCTAGGGGGCTGGAAGGGGCCATGCCCCCCCCTCCACCCTCCACCCCCACCCCCTAAGAACACAACATATTTTTACTCAATATTTATGTTAAAGTAAATAATAAAACTTTTAATATATATTTATTGGCTATGTGATATTTTAAATAACTAGTTAATGATATTACTTGTACTTCGATTTCTTGTCCTCTTCCATATTAATCTCTTATAGCATTTTATATAGTTAAATAATAGTCTTTCTATTATTTTTCTCCATCTCATTTGCTCCCACAAATAACCCTTTAATCAGATAGTTAAATATAAATATAATTAGTGCTTTCTTGTTTACTTCCTTTTAAATTGATCTCCATTAACACCTATATCATTGGGAATTAGTCTTCCTGTTATTACTGTGATTTTTTTCTTTCCCAAGAAATAGATTGATCATCATATGAGAGACCTTGGGCTAATTAATTTTGTTTCTTTTTTTTCTAAAATATTTTGCGTTCTTTTTCTAGTTTTAAGTTTTGCTTTGTATCATAACACAAAATATTTATTTGGTTGTCATATATACACTTTGACTGTACATGTATTTTGTCATGATTGTTATTGAATCGAACGGCCCCCTATGAACAGACACGAGTGGAGTTTCGTGGCTGCTCAAATTTCGTGGCTGTCAATCACCGAGCAAATAGCTAGCGAGAGGTCGTAGTGCTACATGAACATGAATTCTGGACGAGGACGACTGGGCTACCGGTCTACGGATTCGATGGCGCCAAAAAGATACCGGGAAGTGGGAGGAAGGAGACAAGGTCGAGAGCAGCAACACGGTGCGCGCGGTTCGTTCGGGCGCGAGGGACGGGGAGGTGTCAACCTCAACCAGTAGTACCACGACCGCGTCGAGTCCGCATGGGGGCGTGCCACACCAGACACCAGTGCGCGGTGGCTGCCTGCACGCACACACACCGGGTGGCGTGCTGTGCTTGTGCGCCGGGGCGGGTGCGGGCGCGAACGCGAACGCGAGGGAGGAGGCGGCCAGAAAGTAACGCGCGCGAACGCCGCACGGCGCACCCACATGTGGCGAGTCCAAACGAAGTGACGGGCCAGCGTGTCAGCGACGTAATAGTCCAATCAACAAAGTATATCAGACTATCGGTATCAGGGGGTGACAGCAACAAGAACTTCCCCCCACGGCGTCCGTAAACAACCAGGAAATTCACTCGTCGGGCTCGGCCGCCGTCCCGGCCGTGTGCTGCGATTGCAGTGGGACGGATCGGGCTCATCGCGACCCGACCGGGGTGGGCCCATCCATCACCATCACGGCAAGGCGCTCTCTCCGCCGCGCCTCGCGCGCGTCTAGAAGATCCAATCCGGGTCGGGCCGTCGGGTCGATCACCGTCCCATTGCACTGGCTTTTGCTATAAGTAGCGCGCCATGCGGAGCCGGCGGAGGCCAAGCAATCCATCCTCCACTCAACAACCACTCCAAGCAACCAAGCCGGTCGGAAGCCAACCACTAGCTCGGTGCCTCGGGCTTCGCGCATTGCCGGAGCCAGAGCCGGGGGAACATGGACCACGGAGGCGAGGCGGCGAGGCCGACGACGGTGGTGGAGTCCACCGAGCTCGTCATGGCTGGCGCGGTCCATGGAGGCGAGGCCCACATCCGCACCGGTACGTACACCAGTCAACTCTTGCACCGCGACATCTTCAACGGCCAGTTCGGCGCAGCCGCCGCGCGCCGTGGCAGCTTCGACAACAGCGCGGTGTACCACAACTCCGCCGAGTTCGCGCGCCATGTCCGCACCGCCGCAGGACGTGGCGAGCTGTTTGTCGCCGAGTTCTACGGTGAACCCGGCCCCGGCGTGGTGCACGCCAACGTTGGCGACTTCTGGCGACAGCCCGGCCCAGGCGACGAGGTGCTTGTCGCCGGCCTGCAGCTCCCTGACCCCGAGGGAGTCGTCCCTGTCCCGGTGCACGACAACTACGGCTACTACCAGCTGCAGCCTCGCCCGGGCGCCGGAAGCGGCGAGGTCCATGTCCATCTGCTCCCCGACGGCGTCAGCGAGGTATACGACCACTACGCCTACCCAGGTGTGGGACGCTGCGAGGTGCTCGTGAACCTGCTCCACCACGGCGTCGGCGTGGTGTAGGCCTGCTAATGGGTCGGGTAATAATTGGGGTTTTTGGGTTGGGTTATGCTTTGAAGTTGTTTGGATGGGTGGTAATGGGTTTAGAGGTCAAACGGGTTGGGATGGGCTGGGTTTGCTAGCAAATCGGGCTGGGATGGGTTGGAATGGGTTAGGTTCGTGTGTTCCGTCAGTCGCCTCCCTTTCCCAATCCTCCACGAGACCACGACGGCCGCCGATCCTCCGCGCCGGCGTCGGTGCCGGCTGCCGCACCCACCGCGACACCCAACCCACGGCGAGTAGTTGCAGAGGTGCCAGTGGCTGTCAGATGGGTCATCCAGACCTGCTGCTGCTCGTGACACCTTGATGTTGATGCCGGCGGCGGACTTGGAGCGGCGCGCTCGGTCTCGGTGCCGCAGGGCGAGGTCCTCGTTGAAGCTCTCCCACAGCTTGTCCATCCGCTCCGCATTGTCTAGCGCCACGACACACTGCTTGTCGTCCTCTGCATCGGCCGCGCGCAGCGCGCAGCTTCGGTGGCGGCCCCGCGAGGCCGGCGGCGCTCCTTGACTCTAGCGCTGGCGCTGTCGTGATGGGCCTGGTGGTTGTGGGTGTGTCAGCGGCCACACGATGGCCCTCCTCCTCGTCTTCCACGGCGCTGCAGTGGTGAAGCGAAGCAGCACCCATCACCATGGCATGCAGCACGACGTATCCATGGCAACCCACGGGAGCAGCACCCATGGTAACCCAAGACAGTGTGGGTTGGGCTGGGCTGGGGATAAGTCAATTTGGAATGGGGTGGGTTGGAGTTAGAAAATAATTAATTTGCTTTGGAACGGGGTGGGAATGGGAATGGGCTGGATTCTCACCCATTAGCAAGGCCGTGGTGTACGACAACCACGCCTGGCAGTTCCGCCCGGGCGCCGGACGTGGCGAGGTTATTGCCAACCTGGGCTGCCGGCGCGGTGTACGGCCCAGGGAACTTCGCGCAGGAGACTCTTCCCCTCGGTGCGCTCCGCGGCCCCAGCATCAGCGCGGGGTACGACGGCATGGTGGGCGAATACCTGCGCCGTGTGCTTGCGTTCGTTGGAATTGGCGCCTGCTCCGTGGCTGTCAACGGGCTCGCCGCCGGTCCGGGTTCGCCGGCTGTCGCCTTTCACCTCTTCGCTCTGCATTTGGGTGGCCTGTTTCTGGTTATCCTGCACGTGCTCCGTGTCTAGTCTTGTCCGATGCTGAGTGGACTGAAGCAGCCAAAGGGGATGTGATCTGATTACGAACTGAGCTTAGATTTGATGGGGAATAATCCGGCATGTGTGTGGTGTATGGGTTCTGGTCTTCTTGATCTACTAGAGTCGTTGGCTTCGTTTGTTTGGATTTGCCGGGCGTCAGGTTTGCTTGGATTTGTCGTGTCAATATCTACCAATCAGCAAAGAATATGGTCCTTGTCTTATCATCGTGTTAAACTTCCTGTCTGTTTATTGTGATAAAGCACGTATTAACTGGATTGGATAAATAAAAAGGGTCAATTCATATTTCTTAGCACTAATTGTTCCGTGAACGCATTTAATTAGCTGTTGGGACCTGCACTTGTATTTAAAGAGATTTGGAAAAGTAATCAGAGACGGGTAAAAAGGATTTAGAATCTTCATCGTGCGTATACCGCGGATTGCTATTTTCTTGGCTCTTTCACTGTTATTATTCTCTAGCTTGAAAGTAGCTACATGCTCAAGCATGTATTATATATACACCACCAATCCACAGGGTTCTGGTGTATGGAGCGTGTCATTTTTGCTTTAAGATCTTCTCCCTATGTGGAGTGTTTCATACTTGAGCCTATTATCTGAAACGAAGGTTTAGTTCGTCAGAGCGCTCTGTGGGTTGGGTTTGAGCTGCACGCTAGTGATTGGCAAACACAACTGCATTTACCCTAACCTATATGCGATTAGGAAACATGAAACTGCTATGGGGGGATTTGTGGTTGCCAGTAGCACAATATGCAGTGGCCCTGAATAGGATTTGAACTTCACAACTACTCTCTCCAGCTAGCAACCCATGGCCAAAATATACTGAGCAACACAAAGTGCCCTGCTGATAGTGTCTCGTACTGGATGCTTAGTTGAGTACCATTTTTTTCTGAAGGGAAAAGGGGAATTGTGTTAAAACTTGGCATAGTACATACCAAGTTTCAGACCTAAGGCATTTGTAAACAGATACTCACAATATGATGTTCAAATTACACACATTGCATTTGACCAAATGCATAGACAGTAGTACAATACTACCGACTTAGAGAGTGTTTAGTTGAGAAAATTTGGGTGAAAAGTTACTGTAGCACTTTTCGTTGTTATTTGGTAAAATTTGTCTAACCATGGATTAATTAGACTCAAAAGATTTGTTTCGAACTTTACAGACAAACTATGTAATTAGTTATTTTTTTTACCTACATTTAATGTTTCATACATGCGTCTAAAGATTCGATTTGACGGGTGGAAGAAGAAATGTTTTGGGTATGCATGACAAGTGAACGCGGCCTTACATCATCGTTCAAAAGAAAAAGTATTGCAATATCCATGGCAAGTACTCCCTCTCTCCCAGAAATAGGGTCGCTCTGAGATTCAAAATTTGTCCTAGAAATTGCGTCGTTTTAGATCGTGGGTCCCGTTCAAAGGAGGCTGCAGGCCTACGGTGCCTGCGGCGCTGCTCTCGTGCCTTAGAGCAACCGTAATGTTTGCCGTAAGGCAGTCCATAGGATTAAAATATTTGCTATCAGGTAGGTGGAACATTATGAGACCAGTCTATAGGGTAGTCCATAGCAAAATGTACCTATAAGCTTATGGACTACCCATAAGGAATAAAAAAATATTACTTTTTCTCACTCCTCTCTCTCTTGGTTTTGCACAGGATTGTAAAGAGAAATAATTTTTTATCTCATATAGGACCCACCTTATGGACTACTTGTTGGCTAAAACATTGTAAAGACAACAATAGCTATAGTCCACTGACATAAAAGATGTTCATATGGACTATTTACCTCATATACATTGTGTTGCTCTATCTCTCTGTCCACCGAGGTCCGCGTCTCCCCCGTCCACCGCGCCTCACCAAGGTCCGCGTCTAGCCGTCGCACGGGCGACCTCTGTTTTCGCTGTCCGGATCCGCCGTCGTCTGGTGGTGGCATCATCGGCCCGCCTCCTCCACTGGCGCACGGGCAGCGCGGAGGCGCCGAGGCGGAGGTCAGCAAGGGCCCGCGCGCCGACTTGGAGGAGGCACGCCCGCCGGTCGTCTGGTCGCGGCCGAGTCACCGAGTTCTGCCATCACTGGCGCTGGGAGACGTCTCCGACGAGGGCAGGCAAGGTAGCCAGCGCTGGGAGAGGCTGCCACGCCAAGTGAGACCGCCGGTGAGAGAGAGGAGAGAGAACGGGAGTAGGAGAGGGATGCCTGCGCAGAGAGGGACGCCTGCGCCGGATCTAGATGTGATGGAAAAAGAGGGCTTGCTTAGATCCTAAATTCTCCTCCCAAATTCTACTATGTAAAAAGGAGATTACCTGTCACATCAAAATGCCGGTAAATACATAGAGTACTAAATGTAGATGAAATCAAAAACTAATTGCACAGTTTTGTTATACTTTGCGAGACGAATATTTTGAGTCTAATTAATCAATTTTTAGACAATTTTTTACACTAAAAAACAAAAGCTACTACTGTAACAGCTTTTCCCGGCGCCTCCCTTTCGGGATCTAAACACGGCCTAGAGAGGAGAGACAACGTACAGGGGTATACAGGTCTTTCTTCCTCCTCCTTAGTCAGCGTGTCAGACTCTATTATACAAAAAGAAGATTCCTATCACATCAAAATGCTGACACATGTATAAAGTATTAAATATAGATGAAATTAAAAACTAATTGCACAGTTTTGTTGTACTTTGCGAGACGAACGTTTTGAGCTTAATTAGTCAATGTTTGGTCAATTTTTACCAAATACAAACGAAATACTACAATAATACTACCGTGCATTTTGCCAACTTTGCACATCCAAAGTTGGAAACTAAAGACCTGGGACGGTAGCACAACTTTATTACTCCAACAAATGCACACGGCAGGATATGACAGAGATTCTCCAGCAAGCACACAGTAGAGAGACACAACGAGTGTTTAGTTCCCAAATTCTATCTCCAAATTTCACTATATAAAAAGAAGATTCTCGTCACATTAAAATACAGGCACATGCATAAAGTACTAAATGTAGATGAAATTAAAAACTAATTACACAGTTTTATTGTACTTTGTGAGACGAACATTTTGAGCCTAATTAGTCAAAATTTAGACAATTTTTACCAAATACAAACGAAATGCTACCATGCGCATTTAATGGTCACTGTTCCAAATCGGGACGCTGAATCGAGAACTAAACACGAGCTAAGTTTTTGACAGACGTAGTCAAAAAAAAAGTTTTTGACAGACGCGGCGTGGTGGTGGCTCTTTTAAATCGGTGATTTTTTTTCCTGCAATACCCCAACCCAATTCAGGTACTAGCGCATTGTTTAGATCCCCAATTTGGAGAGTGCCAAATTACTGTTTGGTACTGTAGCTATTTTGTTTTTATTTGGTAATAATTATCCAAACATTGATTAATTAGGCTTAAAATGTTCGTCTCGCAAAGTACAACAAAACTGTATAATTAGTTTTTTATTTTATCTATATTTAGTACTCCATACATATGTCGGCATTTTGATGTGACGGGGAATCTTCTTTTTGCATAGTGAATTTTGGACCCCAATTTGGGAAACTAAACATGGCCTAGACTGGACTGACAGGGGCCGGGGCAGAGGCGGCGGCGGCATTGACTGATTGCCAGTCAGAAGTGGCAATTCAGGGGCTTCAGGGTAACACTGTCGAGTCAGGATAAGAAATCAATGGAGAATTAATTAACCTGAGCTATTCAACAGTATTTTTCTCTTACAACGAACCAGCGAACAGTACTTTCAGCCACAATAAACTAGCAAAACGAACAGGATAAATGCACTCAAGAACAGAAAAGCGATCATTCACCGCGAGCTCCGATGTTGACGAGGGTGAGCCCGAGCAGAAGCAGAGCGAACATGCCACGGGAGAGCACCGGGTCTTCCTTGCCGGAGACCGCCGTGAAGGCACAGGAAGCCATGACGAGCCCCACGGCGGCGGTGTTGCGGCGCACGAACGCCGCGAGAGCTCGTGCGCCGCCGAAGACCACGGGAACGATGGGTGCTGGGCCGTCGGCCTTGCGGACGCCGACGACGATGAGGCTGGCGCCGATGAGGAACCCCATGAAGCAGAGGAGTAAGCCCAAGCCGCCAGGGCCGAGCTGCATTGCAGCGCTGACGGAAACCAGCATGACGATGAGGCCGATGGTCATCGCCCTGCTTCCCGAAGTGGTCATCGTCGCCGGCGTGGCACCGTAGTTCTCTGTAAACCGGAACATCAAGAAGGCAAACGAAATTCTTTTTCAAAGTCCGTAAGAATCACCGAACAAGAATGCCATGCGCGCCTTGTGCAACGGAAAGGGAAGTACAGAAACGGTTAAGGCCTTGTTCGGTTATCACGGAATGAACTCTCTGGAAAGATTCCAGCTAGACTAGCACGGTTTGTATAAGCAGGTAAACAAGGAATAGTTCCGGTCGTTCCTGATTAACCGAACGTGGCCTAAAGAAGTTATTATTCCGGCGGCATCCGGCACGGGCGCACCACGCGTGCGTGGCTACATGGCGTGTTCACACGGTAGAAGGTCAGTTTTTCACGGAAATCGTCCGTTCTTTTCCGTCCAAACTTGGAGTCGAACAAAAATCGACAAGGCGGAGAGGAGAAAGCAGCGTTACCGTTCTCGGAGGCGAGCGAAGCGAGCACGATGCTGGTTGCTGATGATTCGGAGCGCTGAGGAGCTTCGCAGCTCGCCGTATCGTGTGGCTGCTCTGCTCACAGGGCCTCCGGTCACTAGCAGGAACCTGACGTCGGGCTGGGTGCGCCGGGTAAGAATGCGGCAGTACACGAGAGGGAAGGATTGCTGCGGGTGGTGCGAATGAGAGAGTGAGACGCTGGTTTTATAGTGGAAGAAAGGGGGAGCATGGGGGTATCGTCTGGTCACCATGTTGGCATTTGGCAACGGACCATGTGGGAAGGAACTGCCGGGTACGATTATTAACGGCGGGCTGGTTGAGGAGGGTGGGGTTGGCACGTGGCCCGTCGCCGCGTTGACTTCTCTGCGAGTGGCGACGAGGGGCTGAGCAAACATACGTATTGACTTTCCAGGTTTTCCTGTAGTGGCTGTGGTGATTATTTGGTGAATAGTTCAGGCACACTTTGCTTTCTTTTTTTCTCTGATTGTCAGTGGTTACCAAGATCAAAGGAAGAAGCTTAATTTGTTGGTTAATATTATCGGGTACCTAAAACTAGGGGTACCCACAATCAATGATTAAGAAAAATAAAACGCTACCCGCAAACGAGACGAGCCAAAATAGCGGACGAGACACCTCGACTGCGTTCTGACTCGTACGAGGCTCGCTCGACGGAATGCCTCGACTACGTTCCGACTCGTACGAGGCACCCTCGACGGGACGCCTCGACCGCGTTCCGACTCGCACGAGGCTCGCTCGACAAGGCATCTCGACTATCGGGAAATCTCCGACTCGCACGACCCCGGGTCGGACCGCTCGACCCACCTTGTTCACCAACTCTGAGACAAAAGTCAGAGCATTTAATACAACCACCTACTACTTCCTACCATCATGGCTACAACAGTTACCGACGTGAAAGCAGTACCGGTGTCAAATCTTACTTTTTACTGCCCATCCCGAGATGGGAGGTGAAAACCTGTCACGGTACGCACCATACCGTACACTATTTTGCCACCGATCACCCTCGAGGGAGGATACGACAAGGACCGTACCCCACGATCTCGGGGATTCGGCTTTATCCACCCGTCCTCGACCTGGCCTCGACCCAGCCTCGACTTACCATCGGTCAGCAGGGAGAAAAGGCCGACGTGGCACAGGACTCGGGGTCTTTTCACCGTCTCGTCCTCTACGTCACCATGGTGTCCAGGGATGGTCGGCCATTCCCGGAGCACGTTGCTACAGCCACCTCCACAGGGATCGACAAAACTTCACTTCAAAGACACCCCGGCGTCCATGCCTCCTCTTACCCTATAAAAGGGCAGGCCAGGGCTCTAAAAAGGGCAAGCAAGTAAAGACAGAAGAACAACGAACCACAGACAAAGAAAAACCAATCTCCTTTTGTACTCTCATTTTTCCTTTGAGACTTGGGCTCGGTTCCCTTTCTTACAGCTTGTAACCCCTACGCAAGCACTTAGGTGCAAGGAAATACAATACTCCCCCTCCCCGCTGGACGTAGGGCCTTTCTTTGCCCGAACCAGGATAAACCTCCGTGTATCCTTCTTGTATCACCATCCAGATTAGGGACACGCGACATTTGATTCACTCGTTGGCTTAGGACCCCCGCGGGACCGAACGCCGACAGTTGGCGCGCCAGGTAGGGGACGCTGCGTGCCAACATCGTTTTCCCGCCATTTTTCTAGATGGCTGACCCCGAACGTCCGCTCCCGTTGGCCACAGTGATCTGGTTTGGGAGTTTGGAGTTCATGTCGCTTGGCCACAGCTACGACATGGTCCTCCTCTCACCTAGGCACCCGACCGACGTGGACCACAAACTCTCCCAACCCTGCGCCGGTATCGTCGCTCTCGTCAGGCACGCGCCGCCAGGCGACGACGAGCCTAGCGCAACCACCGTCATCGCCTTGAGGAGGGTGATGGTATTCTCCGATCCGGCACCTCTCAGCCAGATGTCGACACGGATTTCCTCGCTGAGGATCTGTGTAGGATGAGCTTGGCTGAGGGTAAGATGCCGATAGGGACTCCCATCGCTCTATCGCCCGGTGCGGTGCCACCACCAGCCAGTTCGACTACACTAGCATGAGGAACGACGCCTTCGTCAGCATTTTCGTTTGGACTAGACTCGGTTGCCCGGGCATATGTTTCTTCTGTAAGCACCAGCATGAGTGCTTACGAGGAACTCCCCGGACACCATCTACGTTCCACCCTCGACCTTGTCGCATCCACACCAGCTTCCGAGTACCTGGACTCCACGGAGACCCCAGATACGGAGCCTCGTATGACTGCTTCTCGACATTACGACCCTAGAGATAGACGATCTTATATGCACCCATCGTACTACTATTTCGGTGCTCCAGACTCTGACTCTGCCGATGACACCTACGACTCGACCCACGAGTGATTCAACATCGATGGAGCTAGCGCGTCGGATTCGGAGGATGAGGCAGCCGTTGAAAGAAGGAACGTGCCACCCCAGGTCGAGCTCCCTACCGAGCGAGATGAGGCTCAATTCCTTGCGGATCAAGGAATGCAGCTCGAGCAAATCCGCGAGTTGCAGGATAGGCTCGACAAGGAACGGGAAAACCTACGTCTACTTCAGCAAACCCTCGAGCAAGAGCGCCCCCCCAATTACACCTACCTCAAGCTCAAAATGCCAGGCCCCAATGGTGTCATAACTGTCGGGCCCTCAAACGAGCACGCCTACGAGTGCGATGTAGAGTGCGTCGAGCATGGAGAGGCCGTCTTGGAGTCGGTGACCTTGGCAGCGGACCTCGACGGTTTGGCCAACGAGATCCCTGACCCCAAGCGCCACGCCGGTAGCTTCGAGCCCGTGAAAGACGTCAAGCTCGTGTCCCTCGACCCCACCGACCCAAAGGGAAAGGCATTGAGCATCAGCGCCACCCTCGATCCCAAATAGGAAACAGTGCTCGTCGACTTTCTCTGTGCAAACATCGACATCTTTGCGTGGAGTCCCTCGGATATGCCAAGCATACCTAGGGAAGTCGCCGAGCACACCTTGGAGATCTGAGCCGGCTCCAAACCGGTGAAGCAACGCTTGCGCCGCTTCGACGAGGAAAAGCGCAAGGTCATCGGCGAGGAGATCCACAGGCTGTTGGAGGCCGGATTCATCAAGGAGGTTCATCATCCCGAGTGGCTAGCTAATCCTGTATTAGTTAAGAAAAAGAATAGGAAGTCGAGGATATGTGTAGACTATACTAGTTTAAATAAAGCATGTCCAAAAGTTTCTTTTCCTTTGCCACGCATTGATCAAATCGTTGATTCTACTGCGGGATGCGAAACTCTGTCGTTATTAGATGCATATTCCGGTTACCACCAAATCAAAATGAAGGAGTCCGACCAGCTCACGACTTCGTTCATCACCCTATTCGGCATGTATTGCTATGTTACTATGCCCTTCGGTCTCCGGAACATAGGGGCTACGTACCAGCGGTGCATGCAACACGTTTTTGGGGAACACATTGGACCAACCATCGAGGCTTATGTCGATGATATCGTTGTCAAAACCAAAAAGGCTAGTGATCTGATAAACGACCTCGACGTTGTGTTCAAGTGCCTCCGGGCAAAGAACATTAAGCTCAACCCCGAGAAATACGTTTTTGGCGTTCCTCGAGGCATGCTCCTAGGGTTCATCATTTCCGAACGTGGCATCGAGGCCAACCCCGAAAAAATCACCGCAATAACCAAAATGGGCCCCATCCGAGATCTAAAGGGCGTGCAAAGGGTCACGGGCTGCCTTGCGGCCCTTAGTCGCTTCATTTCGCGTCTCAGTGAAAAAGCGCTCCCACCGTATCGTCTCCTAAAGAAATCAGAACACTTCTCGTGGACCCTTGAGGCTGAGGAAGCCCTTGCAAGGCTCAAAGCTATGCTCTCCAACTCGCCGATCCTTGTCCCTCTGACCCTAGGGGAACCCCTCCTACTTTATGTCGCCACAACGACACAAGTAGTCAGTGCGGTCTTGGTTGTCGAGAGGGCAGAGGAAGGACATACCTTGCTCGTCTAGAGACCGGTCTACTTCATCAGCGAGGTGCTCTCGAAAACCAAGGTTCGCTACCCACAGATCCAGAAGCTGTTGTACGCCATCGTCTTAACGCGGCGCAAACTCCGTCACTATTTCGAGGGCCACCCGGTGACTGTGGTCTCTTCTTTCCCTCTGGGAGAGATAGCCTAGAACCGGGAAGCCTCGGGTAGGATAGCCAAGTGGGCGGTCGAGCTCATGAGTGAGACTCTCTCTTATACGCCGCGCAAAGCCATCAAATCCCAGGTACTAGCAGATTTCCTTGCGGAGTGGACCAACACTCAACTTCCTCTGGTTCAGCTCTAGGCCGAGCTTTGGACCATGTATTTCGATGGGTCGCTGATGAAAACGGGAGCAGGCACGGGTTTGCTCTTCATCTCACCCCTCAAAGTCCACATGCGCTATATCATCCGGCTTTATTTTCCTGCTTCCAACAACATCGCCGAATACGAGGCGCTCATCATGGGCTTGCGAATCGCCGTCGAACTAGGGGTCCAACACCTCGATGTTCGAGGTGACTCTCAACTCGTAATCGACCAGGTCATGAAGAGCTCGAGCTACCATGATCCCAAGATGGAGGCCTGTTGTGAGGAGGTACGGTGCATTGAAGACAAGTTTCATGGCCTCGAGCTCAACCACATCGCACGCAGGTATAATGAGGCCACCGATGAACTCGCAAAAATCGCTTCCAGTCGAACTACAGTTCCACCGGATGTTTTTGCGAAAGATCTCCATCAACCGTCCATCAACATCAGGGCAGATGGAGGGGTCAACGGGCCATCACTCGACCCTCCACCTGAGGCAGAAGCCCCCTTGATCGAGGCTGAGGCCATGCAGGTGGAAGGCTCGACCCCACCAGCCAACCTCGAGCCTAACTGGCGTATTCCGTACCTCGACCATCTCACTCAAGGGGACCTCCCCTTAGATAAGATCGAGGCTCGACGGATCGCTCGCCGGACTAAATCCTTTATGATATTTGGCGACAGTAGGGAGCTGTATCGCCACAGCCCTACTGGCGTCCTCCAACGTTGTATCACAAATGAGGAAGGCAGAAATCTGCTCAATGATCTACACTCGGGGGCTTATGGTCATCACGCAGCGCCTTAAACCCTCGTTGGAAACGCTTTTCGACAAGGTTTCTATTGGCCGACCGCGGTCTCTGACGCTGTCAAGCTAGTACGCTCCTGCAAAGGCTGCCAGTACTATGCAAGACAAACCCATCTCCCAGCCCACGCCCTGCAAACTATTCCCATCACGTGGTCGTTCGCTGTTTGGGGGCTCGACTTGGTCGGACCCCTAAAAAGGACAACTGATGGCTTCACCCACTTGTTCGTCGCCATTGACAAATTTTCCAAGTGGATCGAGGCCCGTCCTATCACCAGCATCAAGTCTAAGCAAGCTGTGCTATTTTTTACCGACATCGTCTACCGCTTTGGGGTTCCTAACTGCATCATCACGGACAATGACACCCAATTCACTGGTAAAAAGTTTCTAGATTTCTGCGACAACCACCACATCCGTGTGCTCTGGTCGGTCATAGCTCATCCTAAAACAAATGGACAAGTAGAACGTGCCAACGGCATGGTCCTACAAGGCCTTAAACCAAGAATTTTTTATAAGCTAAACAAACATGGCAAAAAATGGGCCACCGATCTTCCCTCTGTCCTATGGAGCCTAAGAACAATGCCGAGTCGAGCCACGGGGTTCACTCCGTTCTTCTTAGTCTACGGGTCCGAGGCTATGCTCCCAACCGATGTAGAATATGGATCCCCGAGGCTGAAAGCCTACAACGAGACAAACAATGACGCCACCAGAGAGGACGCCCTCGACCAGCTCGAGGAAGCCCGCGATGTGGCTCTGTTACACTCTGCCAGATATCAGCAGAGTCTCCGACGCTACCACGACAGACACATCCACAGGCAGGACCTCAATGTTGGTGACCTGGTGCTACAGCAAAGCCAGAACGCAAAGGGACGACACAAGCTTACGCCACCGTGGGAAGGGCCATACATCATCGCGGAAGTATTAAAGCCCGGCACCTACAAACTATCGAACGAGAAAGGCGAAATCTTCACCAACGCTTGGAACATTGAACAGCTACGTCATTTTTTTCTTAAAGCCTCGAGGCTCTATAAATTGTTTCAATATCTCATAAATAAAGAATACAGAAGTGTTCAAAGCTTTGTTTTCATAACAACTAGGAAGGATCGACCCTGCTCCCTCAGAGTTGACCCTCCCTCGGGGGCTACAAGAGGGAACCCCTGCCCCCAAAAAACTCGCATTTTTTCAAAACACGAATTTTTTTGAGCTTCTTCAAAAAAGAGAACTGTCACATAGGTCGACAAGGCCGCAAGAGCACCCTAAGGCTCAAGGGTCGTCGAGCCATGAGATCACTTACGCCTCCAAGGCTACGGTATCTCTACTCACCCCTCACGCCAAGGGGCGCAACCGCGCGCTAAGTAGACCTAGTAACAGTTCACGACTTTGAAAAAGCTCACATCCCCGTTCGCTTCGAACCGAGTTCTTACACAATCTGTAAGGTCGCAAACGCACCCTAAAGCTCGAGGGCAGTCGAGCCGTGAGATCACTTACGCCTCTAAGGATACGGTACCTCCACTCGCTTTCTTACGCCGTGATGAAGCCCGCCTCGTATCCTCTCGCAGACGAGACGGCCCAGCGCCACCATCCGACAGACGAAGGAGTTCCCTGAGGCGTCCTTCTCGGTATCAGCATCGGGCTCGACCCCCAGGCCGTCACATACCGAGGTAATAGCACCCTGGAGCAACTGAGTCCGCCCAGCCTCGGCCTCGAAGAGGTTCTGGAACGAAGTGGCCGTCACCTGAGCCATTTGCTGCTGCTTCTCCAAATCTAAAACATAAGCATCGAGTTAGCAAAAGCCTGGGACCTCGATGCCAAGGCCAGAGAATAACAAGAAGTTTACCCTCAGAGTGGGTCTGCCAACCCACGACCTCGTCACATAGCTCCCCACATGTCTTCTCAGACGCTCGAAGAGCCTCGTCCCTGTCATGGACC
The DNA here is from genome assembly GCA_038087645.1 of Saccharum hybrid cultivar R570. Taxonomy (NCBI): domain Eukaryota; kingdom Viridiplantae; phylum Streptophyta; class Magnoliopsida; order Poales; family Poaceae; genus Saccharum; species Saccharum hybrid cultivar. Next base: position 1,684,549 of record JAQSUU010000579.1, on the reverse strand, counting down.
GTCACCCTCAGCACCTCAATTTCCCGGCTGGCACCCGAGAGAGCCTCGTCCCTCTCTCGGACCGTCCCCTTCAATGTCACAACCTCGTCTTCCAAGGTTCTGACGCGGGCGGATGCCATCCTGACCTAGATGTTGAGGGCATCGCACTGACCACCAACTAAGGTGATGTCCTCCTCGAGCTCCTTCACACGCGCCAGCAGCGGCGCGAGGTCCTCGCGGGCTTTGGCAGCCTCTTCCTGAGCCCTTGCCGCATCTTCACACGCCTTGGCCTCGGCCTCCTGGGCCTGCGCCGCCTCCTCCGTAACCGCCGCATGAGTGACGCGAAACTCGGTCGTCTCGGCGCTCTTCTAGGATAGCCGCTTGTTCGCTTCCTCGACCAGGGCCCGTTAATGGACAAGCGCCGCCCACATGCCACTCTCATGATGAATGAAGAGTGACTTGCGGCGGGAACGCTCCTTGAGCTCCTGACCACAGTTAAAACCTAACAATCAGAACCAAGGAAAAGGGAGGGACAAAGCACAAGAAAAGACTAACGAACCCGTCTTACCTCAAAGGCCTCAGACATACTCCACACTAGGGTGTCCGAGACCATGTGCAGGGACTACAATGAGTGCTTTTGGAGTCCCTTGAGGTACTCCCAGTGTTGCACCCCATCCTTGTCGTTGAGCGCAAAGAAGGGCTCAGCGCTAGGGTTGGACGCGTCCCTGAATTCAAGGGTCGATCGGCCCTAGCGCGGAAGCTCCTCCTCCGCCCGCACAAGCGCTAGCCCGGCAAAGTCAGGTCACCTGGCCGACGCCTCGGCCTGGTCACCCCCTAACACCGTAGAGGTACCAGCCCGATCTGAGGCCTCGGCCGCCTTGACGTCCGTCTCCTGCTTTCCTTTGTCAGCAGGGGAATCGTCGACGGTGAGGTCGATTAGGGCCGGGGTCGACCCATGCGGCAGGGCTGGCGCCTCGACTGCTGGCACCACTGCCTGAACGATAGGCGGTGGCACGACCGCCCCCTGTTCCACCTTGACCGCCGGCTCCGTCAGCCGGTCCTATCACGGTTGCGGCTCCTTCAGCTGCGCCGCCTCTTGCCCTGCCTCTGGCGGGGCCTCCACCACCTCCTTCAACTTTTCAGCATCCGCCCGCCTCGCGTCGCGGACGGATGTGTCAGCCTCAGTGGCCTCGACGGTCGCTTGGGTCATCGCGGTCGACCTAGGCTCTGACCCACCAGTGTCGGGCACCTCGAGCCCAGCATCGCTTGGGACCGCCTCGGCCGGCCCTGACCCCCGCGCAGCGGGATCAAAGCCGGTGACCTCCTGGGCGCTCGCCCCTATCTGGGCAGCCGCCTCCCTCAACTTGAGCCGCTCTATCATAGCCTGGCACTTCGCAACCCAGGCGACGTCATCAGCCGTCGTCCACATCATCAGGGCGGCGCCCGACCTGAGCGCCTTCACAGGAGTCAAACCCACGAGCTCCGCCTTACGCTTATGCCTGAGCAACAAACAAGCGCGTCAGAATAAAAAACGGGATCACTAATCACGAAAAACAGGGCGAAAAACTTACCCAGATAAGGAAACCAGGGGCCTAGACCTCGGCAGGCCAGAGCCACCCGGCGGCGCCTGTGACGGTCCTACCGTCGAGCCTCCTGCTGGCCGGGTGCTCCTTAGAGCCCTGGCTAACGGGGCGTCCAAGGTCCTTTGGGCTGCCGAGGCTAGCTGGCCTCGGGTCCTCACGCCCGTCGACGGTGCCCCAGCTTCTGATGCCGACGCCGCTGCTCCGACCGCCGACTGAGCCCGAGGCGCTTGGGCTCACGGGAGCGGTGCCATCGACCCCTCCTGTGGGGCCCCAGACGAGGTGGGTCCTCTCGCTAAAGGCCCCGCTCTAACCTCTCTCTCTCCTGGCTCTCCCTCCCCCTCAATGGGCACCGAGGCTCCCCTCGACTCCTAGGAGGTCGACCCCCCGATGGGCTCCAGAAAGGGCCGCACATTGGGGAGGTGCGCCAGGGAAGTCGCGGTGTCATACCGCGACCCGGCGTCGTTGTCATCGCTGTCATCATCCTCCCCCAAGACCGTCTCAGAGGGAGACTCCTTGAGTGGGAGCCCGTCGAGGCTCTGTTGGCGGCGGCGCTTCTTCAACACCTCCTGCTCGAGGGCCTTGCGGACTTGACGCTTCTTGGCAGTGTCTTTCTCCTCCTTCTTCTGGGACGCCAAGAGGCGTTGAGCCTCCCGAGCAACCCGATCTTCCGGAACCGGCGGCCGCATTTCCTTGACCGCCGACAGATCCTGTACACGAACCTCAACCGAGTTAGTGGAAGGAATCTGGAAGCAAAAAGAACTTAAGATCATCAAAAACAATACTTACCAGGGGCTCGAATCCCTGGGTGGGGCGCATCGGGACCCTGTCGATGTCCTCCTGCTGGAAGCTCCCCACCATCCATCGTGCACGTCGGGCGACCTCGTCGAGGGAGAGGGACTCGTGCAACATCATGCTCCCCTCCAATGACGCCTCCGGCGTCATCTTGTCGAGCCAGAGCCGGCGCTGCGTCAGCGGCAGCACCCTCCGGCGGTGGAACGCTGCGGCCACCATCCCCACCGTTAGCCCGCGCTAACGAAGCCTCCTCAGAGCATCGAGGAGCGGATCTTGCTTCGGCTTGTCGTCTTCAACAACGTCGTACGTGCAGTTCTCCTCTCGCGCCATCAGCACCTGGCCGAAGTACTTCGGTAGCTGGTCGTCGTCATTGCGGAGGTAAAACCAGCCATCGTGCCAGCCGTTGTTCGAAGAGATCAACTGCGCTGGGATGTATTGGTCGCCTCGACCAGACCAGACTTGGAGGGTGCAGCTCCCCGCGTGCACTGCGCGCCGCACCCCTCGCTCGCCCGCCTTCTTAGCGAAGTGCTCCGCCCTAAAGAGGTGGAGCCACAGATTCCACTATGGCTCCATCCCCAGGTATCCCTCGTAGATCGCCGCAAAAATGGTGGCCTGCGAGATGGAGTTGGGGGCGAGGTGGTATAGCTCCACCTTATAGTAGTGGAGGAGCACCCGCATGAAGGGACTGGCCGGCACGCCTAGAGATGGCAACGGGTACCCGAAACCCGAGTACCCGATGGGTATTACCCGATAAAGAGGCGGGTATGGAATAAATTTTCTACCCGTGGGTATGTTATTGGGCAAAATCCTATACCCATCGGGTATGCGGGTACGGGTGCGGGTGTATACTACCCATACCCGCATACCCGCGGGTAAGACATACCCCCAAAAATAACTAGTAAACCTCAGTTATTTTAGCGCATATAAGTCATGAATTTAGCCCATTGAGACATCCACTATATTTCTAGTAGATTGTCTTTGTTGTAATGATGCTAATAATATTTGTTAGCATGTTTGTAACTTGTTGGAAGCTTAGAATGATTTATTTTTGCATGTGACTATTTGATATTTTTAGGTAATTTTCGGGTATGCTATCGGGTACGGGTTACCTGTCGGGTGAGAATTACCCGGCGGGTACGGGTATGGAACTATTTTTTTACCCACATGCGGGTACGGGTAACCCGACGGGTAAAATTTTGCGAGTGCGGGTACGGGTGAGCACTACCCGTCGGGTACGTACCCGTTGCCATCTTGAGGCACGCCGAACCCCCTCTCGTGGAAGGCCATGAAGCTCACCATGTAATCTTCTAGAGGCACCGGTTCCCGGTGGTCAGACGGCGGCACTCTCCACTCCGACTGGGTCCGACTCGCCCTCGATCGCAGAAGCCCATCGCGGACCAACTCCTCTAGCTTCCTCTCAGTCACTGAGGAACGGGCCCAAGCGTCCGTGGGAAGGATTTGGCTCTTGCCCGCCATTGCTATCGGAGGAACGGCGCGGGCAAAGAAACAACGGTGGCGCTGGACGGTGGCTGAGGGCGCAAGATGGCAAAGGGGGCAAAGGGGGCGAAGAAAGGCAAGGAAGGCAAGAATGCAAAGGGCCTGTAAGGGTAAACGGAACCCCGGGCCTTGCTCTTATACCCCGATAGAAGTCCAACGGGCGGGTGAAAAGGTAGGAGCAGTTTTTTCATTCAATGACCTTACCTAACTGCTCGCTCAAAATCTGCAGATATGGGCACGTGTCCGCTATACACGCCATAACCGTCGCACCACGCCGCCCACTACCGCGCCGATCTCGCTTCCCCTCCTAAAAAGACGTGCCCGAAACGGGCAGGAGAAGGATCCACGGATAGATATTCCCAGACGCATGGGTAACGGGCTTCGAGCCCGATATAAACCTCGAGGGATCGAAAGTTGGCCCTCGACCAGGGTTCGACAGCTGCCCTCGAGTAACGGAGTCAGGGACGACTAGGGATTCGCCCATACAAGGCCAGGGCTCGAGCCACGCTCTCGAGGCACCCCAAGACGTATTCGAGGCTAAAAGAGAAGGTCGACGGAGGAATCCCCCCGGAGGGAGGCATCAAGCCCTCGAATCCCATCGTAAGGAATCGAGATCCACAAGACCACTCTTTGGTATTTTTGAGAGCGCCTCCGTGGCCGCTAGCCGACTCCTATCAAATGGAGCACGGGCTCCCACTCGAATTCCCCGTTAATAGCTCACCGGAGACCGTCAGAACTCGCCCAAATGAGGGTAGTACGACGTTCCCCACCCCTCCTCCCTTTTTCTAAAAAGGGAGCGTGAGGGTCAAACAATAAAAGACGCCAAGACTCTCATCGATCTCACACGCATGAGGCTCAGGGGCTCGACCGTAGAAAGCCAAACCTCGAACGGAAAAAGACAGAACACGCCACGATACGAGAGTGTTCCTCAATAGAGCGTGTAAAAGACCTCGGAGGAGTCAAAATACTCCACCGAGGCCTCAGGGGCTACACCCGGCGGGTGCGCTCGCGCGCCCCCACCAGAAAAAGTTACGACGCTACGACTCTAGTTCATGAACTGCTGAGCCTCTGTGAGAGTGACCCACACTCACCCAAAGGCTTGGGGGCTACTGTCGGGTACCTAAAACTATGGGTATCCACAATCAACGATTAAGAAAAACAAAATGCTACCCGCAAATGAGACGAGCCAAAATAGCGGACGAGACACCTCGACTGCGTTCCGACTCGTACGAGGCTCGCTCGACGGAACGCCTCGACTACGTTCTGACTCGTACGAGGCACCCTCGACGGGACGCCTTGACCGCATTCTGACAAGTACGAGGCTCGCTCGACAAGGCATCTCGACTATCGGAAAATCTCTGACTCGCACGACCCCGGGTCGGACCGCTCGACCCACCTTGTTCACCAACTCTTAGACAAAAGTCAGAGCATTTAATGCAACCACCTACTAATTCCTACCATCATGGCTACAGCAGTTACCGACGTGGAAGCAGTACCGGTGTCAAATCTTACTTTTTAATGCCCATCCTAGGATGGAAGCTAAAAACCTGTCACGGTACACACATACCGTGCACTATCTTGCCACCGATCACCCTCGAGTGAGGATACGACAAGGATCGTACCCCACGATCTCGGGGATTCAGCCTTATCCACCCGTCCTCGACCCATCCTCGACCTGGCCTCGACCCAGCCTCGACTTACCATCGGTCAGCAGGGAGAAAAGGCCAACGTGGCACAGGACTCGGGGTCTTTTCACCGTCTCATCCTCTACGTCACCATGGTGTCCAGGGATGGCCGGCCATTTCTAGGGCACGTCGGTATAGCCACCTCCACAGAGATCGATAAAACTTCACTTCAAAGCCACCACGGTGTCCCTGCCTCCTCTTACCCTATAAAAGGGCAGGCCAAGGCTCTAAAAAGGGCAAGCAAGTAAAGGTAGAAGAACAACGAACCACAGACAACGAAAAATCAATCTCCTTTTGTACTCTCATTTTTCCTTTGATCTGGGCTCGGTTCCCTCTCTCACAGCTTGTAACCCCTACGCAAGCACTTAGGTGCAAGGAAATACAATACTCCCCCTCTCCACTGGACGTAGGGCCTTCCTTTGCCCGAACCAGGATAAACCTCCGTGTATCCTCCTTGCATCACCATCTAAATTAGGGACACGCAGCATTTGATTCACTCGTTGACTTAGAACCCCGCGGGACCGAACGCCGACAAATACGTAATTAAGATACAATAAATTAGGCGCAAACTATTTTGCCCTTGCACTTGGTGATGCCAAACGCAACGATGAATGCGTGTATACTCCTACATGAAGACTTCGAGACCGCCAACTAGGCTACTAGGAGTAGAGTGTACGTACTACTACACAAAGGACCAAAACATGACCAACAGCTCAGCCAACGCGCGGGAAGGCACACGAAGCGTCGAAGCCCATGGTTTGGTCTTTGGTGGTCCGTTTATCCCAGCCCACAGCATGCAAAGCACCTGCGTTGCCATTCACTGGCCCGGCATGGCGGCTTGCACTGTGCACGGTGCACCCACCCACCCCACTTCAGGGCTTCACGGCCTTCAGCCCCGTGCGGCCGTGCCCCCGTGGCCCGTGCTATATAAACCCCCGATGCAATGCCCACCGCTCCTCATCAGTCAGCGATCACAGATCATCGCCGCAGCCTTGTGCAACTCAAAGTCGGAACCTGTAATGGGGGACCATTGACATTGAGCCGACTTGCACGGGCCCACCGGCCACGGCCGCGGCCGCAGCCCCCCGCTGCCTGCATGGGCATGGCACACGCAATCTCGAGTGAGACGCAGCGCACGACCAATCGACCCCACACGAGAGCGGGATGGGGAACGGGGAGGACTATTAATTTGGCGTGCGTGACGCGTACCCGCAGTGGATACTCTACTCTAAAGCTTCAGAGTATGAATATAGAGTAAAAACTACTGCACTGGGTACTCTAAAATGATACTCTATCATTTTTCTCACTCTATATTTAGAGTAGTACAGTGCTTACTCTATAGTGTGCAATGGCGGGCCCCACTAGCTAAACAAAGGGAAAAAATGTTATAACTCACAAACCAAAAATCCAAATTAAATTTCGATTGCACCATTAAATTCGTCTCAATAAATCATTTAAAACTATATCACACATGGATATATTTAGATAAAGTTATAAGTGGGTCCCACAGTGGATATAGTGGATAGAGGATGATATATAGGATGGATGGGTACGGGAGAATTAAGTATAGAGGAGAAAATCTTGCTGACTAGGACGTATAAAGGATGAATATAGAGGTCCATGGGTGCGGATAGCCTCATAAACGGCGTGTGGCCCTGACGCCTGGGCCCGCCATGCCTATGTGCCCCCACCCCACGCAAGGCATGTGTCGGTGTTCGGACCGAGGGGGGTCCTAAACCAACGAGTAAATGCTGCGTGACTCTTTCCTGGATGGTGATGCAAGGAGAACACACGGGGGTTTATCCTGGTTCGGGCAAAAGAAGGCCCTACGTCCAGCGGGGAAGAGAGGTTTGTATTTCCTTGCACCGAGGTGCTCGTGTAGGGGTTACAAGCAGGCGAGAGAGGGTGTCGAGCCCAAGTCTCAAAGAGAAAAAGGACAAAGATGGTTGCTTTGCGTTTTTTCCATGATGCTTCCCCCCCTCTATTCGTCGCCCTGGCCTGTCCTTTTATAGGGCGAGAGGAGGCCAAGTCGAGGGGAGCCTTGAGGCGATGCTTTGTCGATTCCTGTTGAGTTGACTGTAGCGACGTGGCTTCGGGATGGCCGGCCATCCCTGGGTACCCTGGCATGGTGCGGGACAAGAGGGTGAAATGACCCAGAGCGCCACGCCATACCGTCCTTCGAGCTAAGTCGAGCGTCGGGGCCGGGTCGAGGCCGGGTCGAGGTCGGATGGATAAGGCCGAATCGCTGGTATCGCGGGGGACAGACCTTGTCTTATCCTCCCTCGAGGGTGATTGATGGTGAATAGTGCGTGGTAAGGTGGATACAGTGATGGCTTTCACCTCCCATCACGGGATGGGCGGTAAAACAGTGAGACTTGACGTGGGTATTGTTCCCGCATTGACCCATGCCGTAGCCGTGCCGGTCGGTGGTAGTAGGTAACCGCATAGAATGCTATGGCTTTTGTCCTGGGTAGGTAAAGAAAGGGTGTCGAGGAGCCGGGGTGCGGTCGAGGCGCCCCGTCGAACGGGCCTCGTACGAGTCGGAGCCGGGGCGCGGTCGAGGCCCCCCATCGAGCGGGCCTCGTACGAGTCAGAGCCGAGGCGTGGTCGAGGCGCTCTGTCGAGCGGGCCTCGTACGAGTCGGAGCCGGGGCGCTGTCGAGGCACCCTGTCGAGCGGGCCTCGTACGAGTCGGAGCCGGGGCGCGGTCGAGGCGCCCCGTCGAGCGGGCCTCGTACGAGTCGGAGCCGGGGCGCGGTCGAGGCCCCCATCGAGCGGGCTATCTTCCAGTGTGGTTTCGGTTATGTTAGTGTTTTGGCGATAGGTGTGGGTACCCCCGTACTGTTGGTACCGACAGTAGCCCCCGAGCCTTTGGGTGAGTGTGTGATCACTCTCCCAGAGGTTGGTCAGAACTTGAGTCGTGGCATCGTGATTTTTTCCGGTGGGGGCGCGCGAGCGCACCCACCGGGTGTAGCCCCCGAGGCCTCGGTGGAGTATGGAGACTCCTCCGAGGTCTTGTTCGCGTTTGATCGGGGGACATTACGTTGCGGTCAAGCCCCCGAGCCTCATGCGCGCGAGGTCGATCGGGGTCCCGGCCGTCTTTCGCCGTGCGACCCTCACGCTCCTTTTTCGAAAAAAGGAGGAGGGGTGGAGAATGTCGTACTACCCTCGTTTGGGCCCGAGTTACGACGATCTCCGGTGAGCTGCTAGCGGGGGAATTCGAGTGAGAACCCGTGCCCCGTTCGTTAGAGGTCGGCTAGTGGCCCGAAGGCGCCCTCAAAAATGCCAAGAAGCGGTCGTGTGGATCTCGATTCCCTTCGACAGGATTCGAGGGCTCGATGCCTCCCCCGGAGGGATTCCTACCACAACCTTCTCCTTCGGCCTCGAATACGTCCTAGGGTGCCTCGAGAGCGTGGCTCGAGCCCTTGGCCATGTACGGGCGCACCCTGGGTCGTCCCTAACTCTGTTGCTCGAGGGCAGCTGTCGAACCCCGTTCGAGGGCCAGCTTTCGCTCCCTCGAGACTTATTGCGGGCTTCGCACCCATTTTTGCGGTCAGGACCCCGAGCCTCGCACGCACGAGGTCGATCAGAGTCCCGGTCGTCTTTCGCGACCCTCACGCTCCTTTTTCGAAAAAAGGAGGAGGGGTGGAGAATGTCGTACTACCCTCGTTTGGGCCCGAGTTACGACGATCTCCGGTGAGCTGCTAGCGGGGGAATTCGAGTGAGAACCCGTGCCCCATTCGTTAGGGGTCGGCTAGTGGCCCGGAGGCGCCCTCAAAAATGCCAAGAAGCGGTCGTGTGGATCTCGATTCCCTTCGACAGGATTCGAGGGCTCGATGCCTCCCCCGGAGGGATTCCTACCACAACCTTCTCCTTCGGCCTCGAATACGTCCTGGGGTGCCTCGAGAGCGTGGCTCGAGCCCTTGGCCATGTACGGGCGCACCCTGGGTCGTCCCTAACTCTGTTGCTCGAGGGCAGCTGTCGAACCCCGTTCGAGGGCCAGCTTTCGCTCCCTCGAGACTTATTGCGGGTTTCGCACCCATTTAAGACATACCTGGAGATATTTCGTTGGCCGGGCGCGTTTTTTCGGGAGACGAGATCGGCGCGGTATTGGCGTACAGTTACGACGTGGGGAGCGGCCACGTGCTCAGTTCCTGCGAGATATAAGGAAACGGTTAGGTGAGCGTGTTTATCGCGAAAAACCGCTCCTTACTTTTCGCGCGGCCGTTGGGCTTCCGTCCGGGCATATAAAGCTAGGGCCCTGGGGTCTTCGTTCCCCACTGGTTACTTGCATCCCTGCAATCCTTTGCCTTAGACATCCCCTGCCCCATCGCGTTCTCCGCCCGTCTTGCCGCAGCCACCGCATCCTTTCCTTCCATCCCCTCCCGACGACATCGATGGCAGGAAAGAGCCAGATCCTCCTTGCCGACGACTGGGCCGCCTCCTCGGTGACGGAGAGGAGGTTGGAGGAGTTGGTCGAGGACGGGCTGCTGCGGCCGAGGACGAACTTGGCGTAGCTGGAGTGGGTGGCGCTGCCCCCCGCCCATCAGGAGCCAGCGCCCCCTGAAGGGTACGTGGTGAGCTTCGTCAGCTTTCATGAGCGAGGGTTCGGCGTGCCGGCGTCGGTCTTCATGCGCGCGCTCCTCCACTACTACCGGGTGGAGCTTCATCACCTCTCCCTCAACGCCGTCGCGCAGGCTGTCATCTTCGCGGCGGTCTGCGAGGGCTACCTCGGGGTGGAGCCGCAGTGGAACCTGTGGCTTCACCTTTTCAAGGCTGAGCTCTTCGCCAAGAGGGCGGGGGAGAAAGGTGTCCTGTGCGCGGCCCGAGTTGGGAGCTGCGTGCTACAGGTGAGATCGGGTCGGACGGATCTATACATCCCGGCCCGCCTCATCTCCTCGAACAGTGGGTGGCACGAGGGTTGGTTCTACCTCCGCAATGATGAAAATCGGTTGCCGAGGTACACCGGCCGCGTGCTGACTGCTCGAGAAGAGCATTGGTCGTACGGAGTGCCCGAGGCCGAGAAGACGCGCTTCGATCCGCTGCTGGCGGCGCTGCAGCAGCTTCGCCTTCGGGGCCTGACGGCTGCGGCGGTGGCTGCGGGCTTCCATCGCCGCAGAGTGATGCCGTTGAGCCAGCGTCATCTCCGCCTGGACCAGATGACTCCGGAGGCGAACCTAGAGGGTACCCGGATGTCCCACGAATCTCTCACCCTCGAGGAGGTCCTCCGGCGGGCTCGCCGGATGGTCGGGAACTTCAAGGCGGAGGAGGCCAATCAGGTTCCCATGAGGCCTACCGAAGGGTGTGAATCCGTGGTACGTGTCCCGGGGCTAAGGTATTGCTATTCTTGTTTTTCTGTGGATTTTGCTGATGTGGTCGAGGCCGGCGTGTAGGATTTGTCGGCGTTGCGGGAAACGCGCCCACTAGTCCCAGAGGACCGGCCCGCCCGGGAGGCTCAACGCCTGCATGCCTCCCAGAAGAAGCAGGCCAAAGAGACGGCCAAGAAGCGGGCGGCCCGCAAGGCCAAAGAGGCGGAGGCGTTGAAGAAGCGCCGGTGCCAGCAGACCATCGACGGAGTGCCCCTGTCGCTGTCGCCTTCCGAGACAGTCTCGGGGGAGGACGACGGTAGCAGCGGCGAAGACGATGATGCCCTGTCGCGGTATGAGATTGCGACCAGGCTTGGGGACCTTCCCGACATTTGCCCCCTGCTGGAGCCCATCGGGGGGGCGTCCTCCTCGGTCGTCGTGGTCGAGGAGGTCAAGGGGAAGAAGGTGGAGAAGGAAGCGGGCCCCTCGAGGGGAGGGGCCGTTTTACCCCGGACCCGGCGAGAGGGGTCGACAGGGACGTCCGCACCAGCCGGGGCCTCGCAAGCTCCGGTAGGGGCGGAGACGGCGGTACCGGCGTCGTCATCGGTGGCGGCGCCGGCGGGAGTAAGGACTCGAGGCCAGCTGGCCTCGGAAGCACAAAGGGCGCAGGGCGGTGCGTCGGCCGGGGCCCCCAGGAGCGCTCGGCCCGCTGGTGAGGCCGCCGCGAGGCCACCAGCGGCCGTCCTGGGAGGCTCGAGCCGCGCGGGGTCGAGGTACTTGGTGCCGATTTCCGGGTAAGTATCTCAGCTTGGTTGTCCTGCCTTTCCCAAAGTCCGTTGGCTGACATTTCTTTTCACTTCGCAGGCTGAAGCGGAAGGCGGAGCCAATGGGGCCTACCCCTGTGAAGTCGCTGCGAGCCAGCGCCGTTGTCCTCAACCGGACGGCGGAGCAGGACGCGGCCTGGGTCCGTCAGGTCGAGGCCGCGAAAGGGCGCCTGCGACATCAGCCAGGGTCAGCCGATGCCGCGGCGGTTGCCGGCCCGGAGCCCGCCGTCGAGGGGGCCGAACCGGCAAAGGCGGCGGCTCTTGACGTGGTCGAGGCGGGGCCCAGGTCGTCGGGGACGGCCGAGGCTGCCGTTGCGGTCGCGACGGGCGAGGCACCCGTCCGCGACGCGGAGCAGGCGGGTGCTGACGTTACCAGGGAGGAGGTCGCGTCGGTGTCAGGGCAAGAGACGGTCCTGGCGAAGGGGTCGTAGCCGCGACAAGGCCCGTTGGCAGAGCCAGCGGGCATGGTGGAGGTCGGGGCGGTCGAGCCCCTATCCGGAGCACCGGAAGAAGAGGCGCCGTCTCCGGCGGTGCCGACGGTCGAGGCGCTGGTACCGGAGTCGTCGTCGGTCGAGGCGCCGGCTCCGGAGGCGCCGGCGGTCGTAAGTGCCCGCCCTCACGCTCCCCTCGACAACATCTCCCTGGACAAGGGAAAACAAACGATGGGGTCCAGGGGGGTGAGGTCGCGGACCAGGCCGGTGTCGCGGGACCGGGAGACGCCCCAGCCGGGTCATCCTCGTCGTGGCCCGACATCGCCGCGCTGGCGATAGCGCGGGCCGAGACGGAGCTGCCGAAGTGGGGGGCCGTCCCTTGAGTTCAGGGACGCTACGAACCCCGACGCCGAGCCCATCTTTGTCTTGAGCGACAAAGATGAGGTGCACCGATGGGAGTACCTCGAGGGCGTCCGCCAGCACCTCGACCGGTTGCTCCGAGTGGCGTCCGGTGCCGTGCGGAGTATGGGGGATGCCACCGAGGTACGATCGACCCGTCGGCTTTCTTGATGTGTTTTTTCCTCGGATTTGTGACCTTTTCGAATCGCGTTCAGGAGCTGAAGGAGTACTCCCGCCGCAAGTCGCTCTTCATCCGGGACGAGAGTGGTGTGTGGGGCGCGCTATCTCAGCAACGGGTTCTGGTCGAGGAGGCCCAGAAACGGCTATCCGATCGGAACGCCGAGATGGCTGAACTGCGCGTCGCATATGCCACATTGAAAGAAGAGGCGACGCAGGCATGGGCGGCCGAGGCCGTGATGCGCACAATCCTGGACAAGGCTCGGGAGGAGGCTGCCCAGGCGCGCAGGGACCTCGAGCCCTTGTTTGCGCGGGTGAAGGAGCTCGAGGAGGATGTTTCCCAGGTCAGTCTTCAGCGCGACGCCTTCCACGCCGAGATCACGACGCTGCGGGGAGCCTCCCAAGAGAAGGACGCAGCTCTCGAGTCTGCTCGGCAGGAGGTCGAGGCGCTAAAGGCCGCTATCCATGACAAGGACAGCGCCTTCCTGGGGCTCGAGCGAACCTGCGGGGGGCTCCGTGACGAGGTCGTGGGCCTGCAGACCCACATCGAGGGTAAGTGTGGTTGTTACAGTCACGACGTTGAAGGCCCCGCGTTGGGTACTAATCTGTTTGTCGTGTTTCAGAGCTGGAGAGAGAGAACCGAGAGGCTCAATCATGTGCCAACTCCTTCCAGAGCCTCTTCGAAGCCGAGGTCCGGAGGAGCCAACTTCTCCAGGGCGCAATCACCACCGTGTGTGATGGCCTAGGGGTCGAGCCCGACGCAGACACCGGGGAGGATGTTCCGGGGAACTCCTTCGTCCGACGGATGGTGGCGCTGGGCCGCCTTGCCCGGGAGAAGATACGGAACGGCCTCCATCACGGCGTGAAGAGGGCGCTGGCCGTCGTTCGTTCGGGGTTTGTGTTTGACATGGGGCTCATGGCCGAGGGTTTCATCACAGACCCCGATCGGACAGACGAGGAGAACGAAGATGCGTGCGTGGAGCTGATCGAGGCCACCGAGGAACCCGGGAGCCGCCTGGCCTCGCTTTTTGAAGCCGAGGTGGTTCCGCCTGCTGACGACGAAGGCCTGTGAGCCAAATCTGGGCATGAAGGCCCATGTAATAAGTTAGTATTTCGAATTTTGATCGTGGTGGCCGCGGGGGGCCTAAAAGACTCGAAACATAAACCGGTTCGTGGTTGATTTAGTTTTACTCGAGCTTTTCTTCCCTTTATTGCTCGGATCGCGTTCTCGTGTGATTTACTTAGCGCGCAGCTGCATCCTTCGGCGTAAGGGAGCGAGTGGAGGTACCGTAGCCCGAGGGCGTAAGTGATCTCGCGGCTCGACTGCCCTTGAGCTTCGGGGTGATGTTGCGGCCTAGTAAATCGTGTGAGAGTCTGATCTAAGCGACAGGGGGTATGTTCTTTTTTAATTTTAGGAGCCGTTGTTTAGATCTTCCTAGCGTGAAGGCGTACCTCTAAAAGGCGCAAGGGTCGAGTGGAGGTACCATAGCCTCGGAGGCGTAGGTTATGCTCCAGGCTCGAGAGCCCTTTCGAACCTTAGGGTGCTCTTTCAGCGAAGTCGATCTAAGAAATGGTTCTTAAATTTTTAAAAAAGAGCATAAGTTTTTTCGGTTTTTCGGGGACCGGGGGTTCCCCCCTTGCAGCCCTCGAGGGAGGGTCGACCCTGGGAGTGCAGGGTCGATCCTTCCTCAGCACGAAACGAAAAAATTGAACATCGCTGTATTCTTTATTGACGAAAAAGGAAATACAGAGCCTCGAGGCTTTTCAGGGAAAGAAGCGACGTAGCTGTTCAATGTTCCAAGCGTTGGTGAGGATTTCGCCCTTCTCGTTGGATAGCTTGTAGGTGCCCGGCTTTAGTACTTCTGCGACGATGTACGGGCCTTCCCATGGTGGTGTAAGCTTGTGCCGTCCCTTGGTGTTCTGGTTCCGCCGTAGCACCAAGTCACCAATGTTGAGGTCACGCTTGCGGACGTATCTGTCGTGGTAGCGTCAGAGACCCTGCTGGTACCTGGCAGAATGCAACAGAGCCACGTCTCGGGCTTCCTCGAGCTGGTCGAGGGCGTCCTGTCTTGTGGCGTCGTTGTGTCCTTCGTTGTATGCCTTCAACCTCGGGGATCCGTATTCTATATCGGTTGGTAGCATAGCCTCAGACCCGTAGACTAAGAAGAACGGAGTGAACCCCGTGGCTCGACTCGGCGTTGTTCTTAGGCTCCACAGGACCGAGGGTAGCTCGGCAGCCCATTTTTTCCGTGTTTGTTTAGCTTGTTAAAGATTCTGGGCTTCAGGCCTTGTAGGACCATGCCGTTGGCACGTTCCACTTGCCCGTTTGTTTTTGGATGAGCCACGGCCGACCAGAGCACACGGATGTGGTGGTTGTCGCAGAAATCCAAAAACTTTTTGCCAGTGAACTGGGTGCCATTGTCTGTGATGATACAGTTGGGGACCCCGAAGCGATGAACAATGTTAGTGAAGAAAAGTACAGCTTGTTCGGACCTGATGCTGGTGATAGGGCGGGCCTCGATCCACTTGGAGAATTTGTCGATCGCGACGAGCAAGTGGGTGAAGCCGCCGGTCGTTCTTTTCAGTGGTCCGACAAGGTCGAGCCCCCAAACGGCGAACGGCCATGTGATGGGATAGTTTGTAGGGCGTGGGCCGGAAGATGAGTCTGTCTCGCATAGTACTGACAACCCTCGCAGGAGCGTACTAGCTTGACAGCGTCGGAGACCGCGGTCGGCCAATAGAATCCTTGTCGAAAGGCGTTTCCGACGAGGGATCGAGGCACAGCGTGGTGACCGCAAGCCCCCGAGTGAAGATCGCCGAGCAGATTTCTGCCTTGCTCTTTTGTGATGCAACGTTGGAGGATACCGGTAGGGCTACGACGGTAGAGCTCCCTGCTGTCGCCCATGATCACAAAAGTTTTGGCCCAGCGTGCGATCCGTCGAGCCTCAGTCCTATCCGAGGGGAGGTCCCCCTGGATGAGGTAGTCGAGGTACGGGACGCGCCAATCAGGCTCGAGGTCAGACGGTGGCGTCGAGTCTTCCACCTGCATGGCTTCAGCCCCGGTCGAGGGGGCTTCTGCCTCAGGTGGAAGGTCGATCGACGCCCCGTCGACGCCCCCCCGACCGGCCTGAGGTCGACGGATGGGTGCTGAAGGTCTTTCGCGAAGACGTCCGGTGGAACCGTGGCTCGACTGGACGCGATTTTTGCCAGTTCGTCAGCGGCCTCATTATACCTGCGTGCGATGTGGTTGAGCTCAAGGCCGTGAAACTTGTCCTCGAGGCGCCGTATTTCTTGGCAGTAGGCCTCCATCTTGGGGTCACGGCAGCTCGAGCTCTTCATGACCTGATCGATCACGAGTTGAGAGTCGCCTCGGACGTCGAGGTGTCGGACCCCGAGCTCGATGGCGATTCTCAACCCCGTGACGAGTGCCTCGTATTCGGCGACGTTGTTAGACGCAGGGAAATGAAGCCGGACGACGTAGCGCATGTGAACCCCGAGGGGTGAGACGAAGAGCAAGCCCACGCCTGCTCCCGTTTTCATCAACGACCCATCGAAGTACATGGTCCACAGCTCCGCCTGGAGCTGTGGAGGTGGGAGTTGTGTGTCAGTCCACTCGGCCAGAAAATCTGCTAATACCTGTGACTTGATAGCTTTTCGCGACGCATAGGATAATGCCTCGCCCATGAGCTCGACCGCCCATTTGGCAACCCTACCCGAGGCTTCCCGGTTCTGGGCTATCTCTCCCAAGGGGAAAGAAGAAACCACAGTAACCGGGTGACCCTCGAAGTAGTGTCGGAGCTTGCGCCGTGTCAAGATGACAGCATACAGCAGTTTCTGGATCTGTGGGTATCGACACTTTGTCTCTGAGAGCACCTCGCTGACGAAGTAGACCGGCCTCTGGACGAGCAAGGTGTGTGCCTCCTCGGCCCGTTCGACAACCAGGGCGGCACTGACTACTTGTGTCGTTGCGGCGACATAGAGTAGGAGTGGTTCCCCCGGGGTCGGAGGGACGAGAATCGGTGAGTTAGAGAGGGTGGCTTTCAGTTTTGTGAGAGCCTCCTCAGCCTCGAGGTTCCAGGAAAAATGGTCCGATTTCTTCAAGAGACGGTACAGAGGGAGTGCTTTTTCACCGAGGCGCGAAATGATACGGCTGAGTGCCGCCAAGCAACCTACGACTCTCTGTACGCCCTTGAGATCTCGGATGGGGCCCATCTTGGTGATTGCAGAGATTTTTTCAGGGTTGGCCTCAATGCCACGTTTAGATACGATAAACCCTAAAAGCATACCTCGCGGGACGCCGAAGACACATTTCTCTGGATTGAGTTTAATGTTTTTTGCCCTGAGGCACTTGAATGCAACGTCGAGGTCGCTGACCAGATCGCCGGCACGTTGGGTTTTGACCACGATGTCGTCGACGTAAGCCTCGACGGTCGACCCAATGTGCTCCCCAAAAACATGTTGCATGCATCGCTGGTACGTTGCCCCTGCGTTCCGGAGACCGAAGGGCATCGTAACGTAGCAATACATGCCGAATGGGGTGATAAATGAAGTCGCGAGCTGGTCGGACTCCTTCATTTTGATCTGGTGGTAGCCGGAATATGCATCTAAGAATGAGAGAGTTTCACATCCCGCGGTGGAATCAACGATTTGATCAATGCGTGGCAAAGGGAAGGGAACTTTCGGACATGCTTTATTTAAATCAGTATAGTCTACGCACATCCTCCATTTCCCACTCTTTTTTCTAACTAAGACAGGATTAGCTAGCCACTCGGGATGATGAACCTCCTTGATGAACCCGGCCTCCAACAGTTTGTGTATCTCCTCGCCGATGATCCTGCGCCTCTCCTCGTCGAAGCGGCGCAGGCGTTGCTTCACCGGTTTGGATCCGACCCGGATCTCCAAGGCGTGCTCGGCGACTTCCCTGGGTATGCCCGGCATATCCGAGGGACCCCACGCAAAGATGTCGACGTTCGCGCGGAGAAAGTCGACGAGCACTGCTTCCTATTTAGGATCGAGGGTGGCGCTGACGTTCAGCGTCCTCCCCTTGGGATCAGCGGGGTCGAGGGATACGAGCTTGACGTCTTCGGCGGGCTCGAAGCTGCCGACATGGCGTTTTGGGTCGGGGATCGCATTGGCTAGACCGTCGAGGTCTGTGGCCAAGATCGCTGACCCCAAAACAGCCTCGCCGTGCTCGACGCACTCGACGTCGCACTCGTAGGCATGTTCAAACGAGGGCCCTACAGTGATGACACCGTTTGGGCCAGGCATTTTGAGCTTGAGGTAGGTGTAGTTCAGGATTGCCATGAACTTGGCGTAGCATGGGCATCCCAGGATAGCGTGGTACGTTCCACGGAATCCGACTACTTCAAAAGTGAGAGTTTCCTTTCGGAAGTTGGCCGGTGTGCCAAAGCAAACAGGCAGATCGACCTGCCCGAGGGGTTCCGCCCGTTTTCCTGGCACGACTCCGTGGAAGGCCCCGACGCTAGGCTGGAGGCGCGCTCTGTCGACCCCCAAGAGGTCGAGGGTCTGAGAGTAGATGATGTTGAGGCTGCTTCCGCCGTCCATGAGGACCTTGGTGAGGCGTGTGTTGGCGATGACGGGGTCAACGACGAGTGGATAGACCCCCGGGTTGGGGACGTAGTCTGGGTGGTCATCACGGTCGAAAGTGATGGCCACCGCAGACCATTCAAGGAAACGGGGTACTGCCGATTGTACGGAGAAGACCTCGCGCCGCTCTCGCTTGCGCTGGCGCGCAGAGAGGCAGGTCGAAGGGCCCCCGTAAATCATGTAGCAGTCGCGGATCTCGGGGAATTCCCCGTCCTTGTCGCCACCCTTAGGGTCCTCCTCCTTGTCGTCCTTCTTGGCGCCGGCACCCCCGAAGTACCTGCGCAGCATGTGACAATCCTCGAGGTTATGGTTAGTGAGTCCCTTGTGGTAGGGACACGGCTCTTTGAGCATTTTGTCGAAGACGCCCCCGCCGGGGGGGCCTCGAGGTTTCTTGTGCTCGGCAGCAGCGACGAGCTCGTCGGCTGGGGCCTCGAGCTTGCCCTGCTGGCCTTTCTTCTTCTTGCGGTTGTTTCTCTTGGGGCCTCGGGTGGAACTCGCGGGGTCGTCGACCTTCTGCTCCCCCCTTGCCGGCTCACCGCCAAAGATTGCACCAACCGCCTCCTCGCCGGCGGCGAAGTTGGTGACGATGTCCATCAATCCGTTGGCAGTGAGTGGGGTGTTACGGCCCAACTCCCGGACCAACTCCTTACAGGTGGTACCGGAGAGGAAAGCCGTAATCACGTCAGAGTCGATGATGTTGGGGAGCTCGGTACGCTGCCGGGAGAAGCGCCGGATGTAGTCCCGGAGGGACTCATCTGGTTTCTGCTTACAGCTCCGGAGGTCCCACGAGTTGCCGGGGCGCACGTAGGTCCCTTTGAAATTTCCCTCGAACACCCTCACGAGATCGTCCCAGTCGTGGATCTGCCAAGGTGGGAGATCCTCGAGCCAGGCTCGGGCGGTGTCGGAGAGGAATAGGGGGAGTTGTCGAATGATGACCCGGTCGTCGGTGGCCCCGCCCAACTGACACGCCAAGCGGAAATCGGCGAGCCAAAGTTCGGGTTTGGTCTCGCCGTTATACTTGGTGAGAGTCGTGGGGGGACGGAACCGAGCCGGGGGCACCGTCGCACGGATAGCCTTACTGAACACCCGGGGACCCGGGGGTTCGGGTGAAGGGCTACGATCTTCCGAGCTGTCGTAGCGTCCGCCCCTGTGGACGTGGTAGCCTCGAGCCACACCGTCACCGTGTTTGCGTGTGCGACGCTCGACGATGTTGCCACGGGTGTCTCGAGGCTCGGGGTCGTTGGTGATGGGCTCAGGGGCAGGTGCTACCTGGTTTCACCGGGCAGGCTCGGGATGAACCGAGGCTTCCTTCTCCTGCCGGGAAGGCTCGATGGTCCGCTCCGAGGCTGCTTCGCGCCGCCTCGAGGCAGAACTCTCGGCCTGCTGCATGGCGGCAGTCTCGAGGAGTCCTCGGATTTCATCTCGAGCCCGACGGGCGTCAGGGTTTGACGGCTCGGGCATGTTGCGTAGGAGCATGGCGGCGGCGACAACGTTCTGGCTGGCTCGAGCGAAAACCGGGGGGTCGACCGCCCGGTCCTCGTCGATGCGACGATTGACGTCGCGAGCCCTCTCACGAGCTCTCCCGCCAAATGCGTGTTCCGCACGCTCACGCTCGAGGGTTTGCTGGAGAAGATCCAGGTTTTCGCGTTCCTCGTCAAGCTGGTCCTGCAACTCGTGAATCTGTTCGAGCTGCGCTCCTTGATCCGCAAGGAACTGAGGCTCGTTTCGCTCGGCAGGAAGCCCGACATGAGGGGGCGTGTGCCTTTCTTCGACCGGCTCTTCGTCCTCTGATTCCGAGGTGCTTTCAACGTCGATGTTGAAGCACTCGCGAGTCGGATCATAGGTGTCGTCAGCCGAGTCGGGGTCAGGTGCGCCAAAGTAGTAATATGACGGGGGAATGTGTGGCCGTTGCCAACCATCACCGAGGTGGTGACGTGGAGAAGCGGTCACACAAGGTTCTGTTTCCGGTGTCTCCGTAGAGTCCCGATAATCAGAAGCCGGCGTGGACGCAACGAGGTCCAGAGTGGAGCGTAGATGGTGCCCGGGGAGTTCCTCATAAGCACTCATGCGAGTGCTCACGGAGGATGCATACACCCGGGCGACCGAGTCTAGTCCAAATGGGAATGGTGACGGGGACGTCGCTGCCCGTGGCGAAATAGATGCTACGGACAGTGGTGTCTCACCGGACGGGGGAGCGGCGGGATTCCTCGTCGGCACGCCACCCTCGGCCAGGCTCGTCCTTCCCAAATCTTCCAAAAGGAGATCTAGGCTGGCGCCTGTCTGGGGGGTACCGGACCGGGGGATCCCATCGCCCTCCGTCAGGTGGAGACGGTGGTTGTATCGGGCTCGCCGTCGCCGGGCGGCCCGTGACCGCCTGGAGCGACGGTGCCGGTTGACTGCTCCCCCGGGCTGGGAGAGCTCGTAATCTTCGTCGGTTGGGTGCCTGGGTGGGAGTAGGACCATGTCGTAGCCAGAGCCGAGCGACATGAACTCCAAACTCCCAAACCAGATCACCGTACCCAACGGGATCGGGCATTCGGGGTTAGCCATCCAGGAAGAACGGTGAGAAAGCGACGTTTGCACGCAGCGCTCCCCTACCTGGCGCGCCAACTGTCGGTGTTCGGACCGAGGGGGGTCCTAAACCAACGAGTAAATGCTGCGTGACTCTTTCCTGGATGGTGATGCAAGGAGAACACACGGGGGTTTATCCTGGTTCGGGCAAAAGAAGGCCCTACGTCCAGCGGGGAAGAGAGGTTTGTATTTCCTTGCACCGAGGTGCTCGTGTAGGGGTTACAAGCAGGCGAGAGAGGGTGTCGAGCCCAAGTCTCAAAGAGAAAAAGGAGAAAGATGGTTGCTTTGCGTTTTTTCCGTGATGCTTCCCCCCCTCTATTCGTCGCCCTGGCCTGTCCTTTTATAGGGCGAGAGGAGGCCAAGTCGAGGGGAGCCTTGAGGCGATGCTTCGTCGATTCCTGTTGAGTTGACTGTAGCGACGTGGCTTCGGGATGGCCGGCCATCCCTGGGTACCCTGGCATGGTGCAGGACAAGAGGGTGAAATGACCCAGAGCGCCACGCCATACCGTCCTTCGAGCTAAGTTGAGCGTCGGGGCCGGGTCGAGGCCGGGTCGAGGTCGGATGGATAAGGCCGAATCCCTGGTATCGCGGGGGACGGACCTTGTCTTATCCTCCCTCGAGGGTGATTGATGGTGAATAGTGCGCGGTAAGGTGGATACAGTGACGGCTTTCACCTCCCATCACGGGATGGGCGGTAAAACAGTGAGACTTGACGTGGGTATTGTTCCCGCGTTGACCCATGCCGTAGCCATGCCGGTCGGTTGTAGTAGGTAACCGCATTGAATGCTATGGCTTTTGTCCTGGGTAGGTAAAGAAAGGGTGTCGAGGAGCTGGGGTGCGGTCGAGGCGTCCCGTCGAACGGGCCTCGTACGAGTCGGAGCCGGGGCGCGGTCGAGGCCCCCCATCGAGCGGGCCTCGTACGAGTCGGAGCCGGGGCGTGGTCGAGGCGCCCCGTCGAGCGGGCCTCGTACGAGTCGGAGCCGGGGCGCGGTCGAGGCGCCCCGTCGAGCGGGCCTCGTACGAGTCGGAGCCGGGGCGCGGTCGAGGCGCCCCGTCGAGCGGGCCTCATACGAGTCGGAGCCGGGGCGCGGTCGAGGCGCCCCGTCGAGCGGGCCTCGTACGAGTCGGAGCCGGGGCGCGGTCGAGGCCCCCGTCGAGCGGGCTATCTTCCAGTGTGGTTTCGGTTATGTTAGTGTTTTGGCGATAGGTGTGGGTACCCCCGTACTGTTGGTACCGACAGCATGATTGGTTTTGTCTCACCCTCGTCACCCACCGCACCCTAAAGACGCGGCAGTCCCCGTTCAGTCGGCTTATAATCCGTACTTTTCAGCTTATTTTTTTAGTTAAAATAATATTTTTCTCTCATAAAAATCAGTTGGAACAATATTTCAGCTTGTTTTTCAGCATAAGCAAACGTGGCATAAATCGCCAGCAGACGTGGAGAGAGAGAGGATTATAAAAAATAAAAAGCATGGAACCCACTTCCTAGGAGAACGCGGGGGGCAAAGCAGTCATAGACCGTAGATACCTTGGGCAGTGTGCGAGCTAGGCCTCGTTAAGATTTCAGAATTCATCTCTAAATTTCACTATGCAAAAAGAAGATTCTCCATCACATCAAAATATCGACACATATATGGAGTACTAAATATAGATAAAATAAAAAACTAATTGCACAGTTTTGTTGTACTTTGCGAGACGAACATTTAGAGCCTAATTAATCAAGATTTGGACAATTATTACCAAAAAAACAAAGTGCTACCGTGCTCGAGGGTGGCACTGTGCTAAATCGGCCACCCCGAGTCCAGTAACTAAACAAGGCCCTAGTCGATTTCTTCATCACTAGCGTCATGGATTTACATGCGCTCTCTCTCCTCCACGTGTGATAAAAGCTGACGTCAGCTAGCTATTTAGGGGTGTTTGTTTTGCCGTGTTAAAAAATTAATAGGTATTGTAGCACTTTCATCTTATTTAGCAATTAGTGTCCAATCATGGACTAATTAGGCTTATTAGATTCGTCTCGTAAATTACTCTTAATCTGTGCCGACATGCATGTAATTAATCTATATTTAGTACTCTATACATATGTCACAATATTCGATGTGATGTGTGCTAAAAAACAGAAGCAACCAAATTGGGGCCTTAAGTACCAGTTGAGGACACACCCTGAACGTAGGGCTGGGGCACTATCGATGGTGTCAAAAGTAGAGCTGGGGCAGCAACACGATTTGCTCCGAAAGTAGGGCTGGGCCACAATATCGTCACAAATTACAACGCTTATCTAGCTAGTCTATAACTTGCAGAATTCTTTTTTATGCTTGTTTATGAGTGTAACTATTTATATTAGTCATATAATTAATACAGTATAATAGTCCAGCCAGCGACGAAGCCAGGAATCGACGAAGCCAGGGCTGGCTTCCTCTTCTTCTTCCTCCAGCCCCTCCTTGCCTTCTTCTTCCCCCTCATGGCGGTAGCCCGGGCTAAGCCCGGGCTCCATGTAAATCATGGCCGTAGGGGGCTGGAGCACGGGTAGCCCCCCGCTGGCTTCGTCGCTGAGTCCAGCAGCAAGCGCTGCGGCAGCTTGTGAGTTCATTAGAGCAAGTCTAATAGTTGAGACAATCACGGGCTGTAAGAGGCTCCACGTCAGATTATAGACCAACTTATACAACAGTTTGAGGTTAGTCTCAGTTTACATATAAGGCCTCATTTAGTTCGGTGAATTGGGGAGAAAAACACTGTATCAGAATTCCTATAGCATTTCGTTTGTATTTGGTAAAATTATCCAAATTTTGACTAACTAGGCTTAAAATGTTCATCTCGCAAAGTACAACAAAACTGTGCAATTAGTTTTTGATTTCATCAACATTTAGTACTCTATGCATTTGCCGATATTTTGATGTGACAGGGAATCTTCTTTTTGCATAGTGAAATTTGGGGAGAATTGGGGAACTAAACAAGGGCTAACATTGTTTTCTCTCTCCTTTGTTTGGCTCAGTAAATTAATTTGAGGTTCTTGGAAAACGTGTTCAGCTAGTCGCCAGGTTCAGCGCCAAGTTCACCATTCTCTCTCATCCAGCTTAGACAAAAATCTGACGTGTTAGGCAATTTGACTATTGATGGACCTGCTCTTAGAGTATGAGACTATCGGAATCAGGCAGGGCAGTGGCGGACGAAGGAATTGAAAATCGGGTATAGGGCTACATATATGCACATACAGAACCAAACCATTGTGCCATATGTAAATCTAAATATCTATCAATTCAAAGCAAACAGTACTAGAGCGTAGTACATTAGTACAATTAATTAATACATACGTGAAGTCTCAACTAATAAAATAACATTACAAATTTATTCGACGAGGCGGCTTTAGGAATCGAGAGATGATGTCTTCATCAACAACATGGAGGAAAAAAATTGCTTCTCAATGAACGTAACCAACAATCATTCAAGTATTGATCCCCTATGCTATTTCTTAGCTTGTTCTTTATGAAGTTCATCACTGAAAATGCTCTTTCCACACTTGCAGTTGCGACCGGTAGGACTAATTTCAGTAGCTCGTAGACGTACGAGTGTAAGACATGCTTATTTGTTGCAACAAGCAAAACTAAAAGCTCGGCAATACTTTTCACATTGCTAAATCTTTCATCACCACGCATATCAACAATAAAGTTATTAAGCTGATAGGTTAGACGCCTCAAGTCAGTGATTGGGAAGTCTTTGGGATAAAACTTTGCGAGTTTTACTAAGTTGTCCTTGTCAACCTATTTGAACTTTGCGAGTTTTACTAAGTTGTCCTTGTCAGGTTATCAAGCTGTTTGAACTGTTGCCGCTTGCTCCGGCGCGGCGACTACGGTATCTGCCCCCAACCCGGTCGTAGCCTCCGCTTCAGGTTCAGGCGCATTCGCACCGTCCATGGGTTCTTCTAGGTGCATGTCGCCCTCATAGCTCAGATCCGCGCAACGATGACCGGCAACCGGCCGGCGCCTGTTGGTGCCATAGGTGGCGGCGCAGCATAGGCGAGGAGGGGATTTTTTGTTCGAGTCGAGCTAGGAGGCGACGAACGCTAGACACAACCACGGACGGGCGGAGGGCGTCTCAAGTTCTGGTTCCCTTCGTGACTTTCCTTCTTGGGCTAGTGGGCTAGCCCAGCTAGATGGTGGACGGAAGGAATAAGAAAACATGACCTTTTAACTCTTACTTGGATCAAATATACCGAATTTGGTCTACTTATATATATTACTAGCAAATATGCACGTGCGACACGCACGTGTTTCTGAAAACTATTTCAAATAAAATATAAATGTTTATTGATTTGTTGATATACAATAAAGGTAGACGACAATTGCTTGTTTGATTTGATCGGGTTGTGTACAACAAGTTCAAATCGTATGTTCGTTAGAATACCTCAGGTGCATATATCGTTGTACCTTCAAAATCTTTTTAAACGGCTCGCGTTTGGGCTATATAACTCTATTTCCAGTCGATCCATCCTCGTACGGGCGGACAATCCCTATCTCCTTTTTAGGAACGTACTTCCTCGAGCAAGTATCCAAATTTTCTTTTGGTGTATTTTCTTTTCTACAGGTTGAATTTTTTTTCCCATCGAACAAACTCAGATATTGTTGTGGTGTAGATTTTTTTTTCCTGGCTGATTTGCTTTCAATCGATCATACTTGCTAGAGTAGGATCCAGATTTTGTTCCATCGAGCGTACTTCCAGAGTACGAGTACGATCCGGATTTTGTTCCCTATTTATTTATGTTTTACCTATTTTTATACGGTTTATATGTAAAAAATTAAGTTTGCATAGGTACGTCACAAAAACTATGGTCAATTCATCCTATACCTTCGGATTGCCAACTTTACGTGTTGTAACTGGACTTTGTATGTACCATACAAGCTGCTGTTGCCGTGCACATTATGAATTATACCTCTATGCGGACATAGAAACTGAGAAAAAGAATTGTAGAAAAAAGGACGTATTTTAGATTTGTATACTAAATTTTAGTTCAGGAGTCTTACATCTTATATGTAAGATCTCAGACGATGGATGGCTTATAATACATGACATCTGGATTAAACGGTTATTAACGAGGGAGAGTAAGATGTAAGATCTCAAACGACGGATGGTCCAAATAGCACGACGTATAGATCCAACGGTTATTAGAGAGGGAGAGCCCTCTACAAATTAATCGCTCTTTTATAGTAGGATACATATGTATATGCATAGTAGCTGTAATTTTTTTCTCAAAATTATTGGGTGTACGTCTGTACAACCATGTCCACGTACTGTGTCCGCCAGTGAGGCAGGGTGACAGCAACAAGAACGCCCACGCCGTGCGTAAACAGCCACGAAATTCACCTCGTCGCTCGTCGGGCCGGGCCGGCGTCGTCCAGGCCGTGTTGCGATTGCAGTGGGACGGATCGGGCTCATCGCGACCGGGGTGGGCCCAACGATCACCGTCACGGCAAGGCTGGCTCGCCTCGCGCGCGTCTAGAAGATCCAATCCGGGTCGGGCCGTCGGGCTCAGTTCCATCCCATTGCACTGGCTTTTGCTATAAGTAGCGCGCCATGCGGAGCCGGCGGAGGCCAAGCAATCCATCCACTCAAGAACGACTCCAAGCAACCCGGTCGGAAGCCAACCACTTGCTCGGGTCCTCGGGCGTTCAATTCGCGCATTGCCTGAGACGGAGCTGGGGAACATGGACCACGGAGGCGAGGCGGCGAGGCCGACGACGGTGGGGTCCGCCGACCTCGGCATGGCCGCCGCGGTCCAGGGAGGCGAGGCACACATGACCTCCGCACCTTCCACGGCCAGCTCGGCGCTGCCGCCGCGCGCCGCGCCACCTTCGAACCAGCCGCGGCGACATACCACAACTCCGCCGAGTTTGAGCGCCATGTCCGCGCAGCCGCTGGACGCGGCGAGGTGCCTGTCGCCGTGTTCAACCGCGAACCTGGACCCGGCGTGGTGTACGCCAACACCGGCGCGTCCTGGCAGTGGTAGCAGCCAGGCCCACTCGATTCGGTGCTCGTCGGACCACAGCTCCCCGACGGAGTCGTCCAGGTGCACCACAGCTCCTTCTACTCTGCGCTGCAACCTCGCCCGGGCGCCGGACGTGGCGCGGTGCTTGCCGTTGCCGACCTGCTCCCCGGCGCTGTCGGCACGGTGTACAGTGGGGACTACGCGCTGCAGCCCCGTCCGGGTGCCGGACGCGGTGAGGTGCTTGTCGACCTGCTCCCCGACGGCGCCGGACATGGCGTGGTGTTTGTCGGCTTGCTCCCGGCGTATGACGACTACGTCTACTACGCGCTGCAGCCCGTCCGGGTGCCGGACATGGCCAGGTGCTTGTCGACCTGCTCCCCGACAGCGCCGGACATAGCGCGGTGTTGGTCGGCCTACTCTCGGGCGGCGGCGGCGCGGTGCACGACGACTACGGCTACTGCCCGTGGCAGCCCCGCCCGGGCGTCGGAAGCGGCGAGGTGTTTATTGGCCGGCTCCCCAACGACGTCGGCATGGTGTTGGACTGCTTAGGCAACTTCGCGCAGCAAACTCTCGCGGGCACCGGGCGCGCTCCGTGACCCCAACCTTGGCGTAGGGTAAGACGGCTCCGTGGCGCTTGCCAACGACCTCAGCGCAGTGTACAACAACCGCGGCATGGTGGCCGAACGCCTGCGTCGTCTCCTTCCGCTCGCCGCAATCGGCGCCTGCTCCGTGGCTGTCAATGGGCTCGCCGCTGGCCCGGGCTCCCCGGCTGTTGCCTTTCACCTCTTCTTGCTGCTTTTGGGCGGCCTGTTTCTGGTTACCCTGCACGTGCTCCGTGTGTAGGCTTGTCTGATTAACAGTAACAGCTGTAAGATTCAGCTCAGCTGTTAGCGGCGGCCCGTTTATTTCTGCACAGCCTAGCACTGCTAATTTTTTTTTCTCATGTTGTTTTAGGGGGTGTTTGGTTTGAGGAGTTAAAGTTTAACAAACATGGTAGCACTTTCGTCTTATTTGACAAAAAGTTTTTAATCTTGGACTAATTAGGCTTAATAGATTCGTCTCGTAAATTACTCCTAATCTGTGCCAACATACATGCAATTAGTCTACATTTAGTACTCCATGCATTTGAGGGAACATTGATGTGATGGTAGTTAAACTTTAACAAGTTCAAACCAAACAGGCCCTTAATTTTATTTTCTGAGGAAAGTAGGAAGCAGGAAGCATGAGTCGAGTAATAATGTCTCTAAGTTTGGCCGACAAGTCGAAATTACTCGTACGTTGCAAGACAGTAGGTAGGTATCACTGCTTCTGGTCCTACTACTTTTGTCAAAACTGGATAGAATACGGTCCTACTAGTAAAAAGCTTGGGAAGACCGTTATAATACATTCCCAAAACGGCAGTCAGTTGGCAGTCGGTGCGTCCAGCAACGGATAAATTATGTGCTGCAACATGTGCACAGAAGCTAGGAAAAAGAGAAGAGAGAACAGAAGAAACCTGAGAATTTCACCCCCAAAAAAGGGGAAAAGGCAAGACCTAAAAGCAGGGATGAAAACGGATCGGATACGGACGGATATCACTGATATCGTATTTGTTTTCATATTTATGTCCGGATTCGGATTCGAATACGGATAGTATAAAAAATGCCGGATAGGATACGATTGGATATCGACATCATAAATATGTGATTTAAATATTCGGATACGAATACGATATCGGATGTTAAATATCCGGACTCGGATACGGACGGATTAAAACCCCTCTAAACGGATTCGGTCTCGAATACGGTCGGAAAATATCCGTACCGTTTTCATCCCTGCCTAAAAGGTCATAGCTTGCCAATCCAAAGTGGTAGGAAGCCTGGTATTGCTTCCTCCTCTAGTTTTAGAGAACTAAAAAAGAAATCATAAATGCAAGGTCTTATTTGGAACTGTAGGGCCTCAAGAAAAAAGGGGGTTGTCACTTTTCTTAAAGATCTTATTCTTCAATACTCTTTCCATTTTATTGGTATCTAAGAGACTATGATAAAAAAATTGTGATGAAAAACTCTTGAGAAGGTTTGACACTAATCAGGATTACCTATGGTTATATAACTCAGCTAATGGTAAGTCTGGGGATATCCTTGTGGGGGTTAAAAAAGAGTTATATGATGTAGGATCTTTTCAACAAGGTGATTTTATGTTGCAAATGAATCTCTGGGATAGAATGAAAAGATTAAAGTGGAATCTGCTTATATTATATGGTGCAGCACAAGAGGAAACAAAATGAACTTTTTAACTGAATTGTCTGCCTTCTGCTCAAGAAACAAAGAACCAATTCTCATTGGTGGGGATTTTAATATTATTCAGTATGCTTTTGAAAGAAATAAACCTGGAGGTATATGGAGACACTCTGATACCTTCAATACCCTAATTAATTTCCATGAATTAAGAGAGTTGGAGATGTCTGGGAGCATTTTCACTTGGTCCAACAATCAAGATAATCCTACTTTGGAGAAACTCGATAGAATCCTTATCCCCAAGGACTGGGAGGATGCTTTCCCCAATATCTTTGTGAAAATATTGCCAAGGGAAATCTCTGACCACAATCCACTAATATTATTTTCTGAATCTTATACTCCCAAGAGAAGTATTGATTTCAAGTTTCGATTGCACCATTAAATTCGTTTCAATAAATGCTTCAAAACAAGATCTCACATGGATATATTTAGATAAAGTGACAAGTGGGCCCCACAGTGGATAGAGGATGATATAGAGGATGGATGAGTGTGAAAGAATTGAGTATAGAGGAGAGAATCTTGGTGACTAGGATGTATAGAGGATGAATTTAGAGTACAACGAGTGCAGATAGCCTTAGACTACCCGCAGTGGGTACTCTAAAACGATACTCTAAAGCTTTAGAGTATGAATATAGAGTAAAAATCGCTGCACTGGGTACTCTAAAACGATACTCTATCCTTTCTCTTACTCTATATTTAGAGTAGTACTGTGCTTACTCTATACTCTATAGTGGCGGGCCCTACTAGCTAAACAAAGGAAAAAAAATGCTATAACTCACAAACCAAAAATCTAAATTAAATTTCGATTGCACCATTAAATTCGTCTCAATAAATTCTTCAAAACTAGATCACACATGTATATATTTAGATAAAGTGACAAGTGGGTCCCATAGTGGATAGAGTGGATAGAGGATGATATAGAGGATGGATGGGTGCGGGAGAATTGAGTATAGAGGAGAGAATCTTGCTGACTATGACGTATAGAGGATTAATAAAGTTGTGCTACTGTTGTGTAAGCGTTTTCTTTCCTATATATACTTGCCATGCATATTGCAATACTATTTCTTTTTGAAGGACCGAAAACGGCGACCAGAGGGGGGGTGAATGGGAGCCGTAATAAAATTTCTCTCGAAACTTTTGGCCTCTGTCCCAAAATCACCGTCAAGCACAAGCAAGTTCCCGAACTAAGATACCCAAGTCAACTAGTGACGAGAGTACCTAAAAAAATTCCTCGAAACGGTAGAAATCCAACGCTACAGACGGAACACGATTCGAAGCCCAAATGACTAAACTGCAGGCGAAACAAGAAATCATGGCTAGATAAAAATGGACAGAAAATCACCTGAAAAATTATTCATTGTAGAACAGAGTGAGAAGCTGCAGGCACTAGTTTCGATCGATGTCTTACTGCAGCATCTGGGGCCGAGCAGATGCTCACTGGAGCCCGAAACAAAACTTGTAAACGAACTGTAGAACCTGGTGCCCAGCTCCCTCTGTACCAGATCGCACGAACCACCGAAGCAAGCAAATCAGGCTCAGGGGCAGACTACGTGCAACCTGGATCCCAATACCTGCGTCAGAAGCAAGCAAGCAAAGGTCCGCACGCCAACTGCTGAAAAACGCACTCACACAGAGAGGGGACGAGCAGCAAGGCCTGACCTCGCATGAACACAACGAACAGTCACGAACGAGCAACAAGAGAACGAGCGATGGACTGGCAGGCACAGAACTGCTGGATGAGCACACGAAGGTGCCTGGGCACTCACGCCCCTTGCTCAACCGATCTGACGCACAGCTTGACTCCCCTGCCAAACAAACAAGCAGCCAGGCTACTAGCCAAGAACAGAGCACGGGACAGCACTACGAACAGAAAAAGCTAGCTCAAAAATTCAAAGAAAACTCCATCAAATCAACAGCTCTTGAGCCCAAAATTTACACAGATGTAATTCAACCTAGCACGAAACTACTCCCCAAAAATCATTGCTCCAGATTAACCCAAACTCCGGGAAAATCAGATCGTAGCAAGAACGAAAAAGAACAAAAACAGAGAACGGAAATCACAGATTAAATAGAGGAATCACAGAGGGCACGAGGAGGATTTGGGCCTCCATTCCCACTCCAAATCTCAACAAAATACACCACGAAAATTCAGAGTTTTTAGACCTCCCTCATGAACTAGAAAGTGAAACCCTAGGTAGAAGGGGGGAATGAAAGAGTGAGAGAGAGGTGAGGGAGATGGGGGCTCTCTCATCCTATTTAACAGGGCTATTACACAATCCCCGATTTGCCCCTAGATACAAATGAGCCAAACCATTTAGCCCAAGGGCGTAAAGGTCCAACCCAGTCTTCATATTGATCTGACGGCCACCGCGCCTCCTCACTGGTAGCTTCGCCTCGACGCGAACTCCCCGATGCCGCCACGTGCCGTCCGTTCCACCTCGGAATCTCCGCCCGGGTTTTGAGGCCCAAACCCGTAAACCCGCCTCCGATGGTTTTGAGGCCCAAACCATCAAACCGTTCCGCGAGTAGCGCACTCCATACGCGTCCTCCGCCATTCGACGCGTGTCACCTCCACGGTCAACACGGTCACTCCCATGTCTTCTCGCTCTTGTCGATGTCCCAAGTGTCAGCCACCGCGGCTAGCCACCCGGCCTTCGGGTCCCTCGGTCCAAGCCTCACGTCCGTCCTTCACCCCTCCGGTCCATCGGCACGGCACGTCCTCCTTGACCTTCACCTCGTCGTCGGCTACCACCTTCGTGCTCCACACATGTACAACACAAGCCAAGAGACATGTCGCACACAAGGCTTTCGCCAAGGTAGGGTTAGTCACCACTCAACCTACTTCGTGGATCACATTGACAATCACTCATCACAAAACGAACACACAAGGGTACTTGTCAACCTTGTGTTCGCAATCTCCCCCTTGATGAGTGCATTGTCAACACCAATACACGAACAGCTTGAGCAAAAGAAAAAGAAGAAGAATAGAAAAACAAGGAGCTCAAACAAATAACCAAAAATCAAAGAAAAGCTGAAACAGGTCATTTGAAATGAGCAAGAACTTTGGTCCCCAAAGACATGGGCAACGGCTCGATGCAACCAAGTAAAACAAAGCTAGCCCTCAAGAAGAGGCAACGGGCTCAACACCACTAGCAAAGCTCGAAAAGCCGAAAAACTGCTAGACCCTCCAGAAGAGGCAAAGGCTCAACACATCTAGCAAAAGCAACTCAAATGCAACTCCCCCTGAACAAATGCAATCTCACTCAAATGAATGCATATCTTGTGATATTGTGAGTGTGGTGAGTGTGGAAACTTCTCCCCCTTGTTGACATATGCACTTATCAAGTTAGAGCCTAAGGAATGCAACTCCCCCCTCAAAACATGCTATAAATGCATAAATGCACAAATACAGAAGCTTCAAAATTATAGCAAGTAGATTGAAAAGATGCTCTAGTTGATGCTGTCATGTATATATAGCAACAAATACAAGTGCTAGCAAATGCTCAAAATGACCAAATGAGATGAAATATGGCATTTTAGCAAGTTTGATCAAGTTTGAGCAATTTAAAAGAGGGTTCACCACCGAATGAGCACATAGCAAATATAGACAGGAGATCAACCTTGTGCTACACATGTATGCAAAGTGAACTACCCCAAACAAAGTTCACACATCATGTCATGAGACAAACTTGTGATTTGATCAAATTTTCAATCAATTGAATTTTATCAGAGTTATGCAACTTATCACCAAAGTTTGTTTAACAAATGTGTGCAGGAGGTTATCGATGCCATCAAAACCTGACTTATCAATCATGTCAAGCCTATGCCAAAAGCACTTAGAAGCTTAAGACAATGATCTCGGTATCCATTACAGAGCTCAAGTTCACCCTTAAGTGCAATAGGGAGCTATCTCGATACTCTGACATGGGATAGCAAAGACCCATCCCGATCTTTTCATATCTTGCTTTTTGTTTCAAGTTTTAGCATAATTTCAAGTTTCTCAAGCAAGTGTGTAACTCAAGGTATGAGCCGTAGCAACTAAGCATATATATGAAGCAAAAGGGTTCTCGACACACCTACACATGCTAGTTTCCACAAGTAGTGGTGAACATGTTTCAAGTTTCATCAAGGGTTATTCAAGTTCACAATTGAGAAAGGCATTTTTAGCTCATATCAAGAGATCAAAGTGAGCCTAAGCAAAGCACATCATGTATATCCATAACATCCCCAACAAGAGCATAGTGTCAATCTAGCTACTATAAGGATGAAGCTCAAAATGCAATATGATACATGATGATATGATATGCAAAAATGATACAAAAGCGAAAACAAAAACTAAACTAAAAACAAAACCAAAAAACTAATGTACAAGAACCACAAACTTCCCTCTTCTAAAAAGATAACAAACCCCAAGCTCTCCTCGCAAGCGAGCAAACTGGGTTTGGTCAAGGGGTTTAGTGAAGATATCTGCGAGCTGGTTGTGGGTGTCAACATGAATAAGGTCAATGTCCCCTTTCTCATAGTGGTCTCGCAAGAAGTGAAAACGGACCTCTATGTGCTTGGTTTTAGAGTGAAGAATGGGATTTTTGGCTACACAAATGGCACTGGTGCTATCACAGAACAAAGGCACTCGCCTAAACTCTAAGCCATAGTCTCGCAAAGTAGCAACCATCCAAAGCAACTGGGAACAACAAGCAGCAGCAGCAACATACTCAGCTTCTGTGGTGGATTGGGCTACAGAAGACTGCTTGCGAGAGGACCAAGACACAAGTGAAGACACAAGAAACTGACAAGTCCCAGAAGTGGACTTCCTCTCAGTACGACAGCCAGCATAATCCGCATTAGAGTAATCGCAAAGAGAAAGAGAGGAGGAAGCCGAAAACCAAAGACCAAATTCGGGTGTGAACCAAAGGTACCTCATGATCCGCTTGACGGCTTGACGATGCGATGTGCGCGGTGAAGACTGAAAGCGCGCGCACAAGCAGACCGCGAACTGGATGTCTGGTCTCGTTGCCGTCAGGTACAGCAATGATCCGATCATGCTTCGGTACTCCTTCTGGTCCACAGCTTCTCCTTCCTTGTCCTCATCCAGGGCCGTCGTGGTCGACATGGGCGTCGAAAGAGGCTTGGCCTCGCCCATATCAAACTTCCTCAGAAGATCCTTGGTGTACTTGCCTTGATGCACGAATGTTCCTTCACGTGTTTGCTTGATTTGCAGCCCGAGGAAGAATGTCAACTCACCCATCATGCTCATCTCGAATTCCCTGCTCATAGTCTCAGAAAACTTTGCAACAAGAGCGTGAGAGGAACCACCAAAAATGATATCATCCACGTAAATCTGAACCAAAAGTGTGTCAGTGCCTTGCTTGAGGAGAAATAAAGTTTTATCTATGGAACCCATCTTAAAGCCCTTAGCAAGCAAGAAGGCTTTCAAACGCTCATACCAGGCTCTCGGGGCTTGTTTCAATCCATACAAGGCTTTGTGGAGTTTGTAAACATGGATTGGATACTTGGGATTTTCAAAGCCAGGGGGTTGTCTCACATACACCTCTTCCTCTATGTACCCGTTCAAAAAGGCGCTCTTCACATCCATTTAATACAGTTTGAACCCTTTCGAAACTGCATAAGCTAAGAGCATCCTTATAGCCTCGATACGGGCCACAGGAGCAAAGGTTTCTTCAAAGTCTAATCCCTCTTTCTGATAAAACCCTTGAGCCACTAGCCTAGCCTTATTTCTCACCACCACTCCATCCTCACTTTGCTTGTTCTTGAAAACCCATTTTGTACCTATAGGATGACACTCGGGTGGAGGTGGAACTAAGACCCAGACTTCATTCCTCTCAAAGTTTTTGTAACTCCTCGTGCATAGCATTGACCCAATCGGGATCAGAAAGTGCGTGTCCAACATTTTGTGGCTCAAAATTAGCGACAAAAGCGGAATGAGCGAAATATGAGATTTCATATGACCTTGAGCGTGTAACACGCTGACTGATGTCGCCGATCATGGTTTGAGGCGGGTGACGACGTTGGATGTGCCGAGGGGCTTCCCTCAAAGATGTCACCTCCCCCTCAACAGCTGCTGGGGCCTCCTCAGGTGCAGCCGATGTAGGCTGAGGAGGTGGCTCGTGCGGACCCCATGTAGTGGAAGAAAATGGATCTGGTCCGTGAGCCGAAGTAGTTGTCGTAGACTCGACTGGAACAACCGAAGAGGTCGGCTCTGCATCTCCCCAATCAGCATCTTCCTCATTCTCCTCAACGAAGATGCTCTCACCAATCTCCTGATCACCTGCACTTTCAAAGACAGAAATAGAACAAGGCATGGTCTCGTCGAAAGTGACTTCACAAGTCTCTACGACTCGGTTAGTTTCAAGATTAAGTACTCGATATGCATGAGAATGTAAAGCATAACCAAGAAAGACACCATTCGAGGATCGAGACTCAAATTTATCTAAATTACCTTGTTTCAGAATGAAACACCTGCATCCGAACACTCAAAAGTGGCTCACCTTGGGTAGTCGACCGAATCGTAGCTCATAAGAAGTTTTCTTCATGAAGGCTCGAAGAAAGATGTGATTAGAAACATGACACGCGGTGTTGATCGCTTCGGCCCAATATTTCCTAGGAGTCCTATGCTCATCGAGCATCGTCCTAGCCATCTCAACAAGGGTCCGATTCTTGCGCTCAACAACACCATTTTGCTGAGGGACATAGGGAGAGGAAAACTGATGCTCAAGGCCCAAAGAAGCACAAAAGGTTTCAAAGTGAGTATTCTTGAATTCTGTGTCATTGTCACTGCGAATCGCTCTCATGGCATTCTTAGGGAACTCATTTTGCAACCGAAGAATCAAATCTCGAGCATGTGAAAAAGCCTCATCCTTACCCTCCATGAAAAACACCCAAGAGTAGCGAGAAAAATCGTCCACGATCACTAGAACGTACCACTTCCCACCCTCCAACCGAACCCGAGCTGGACCAACTGTGTCCATGTGAAGTAGCTCGCCGGGTTTCTTGGTCATGACTTGATTCACAGGTGGGTGAGAAGCGGCAACCATCTTCCCGTGACGACAAGGGTGACACACCAAATCCTTCTCAAATTTCAACTTGGGCAATCCTCGGATTAGATCAAGTGAGCTCAACCTAGCTAGTAAGTCAAAGCTCAAGTGACCAAGTCTCCTATGCCACTTCCAAGGCTCAGAGGAGGATCCGGCCACCAGACATCGAGAAGAGCCAAAAGAGTGAGAAAAATCAGCTCAAAAGACACGGCCAAACGGAACAATCTGACAAACAAGATTTCCCTGAGAGTCGAGAACTCGAGACAAGCCGGTCTTAAAGCGCACTTCAAAGCCATCTTGAAGGAGTTGCGAAACAGAAAGCAAGTTGAAATGCAAGTTTGAAACCAAAGCAACATCCTTCAAGACAAAACTCTCATTGACCCGAATGGTCCCACGAGAAAGCACTTTACCTTTGCTATTATCCCCGAATGTGATGTACTCCTTACATTGCACGGGGTCGAGGCTGGAGAACCATTTGGAACTTTCGGTCATGTGGCGCGAGCATCCGGAATCAATGAGCCATGTGTTCTCCAGACCTCCGTCCTGCATCAATAGAAAGACATAGGATGAGCAAATGGCATAACACTAGGGTTAGTAAACTGTGAAGGATACCAGTGTTGGCTCATTTGCCCTGGAAAAGTGTTAGGAAAAACACCAAACAAGCCATGTCCCATTTGAGGAAAGCGGGCACCACGTGGGAGAAAACGTGGTCCGCTAGAGCTGTAGGACTGAAAGCCACTGTCACGAGGTCCAAAATCATATTGATCATGATCTGAACCACGCCGGGCACGACCACCATGACCACCGTGTGGTCTAGCAACCTGAGGCCTAGCACCTTGAGGCATTGCACCTCTTGGCCTAGCATTGCGCATCTGAACAGGAGGCACATGTACGCCATGGGGTGGACGGTACATGTTCCGGTTGTTCAACTCATACTCCCGCCGCTCATCTCTCTTCCTCCTGAAGCAAAACTCAACAAGGTGACCATCCCTATGGCAATAGTCACATTGATACCTCACCTCTCTCTTAGGTGGTTGTTGGCTCACTCTCTTGTGGGTATGGTTCACTCTTGTTAGCTTTTTGGCTTTAGGAAGGGGATCCTCAGAGATGTTTGGTAGAGTGTCAAGTGGGTTTCTGAGATGGTTCGGTTTTGGAACCCAAACTTGTTTCTGGGGTGGAGCTCTTGGAGGTTCTTCAAACACTCCATCTTTCACAGTGGGTTCGGTAGGCTTAGGTGGATTGATCTTGATTAATTTGGGAGTAGTGGAAGGTTTCTCACTTGGGCTCAAACCACTGAACTCACCAACTTTGCCATAGACATTTTCACCCTTCCCACCTAGAGCGAAGCCTACTCCCGATGTCTCAGTTCCCCGTCTGAACTGGCTCATCATCATGCCCAACTGCGGTTCACTACAAGACACCCAATTCAAGATGGACTGAAGGTATGTGTTGTCTTCCTCGGATCTCATCTTGTCATGCCTGCAAGACTCAAGCTCCAACGCCAAGCTCTCACAACGTGCACACTCAACAACCGTGCTATCTGAACTGGCCTTCTCAAGAGCAAGGATCTTGGCATTCTTCTCTGCCAGCTCAGATTGCAAGCCTGAACAAGACTTGCACGCACCCAACAAGCTAGACCTAGCCTTCAGCTCATCGTTCTCATCTAACAAGGCAGCATACTTAGATTGCAACTCAGAAAAGTTAGTCATATGAATAGCACATTCATCGCACTCAACCTCGTCAGACACATGAACAACAAGCTTCTTAGCTTCCTCAAGCTCTTTCTCCACAACTTCTAGCTTGTTCTTAAACTCTCTCCTCTCACGAGCAGCACGTTTCAGCAACTTATCTTGACTCATCAAAGTATCGGTCATGATATCAAGCTCGGCAATAAGAGCATCGACGGAGGGTTTTACCTCGGTAGAGTCGTCGTCGCCGGGAAGCACGTCCTTGTTGGGCTTCACACCTTCATCCACGGCCATGGTGCAGTAGCCTCCATGGATGGACTTGGCGACGAAGCAAAGCCCGGTCAACTTGTCCTCATGTCTCTTCTTGGACTCATCATCGCTCGAGGGAGAAGAAGACCGGTCGTCGTCGGTGTCGTTGCCGAGGTCGCTGAGGGAGGCGAGGAAGGCGCGCTCTTGAGCCTTGGCCTTCTTGAAGTACTTCTTTTTCAGCGCCTCCTTGTCGAATCCTCCGTTTGACTTGTGCTTGGAGGTGTACTCGCGCTTGTCCTTGCGCTTGCTAGAGTCGTACTTGTTAAAGGAGTGCTTGTTCTTCTTGGGGCAGTGGGCGACGAAGTGGTCAGGATCTCCACAGCCGTAGCATCCTTCCTTCAGACCACCACCACGTCGGCGATTCAAGCGGTTGTTGTGAAACCGTGAGAATCGGCTGATGATCAATGCCAGCTCGTCATCCCCAAGACTCTCCATCTGCTCCTCTGTGACAGACGCCAAAGAAGACAAGGCAAAAGACACCTGTGAAGGGTTAGCCAAAGAACTTGAGCCATTACCTGAGACCAAGGCCATAGTCGGTGCAGAGGGATTCTTCAGCTTGGCTTGGGTCTGGTAGTCGATCTCGGTGGACTTGAGCTTGCTGAAAATCTCATCCACAGTGAGGGTCTCATACCCCGAAGACTCAATGATGGCGGTCACCTTCACATCCCACACCTTCCGATCTAGGGCATATAGAAGCTTGAGTGCCCTCTCATGATCATCATAAGGTAACTGTGCCTTGTTTGCTCGCATCTTGTTGACAATGGTCTGAAAGCGAGAAAACATGGCATCGATGGACTCGCCATCAAGCTGGGTGAAGTTCTCGTACTCCCTCTTGTACGTCTCGTAGAGTATGGTTTTGACCTGTGCGGTCCCCTCATGATAGCTCTGAAGCCTCACCCAGATCTCCCGAGCAGTAGTACAATCAGAGACTCTTTCGAACTCCTGAAGAGAAAGACTCGAGAAAAGAACTGCGCGAGCTCTGCTATTAGCGTTGTGTCGATCTCTTTGATCTTGTGTGACACGAGCACGGGGTTCAAGCACAACGTAAGTAGCATCCTCGCAAATCTCCCAAACAAGCCAATCAATCCCCTGGAGATGCGCGGACATGCGGATCTTCCAATAGGGATAATTTGTTCCATCGAAGAACGGTGGTTTGCCGGAACCACGCTCCATGTCGCCTTCGTGGATCACGGACCGATTAAGGTGGAATGATCCTTAACCGGCTCCGATACCAATTGAAGGACCGAAAACGGCGACCAGAGGGGGGGTGAATGGGAGCCGTAATAAAATTTCTCTCGAAACTTTTGGCCTCTGTCCCAAAATCACCGTCAAGCACAAGCAAGTTCCCGAACTAAGATACCCAAGTCAACTAGTGACGAGAGTACCTAGAAAAATTCCTTGAAACGGTAGAAATCCAACGCTACAGACGGAACACGATTCAGAGCCCAAATGACTAAACTGCAGGCGAAACAAGAAATCATGGCTGGATAAAAATGGACAGAAAATCACCTGAAAAATTATTCATTGTAGAACAGAGTGAGAAGCTGCAGGCACTAGTTTCGATCGATGTCTTACTGCAGCATCTGGGGCCGAGCAGATGCTCACTGGAGCCCGAAACAAAACTTGTAAACGAACTGTAGAACCTGGTGCCCAGCTCCCTCTGTACCAGATCGCACGAACCACCGAAGCAAGCAAATCAGGCTCAGGGGCAGACTACGTGCAACCTGGATCCCAATACCTGCGTCAGAAGCAAGCAAGCAAAGGTCCGCACGCCAACTGCTGAAAAACGCACTCACACAGAGAGGGGACGAGCAGCAAGGCCTGACCTCGCATGAACACAACGAACAGTCACGAACGAGCAACAAGAGAACGAGCGATGGACTGGCAGGCACAGAACTGCTGGATGAGCACAAGAAGGTGCCTGGGCACTCACGCCCCTTGCTCAACCGATCTGACGCACAGCTTGACTCCCCTGCCAAACAAACAAGCAGCCAGGCTACTAGCCAAGAACAGAGCACGGGACAGCACTATGAACAGAAAAAGCTAGCTCAAAAATTCAATGAAAACTCCATCAAATCAACAGCTCTTGAGCCCAAAATTTACACAGATGCAATTCAACCTAGCACGAAACTACTCCCCAAAAATCATTGCTCCAGATTAACCCAAACTCCGGGAAAATCAGATCGTAGCAAGAACGAAAAAGAACAAAAATAGAGAACGGAAATCACAGATTAAATAGAGGAATCACAGAGGGCACGAGGAGGATTTGGGCCTCCATTCCCACTCCAAATCTCAACAAAATACACCACGAAAATTCAGAGTTTTTAGACCTCCCTCATGAACTAGAAAGTGAAACCCTAGGTAGAAGGGGGGAATGAAAGAGTGAGAGAGAGGTGAGGGAGATGGGGGCTCTCTCATCCTATTTAACAGGGCTATTACACAATCCCCGATTTGCCCCTGGATACAAATGAGCCAAACCATTTAGCCCAAGGGCGTAAAGGTCCAACACAGTCTTCATATTGATCCGACGGCCACCGCGCCTCCTCACTGGTAGCTTCGCCTCGACGCGAACTCCCCGATGCCGCCACGTGCCGTCCGTTCCACCTCGGAACCTCCGCCCGGGTTTTGAGGCCCAAACCCGTAAACCCGCCTCCGATGGTTTTGAGGCCCAAACCATCAAACCGTTCCGCGAGTAGCGCACTCCATACGCGTCCTCCGCCATTCGACGCGTGTCACCTCCACGGTCAACACGGTCACTCCCATGTCTTCTCGCTCTTGTCGATGTCCCAAGTGTCAGCCACCGCGGCTAGCCACCCGGCCTTCGGGTCCCTCGGTCCAAGCCTCACGTCCGTCCTTCACCCCTCCGGTCCATCGGCACGGCACGTCCTCCTTGACCTTCACCTCGTCGTCGGCTACCGCCTTCGTGCTCCACACATGTACAACACAAGCCAAGAGACATGTCGCACACAAGGCTTTCGCCAAGGTAGGGTTAGTCACCACTCAACCTACTTCGTGGATCACATTGATAATCACTCATCACAAAACGAACACACAAGGGTACTTGTCAACCTTGTGTTCGCACTTTTGAACGACCATGTAAGTCAGTAGTACTGTACTACTGTCTATGCATTTGGTCAAATGCAAGTTGCTGATAGTAGAAAAGAAATTAATCAGTAATCACTTCGTTAAAATAGTCATCAGCCGCTGTTGTTGGAATTTGAAACGGAATGTCTGAAGGGCAGCGTTTTTGTCAAACTTTAAAGCTCAATTAAAATGGATTTCACCTATAAGCCAATACACAAATTCGATGTTGTCCGCAAGTGTAGTGTATGGGCTGACGAAAAACATGATTATTTGTAGCAATGGTATAGTAATTGGACACTAAATACTTGATCAATGTAGCTCTGTCAGTAGCTCTAAAACTGAGAGTTTCAGTTAAATTGACCTAACTTTGGAACCCCTCTATCTCTTAAACCGTGAGGAATCAAACCTTGTTCCTTAAACCAATTGAGATTTCAGAACAACTTTTGGAGCCAGGCGTTGAGATTTTCAGACCGGCTGACGGGGTGTGGCGGCAGCGTTAATGTCAAATATGTTTATATCTCTTTCCTTGTGTTGGCTGCTCAGTCAGTTTTGTATGTTACTGACATTGCAATTACTACCATATAGATATAGCTATCTAATGGAAGAACAAGGATGATTGTTTTGTTGCTGCAATGAAAAAGCTAATGCATGAAAATTTACATCTCTATATTTTGTTCGTCCAACATGATACAAAACTGAATTTTACTTGTGGTTGGCTACCGACTGACGACCATGCTTTGGTTGCATGGAGCTCTAGAGGTTCTTGTGTGGATTTCCCTGCGCTTGGCGCGCGCTCGTTGTATAATATACTAGTGAAGCGCGCGCCATCGCGCGCACATGCAGATTTAAGTCTGGAAGCTGTACTGGCGTGAGATATAAGTATGGGTGCCATCGCGCGCACATGCAGATTTAAGTCTGGAAGCTGTACTGGCGTGAGATATGAGTATGGGCGCCATCGCGCGCACATGCAGATTTAAGTCTGGAAGCTGTACTGGCGTGAGATATAGTATGGGCTTGTTTAGATATCAAAGTTGGTGCACAAACTGTGCATAGTAAATACTGTGCAACACTGTAGCGATTTTATTTTTATTTGGTAATAATCCAAACATTAATTAATTAGACTTAAAATGTTCGTCTCGTAAAGTACAACAAAACTGTGTAATTAGTTTTTTATTTCATCTATATTTAGTACTTCAAGCATGTGCCGGCATTTTTATGTGATGGAGAATCTTCTTTTTACATAGTAGAATTTGAAGATGAAATCTGGTATCTAAACCAGGTCTATGAAGCAGTTACAAAGTCCGGTATGCACTGAAAAGTAAATGGACGTCCGGTATGCACTGAAAAGTAAATGGACCACCGTAAGTTGGACAGATTAGTCCGGTATGCACTGAAAAGTAAATGGACCACCGTAAGTTGGACAGATTCTTAGCATGATAGAGGGTGT
This sequence comes from Saccharum hybrid cultivar R570, assembly GCA_038087645.1. Classification (NCBI taxonomy): domain Eukaryota; kingdom Viridiplantae; phylum Streptophyta; class Magnoliopsida; order Poales; family Poaceae; genus Saccharum; species Saccharum hybrid cultivar. The sequence goes on along the minus strand of JAQSUU010000579.1, from coordinate 1,641,863 downwards.
GTTTAGATGGTTATAAAGCGTGTGTAAAATTTCTATAGCACTTTTCGTTGTTATTTGGTAAAATTTATCCAATCATGGACTAACTAGGCTCAAAATATTCATCTCGACATTTACAGACAAACTATGCAATTAGTTATTTTTTTACCTACATTTAATACTCCATGCATACGTCCAAAGATTTGATGTGACAGAAAATCTTATAAAATTTTTAGAATTTTGAAGAAACTAAACACTGCCAGAGTATGATTCTAACATTACACAGCTGGTTGTAGCATTACACAGATGGGGTTCATTGGCACAGCAAGATCCTGATTTTACGTAACATGATAGTTAAAAGGTGGCGTAGCAACGTCTGGTGGTAGATAATATAATTATACATGTTGATGGGAAGTGCGGTGGCAGCTACGGTAATTTACAAAGCTTAGTCTGTGAGGAACCGTCTGTTCAACAGGATAGTTTTGGCTGCGGTAGAAAGCGCAAAATATAAGGAACAGTTATGAGATCGTAGTAGTTAATATAGGTAGACGACATCGGAGATATGGATGTGCATCCTCCACGCGTCGCAAAATGACGATGTAGATACTGTGTGCAACAGGTTTGCGTTCTGTACAAAAGAAGTAGTAGATGGTCAGGGCTTAGCAGTTTAATAGATGGCAGGTGGGGGTACTTTTTGAAAAAGAAACTACAATATTTATGCACGAAACGTGTTAAATATGTAATGGGGTCAGAATGATGGCAACAAAAAATATAACTGTACGGGCAGGTGAAATAATATTTTCGTAATAAAAGGTATAACCACAGAGTGTAGTTGTGGTGGCGTAGGTATGTATTGGCCTGATCAGATTGTAGCTATGTTGTTACTGAGTTTTGCGGTTGCCACTCCTTGTTTCAGGCCTGGAACCTCCAACCTTTGGCCTGCATCATTTGGAACATATAGGGGGAGTGTGATACAGAGATTGAGGTTTATGAAAATGTAGCTGGGCTGCGTGTGTGTACTTACTTTTTGGCTGGGTTCTCTAATGCTGAGGCAGGGTTTTCACTTGGACTGCTGCTATGGACTATGTCTGTGTCAGTTTTTTGGGCTCCTGTTTTGTTCTGCACCTGAAAGAGCAAATTAGTGCGTACAGATCAGTTGAGTAGCTTAAATGTGTGTACGGAAACCACACAGAACCACCTGGGTGGCTGTGAAAGTGTGAAATGTGTGGATATTAAAAAAAAATGGGTGGCTCCTGTTTTGTTCTGCACCTCGATGGGGAACAATCAGAGTTAACAGTCAAGTAGACAGGTGCATAGCTGCTAACATTACACAGCCAAATATAGACTAAGAATAACTGTAGATACAGCAAATAGTTTGTGAACCAAACTCAAATTTTAACACCTGATAGAACTTAATGTAAGGAAATTGGAGATACACAACCAATTTTCTGAACCACACTGATTTTTGCGACCCAAGCCCTGATGCTAACATGCAAGTATTTGACATGGAGAAAAAACATTGATTAATATGCACTTTCATTTGATCTTCCTGGTATCAGTTGGGAAACAATGAATCATATGATCCTATGAACATGGAGCACATGCTCTGTCCTCCCAGATTATCTTTCTCAGAAGTCAGAACCTAGTTAAGGCTGTTGGAACCCATGTACAAAATGATCTGCTACTAAAATTGTCTGCATGAGTACAAATTAACTGTTGATGGGAATCATATATCACAGTGGAAGAAAACAATCTCAGTTCAATGGGGTGAACATATGCCCACCAAAAGATGTCTGAAACCGGAGAGCAATTAAATAGCCCTTAAATCTAAATTCAGTTGATGTGTTTCTCTGAAATCTAAGGAACAGAGCATCACGAAGAACAAAGGATTTTTATTTTACTCACGAAGCTGCCATAAATAATTAGTGCTCCTAGAAACAACCACAAGATGAATTGGAACTGAATGCAAAGAAGACAAATTACAGTGTGTTTGTCAAATCGTATTGTGAACTCACATACTTGTTCTTCCAATTCGAAGGTGGACAGTAGCAATCCAAAACTGCAGCAGACATGGCATTGTCCTATCTGACAAACGCAGCACCTTGCCCTATCTGGTGACCCGTACAATTTGACCACACATGGCCTACTCCTATATACATATATAAGAAGAATACACTGATAGTCTATATATATCGACAAAGGGAAAGTACACAAGAAAATTGGCATGTACCTATGCATCGGCCAAAACAAGATCTATATGTGCTCTCGGACTATCATCAAGTGGGTGGTATTCCCGTATCCCATGTTATGAAGACATGGAGACAAATTGGAGTTCTTGCTTGCTGATGTAGCATTGGAAGGAGATCAAGTGACATCTTGAAAATCTGCAGAGGAATAATTTGGTAATTGGCATACAGGAACAGGTAACCAGGCAGGCATGAGTTAATGGTAGTAAGAAGAATGTAATGGCAACAATAAATAAATCTGCTCTCGCACAGTGTGCACATGAATATGAAAATATGGCAGATTTAACCAAGAATGGAGATCGCTTAGAAATGCGAAAGAAAGAAAGGCAAATAAACAGTCTGTATATTCATATGCAGTTAAAATTATATAATTAACAGGGACATCCGAACTGCTACCCTCAAATTAGGACAAAGATAAGGTGCAATCAAACTGTATAAAACAAATTTCAATTTTCTGAGGAGCATGAATTCTCTATCTCTGTTCCAGTAATCAAATTTTGTGAGGAGCACAAACAAGTTTACAAAATGGCTAAACTTTCTGCGATGATGAAGCATCTTAGAAACTAAGATTTACTATAAAATTGAAAGCCTGATAAACAGCAGTTTCTGCAGAATTACAAATTAAATCAAATTAGAAATGGTAGCACATACTCACCCAAGCATCGTCAAATTTTTTACTCCCTGCAAGAGCCAAAAACATGCTTACATTAGTAAACACGTCCTTAGCAAAAACTTATTTTGGTAGTGGTTAAAAATTTGCATTAGCTTCAGTTAGTCATTCACAAACACTCAATAGCACAATATAGGATGCCATATAAACATAAGACCATTTCATACAAGAGGCATCTATTCTCATTTTGAACATGGTCACATAGCAGCCATGTGCAACCAGATACATCAAATTTTCAATTCAATGCTAATTATTCACAAATTCTTCGGTGCAAGCTTTTCTCGCCATGTATAGCTCTTTTAACAGAGTAATGATTGTTTCAAAATCGATTTGACATGATGCCTGTAGGATGAAGTTACTGTTCCCAAACATCTTACTGACGCATATGGCCTAGGCTGTGCTTGCGGCTTTAGCTCCATCTCCAGATCTGGGTTTACCTGCAATTGAAGTCACAAACATAGAAAGGGTAGAAAAAATAAATAAGAATGAATATACAAACCCTAGAGTATGAGCAAATGAAATCTGAGGGTAAATGGAGCCACGGAAAAAGAGAGGTTGAGGAAAGCTAGGGTTTGGGTGCTCGGCTTCACACAGCAAGCAGAGAAGAGAAGGGGTGGGGGTGGGCGTACCTGGTGGGTGCCGATGGCGCCGCAGCGGGGGGAGCACGTGGGAACGACGGACGACGCCGCGCGGGGGCGTGCCCACCAGACGCAACCGCCGAGCAGACCCGCCGGCATGGCCAGCGAGGAAGAACAGGTAGGGTTTCACCGAGCACACGCGGAGCGGCGGGAGAGGCAGCAACGAGGGGAAGCCGCGCCGGCCGCCACCGCCAGGGCCTCGTCGCGCTACTCCATTGCCGGGGACGCCCACAGTGGGGGCGCCGCATCCCAAGGGCGTCGTCACCGCCGCTCGAATCGGGGGAGAGAGGGAGCCACGGCTCGCGTCGGGAGAGAGCAACGGGGATTGAGAGAGAGAGAGAGGAAGCTGGGAGAAGAATCTGAGGGTGTGTTTAGATGTGTAAAAAGGTGTAAAAAAAGTACTGTAGCACGTTTTGGTTTTATTTGGCAAATAGTGTCCAAACGTTGACTAATTAGGTTCAAAACGTTCGTCTCGCAAAGTAGAACCAAGTTGTACAATTAGTTTTTTATTTCATCTACATTTAGTACTCCATGCATATATCGCAAGTTTGATGTGACGGGAAATCTTTTTTCTGCACAGTGTTTTTTTTAACTAAACACAGCCTGAAACGAAAAAGTCTACTCGAAAGTCGAAACCCAAACCCCACCCCCACCCCCACCCCCACTATGGAGTTGTCTGCTCTACCTCAAATTATCAAATAATCTCATTTATCCCCTAAACCTTCCAAACCGGCCAAATCACCACACCAGCGGTTTTAGACAGTGGTTTTTCTATAGTAACAGCGTTTTGTGTTTTTCTTTTTATTTATTTCGTCTGAACCTTTAAAAAATCATAGTAAATCAAAAAAATCATAAAATAGAAAATCCAATTTTGTTGGAGTCCATATGAGTAGATCTACATAATAAACTTATAATATAGTATGCTTTAGTACAAAATTTTTGCTGTAAATTTTGATCTATTTTTCTGTAATTAATTTGAATAATTGTAACACCCTAAAATTTGCATTCTTTGAAAATAGTTAAATTTGATTTATTTATGCAATTATGTCTGCATTCAAATGTAGGAAATAATAATTTTTATGAAATTAAAACCAATCATAAGGATAGATACATGCTGATGCATTCATGCTGCTGCAATTCTTTTATTTTGTTGACTGGTTTTGATCCAAAACTCAAAATGATTCAAAAACCATTTGAAAATAAAGTTAGAAAATCAACTTGGAAAAAAAAAGAATTCTCTTTCCCAACTCCCTTCCATTTTTCCGTTTTGGCCTGCTGGCCCATTTCCTTTTCCGCCTTCCTCTCATTTTCCTTCTTGGGCCGGCCCAACCCGAGCTGGCAACTGCTACCGCCTCCTATCTCCTCTTCTCCGCCGCTGACGCTCTAGGCCCCCATGTCAGCGCTGCCTCCCACCTCCAGCCATCCCGCGTCGCGCGCAGTCTTCGCGGAACCGCCGCCCGCGCCCACCTCCTCTCGTGACGTGGGAGCACCCCCGCGCCTCGGGCTCCATAAAGGAGAGTGCGTACCCATTGCCGCTTCCCCTGCTGCTTTTTGTTCCAATTTTCCCCCACGCTCGAGTTCGCAGAGCTCGCAAAACCGCCGCCGGAGTCGCCATCCACCGCTCTCGTGGACCGCCGCTCCAGAGCCGCCTCCGTCTCATTTGAAGCGGTGGTGAGCTCCGCCTTGACCTCCTCTTCCTTTCTGTGCTCTCAATTTCTCAATTGTGGACATTTGTGACGGGTTCCCGTTCGCTCCGACGACCTTCTCGCCGCCATCCATGGCGGGACCCCTGGCCGCGCTAAGGACCTAAGAAAGATCGCCTTGTTCCCCTCTCTCTCTTGGTGCCTTCGATTTGGTGAGCCGTGGCCGCTAGCGCCGTATTCCGGAGCACCAGCAAGGTATGCCCGCCGCCGTTCATGGCGAGCCCCGCGCGAGACCATCCCCGCCCGTGAAATGCGCTCCATTGGACTCGCCATCTCCCCCGCATCATCCCGGAGCTCTCGCATTTCGAAACCATGGGCCGTAGGCCGATTTTCGCGCACTCCGGCGAGTTTCCGGTCGCCGGCAATGGCGGCGCCGCCGCGTCCTCCCGCAACTCCGGCGGCCCGTGTCCCTCTCTTCCCCCTCCATCTAATCTTAGCCGTCCATCGCACGATCAAGGGCCAGAAATGGCTGATACCCCTTCGTGGGTCTTTTTCTTAAAGAGACCCTCAGTTTCCGCCAAATAAAACCCGCCGTCCTTGGCGTACTCACGGAATACGCACTTCCATTTTGAAAACGTAGTTTCTTCGGTTTAAATAAAAAATACGTTTTCAGATTAATTACAGAATTGCCACTGCAGTAAAACGCTTATAAAATCATCGTTTTGTTTGCTATGCATGAATGCTCCTGAAATGTGTATGTTGCCGTGTTGGTCGAGTTCAGACGGTGAGGAGTACGTTGGGAACCAGGAGAACTTCGAAGACCAGCAGGACCAGTAGGAGTTCGTGAACCAAGGCAAGTATAGCATGGGCCTACCTTGATTCCTATTCATTATATAATCTACCCATTATTCACGTGTCTAATATTGCTCGACTATAAGGACTTCCTAGCTAATTGATGACCTGTACCTTGATTCCTATGGGGTTATTTGCATATGGGTAGAATGCTAGTGCTCTATTCAAACATGATCAATACTATGATTAATGGAACAAACGGATAAACATGATGATAATAATTAAAATATAGGGTTATGGTGCAAATGATATCGATCATGTTGCCCTAAACTCTCCGTAAGGACTTATCTGTAGGGCAAAAGCTGGGACATACAGTGCAACCGTGAGAGTTATATGGCTCTGACTTTAGCTTAGTAATAGGATCTTTTCTAGCTTGTTAGAGGTTACCCGAAAGGGCGCAAGAGGGGCTTGCCACTTTGGGTATAGAACTACCTCTGTTCTGATGTGTATAGCCTATGAGAATTGTGCCATCGAAAGGATGTTCTATATATTTGCCTGCCGAGGAAACCTCGCGGCCCTAACTTGTTAGACGAGACCTATGGAAGGCTTCGTAGTGTACCCTGCCCGCTCACCTTGGAAGTGTTATGGGAGTAATTAACCCGGACATATGGGCAACACGACTCACGGATAAAGATGCACAACCTCTGCAGAGTGTTAAAACTGTTATAACAGCCGTGCTCACGGTCACGAGCGGCCCGAAAAACTCACAGAATAAATGGTCACTTGTGAAGTTGTTGTTCATGGTGAACTATGAAGGTATTATGATGATAATGACGATGATGATGATATAATGTTGATCAATGACTCTGTTAAATTCTAGTATATGATCATGTCGGTTAATTTGGGAGCTTAAGCATAATTTGATATTGATCAATAACAAAATGTTGACTTACTAAAATGCTAAATGCAGTAAACCGTGTCTGCCTTTTGAGCCTCATGAATCCCCATGTTATGCTTGTGGAGTACGAAATGTACTCACGCTTGTTTATTTTTAATACTGTGGAAAAATCCCGGATGGGTACCAGATTGCCAGAGATTGGAGCAGATAGGCTTGTGATCAACCAGTCAGTTGTCCCTGTGGAGTGGAGTCTTCACCTGAAGACCGGAGTTGTCTTTCCGTTGTTTGCTTTATAAGGTTATATCTTTTATAATAAGTACGTTATATATTGAGCATTGTCTTTTGATATTACCCTTATTTGTAGCTATATGTGAGATTTGACTTCCTAGGCTCATATATGGTGTGTATCTGGTTTTATTCTTAAAACCGGGTGTTACAAGTGGTATCAGAGCAATGCTGACTGTAGGACGCAAGCCTAGTTCGGAATTGACCGTCTTAAGGTTTGATAATTGCTAAAACACCCTTGTTCTATAAACCTTGATATATTCCTCCTCTATTATTTCTCTACCCTTGATATTCATCTCCTCCTTGATACTTGTTTAAGCCTTTGTTCTTATCTTCATTCCTTGCTTTAATATACTCTTAGAATCTTCTCTCTTACCATCTTCCTGCGACATCGGAAGCGGAGCTTTAGGATATTTGCTCTTAATATGAATAGAACGATAGTATCGCAAGCTGAGTCAATGATTGAAGTATGCACCTTAATTGCTTGTTGAATTGTCATTATGCATGTGCTTGTTTTGGATCTTTGTAATGATTGTAATGATCTTGTGGGGATTGTCCACAGTTTCATTTAGTTTATAGGCCTAAGGCATAAGGATTAATGAAGTAAATATGCAGGTTTTGGTTTCCTCCTGTTTTATCCATCCTGTTTTCCAGAGTAGTCTGTGTTCATCATGATATATCTCCAAATCTGGATATCCAAAAGTTATGAAACTTTTATAGATAAAAGAAGACTCTTGTATGTTTCATCTGCCGCGGGAATCAATTCCATAGCTGTTTTGGTTTGGGAATTATGAAAATTACAAGAAGAAGTAATTGTGCTGTCAGCAACCTGGAACAGTTTGTGTTGTGTGCTGTTTTTGGCCAACTTAGCTGCCGAATTTGGAAACTTATTCTATAAGAGGGCTGTAGGGAATTTCATAAGCTTTCGAACGGTATAAACTACAACCTCATTGGATTTACAGAACCAGAGTTATAGTCATTTTACCGCGCTGCTATTTTTCTGCTCGTGAGAAATTTCAGGTTATTTGATCATACCCTTGCACATGATTTTCTTTGAGATGTCAGAAGGCCTTCATGCTAGTTATTGTATCGAGAAGAAGGTGCAACCTACACTTTGGTGTCCCCTGGTTGATCTTTTCTTAAGGGGGTAGCCAAGTTGAAGAAAGTTGCATAATGAAGGTTTCTTATGATGAAATGCTTCACTTAGAAGTATCTGCTGATCCTAGAGATGAGGAGTTACCATCAAGTGACTGGTATTCTTTGGTCAGAATTGTTAATTGTTGGACCATCTATGAGAAGTTAAGTGTAAAGACGAATCTTGCCTGTACCAAGTACCCTGTCAAAACTTTGGAAATAGATGAGCAAGTTATTGGAGTAAGTTGTAACGACATGCAAAGCAACGTGGGATGGTAAAATGGAGAATCAAACTACTCTAGAAAGTGAAAAAGATCCAAAGGTGGAGTATCTATATGCCTTTGATCCACCTTCTTACGAATCTCGAGGACGAGATTCATCTTAAGGGAGGTAGAATTGAAACACCCTAAAATTTGCATTCTTTGAAAATAGTTAAATTTGGTTTATTTATGCAATTATGTGTGCATTCAAATGTAGGAAATAATAATTTTTTATGAAATTAAAACCAATCATAAGGATAGATACATGCTGATGCATTCTTGCTGCTGCAATTCTTTTATTTTGTTGAGTGGTTTTGATCCAAAACTCAAAATGATTCAAAAACCATTTGAAAATGAAGTTAGAAAATCGACTTGGAAAAAAAAAGAATTCTCTTTCCCAGCTCCCTCCCATTTTTCCTTTTCGGTCTGCTGGCCCATTTCCTTTTCCCCCTTCCTCTCATTTTCCTTCTTGGGCTGGCCCAACCCGAGCTGGCAACTACTGCCGCCTCCTATCTCCTCTTCTCTGTCGCTGACGCTCTAGGCCCCCATGTCAGCGCTGTCTCCCACCTCTAGCCATCTCGCGTCGCACGCAGTCTTCGCGGAATCGCCGCCCGCGCCCACCTCCTCTCGTGACGTGGGAGCACCCCCACGCCTCAGGCTCGATAAAGGAGAGTGCGTACCCAATGCCGCTTCCCCTGCTGCTCTTTGTTCCAATTTTCCCCAATGCTCGAGTTCGCAGAGCTCGCAAAACCACCGCCAGAGTCGCCATCCACCGCTCATGTGGACCGCCGCTCCAGAGCCGCCCCTGTCTCATTTGAAGCGGTGGTGAGCTCCGCCTTGACCTCCTCTTCCTTTCTGTGCTCTCAATTTCTCAATTGTGGACGTTTGTGATGGGTTCCCGTTCGCTCCGATGACCTTCTCGCCGCCGTCCATGGCGGGAGCCCCTCGGGTTCTCCCTGGCCGCGCTAAGGACCTAAGAAAGATCGCCTTGTTCCCCTCTCTCTCTCTCGGTGCCTTCGATTTGGTGAGCCGTGGCCGCTAGCACCGTATTCCGGAGCACCAGCAAGCTATGCCCGCCGCCGTTCATGGCGAGCCCCGCGCGAGACCATCCCCGCCCGCGAAATGCGCTCCATTGGACTCGCCATCTCCCCCGCATCATCCCGGAGCTCTCGCATTTCGAAACCATGGGCCGTAGGCCGATTTTCGCACACTCCGGCGAGTTTCCGGTCGCCGGCAATGGCGGCGCCGCCGCGTCCTCCCCCAACTCCGGCGGCCCGTGTCCCTCTCTTCCCCCTCCATCTAATCTTAGCCGCCCATCGCACGATCAAGGGCCAGAAATGGCTGATACCCCTTCGTGGGTCTTTTTCTTAAAGAGACCCTCAGTTTCCGCCAAATAAAACCCGCCGTCCTTGGCGTACTCACGAAATACGCACTTCCATTTTGAAAACGTAGTTTCTTCGGTTTAAATAAAAAATACGTTTTCAGATTAATTACAGAATTGCCACTGTAGTAAAACGCTTATAAAATCGTCGTTTTAGCTCCGATTCGACCCGTTCAACTTGCGTTAGGTTCGTAACTTCATAACCTACGCATTAATGCCACTGTTAGTTAGGTTTGCAACATTTAAAATTCTTGATTAGGTTAAGTTAATTAACTCGCTATAGGAATCTTGTTTAATTCATAACTTTCGTGTTATAGCTCCGAATTTCGTGAACTTCGCGTTGATGTGATCGTAGCGAGACGTAGAATATTTTCGTAAACTTTTTATCTTGTTTTTATACTGCTGGTGTACTGTTCTAATTATAGGTTTATTTGCTATGCATGAATGCTCCTGAAATGTGTATGTTGCCGTGTTGGTCGAGTTCAGACGGTGAGGAGTACGTTGGGAACCAGGAGAACTTCGAAGACCAGCAGGACCAGTAGGAGTTCGTGAACCAAGGCAAGTATAGCATGGGCCTACCTTGATTCCTATTCATTATATAATCTACCCATTATGCATGTGTCTAATATTGCTCGACTATAAGGACTTCCTAGCTAATTGATGACCTGTACCTTGATTCCTATGGGGTTATTTGCATATGGGTAGAATGCTAGTGCTCTATTCAAACATGATCAATACTATGATTAATGGAACAAACGGATAAACATGATGGTAATAATTAAAATATAGGGTTATGGTGCAAATGATATCGATCATGTTGCCCTAAACTCTCCGTAAGGCCTTATCTGTAGGGCAAAAGCTGGGACATACAGTGCAACCGTGAGAGTTATATGGCTCTGACTTTAGCTTAGTAATATGATCTTTTCTAGCTTGTTAGAGGTTACCCGAAAGGGCGCAAGAGGGGCTTGCCACTTTGGGTATAGAACTGCCTCTGTTCTGATGTGTATAGCCTGCGGGAATTATGCCATCGAAAGGATGTTCTCTATATCTGCCTGCCGAGGAAACCTCGCGGCCCTAACTTGTTAGACGAGACCTATGGAAGGCTTCATAGTGTACCCTGCCTGCTCACCTTGGAAGTGTTATGAGAGTAATTAACCCGGGCATATGGGCAACACGACTCACGGGTAAAGATGCACAACCTCTGCAGAGTGTTAAAACTGTTATAACAGTCATGCTCACGGTCACGAGCGGCCCGGAAAACTCACAGAATAAATGGTCACTTGTGAAGTTGTTGTTCATGGTGAACTATGAAGGTATTATGATGATAATGACGATGATGATGATATAATGTTGATCAATGACTCTGTTAAATTCTAGTATATGATCATGTCGGTTAATTTGGGAGCTTAAGCATAATTTGATATTGATCAATAACAAAATGTTGACTTACTAAAATGCTAAATGCAGTAAACCGTGTCTGCCTTTTGAGCCTCATGAATCCCCATGTTATGCTTGTGGAGTACGAAATGTACTCACGCTTGTTTATTTTCAATACTTTGGAAAAATCCCGGATGGGTACCAGATTGCTAGAGATTGGAGCAGATAGGCTTGTGATCAACCAGTCAGTTGTCCCTGTGGAGTGGAGTCTTCACCTGAAGACCGGAGTTGTCTTTCCGTTGTTTGCTTTATAAGGTTATATCTTTTATAATAAGTACGTTATATATTGAGCATTGTCTTTTGATATTACCCTTATTTGTAGGTATATGTGAGATTTGACTTCCTGGGCTCATATATGGTGTGTATCTGGTTTTGTTATTAAAACCGGGTGTTACAATAATTCATACAACAAAAACTGTATGCGTTGGATGGGTGTATGTTCTTTTGATTGGATGGGTTGGGTGGGTGTTATTTTGTTATACGGCATCTCTCTTGGGTGTTCAATTCTTTTAAAAAAAATTACAGGATGTTAGCTTAGTGCACAAGTTGCACGAGAACTGTATGCATGCAGCCGGCACGACATCTCTTTTGATGGTTGCTCAAAAGAAAAGACATCTCTTTTGATGGACCATCGGGGCCTAATTAATTGGTGGGTCGATCCAACTGTAACTGTGTGTACTACGCTCTCTTAACAAACAATTACACTCAAACAAATATTATTAAAAAATCATGTAACCAGACTTGTGAAATTATCAGCCTGACTTATCAGTCAGGGTACAATGTTTTACTCTCGCAATAAATCAGCTTTAGCCGACTTATCCGCCACAAAAAAAAAACCATTAGCCGAACAGCACCATGCCACCGTGTGTCGTGATTTTGTCACGATGTTCTTCCCTACGTTTGGAGCTCGGCACATACTAGGAAGTAAATCGTGTTGGGACACTGCTGCTCTCCACTGGGCGACACATGCAGACTATTCCCAATTTTCCATCAATTCCAGCAAGCTCGTCAACAACTGCGAGTACTAGTGGTAAACTCATGGCACTGGCGCACACGATCTCCCGCGATCTTTGGCTGCTTGTTGGTTTCACTGAAAACCATCGCATACGGCGATCCGGAACATCTGTGTTCTCCTGTGGGCCCTGGTGGTTGTCGCGCCGTCCTCGGCACAGCAGCACGCCGGCAGACGAGATCGGTGCGGTGGCCGGTGGGCTCCGTACGACGCGGCCCGGGCCTCTATGTGCCCATGTTTGCACGGTGGAATCGTTGTGGGGCGTGCGTGAGCCGTGCAGGCACAGGCAGCCATCGCACCGCCCACCGGTGGCGCAACCGCACGCCGGCCGCGGACTCGACGCGATCATCAGTATACATACACCTAGCTAGGATTTCGGTTAATCTACTAGAACTGTAGCGAGGCGTTGCCGCGCCTCTCCACGATATTCCCTGTTTATACTAAGATTTGTGTTTTTTTTACCAGTATGCAGTGGAATTTGAGGAATATTAAATATATGGCTTTACTAAGAATAGAATGGTAATATTAATATATGTAAGGTTGACCTTGTCCAATATGTTTGTTTCTGTGTATTTGTTAATGCTGAAAGGATCAAGATGCCCAAGAGGGGGGTGAATTGGGCTTTTCTAAAAATAAATGCAGTGAATAAATCCTACAAGCTGGAATTCACCCCTAGTGTCTACTTGTGTTCCTAGAGAGTCTACCGATACAAAGTTTTGCACCCTAGTTTCCAATCCTAGTCTAGCATGGCAAGTCTAGGAATGTAAACAAGCAAAGTAAGTAAATACGAGAAAGTAAATGCTTGAATGTAAAGGGGCAAGGAACACGGCGATGTTTTTCCGAGGTATCGGAGAGTCGCCACTCCCCACTAGTCCTCGTTGGAGCACCCGCGCAAGGGTGTCGCTCTCCCTTGATCCGCGCAAGGATCAAGTGCTCTCTACGGGTTGATTCTTTGACACTCCGTCGCGGTGAATCACCCACAACCGCTCACAAGATGAGTTGGGTCATCCACAAGCTCCGCCGGATGAACACCAAGCTCCCAATCACCACCAAGCCGTCTAGGTGATGGCGATCACCAAGAGTAACCAGCTAGAACTCTCACTTGACCACTACGAGCCTAAATGAGAAAGTGGATGCACACTTGTTACTCTCTAATCGCTAGTGAGGAACTCTTAAGCTTTGATTCTCAAATCTCTATCCTCACTAGTGCTCTTGCACTACCTTGCACTCCAAAGGTGTTTATCAGCTGATCAAATGAGCAAGAGACCTCTAAAAGAGGTGGTGGGGATGTATTTATACACCCCACAGACGAAACGAACCGTTACCTGCTGACTCAGCAAAACTCGAGCTGACCGGACGCGCCGGTCGTACTGACCGGACGCGCCGGTCGCTCGTAACGGTCAAAAACCGAAAAAAACACCTAAATGACCGGACGCACCGGTCAGGAGTGACCGGACGCGTCCGATCGTGCGTGGAGCTTACTGTACTCGCACCGGACGCGCGACCGCGTCCGATCGGTGATGACCGGACGCGTCCGGTCGTCTCAGGACCTTACTGGACTATGACCGGACGCGCCGATCACACCCAGGTCGCGTCCGATCGGGTGTTTCCCTTAAGTGACACGTGTTGACTTCTGACCACCGCGTCCGGTCCTCGCGAGGACCGCGTCCGGTGCTCAGAGCTGAAACCCCAGCCGCGGAACTGAACTGACCGGACGCGTCCGGTCATGCCGAGGACCGCGTCCGGTCACGGGAAAACTACCCAAAACTCTCCGAAAAGCGTTACAACTTCAACCAAGTTGCTCCAACTGAACTTTGAGCTATTCTAGAGCTGCCTAGCGCCAAGTTTAACAAGTGTGCACCACACCTAAACATAGGACTCGCCTAGGTCAAGCTACCCGCTCATGCCCCCCTTTATAGTACGGCCAAAAGAGAAAAACGAAGATCCTAACGACTATTCCAAATGTCTCTCAACACCTTGACATCCGGAACTAACCGTCCTTAATCTTGACGTCACTCTTTTGAAAACCGAAACGATTTCCATCAAGGGGCATGAATACCATGGTGCCCAAAGCAGTTAAAACCTCCATGACCTAACTTACCAAAGTTTCTGCAAAACACACGTTAGTCATGGTAACAAGGCGTTGTCATCAATTGCCGAAACCAAACCTCGGGGCCTAGATGCTTTCAATCTCCCCCTTTTTGGTGATTGATGACAACACTCAGATATGAAAGATTGGAGTTTAGGTTTTTGAGCATGCATGGTTCACATAAGCAAAAAGCAATAAGCACAAGGGGTTAGGAATTGCTTATGTGCCCCAAGCCAAAAGAGTGTACTCATAAGATAAGACAAAGAACGTTAGTACACAAACGGATATAGCTCATAAATTATCGGAGTAAGGCATGGAAGCACTACCTTAGAGCTATAATAAACAACGGTGACAAGAGATAACACTAACTAGATAACACATTACGGCTCAAAGTTTATCTCACAACGGCATGTCATACGAATGCAATGACTGAAAAAAGTAAACATGATGCATGAATGTAGCACACAAGAAAAACGAAAACCCTCTCTCAAAACTCCCCCTGAAACTACTCTCTCTCCCCCTTTGGCATCAAGCGCCAAAAAAAAAACTAAACTAAGGATCTGACGGGGGGACAGACGGAGTCGTGTCGGGTGCCGAGGTGCGCGGAGTGAACACGAAGTGTAGAGAATCGCCCTCGGAATCTGAGCTATCTGGCTGACCCTCTGATGAAGCATGTGGCTGTGTAACTGTCTGGGTCTGAATGGCAGGAACAGGTACTGTCGTAATGATAGGATCCGTCTGAGTGACCTGAGCCTGTAGCGAGCCAGTAGCAGGAAGATCTGTGGAGGCAACTGACGAAGGTAGAGTCTCTGTAGTACCAGTCCCTGTTACTGGAGGGATAGCTGCCTCTGAAGCTGACAACCCTGAAGAAGTAGCAGCTGTAGTATGCGAGGGCGTCGGCTGACCAGTCAACTCGCTGTAGGTAGCACTGAAATCACCGAAAGGTGTGCCCGTCAGAAGGTGAGGGCGAGGCTGGTCTGATGGTGTAAACCCCGTGTGAATAGGAGTGAAGCTCGGGGACTGGAAAGACTGGGGAACCTGCTGCTGTGGAGATGTGAACTGGAAACCCGGCTGTCCCTGACTTGATGGATCAGAAGATGGTAAAGTAGAAGTCAGGACGGAAGTAGGCGGAGGAACCCCAACCGTGACTAGGTGGCGCAGGAGGTCCAAGTATTGCTGCTGACTAGCGGCAGTCTGTCGCTGAATCTCATATTGTTGTCTCTGCATTTCAACTTGCTGCCTCTGGATCTCAAGCTGCTGACGCTGAAACTCGTCCTGACGAGCCTGAATCTGTGCAAGTGCTGCAGCTGTGTCCTGAGCCTGTCGCTGTATTTGCTGTTGCTGTTGCTCCTGTGCCTGGGTCAACCTCTCAAGAATTGCCACCATGGCTGGGTCTGTGCGGGAGGCTGAACCAGAGCCACCGGCCTCGTGGTCGTGGGACCGAGGAGACCGGTACCTGGGGATGGGCTGGTAGTCCTCATCAGTGCTGTCAGATGTCCCATCCTCAGGAAGATCAGTAGGCTGAGCGTCAAGATCTGCAAGCTCTGCCTCTGCAAGCTCATCAACTGTGGCGTCCTGCTCAGCTGCTGTCTCAGGAACCTCAGGTCGCACACGCTGTCCTGGTACTGGGGCCTGATCTCTGGTGACAGACGTCCAAAGCTGACGGATATCATACTCAGGAAAAGCAGTGGTAGTATCTGATATCTCAGCTCGGATCTCTGCTGGCAGCTGAATAGATGATCTGATAATGAAGCAAATCCAGTGTGCATAGGGCAGCTGACGATTACCCTTGAAGCCCTCAGCTATGGTGTCCTCCATCTCACTAAGTATAAGATCCCATATATCAAACTGTGTCTGTGAGAGGAGGTGGTGAACAACCCATAGCTGCATCCGAGTCAGTCCCTCTCTGTAGCCAAGTCTGGGAAGTAGAGTGCGTCTGACTATGGCATCCAAAACTCTGGCCAGTGGTGTCAAACTAGCGGGCGTGCGTCGAGACCCTTGGCCAAAAGGCTCACGGAAGCAGGGTCGAACCAAGTCTGTAGGTGGCACTGTCCCGCCGTGAGGGCGTCTCGGAGGAGGAGTCTGACCATAACACAGCTGATGTATCTTTGTGTCAAAAGCTGGGAGTCTGAGAATCTCCCGCACTCTGCTGCTGTATAGGCGGTGATCGCGGCCTCGGAATGCAAAGTGAATGAAATCATGGGCAGGATCAATCCATAGTGAAGCATAAAACTCTCTGACCCATGTGCCGCAGTATGCACCTGTCCGTCCAAGAAGATCTGACAAGCCTGGCAGAAAGGACAGGTGCGGACGTAGCTGCTCTCCCACAACCTCGACAAGTGACTCAAGTCGACAGACCCTTTGTGGTCGGAAAGCAATACCACTGTCAACTAGAGCTCTGTAGAAATCCTCCTGAAGAGGGGTATAGAATCCTTCTGAAGCTCTGGGATCCCTCACAGGTGGAAACCACCGACTGACCTCCACGAACCTCAACCCCTGCACCTGACGTGCTGAAGCACCCCTCAAGTCAAAGTGCTCGACCGGGGGTGAACCTCTAGCTCTGGGAGGAGGACGTGCTCCACGTCGCTGACCCTCTGGCCTAGGAGACACCTGAGTACGGGCGCGTGTGGAGCGGCGATGTACTGGAGACTGAGCTGGCTGCTCCTCTGTATCTGCTGTAGCCTCTGGAGCCTCTGTGGTCTCTGTGGGTGGATCAACTGACATATCCTCTGCAGCTCTAGTATCCTTAGTGCCCTCAGTGGCCTCTGTGCCGAGCTGTCGACCTTCAAGATGAAAGCGACGCTCGCCTATGCGTATGCCACTGCTCCTGCCACCTCTCTCTGCCTGCTCTGCTGCATCTGCTACGGCCTGAGCAATCTCTGCATCTGTGAGTGTCTTCTTCTTCTTTCTGGCCAAGACCTTGACACGCTTCCCACGTGCAATCTTAGACCGACGAGGAGGACTGTTGTTCCCGTCACCAGAAGCACCACCGACGTTCTTGCAACGCACCATGCTGACACAGTGACTGAGAACCTCTGTAAGATGATGAACTGTCACTCAAGAGGCTTGGCCTCAATCCGTATCCGCAGGCTTGGCCTCGGATTTAGCAAACTGATCTCACCCTGACACACAACAGACTCGCTGCAAAGACGGAATAGAGAGATCTACTATAAACACATATATAACTAAAAGGTATGAATCCTAGAGATAGCAAGCATATGAGATACGATATGAATCGAAACGCGAAGCTACCTCGAATCGACAAGACGATTGTGACAAGATGAGGTGACCTAGATCGCGAGATCCCCCGAATTCGACGAGCGAGCTCTGAAAGGATCGAGTCGAGATAAACAACTGAGTAATACGATCAAGGTTAGCCCTAGCGACAAAATTGAATGAAATAGATCGAGATTGAACAGGTTGTCACCTCGAGATCGGGTTAGGGCAAAACCCTAGGCAGGGGAGAGGGCAAACCCTAGAAGAGGAAAGCGGCCGAAGGATGAATGACGAGCTAGGGTTGGCACGGGAGAGCTGCGGCTGCTGCTGGCGAGGTGCACGGCGAGGCTGGACGGCTTGCCGGCGGCGGTGGCGCGCGGCGCAGCAGCGGCGGGCGAGGGTGCGGCTGCGGGCGGCGCGGGAGCGGCCGGTGCGGCAGCGAGCAGCGCGCAAGCGGCGAGCGCGTGCGGGCGAGGAAGGTGCGGCGCGGGCACGGCAAGAGGTCGCCGGCGGCAGGGAAGACGGTGAGGGTGCGGCGGAAGCGGCGAGACGGCGACTAGGGCAAGGCGGCGGCGGAAAACGCGTGCGGGTGAGAGAAAACCGGCCGAGGACGAATTGGTTTTATAAAGGGATTAGATCCGCGCGACATGTGATGACCGGACGCGGTGGTCGATATGACCGGACGCGGTTGTGCAGCGTCCGGTCATACTCCAGTAAGCTCCTGGAGTGACCTGACGCGTCCGGTGCGGACTGACCGGACGCGGTCAGAGTCCGGTCATTGGAAGTTCGGGAATATATCGCGAATGACCGGACGCAGTGGTGGTAACCGGGACCGGACGCGGTGGTCAGCAGAGGCGCGTCCGGTGCAGCGTCCGATCACTAGATCTGGAGTTGGTCTTCTGGATGACCGGACGCGCTGCTGGACGCCGGGACCGGACGCGGTGGTGAAGTAACACTGCGTCCGGTGCAGCGTCCGGTGCAGCGTCCGGTGACTGTTCTTCGCCCTTCTTTGTTCCGAACTGCGACGCGACTTCTCCCAATCAGGTTCCAATTCAAGAAGACACAAATAAACACCAATTGGAACATGATATGAGTGACCTCACTCAAACCCTCAAATTTTTTAATATAGATTGCCTTAGGCTAGTATTATTTTTAAGAAAATAGGCAATAAACACCCAAGGAGCAACGTATGGCCAAGCAATAGAGTTTTTGAACCTTTAGGAGCGTTAAAAAGCTCTCTCTATCCAAGGACGAACACAGAGGTTGCTCAAGGCTTAACCGAAGAGAAACGACAAGAACAACAACCATGCATATGCAATGCAATACAAGAAGGTAAAACTAGAAAGCTTGTCAAGTTTGATCCACGGTTAGGCTTTTTCACTCCTCCAAGGAAGGGTTATCGTAACCGTGTTAGACAAGCCCTAGAGACATTGCGATAAAATAAACATGACATATTATACAATGCAATGCAAGGTACAACACACGCTTATTTTTTAAAGTTACTAGAATCAAGCACATTGAGTTCACTTCTTAACCTACAAAAGGTTGCCTCATCCAAAGGTTTGGTGAAGATATCCGCTAATTGATTTTCACTTCTTACACCTTCTAGTGATATGTCATTTTTAGCAACGTGATCTCTTAGAAAGTGATGGCGGATATCAATGTGCTTGGTGCGAGAGTGTTGTACCGGATTGTTAGCAATTTTAACGGCACTTTCATTGTCACATAAAAGTGGCACCTTTTCAAGAACAATTCCATAGTCTAGGAGGGTTTGTTTCATATATAGGATTTGTGCACAACAGGCCCCCGCGGCAATGTATTCCGCCTCGGCGGTGGACAAAGCCACACTATTTTGCTTTTTAGATGACCAAGATACTAAAGATCTTCCAAGCAAATGGCACCCTCCGGATGTGCTTTTTCTATCAATCTTGCAACCGGCATAGTCCGAATCGGAATAGCCAACTAGTTGGAATCTAGCTCCTTTGGGATACCAAAGACCAATGCTTGGTGTGAGCTTAAGATATCTTATGATTCTTTTTACGGCACTTAGGTGAGGTTCTTTAGGGCACGCTTGAAAGCGAGCACACATGCACACACTAAACATGATGTCAGGCCTAGATGCGGTAAGATATAACAAGCTACCAAACATAGAACGGTAGAGAGTTTGATCAACAGGTTTACCTCCCTCATCTAGGTCGAGATGTCCGTTTGATGGCATTGGAGTCTTGATTGGTTTGCATTCTTCCATCTTGAATCTTTTGAGGAGATCCTTGGTATACTTTTCTTGAGAGATGAAAATCCCTTCTCTCATTTGCTTTACTTAAAAACCAAGGAAGAATGTGAGCTCACCAATCATTGACATCTCGAATTCCTTTGACATCAATTCACCAAATTCCTTGCAATAATCTTCATTTGTTGATCCGAAGATGATATCATCAACATATACTTGACAAATGAAGATCTCCCCATTAAGCTTCTTGGTGAATAGTGTGGTGTCGACCTTCCCAATGGTGAAGCCCTTCTCAATGAGGAAGTCCCGGAGGCGTTCATACCACGCTCTAGGGGCTTGCTTGAGCCCATATAACGCCTTGGACAACCTATAAACATGATTAGGATATCTAGGGTCTTCAAACCCGGGAGGTTGATTAACATAGACTAGTTCATTTATAAAGCCATTTAAAAATGCACTTTTCACATCCATTTGATATAGTTTCATATCATGATGTGATGCATAAGCAAGGAGGATACGAATGGCTTCAAGTCTTGCAACGGGTGCAAAGGTTTCTCCAAAATCAAGACCTTCAACTTGAGAGAACCCCTTTGCAACTAGTCTTGCCTTGTTCCTCACCACTATGCCTTGGTCATCTTGCTTGTTTCGGAACACCCACTTGGTTCCAATGACTCTTGCACCTTTGGGATGCTCTTCTAGTGTCCATACTTGATTGCGGGTGAAGTTGTTCAATTCTTCATGCATTGCAATCACCCAATCCGGATCTTGAAGAGCTTCTTCTACATTCTTAGGTTCAACACAAGAGACAAAAGAATGATGTTCAACAAAAGAAGCTAGCTTTTGGGATCGAGTCATTACTCCCTTTGTAGGACTCCCTATGATGAGATCTTGTGGATGTGCTTGAAGTAGTGGTGAATTTCTTTTATCAACCACTTGAGGAGGTGGATGAGGAGCATCAACATCTTGAGCTTGTGCCTCGGATTGTTCATGAGAGACATAAGTGTCCTCATTTTCAACACTCTCATTCTTGTCATCATCTTGAGGCACACGTGATGAAGATGGTGGATCAACAATTTGTACATCGTCATCATCATCTTTTGGCTTGATGTCTCCCACCGGCATGTTCTTCATGGCCTCCCTCAAGGGTTCATCACCTACATCATCACAATTCTCAATTGCTCCTTGGGAGCCGTTAGATTCATCAAATTCCACATCATATGTTTCTTCAACCAAACCGGTGGCATGGTTAAATACTCTATATGCTTTGGACTTTGATGAGTAACCAACAAGGAAACCAATATCACAACGTCTTTGAAACTTCCCTAGGTGTTGACGCTTCTTGTAGATGTAACATTTGCAACCAAACACCCGAAAGAAAGAGACGTCCGGCTTCTTGCCATTAAGCAACTCATAGGGGGTCTTGCCAAGAAACTTTTGTAGGAAGAGGCGATTTGAAGCATAGCATGCGGTGTTGATTGCCTCGGCCCACAACTTCTCCGGAGTGTTGTACTCATCTAGCATTGTTCTTGCAAGAGTGATCAAAGTTCGGTTCTTTCTCTCAACTACACCATTTTGTTGAGGAGTGTAGGTTGAAGACACCTCATGCTTGATTCCAATTTCATCACAATAAGCTTCAATGTTGGTGTTGTCAAATTCTTTCCCATTGTCACTTCTAATCTTCTTTATCTTGACTTCAAATTCATTTTGAGCTCTCTTTGCAAACTTCTTGAAGCAATTTGCCACTTCGGATTTGTCATGAAGGAAGAAGGTCCATGTATACCTAGAGTAGTCATCTACTATCACAAGACAATAGAGATTACCACCCAAGCTCTTGTATGTTGTAGGCCCAAACAAATCCATGTGTAGAAGTTCTAGCACTCTTGAAGTTGACATGAAAGCTTTGGTTGGATGAGTGTTTGCAACTTGTTTGCCCGCTTGACATGCACTACAAGGTTTGTCCTTTTCAAACTTCACATCCTTTAATCCTCTCACTAGTTCTTTCTTCAATAGCTTGTTGAGAGTGTTCATTCCAACATGAGCAAGCCTCCTATGCCAAAGCCAACCAAGTAAGGTCTTGGTGAACAAACATGTCATCAAATTTGCATCTTCGGAGGTGAAGTCAACTAGATAAAGATTATTGTATCTAAAACCTTTGAATATCACTTGCTTGTCATCTATCTTTAAAACTTCCACTTCATTTGGTGTGAACAAGCATTGGAAGCCAAGGTCACAAAGTTGCCCAACGGACAACAAGTTGAAACTCAATGAAGCAACATAGAGCACATTTGAGAGTGAGTGATCATGTGATATTGCAATCTTGCCTATACCCTTGACTTTGCTTTTTGAATTATCCCCAAATGTGATCTTCTCTTGACATATTCCATTCTCTTCAATGGTGGTGAACATACGAGGATCACCGGTCATATGTTGAGTGCAACCACTATCAATAACCCAATGAGTTCCACCGGTCTTGTAGTTCACCTACACACAAGAGATCAAGCTTTTTGTTTAGGGACCCAAACTTGAGAGGGGCCCTTGACTTTATCCACTAGTGACTTGGCAACCCATATTTTCTTTGGCCTATTCTTGTTTGGGGGACCCAAAAACATGACTTTCATCTTTCCATTTGAATCTTTTCTTAGCATATAATGAGCATTGAAAGCGAAAGGTCTAGCATGCTTGGGCAAAGGTTGTGGTGGTGGAGTTTTGCATTCATGGGCAAAGTGACCTTCTTGACCACACTCAACACATCTCTTTGACTTGGGCTTTGACTTGCTTTGTTGTTGTTGAGCTTTTGCTTTCTTCTCTTGATTTGCCAAGTACCCAATACCACTTCTATCCATCTTCATTACGGTGTTCATGAGGAGCTCACTTTGCAAATGTTGGCCTCTTGTGAACTTGCTTAGGCCGGTCTTGAGATGCTCTTTTTCTTGCTTGAGCTTTTTGTTTTCTTCAATGAGTGACTCATTTGTTGGTTGCTTCTCAAGAGCCATCAAACCTTTTAGCTTCTTGTTCTCACTTGCAAGCTTCTCATTTTCACTCTTAATCTTGGCATAATCATCATGGTTGCTTGACTCAACCACACTCTTGCCTTTGCTACTAGAACCTCGCTCAATGCTTTCAATGATCAAGTCATCACATGATGTAGCTATATCACACTTAACAACATGGTTAGTAGCATCATGTGTCTCAAGAGCAAGTTCATTAGCAACCACAAGACTATCATAATCAATTTTTAATGTGGTGTATTTGTCCTTTAGAGAATTGTGTCTAGTGATGAGCTCATCATGCTTCTTCTCAAGTTTATCATGTTGATCTTTAAGCTCTTTATAGGAGGTTTTGAGTTCCTTGAGAGTGGAAGACATCACTTCATTTTGAACTCTAAGCTCACCACTAGTCTTTTGAATATTTTCAAGCTTTGATGAGAGTGACTCATTTTCATTTTGAAGATCATCATTTTCACTTCTAGTTCTTCTTATGATTTTAGTGTATTTGTTTAACAATTTCACAAGTTCATCATAAGAAGGTGAGTCATATTCATCATCACTATCACTATCGTCATCATCATCACTATCATGGTTTTGTACCTTTTGTTCACCCTTGGCCATAAGGCATAGGTGAGTAGTGGACGATGATGGTGAAGGAGGCGGTGAAGGTGGTGATGAAGATGTTGGTGAAGATGATGGCCCCATCACAAATGCGGCAATCTTCTCTTTCTCATCATTGCTCTCATCTTCGGAGGACTCACATGATGATTCAATGTCGGTGAGCCAATCACCAACAATGTATGCCTTTCCTCCCTTCATTGCTCTCATCTTCGGAGGACTCACATGATGATTCAATGTCGGTGAGCCAATCACCAACAATGTATGCCTTTCCTCCCTTCTTTTTCTTGTGGAACTCCTTCTTTTTACCATCCTTCTTCTTGTATGGCTTGTTCCTCTTCTTCTCTTCTTCTTCATCACTTGAATCATTTTTCTTGCCCTTGTTCTTGTTCTTGTACTTGTCTTTTGGTGATCTAGGGCATTGATGAGCTAGATGACCAAGTTCACCACAATTATAGCAATCCATCTCCGAGATTGGCTTTCTCTTGCTACTTGTGAAGAATTTTTTCTTCTTGCCATCGAACTTGATGCCACTCTTGTTAAGCTTCTTTAACATCTTGGTGGTCTTTCTCACCATGAGTGCAAGTGATTCATCATCAACATCACTATCACTTGAACTTTCTTGCACTATCATGGCTTGGCCTTTCATCTTCTTCTTGTCATGACTAGCTTTGAAGGCCAAGTCTTTCTTCTTGGAAGATGATGAGCCCTCTTCCGGAGTGATATGCATGTACATCTCATGAGCATTGATTTTCCCCAAAACTTGAGTTGGTGTTGCGGTGGAAAGATCACTTTGGTGAAGCACGGTGACAATATGTCCATACTTCTCAACGGGAAGCACACTCAAGATCTTCCTTGCAACATCCGATTGGCTCATTTTGGTGAGCCCAAGAGCATTGAGGTCCTCTACAAGAACATTCAAGCGAGTGTACATGTCATTAGCACTTTCTTTGGGAAGCATCTCAAAAGAATTAATTTTCTTTAAGGCTATGTGATAGCGTTCCTCACGCTCACTCTTAGTTCCCTCATGGAGAGCACGAAGATTTTCCCACAATTCATGAGCGTTCTTTGCATTACACACGCGATTGAAGATATCTTTGCCTAAGCCCCGGTAGAGTGCATTTTTGGCCTTTGCATTCCACCGATTGTACTTCTCCTCGTCACCACTTGGGTTAGCGGGATCCCTTATGGGGGGAAGCCCTTCGGTTGCGGCTCTAAGGCACCCAACATCTATGGCTTCGAGGTATGCCTCCATACGAATTTTCCAATATGGAAAATCGTCTCCCTCAAAAGTGGGAGGTGGTCCTTCCCCATTAGACATCTTGCTCTAGGCGGTAAAGCCTAAAAGTAGAGCAACACGGCTCCGATACCAATTGAAAGGATCAAGATGCCCAAGAGGGGGGGTGAATTGGGCTTTTCTAAAAATAAATGCAGTGAATAAATCCTACAAGCTGGAATTCACCCCTAGTGTCTACTTGTGTTCCTAGAGAGTCTACCGATACAAAGTTTTGCACCCTAGTTTCCAATCCTAGTCTAGCATGGCAAGTCTAGGAATGTAAACAAGCAAAGTAAGTAAATACGAGAAAGTAAATGCTTGAATGTAAAGGGGCAAGGAACACGGCGATGTTTTTCCGAGGTATCGGAGAGTCGCCACTCCCCACTAGTCCTCGTTGGAGCACCCGCGCAAGGGTGTCGCTCCCCCTTGATCCGCGCAAGGATCAAGTGCTCTCTACGGGTTGATTCTTTGACACTCCGTCGCGGTGAATCACCCACAACCGCTCACAAGATGAGTTGGGTCATCCACAAGCTCCGCCGGATGAACACCAAGCTCCCAATCACCACCAAGCCGTCTAGGTGATGGCGATCACCAAGAGTAACAAGCTAGAACTCTCACTTGACCACTACGAGCCTAAATGAGAAAGTGGATGCACACTTGTTACTCTCTAATCGCTAGTGAGGAACTCTCAAGCTTTGATTCTCAAATCTCTATCCTCACTAGTGCTCTTGCACTACCTTGCACTCCAAAGGTGTTTATCAGCTGATCAAATGAGCAAGAGACCTCTAAAAGAGGTGGTGGGGATGTATTTATACACCCCACAGACGAAACGAACCGTTACCTGCTGACTCAGCAAAACTCGAGCTGACCGGACGCGCCGGTCGTACTGACCGGACGCGCCGGTCGCTCGTAACGGTCAAAAACCGAAAAAAACACCTAAATGACCGGACGCACCGGTCAGGAGTGACCGGACGCGTCCGATCGTGCGTGGAGCTTACTGTACTCGCACCGGACGCGCGACCGCGTCCGATCGGTGACGACCGGACGCGTCCGGTCGTCTCAGGACCTTACTGGACTATGACCGGACGCGCCGATCACACCCAGGTCGCGTCCGATCGGGTGTTTCCCTTAAGTGACACGTGTTGACTTCTGACCACCGCGTCCGGTCCTTGCGAGGACCGCGTCCGGTGCTCAGAGCTGAAACCCCAGCCGCGGAACTGAACTGACCGGACGCGTCCGGTCATGCCGAGGACCGCGTCCGGTCACGGGAAAACTACCCGAAACTCTCCGAAAAGCGTTACAACTTCAACCAAGTTGCTCCAACTGAACTTTGAGCTATTCTAGAGCTGCCTAGCGCCAAGTTTAACAAGTGTGCACCACACCTAAACATAGGACTCGCCTAGGTCAAGCTACCCGCTCATGCCCCCCTTTATAGTACGGCCAAAAGAGAAAAACGAAGATCCTAACGACTATTCCAAATGTCTCTCAACACCTTGACATCCGGAACTAACCGTCCTTAATCTTGACGTCACTCTTTTGAAAACCGAAACGATTTCCATCAAGGGGCATGAATACCATGGTGCCCAAAGCAGTTAAAACCTCCATGACCTAACTTACCAAAGTTTCTGCAAAACACACGTTAGTCATGGTAACAAGGCGTTGTCATCAATTGCCGAAACCAAACCTCGGGGCCTAGATGCTTTCAAATGCTATTTAGAGAACCGTAGTGATTTGAAGTGAAGAGTTATACTTACTCATGTCGAGTGGGTGAAGGTAAAGTAAAATTTGAGGTGTTTTGCGTTGATATATTAATATTTGGAGCTAACTTTTTTTTTCAAAGTTATATGGTTATCTTCTTCTTGTTGTTCATCTAAATATCAATCATCATCTTTGAATCGTATTGAATAATCGGTAATATTACTATATCAGTTTGATCATTTTTCTATTAGTTTTATTGTTTATTCAGTTTAATTTTTTAAACTTTTACCTAGTGGGGAATCAACAGGATCAATTGCATGCTTAATAGCAATAAATTTTTTACTAAAATATGTAATATTATTTTTTACTGCATGGATGTGCATATGTGGAGATGAACAAAATTTGTTTTGTCATTTTTGGATTTTTCTTCGAATTACTATGCATTTTTTCAATTTTCAGCCATTTTAAAGAATAAAAAGAAAGGGAAACCTAATAAGACAAACACTTTGCACCTAGGCCCCTGTACGTTTCGTTATTTTCAACATGCTCTGTGTGGTCAGCCCGTGATGCATGGATTAACTATTTTAAATATATATAGAGCTCGGGCCTTAGGTTCATCACGGTGTCGCACGGCAGTTGTCTCGCGCGGTTGCAGGGGGTGGACTCGCATGGCAGAGGCTGCCACGGTTCGAGCAGCGCGGCGGCGGTCTCGCGCGGCAAGGGCCCAGCAGAGGTGTCACGTCCCCGACCATGCGGAGGAGGCGGAGGAGCTTCGCAAGGGCGCGCGCGGCTTTGCCGCGCCCTCCGTGGAGGGCCCCGTATAGGATTTAAACATACCGATGACGCTCATGGTGTTGATATGGGATCATTGGAGGCGTTGAGGCCTTTGAAACTTGTATTCGACCCTTGTGCTGCTATTGCTAATGTTAGAACCAGTACTCTTCCTATTGCTACAGTTCTATGTGTGAAGTGATTTGTATAAATTATGAATTTTCAATAGGAAATTTTATTATACTGCCATAACATAGGAGATTTAGGTCTGAACATTGAGAGGAAGGGAAATTTTATTTCAGAAGCTGAATATGCAATTGGTATTATCAAAAAAATATTCAGTTGCAGATCATTTAGAAAGCATGGTTTGATGCTGTTGCATTTAAAGTGATTCTTTTCTTTTAGTAATCAGTAATCACTCTTAAACTAATACCATTTAGAGCTTGTTGCCAGGCGAGCTGGGCACGACGAACCATCTGCGCCGGCCGAGGAGCCTCACCGTCGCGCCACCGGCCATCCGCACGGCTTCGTCACGCCGCAGCCCCACATGCCGCGCGGCCCTCGTTCCATCGTGGCGCAGCCTGTCCGCGGTTCACCGTGCCGGCGGCGCGGCAAGCCCCAATCGTCGTCGAGCCTCGGGCGGGAGCAGGGACGATGGAGGCGGTACCGCAGGGGGAAGCGGCGGCCGCATAAGGGAGCGGCGGCTAGCGGCGCAGCAGGACAGCACTTCTCCACCCCTGCTCTCCTCAAACGCAGCACAGCAGCAGCAGAGAGCTAGCAGAGCCGGAACCGGCAGCATGGCCGAAACCCCACGTGAGCGGATGTCCTCATCCCTATCATCGTGGGCATCGTTGTCATCTCTATCGCCGGCGGCGGCATCCCTAGGCGGCCTCCCCTGCGTGGGCCATGTCGGCCCCGAGATCTGGCGAGGTGCAGGGGCTCTAGCCCAGCTCGGTGGCGGCGGCGCATGGAAGCAGCCGACCGCGGCCCCGGCGCGGGCGTTGGGCGCACGGCGCGGCGCCCGCGGCCACACCGGCACCGGCGGTGGTGTGGGCGCGCCGGCCCCGGCGCGGGTGTGCATGCGCGCAGGCGGCTCAGGGGATCCGGCCGTGGCGGCGGCGGCTGGCTACCCGGCGAGCTGCGACGGGCCCACGCGGTCTCGGGGTCGGCCCTGTCGCCAAGCCGCGGACAATAACGAAATCCACAGCCTGGGATCGGCCTTATTCGCCTGCCACGTGTCCCCGCAGCTCCCATCGGCCGTGACGGCTCCAGCAGGGCAGACGACCGCGGCAGCCGGCTTCGGCCCCTCCCTTCATCGTCCTCTCCCACGCGACGCACAGCGCGCGGACGCGGCTGCCATGGCCGCCACCGAGCAGTACGGCTGCAGGTGGCCGCGTAAGATTTGCGCGCCAGCGCGGCAGAGCCACCAAATAGGGAGCCTGGGCGCGGTGTGCGCTAGCTACAGAGCATGATGTGTCCCTCTCTTTTCCACCGGGTGGCCATTTTCTTTCTCGCTGCGCAGCCAAACCAAATTGACCGTAGACTCCAAGGTCGCTCCCCGGCCGTGACTTCACCACCAGTTTTTCTTCACTCGAAACCAGCACGTGCGTTCTCTCCTTATCGATCCATCCATCTCCTTCATCACGTCTAAACAGCGGCAGCGCCATGATACACCAACTGACCAACCGGCCGGACGCTTACAAAAAGGAGGCCCCCGCTCCTCCTCCCTCGCCGCCACCACCACCCACCACCGTCTCCGATCCATCCGTGTCCGTCCCTCCTCCCTGTTCCTCTCTCGCTCACGTAGAGGCGGCAGTTGCCAGGCACACAATGGTGTCGGAGAGGCAGCAGCAGGCGGCTGGGAAGGTGGCCGCCTTCAACCTCGCGGAGGCCGGCTTCGGCCACCGGTCGGACCTGGACGACGACGGGCGCGAGAGGTGCACGGCTAAGCTAACTGTTGTGTCTGTGCATGCATGATGGTTGTACATCCTTAGCTTGTTCCGATCCTGTACTTCCCAAGTTCCCATCCCGTTGCACGAGCAGGGCCGGTCCATCCTTGTTCCATGATTCTTGTTGGCTTTCTTGATGTTGATGTTCCCGTTAACAGATGACTACGGTGCCCGAGTCACGTCGTCGGCGATGAGCACTCCGGGAAGCAGGGCTACGGCCGCTGGCCTCACCGTCATGCTGATTTCTGTCAGCACTGGCATGCACGTCGGCGTTGGCGGGTTCGGCTTACTCCTCTGCTTTATGGGAGTCCTCGTCGGCGCCAGCCTCGTCGCCGCCGGCGTCTGCATGGCCGACGGTTCTGCGCCCATCGTTTCGGTGGTGTCCGGAGGCGCACGAGCTCTCGCAGCGTTTGTGCGCCGCAACGTGGCCTCCGTGGGGCTCGTCATGGCTTCCTGTGCCTTCACGGTGGTGTCCGGCGAGGAGGACCCGGTGCTCTGCTTTGTCATGTTCGCTCTGTTCCTGCCTCCTTCGATGCATTGATGATCGATTGTTCAGGGTGCGTTTAGCTCGCGAAAATTCTTGCTCTGGTTACTGTAGCACTTTCGTTTGTATTTGTTAATGAGGTCCCATTTAGCAGGGCTTCTCCACCGGCTTCAGGAGCTGTTTGGAGCCGTTTTCTGCCAAACGGGGTAAAATAAAACGGCTTCTTTAGGGGAGCCCCTAAAAAATTGTTGAGACAAAGAATGGATGAAGGGTGAAGCCAAAAATAGTGGCTTCTCCCGGCTTCAGCTTGTCTACGTGGAACCTAAGGAGGAGTAAAGCCTGGATTGCCCCCTTCAAGGCCTGCGGCGCTCGGTCCCCGTCGAGGCTCGCGGCCACCAGAGTCGCGGTCTTCGGGGCACGTGGGCACCGAGCGCGCGGCCGTCGGGCGCATGGCCGTCGAGGCGTGCGGGCACGGGACGCGCGGCCGCCTGGGCGCCTACAGCCGGGGACGCAACTGAAAGAGAAGGAGGCTGACGTGGTGGCGCTTGGATGCTGGGCACGCCGTCGCCGGTCGCGTGGCCACCAGGGTGCGCGGGCACCTGCCGTGTGGCCGCCTGGGCGCGCAACCGAAGGGGAAGGAGCGAGGCGGACGCAGTCGCGGTGGGGGCGTGGAGTCGCCTAGGTGCGCAACCGAAGACGAAGGAGCGGGACGAGCTCCGAGATGGTGTGCACAGTTCTCAAGAACCCATCTGCTGATTCATCGAGCAAGCTCACCTCAACGCCGTCTTTAATATCTTCTCCGGCTCCCGGCGGGGCTGCGGCCATCACCAGTGAGGGGGGCTAAGCGGAAGGCCTGGGGAGTCCGGCTGGTAGCCGCTGAGGCAGTGGCGGACGCGACAGAGATGGGGATACTTTCAGCCGCACCGAATGAGCTAAGGTAGCCACTGAGGCAGTGGCGGCACCGATGGAGGGACATGGGGCCGTCGGGGCTGCCGACGTGGTGGCGCGTGGGGCCGCCGAGGCTCACGGCGACGACGCGCTTGGGCGCTGTGGTGGAGAGCAGTCGTCGGGTGGAGAAACCTGTGAAATCGGGGAAGAAGAAGGAAATAGGAGAAAAAATAAAAAAAGATGGATATTATACTCATTTTGCATCTTTTGTCTATATGGAGGAACCATTTTGCCAAACGGGTCACGAAAACAGCTCTAGCTCCATTAGAAGAGCCGTTGGTGGAGCTAAACCTTAAAAAAATGGCTTCGCTGGTGAAGTGAAGCCCTACCAAACAGGGCCTTAGTGTCCAATCATGGACTTATTAGGCTCAAAAGATTTGTTTCGTGGTTTTCTACCAAACTGTGTAATTAGTTTTTTTTCGTCTACATTTAATGCTCTATGCATATGTCCAAACATTCGATGTGATGGAAAATCTTTAAAAATTTTGGGAACTAAGACTGTCTACACTGGGAGACGGTAAAACTCCCTGCAGTATCATATAGAGTAGAAAAGAACTGCAGCGGCATCCTCTATGTGTCACGCTATCGTATAGGATCGGCCGCAATCCTCTATATTTGGCGTGAGAGAGAGCACTCCGCTATCCGGTGGCCCCACGCCCACGACGCTGCTGCCCACGCGTGCGTGAGAGAGAGAGCACATATCAGCGCGGCCCCACTTATTCAACGATGAAAAAACTGTTATAACTCATAAACCAAAAAATCAAATTAAATTTCGATTGCACCATTAAATTCGTTTCAATAAATACTTCAAAACAAGATGTCACATGGATATATTTAGATAAAGTGATAAGTGGGCCCCACAGTGGATAGAGGATGATATAGAGGATGGATGGTTACGGAAGAATTAGGTATAGAGAAGAGAATCTTGATGAATATGATGTATAGAGGATGAATTTAGAGTACCATGAGTGCGGATAGCCTAATCATGGCCTGATTCCTAAAACCACTTCATTCCCTCGAACCCTGAACTGCCAGTTGCCGCCGCCGCCACTACCCCTATCACCATTAGTACTGTTGCTTGATGTATCTCCCTACCGCGCGTGCTTGTTGCAGAATCTCTGTCACGTCGTGTTGTGTGCTTTTGTTGGAGTAAAAAAAAGTTGTGTTACTGTGTAAGTGTGTATTACCGTAGTGTACAAGTGTTATTGTTTCCTACTTGTCGTGCATAAGGCAATAATATTTCTTTTGAGCGACATTGTAAGTTTCCCTATGAACATCTGGTCAAATAGAGCACCATGTTTTTGAGTATCTATTTGAAAATCTCCTAGATTTGTGCAATGACATAGCACTCAACTAAACATGGATTTGGAGATATCATAGGGCCTATCAGAGTTCAGTATATTTTAAGTCACACAAAAAAAGTTCAGTATATTTTGGCCATGAGCTGAAAACCGGATAGACTAGTGGCAAGGGCCGCTGCATATGTGCTACTCGCAACTGCAAATACCCATGCCAGTTTCATGTTCCTTATTAATCGAATATACTCCAGTTAAGAAGAGTTACTGCTGTTGTGTTATTCAATCTAGCGTGCTGCGTGCAGCTCAAACCCAACACACAAAGCGATCTGACGAATTGCATCTTCGTTTCAGAATTCAGATAAGTAGGCTGCAATTATACAGCTCGATTTGGCAGTGATTAATTAACAACTGCACTCATTTGCAGCTGCTGTCGCTGCAAGCGTGAGAGAGCAATTGTGGATGGAAATCAAAACAGGTGTAGCTGCAGCTTAAAGGCAGCCGAACTAGGATTGATGAAAAGGTCTGCGTTGATTTGAGGCTTTTGAGTTTTGACTAGCTGTAAGCATCGGCTCAGCTCAGGTCTGCTCCTTTCCATCATCTATGGACCCGTGCCTGCAGACTACAGTGCCTAGTACAACATTTTTGTTTATGTTTTATTCAGACAAAACGAAATCAAGATGTCACTGTTTGCTTGAGCTTATCAGTCAGAATCAGTTAGCCCATTCAGTAGTGTTTTTTTCTCACAACAAATCAGCATCAGCATCAGCATCAGCAGCAGCCGCAGAAACGATCAGCTGAACAACAAGTAGACCTGTTCCTGCTTATGCTCCTATTTTTTAAGTTTGGGAAGGCCCTGTTAATATACCTAAACTGCAGGCAGTTGATACTGGCCTAGCCGGTGCGTTCAGCAGGGGCGGAGTTAGAATTTGGACATAGATTGGCCGATAACAATTATTCATGATTAAATGTGTACACGGCAGTAGCAAAGTTAATTTATTTTAAATCAAAAGAAAGCTACAAAAATAGATAAGAATTTCGATAATAATAGGAGTAAAGGAGATGAAGAAGATAACAGTAAGACTAATTACCTCTCAAGAGAAGTTTAATGAAGTTTATTAGGATGATACTTCAGTGAACAATAATGGTTTTATACTCGATCTTGTATCAAAAAGTAAACAAACAGCAAAGGTTAACAGAATCATAATACAAAGACCATATTCTTCGTTGACTAGTAGATTTTTCCACCATAAATTCAAGCAAACCTGACAATCAGAGTGGTCCGCTTATTGCAGGACGGGGCAAGGCGCATCATCAACCAGAGGATGTCTAACCAAGGAGGAGCTGCTCTTCACCGGTTGCTGGAGGTCGTCCGCCACGATCAGAAATGAGCTTTTTATTTGTATGGCCCTGGAAAAAATACATTTTTCTTGTATGGTTCTTTTTTTTTCTTAACTTACTTGTATGGCCCTGAAACAAAATTTTCTTCCTTCTATGACATTTTGTCAAGTCTGTTAGGGTATTCTGTTAGTTTACCCACTGGATGATACGCGAAATGTCTAAAGTGCCCTTCTGTCTTTGTGCCAATACCGCCTCATCCGATCCAGGCTGAGACCGAGCGAGCGGAAAGACACGAGACCAAGCGCGTGGTCGGCAACGCGCGCGCCGACAAGTTGGAGGACGGGTTGGAGACCTCTGTGGCGCTGTTGGACGCTTGCGCCGCAGCGTGGGACGTGCTGGGCGCCATGCATGCTGGACGCGTGCACCGCGGCGCTTAAGAGCGCCTGGCGAAGAGGGCGCACGCGGACGCCAGGAGGCAGCGCCTCTACGCCGGCTTGAGCTCAAGGCCATCGGCCGAGCTGGACGGGCCACGCACTGCAGGAGGCGCGGTGACACATCGTCGCCATTCTAGAGCGCGTCGTGGTGACGGCCATAGAATGAAGAAAAATTCGTTTCAGAGCCATACAAGTAAGTTCAGAAAAAAAAGAGCCATACAAAGAAGATGTATTTTTTCTAGGGCCATACAGGTAAAAAGCCATAGAAGATTTATAATTTTTTTCTTAAATTTGGCAACAATTTGAGAACAATTTGACATATATTTTGTCTGATATCTGCAATCTATAGAAATAATTTATAATTTTTTTCGAAAAATTTGGTATAGATTTTTCTGAGATATGTAATTCATAGAAGCTGTGACATTCCCAAATTACATCACTCTGTCCAATAAATTATAATAAAGAAATTAGCGTAAATATAACTAGATGACATTGCGTAGGCCATACCACTCACTGCCAGCATGGCCCCACCCAGCCTGAGTCTAGGGTGCTTCGCCACGGAACAGCATCCAGCCAAATCCATTCCAGGTCCAACAACCACCAACCTCAACCGCGGGCGTGACTCCACGCTGGAAACCCACACACGCGATCCTCTTCCTTCTCCCTCTCCCGTTTCCCCCACCCCGCCCCGTCGAGCGAACCCTCACTGACCGTGGGCTCGTGAGCTGCGGCCTGCGGGGACTCCGCCTTCTGCCTTAACCCCGGTTAAGCTAACCACGGTCGGCTCGTGGCCCGTGGTTAGCGGGCTGCTTTATAAGCGCGAGCCTACGGCCTCGTCTCCCTCGTCCCCAACCCGCGCACTGCCTCCCGTCTCCCTCTCTGCATTCGCACCACGCCACCTCCGCCCGGATCCAGCGGCGGCTCTTCCCTCCCCGTCCCCGCTCTACTAGCAACCCTTCCCTCTCGTCGTATGCCGCGCTCTCCCTCGGCAACATCCAGCCCGACGTGAAGTTCGTGCTAGCGACCGGAGGCCCCGTGAGCAGAGCATCCACAGGATACGGGGAACTACGAAGTCCGGATCATCAGCAATCAGCGTCGCGCTCGCCGCTGAGGCCCCGCGCGTCCTCACCACCAACATCGGTAGCGTTCCTTCTCCTTCGCCTTACCAATTTTTGTTCGACTCTAAATTTGGGCGGAAAAGAAGGATGGTTTCTGTGAAAAAAAAAAACTGAGGTTTTAACGTGTGAACACGGTGCGTGGTGCGCCGGTGGTGGACGAACGGCCGGTTCCGGCTGCCGGAATCCCAACCCATTCTGTACTTCCCTTTTCTGTTGCACGAGCGCATGATATCCTTGTTCCGTGAACCATGATTCTTGCGAACCGTGAAAAAAATAGTTGGCCTTGTTGATGTTCCAGTTAACAGAGGAGTACCGACTACGCTGCCACGCCACCGGCGATGAGCACTCCGGGAAGCAGGGTGATGACCATCGGCCTCGTCATCATGCTGCTTTCTGTCAGCACGGGCATGCACTTTGGCGGCTTCGGCTTACTCCTCTGCTTTGTGGGGGTCGTCGTCGGAGCCAACCTCGTCGTCGCCGGCGTCGGCATGGCTGATGGACCTGCGCCCAATCCCATCGTTTCGGTTGCAGTCGGCGGTGCAGGAGTTCTCGCAGCGTTCGTGCGCTGCAACGCGGCCTCCGTGGGGCTTCTCATGGCTTCCTGTGCCTTCCCGGCGCTCTCCAGCGAGGAAGACCCGGCGCTCTGCTTTGGCATGTTCGCTCTGCTCCTGCTTGGGGTCTTCCTGATCAACATCGGAGCTCGTGGTGAATAATCAGTTCAGTTCCTGCCTTCTTCGATGTATTGATGATCGACTGATTCATAAAACTACTACGTTCCCTGGATCCGTGAACTGCCAGACTGGCCGCCGGCCGGCAACACGTTGCCCCTACCACCATTAGTACTGTTGTTTGCTGTATCTCCCTACCGCGTGCTTGTTCAAGAATCTTTGTCGTGTCGTGTTGTGTGCTTTTGTTGGTGTGTGTACTGTGTACAAGTGTGTGTACTGTAGTGTACAAGTGTTTTTGTTTCCTACTTGCCGTCCATAAGGCAATACTATATTTCTTTTGAGCGACATTGTAAGTCTGCCTATGAGCATCTGGTCAAGTACAATCATGTCTTTAACTTGAGCACCATGTTTCGAGTATCTATTTGAAAATCTCCTAGATTTGTGCAATGAAATAGCACTCAACCAAACATGGATTTGGAGATATCATAGGGCCTATCAGAGTAAGTTCAGTATATTTTGGCCATGAGCTGAAAACCGGATAGACAAGTGGTTTTTGTGTTGGTTTTTGAGCTGCACGCAGCACGCTACATTGTCAAACACAGCAGCAGTTACTTTTTTAAACTGGAGTATATTCGAAACAGGCATGAACATTTGCAGTTGGGAGTAGCACATATGCAGCGGCCTTGGCCACTAGTCTCTCCGGTAATCAGCTCATGGCCAAAATATACTGAACTTACTCTGATAGGCCCTATGATATCTCCAAATCCATGGTTAGTTGAGTACCATATCATTGCACAAATCTAGGAGATTCGCAAATAGATACTCAACATGGTGCTCAAGTTACAGACGTGATTGTATTTGACCAAATGCTCATAGTCATAGGCAGACTTACATTGTCGCTCAAAAGAAATATAGTATTAGCGGTGTCCCAGCTGGTCAGCAGCACCTGGCCAAAAGCCATGCCAGCCCGGGTTCGAACCCCGGCACCCACCGAATTTGCATGCACGCACAGTGCATAGGAATGGAGACACTGTGCTCTGGTTCAAAAAAAAAAAAGAAACAAAAACATACACCACAGTACCACAACTTGCTTTTTACTCTAACAAAAACACACAGCACGACATGACAAAGATTCTGCAACAAGCACGCGATAGGGAGATACAGCAGGCAACAGTACTAATGGTGACAGGGGCAGTGGTGGCAGCAACGTCATGTTGCCGGCCAGACTGGCAGTTCAGGGTTCTAGGGAACGCAGTGGTTTTAGACTATTCGCGGTGGATACTCTAAAACGATACTTTAAAGTTTTAGAGTATAAATATAGAGTAAAAACTGCTGCACTTGGTACTCTAAAACGATACTCTATCCTTTCTCTCACTCTATATTTAGAGTGATACTGTGCTTATTCTATACTCTATAGTGGCGGGCCCCACTAGCTAAACAAAGAAAAAAATGCTATAACTCACAAACCAAAAATCCAAATTAAATTTCGATTTCACCATTAAATTCGTCTCAATAAATCCTTTAAAACTAGATCACACATGGATATATTTAGATAAAGTGACAAGTGGGTCCCACAGTGGATAGAGTGTATAGAGGATGATATAGAGAATGGATGGGTGCGGAAGAATTGAGTATAGAGGAGAGAATCTTACTGACTAGGACGTATAGAGGATGAATATAGAGGTTCGTGCGGGTAGTCTTAGCGATCATCAATGCTTCGAAGAAGGTAGGAACTGAACTGGTCATTCGCCAAGAGCTCCGATGTTGATGAGGGTCAGGGCCGTCCCAGCAATTTTAAGGGGCCTTGGGCGAGTAAAACAAAAGGGTCTAATGATAACTTTCTTATATGATGATTATATATTGTATATATTGTACTACTAATAAGAGTTATTAATTAACCAATATATAATTAGATCATAAAAAATAGCGATTGTATAAAAATTTCATGTAATATGAAATGATTTCAGTTTAGAAAGAAATTACTTGCAGCCACTCGCCACTTGATGAATTGATTAATAGATCAACTTCTCGCATGATGTCTGGTTGCCTATATGGTCATATAGACTGGATTGGAAAGACGAAAGGTAAAATGTTAGCTCAAGCAAAAACTGCACTATTGCAGTCAGCAGGTGCAGGCTGTAACTAAAATCACTGCAGCAGCGAAGATTACGCAACGAACGGCCACAGTCAGCAGATCACGCTAGTCAGGAAGTCGTGAGGAACGACTGCAGAGTCGCGAGGAAGGGCTGCTGCAGATAGCCACCTACGGCGGCACGGAGCCGCGGACTAGTCGCCCGTGCAGAGTGAACTGTACCTGGACCTTTGCACCAATACATATACATATACATATACATATACATATGCATATACATATACTATGATTATGCATATACTCCTGGCCCCCAGCAGCAATGGGCCCATGGGCGTCGCACTGCCTGCCCCCCTCTGGGACGGGCCTGATGAGGGTGAGCCCAAGCAGGAGCAAAGCGAACATGCCAAAGGAGAGCACCGGGTCTTCCTCGCCGGAGACCACCGTAAAGGCACAGGAAGCCATGAAGAGCCCCACGGCGGCGATGTTGCGGTGCACGAATGCACCGAGAGCTCGTGCACCTCCGGACACCACCGGAACGATGGGCGCATGGTCGTCGTCCATGCGGACGCCGATGGCGACGAGGTTGGTGCTGACGAAGACCCCCGTAAAGCAGAGGAGCAAGCCGAAGCTGCCAGCACGCCGATGGCGACGAGGTTGGTGCTGACGAGGACCCCCGTAAAGCAGAGGAGCAAGCCGAAGCTGCCAGCGCCGAAGTGCATACCGGCGCTGACAGAAATCAGCATGATAGTGAGTCCGGCGGCCATCGCCCTGCTTCCCGGAGCGCTCATCGCCGCCGGCGTGGCACCGTTCCGGTGCCGCTGAGGAACAATAGGCACTACACAAACACGAGAGGGAAACGTAATAAAGCTTGCTGGCGGGAGGGGAAAGCGCTGCCGCTGGATCTGGCCGGTGGTGCGAATGGAGAGAGCGAGATGGGGAGTCCGAGCTCGGGAGGGTTTATATGGGCGTTGGGTTTCAAAGCCAAGGTGTCTGCGTTTGTTTTTTTTTATAAGAGTAACGACACGGGTGGCCCTCCGGCGAACCGCGTCGGGAACGTAGTGTTGGCCCGGGGCATCCGGGGGTGGCATGGCTGGTCCTGCTGGTGGGCCGTTTTGCAAATCCCCTTGCGCGTCCGTTGCTGATCCGGGGTTTTTTTTTAATGATGAGAACTGGAGGGATTCGCACCCCTATAGTGATTTATTAAAAAGAAGACAGGCGGTTCAATACAGATAAACACAAAGCAGGGGAGGGAAAGAGAATTAAGAGACAAATAAGTTTTCAGAAAACAACAGGGCCACCACCGAAAGGAGCAGGGCTAAGCTAAATCTGCAATTCATTGATTAATTCCAGGCGGATAGCTTCTTTTTGCTCGCAGCAGTAATAACTGGAGCTCATGCCTGACGCTCGAAGGTTCGGTGTCGTTCCTTGCCTTCCAAATGGTCCGGCACATTAAAATGATGATCTCTCTGAAAAGGAACAATGTTTTGATCAACCTGAATTTATTTCATTGTTGACAAGTAAATTACTTTCCTCAATCGGTCTCTTAACACTAGTAGCAAGAATATCTCTAATAGATATATCAATTAAAACAATATGATTAGATTGGGAATTTGGTAAAATACTTGTACTTTGTACCTTATCAATCATGTTGAAGCAGTGTAGGTCTTCTAACACCATCATAAAGCCATCAGCTGCTGGCACTGTGACACTTCCTCCATGTCTTCAAGGGTTTCATCTGTAGTGACTTGGTGTTCTTTGTTAACCGAACATGATTTGGCTATAATTTGAGGATCATGAACAACACGATAGTCACTAGATAATTGCACCACCCTTTGACTCCTGAAAAATCAAGTCTAGCTAATTTCTTGCGCATCCCATATTTTACCACAACTAGACTTGTTTCTTGAGGAGGAGTCGATTTGGAATGGATATTGTTTTGTTTAGTCTTGTTATCCGAACACTCGCTTATATCCGAACCAACTCTTTCTTTCTCACTTGTGTCAGCTACCAATGCTTTTTTCTTCTTGCACAACTCTGATTTCAATTTCAGGATCTAGATACTCTTGACCTTCTTTTTTCATTTCAAGATACTACTTCTCAAATTTCTTCTTTCGAGCAAGAAAAGCATCATATGTTCCACCAAAATAAAACTACCATTTAATACTTCCAGGCTTTGGAAACACAATAGGAGTTGAATTGTGAGTACTGAGTAGTAACTCCTACACATGGTGTTGAATTTGGATTACGCGTGAATACATTTGGATTACGCTGTGCCGACATGGTGCTGAGGTCCGGATGGAGGGAGCGAACGGCTGAGACTGAGACGTCTGGTGCTGAGGTCCGGATGGAGGGAGCGAACGGCTGAGACTGAGACGTCTGACGTCTCGGCCTTGTGCGGTTGTGCCTCTGTGTGTGTGTCTGTGGTGCGTGGTTCACGCACACGCACTGGGAGTCTGGTTTGACGCGGTCAGCGCCGATCCTCTTGGTGATGACTAGTAGTGTTGCCGGCGGCCGGACGCGCGCCCTGAGCTTGGTATTCTACTAGTTTCGCTTTCTATCGCGTTCTTCCCTTTTCTCTAGAAAATTACTCGTATTCTTCCAAAGTTTTGATCGTTTCTTGGGGATAATTTTCCAGCATGGAATAGGCATATAGTGGCACACTCGTGCAACTTTTCTTCAGGTTGACAGGCATGCGGATTGTTCTTCTATGGCCCTGTTCATTCGGCTTATAATCCGTCTTTTTTCAGCCGGAACAGTATTTTTCTCTCACAACAAATCAGCCAACAGTTTTTCAGCCGGCTTATCAGCACAGCCGAACGGCTCCATATATATACATTATTACCAGCTGTTGGAATGTTCGATTTGGGATAGTATGGTACACTACTCATTGGTTAGATAGTTACACGGTCAATGTAAGGGGGTCGAGCAACGAAGCCTGAGTAGGACACGACCACGAGCCCGCGTCCTAATGCACGCGCGCACCAGCGCTTTCACGATCACTTCATGATCGCAAAAATGCTCGGGGCTACTGTCGGGATCATAACCCCGGGTGTCTCAAGGCACCGACTAATTAACAGGCCACGCGACCTGCTACACAACAGACAGCAAGGGTCCAAACGACCGAGGCCAAGCGAGAGCCGAGCAAAGTAGACCAGGTGCTAAAGATGGGGTCAACCCCGACACGACCCCTTCCACCCGCCTTAGTCACACGACACTCAAGAGACGTACGACCTCTCCCCGGCATGACCCCCGGAAGGGATGGGGGGTGCTCGAGTGCAGCTAGGCGCGCCTGCTCTGACAAGAGCAAGCATGTCACACTGACCCCGCAAGGACCGAGGGGATAGAAGTCGATTAATTGTTTTACAAACCATGAGAGTTTTTATTAATCACAACCAAGTTTAATAATTAAGCTGAATTTAACTAATCCGGTAAATAAATTGCCTAAGCATACTATCAAGCTCAGACTTCAAAAAGTCGTCAAGTTTAGCTACCAACGGTGTTTACGAAGTTAGTCATATGTAATGAACATCTTGTGACGGTGTCTTATTCTCTGGATGGCATTGAAGGAAACAAATTATCTATATAAATGGCAACTAAGGGAACAAAGTTTGATCATGTAACGGTAATGGCAATGAGGGAACCTATAATTTTGGGTGGCAACGAGGGAATTGTTATAAATTTTAGTGGCAATGAAGAAATTCTCTCAACAACATAGGGCTACTTTCTCAAAAAAAAAGCAAAAAGGCTGTACCAGACACTGTAGTCTGCAGGCAGATGATGGAAAGGAGCAGACCTAAACTGAGCCGAAGCTTTGTTGTGTGGGCTTATATGATGCGCGGATACGGATACTCCGTGGAGGGTCCGTAACCCGTATCCGACACATATCGGATACAGATACGTCTTAGATATGCCGTGGATACGTATCCTACCCAAACTACGATTTTTGGATACGTATCTATCAAGCTGGGTACGTGTATCTGATAGACTGATACGTATGAACTGCATTGGATATGGCCCAGCAAACAAAAAATAGCCTTACAGTTACAGGCCCAACCAACTTCCAACCTGTGTGTAACCTAGCGTAGTGCTGCCTTGCCTACCGGCGCCGCACGCTCACTCGACCGACGCGCGCTCTCCGTCCAGGTGGGAGACAGCCGGTGGCCGGCGCCCGGCGGCGGCGAAGCAGTCGATCGGCACACCAACGCCCCTTCCAGGGTGCAGTGCAGGATTGGGTCGGTGTCCATGGTTATGGAAAGGAGTAGATCGGGGCGAACGCGGACAAACATTAGGTCTCGTTTAGTTCGCGATTTTTTTAAAAAAAATTAAATCGTAGCACTTTTGTTGTTATTTAGCAATTAGTGTCCAATCATGGTCTAATTATACTTAAAAAATTTGTCTCGTGAATTTCGTCTAAACTGTATAATTTGTTTTATTTTTTATCTATATATAATGTTTCATACATGCGTCAAAGATTCGATGTGACGAAGAATCTGAAAAATTTTGCAAAATTTTAGGAACTAAACATGCCCCTAGTATGCTCAAAACTTCCAGTACACCATGTGCCAAAAGCATCAAATCAGTGCAGCCCTGTTCATTAATTCTAGTACTTGTACTATAGTACGAGTCCTATTTATTTCCAACTAATCGCTGCCAAACCGGCCTCTCAGAGTTGCAGTCTACTTGTGGTCTGAAACGAAGGTGAAGTTCGTCAGAGCGCTTTGTTTGTCGGGTTTGAGCTGCACTCAGTTGATTGGCAAGCACAACATCAGTTACTCTAACCTAGTATATGCGGTTAGGAAATATGAAACTGCTACGATCATTTGCGGTTGCCCGTAGCACATATGCAGTGGCCTGAACAGGATTTGAACCTCGGCACTACTATCTCAAGCTAGCAGCTCATGCCCAAAATACCGAGCAACACAAAGTGCTCTGATAAGTGATAATATCTCGTGATGGATGCTTAGCTGAGTACCATTTCATTGAACAAATCTCGGACATTTGCAAACAGGTGCTCATTGCTCAAAACATGACGTTCAAGTTGCAGACATGATTGCATTTGACCAAATGCTCATAGATAATTCTTGTGGACTTACATCTTGGTTCAAAACAAACAGTATTGCAATATGCATGGCAAGTACTCCGTAGGAAAGAAAAACGCTTACAGTACAGTGGCACAACTTCATTACTCCAACAAAAGCACATAACATGGCAGAGATTCTCCAGGAATAGTACTAAAGTTTCAGACAGACGCGACGTGGTGGTGGGTGGTGGCTTTTCAACACCTGCAACACCCAGCCCAGAAGTAGGCACGGCAACAGGGGCAGTGGTAGCAGCAGCAGGCAGCGGCGGTGGCAGTGATTAACTTCCGATCACAGTAGCAATTCAGGGCTTCAAGAGAATGGTGTGCTTAACTTCAGATTATTCACCACGAACCCCCATGCTGATCAGAGAGACCGCGAGCAGGAGCAGAGCCAACATGGCAAAGCAGAGCACGGGCTCTGCCTCGCCGGAGACTATCATCACGGCACACGAAGCCATGATGAGACCAACGACGGTGGTGTCGCGGCGCATGAGCGCCGCGAGAGCACGTGCACCGTCAAACACCACCGGAACGGTGGGCACAGGTCCGTCGGCCATACGAACACCGATGGTGATGAGGTTGGCGCCGGCGAGAACCCCTGTGAAGCTGAGGAGTAAGCCGAAGGCGCCGGCGTCGGAGTGGATGCCCGCGCTGACAGAAAGCAGCACGATGGCGAGGCCGATGGCCATCGTCCTGCTTCCCGGAGTGCTCGTCGTCGGCGGCGTGTCACCGTGTAGTCCTCTGTTATAATTGGAAGAAGAGCATAAGAGGACAAGAAGAAACATTCTTCAAGTTCGCAAGAATCATGGAACAAGGATGGATGTCATGCGATCATGTGACGGAAAAGGGAAGTGCATAATTGGGTAAAGAATTTGCAAGGACTCAAGCTTGAAGGACAGTTCCGACGCTCGGGAGTCTAGAGTACTAGTACAACAGAGAATCGGGTGCAGAATAGAATAGGTGAAGGAACGTTACCGGTGGAACCAAGCGAGGACGCGTAGGGGCTGAGCTGAGCAGCGAGCGAGCGCGATGCTGATGCTGATGCGGCGGGCCTTGAGGCCTGGGTCTGCTCTGCTCACCGAGGAAGACGGAAGGACGAGGGCTCGGACTCGGAGGGCGCAGGCGAGACAACGGGGAGGGAGAGGCGCGGATGAGGAGACCACCAGCGAGATTGACTATATATATAGGTTCGAGGGAGACGGACGATACGGAGCAGAGAGCAGGAGAGACAAAGATCGGCAGATCGGAGCGGGGAGGTGGCGATTGGCACTGAAAGCGAAAGGTACGGTAGCGCCGTTTGGCAGCCACTGCTATGCACTTATGCTGACGAAAACGATTTTTGTTTTTTTTTTTATAATTCTACTCTCTCCGTATCAGATTTAGAAGTCGTTTAGGACAGCGACACGTTCTCTAAAACACAACTTTGACCTCTTATTTTTATAAAAAAATATTTATGAAAAAGTGATATATGTATAATTTTATGAAAGTATTTTTCAAGACATAATTTTTACATTTGCAAACTCAACGACTTAAAAGTTATTGATGATTTATATTTCCAATGTTTGATCTAAATCTTGTTTAAAACGACTTCTAAATTTGATACGGATGGAATATTCGGTAACTTGGGTGGACTGCGGCTGCCGCATGTGGCCTCGTGGGGTCGTCGTCAACTTGCTCCGCCGAACGGCAACGGGTCGTCGACTCGTCACACAGTCCTGACTCCCATTGGCCCGCCGCCCACTCCCATCGGCTCAAGGCTGGAATAACCTCCGCTACAGCGGAGCCCGAGGGGGAAATTCTCGGTGCGAGGCGGACCGGACGGAGGCAGGAGCCAACGCGTGAACTGGCGGCGTCTGTTTGGCCGGGCGATGCGTCGGTACCCTA
Source organism: Saccharum hybrid cultivar R570 (assembly GCA_038087645.1). NCBI lineage: Eukaryota > Viridiplantae > Streptophyta > Magnoliopsida > Poales > Poaceae > Saccharum > Saccharum hybrid cultivar. The sequence goes on along the minus strand of JAQSUU010000579.1, from coordinate 1,597,313 downwards.
CGTACTTGCGTTGTCGGTAGCCTCCCGCACAACACCACATCGTAAAGTCACCATTTCCAGTCACGATCACGACCCGCCCGCCCCGGGGAAGAGTGGTGGTGGGCCACGAGACCGAGCAGAGCTTGGTGTCGTCGCGCTGCTGCATTTGACGCTGACAGCAGCTCTCGATCGGAAACATTCGCATCACAGAGCATTGCTGAAATGGTCACCGTCACGTACACAGTATACAACGAAGCCGGTCGTAAATGGCTCCATTTTTCAAAAGCCACCGCGCTTTCCTTGAGCATGTGTTTGCATCGCTTGTGTTTATCCGTGCCGCGGCAACGACTGCGATCTTGGAATGAATTCGATTAAACTACTACGAGGGGCACCGACTTGCTGGCTGCACTGCATGTACGGTGAGCCGCCGACGGTGTAATTCCGTCACGACTTTGTATATTTCATAAGCATTCAGATTCATCAGATCAGGTACTAGTTCATCATATTAGGGATACAATTTCGTGATTCACAGTATATACACAAATCCTAATACATGAACTACATATACATAGAGGGGAGAAAAGGGATAGGTAGAGTATGAGATCGCAGACCATAGGTGACAGCAGTGGTCGGAGCAGGGGCGGCCGTCTCGTTCGCCGGTGCCATCTGCGCGCCGGCAGCGACGGTCGGTGGAGACGAAGGCGGTGAAGTTCCTGGCGGTGGTGCGGGGTCGTCGTGGTGCGGTGCCGGCGTCAGTGGAGCTTCCCGTCGCTGGCAGCACACCCTCTTGGATCGGTTAGGGTTAGGATGTAGGTGGGGTGACTGGCGGCGCGGTGAACCTCGTACCTCGAGCCCCGGCCCCCACCTTTCTTTTTATAGCGCTGTGCGACGGGGGCCCACCAACCATGTAGGGTTGGGCGCCTCCGATCAGGACGCGAGAACAAGGCCCAAAGGCCGTTGGGCCTAATGGAGGGAGATCAAACCTAACATTCTCCCCCTTGATCTCTCATCACTTTCTTCGTTCTTTCATTTCATACTCAAAACTTTCGATTCATATTTTTCTTTCTTCTATCCTATTCCATTGCAGATTAGTGCATTGAATTGTCTCATCGTCACAGTAATTAGTGTCGTTAGACTAACCGCCACAACACATTTCTCCGTTTTGGAATGAAACTTTCTTTTGGGCCCTTCATATGTTCGGGAATCATAGGCTTTTCCTTAAACCCATGCCGGCTACGTGTTCTCTGAACACGTTGGGTGGTAAACCCTTTGTGAGCGGATCCACGAGCATTTTCTCTGTACTTATATGCTTAAGATTTATTATATGATCCCGAACTTTATCTTTTACAACATAGTACTTTATGTCAATGTGTTTGGCAGCATCACTTAACCTATTGTTGTGAGCATACTGTACCGCTGGGTTGTTATCACAATACAACCTCAGTGGTTCATTGATATTATCAATCACTTTCAATCCGGGTATGAATTTCTTTAGCCAATCCACCTGCCCCGTTGCCTCATAGCATGCTACAAACTCGGCATACATTGTCGAGGATGTAGTTACGGTTTGTTTAGAGCTTTTCCACGATATAGCCCCTCCTGCGAGAGTAAATATATATCCTGACGTGGATTTTCTTTCTTCTCCCGCATAATCGGAATCTGAATACCCCTCTATCTGCAGGGAATCAGATCTTCTATACGTTAGCATGAGGTCTTTTGTACCATGCAAATAACGCAGGACTTTCTTCACCAATTTTCAATGTTCTATTCCTGGATTCTTTTAATATCTGCCAAGTAACCCGGTAACAAAAGCTAAGTCAGGGCGTGTACACACTTGAATATATTGTAAACTTCCAACTGCTGAAGCATACGGTACCGCTTTTATTCGATTAATCTCATATTCGTTCTTGGGGCATTGATATTCCCTAAATCTATCGCCCTTGACAATAGGAGCAGGTGAAGGACTGCACGCATGCATACTAAATTTCTTCAGAACCTTTTCTATGTATGCCTTTTGCGATAATCCTAGAACCATTTTCTTCTGTCTCGGTGAATCTCTATTCCCAAAACGAACGAGGCATCACCGAGATCTTTCATATCGAAGTTTGAGGACAAGAATTTCTTCGTTTCTATTAGTAGATTGACATCACTACTAGCAAGCAGGATATCATCCACATACAAAATCAGAAATATGTACTTTCCATTCTTGAATTTTGCATAAACGCAATTGTCCTCAATATTTTTCTTAAACCCAAAACCTTTTATTGTTCTATCAAATTTCAAATACCACTGTCTTGAGGCTTGCTTCAATCCGTAGATTGATTTCTTTAGGCGGCATCCCATATTTTCTTTTCCTTTTACAACAAAATCTTTCGGTTGTGCCATATAAATATTTTCTTCCAAATCCCCGTTAAGGAACGCTGTTCTTACATCCATTTGATGTAACTCCGAATCATAGTGGGCTACAAGTACCATTATAATTCTGAAGGAATCTTTACATGAGACTGGTGAAAAGGTCTCATTGTAATCAATCTCTTCTCTTTGCTAAAGCCATTCGCCACAAGTCGCGCTTTAAATCTTTCTACATTCCATTGGGAGTCATATTTTATTTTGTAGATCTATTTACAACCTACTGTTTTGGCTCCCTTAGAAATAATTTCTAAGTCCCAAATTTTGTTGGTACTCATTGATTTTATTTCATTTTTCATGGCCTTAAGCCACTTTGATGAGTGGTCGCTTCTCATGGCTTCTTCAAATGAGGTGGGATCATCCCCCATCTGAAATTCTTCTGTTTCATAAACTTCATAGTCATTAGAAATAGCTGACCTTCTTGTTCTTTGAGACCTTCTAGGTGCCTCTGGCACTTGTTCCACATTGAGCTGTTGCTGTTCTTTCTCATGCGTGACATTTGGTTCTATAGGTTCCTCAAGGACAATCTCCTCAAAGACAGGTTCCTCATGTTCATTCATTATCGCCATGGGAGAACTTGCAACAGGTGTTGGCACTATAGTGTCCTGCACTGTCGGCTCAACAGCAACAGGTAGCGTAAAGAATGGTTCTTCAACCATCGGAGTGGGTACATGTACCCGTTTCTCCTGTAGGCTAATTTCTTGTGCTACCATGCTCCCCCTGATCATGTTATCCTCCAAGAACACAGCGTGTCTTGTGTCTACAATCTTCGTATGTCTGTCAGGATAATAGAAGCGATATCCTTTCGATCTTTCTGGATAGCCAATAAAATGGCAGCTGACTGTCTTGGAGTCTAACTTTCCTATGTTTGGGTTAAACACTTTTGCCTCAACCGGACAGCCCCACACACGCAAATGGTTAAGTGAGGGTTCCCTTTCTGTCCATAATTCATACGGTGTTTTAGGCACCGATTTGCTTGGTACTCGATTAAGTATGTGAATGGCGGTTTTCACTGCCTCCATCCATAAACTAATCGGTAATGTAGAGTAACTTATCATGCTTTTTACCATATCCATTAAGGTATTGTTACGTCTTTCAGCCACTCCATTCTGCTGAGGCTCCCCAGGTGTGGAGTACTGAGCGACTATACCATTTTTCTGTAAAAACTTTGCAAACAGTCCAGGAATTTGGCCATATGGGGTATGTCGCCCATAGTACTCTCCACCTTGGTCTGATCGTACTATCTTTATTTTCTTATTGTGCTGATTTTTAACCTCAGCTTTAAATATTTTAAATTTATCCAATGCTTCCGATCTTTCTTTAATTGGATAAATATAGCTATAACGAGAGTAGTCGTCTGTGAATGTTATAAACGAATCATAATCATCCACACTTTTCACAGGAAATGGACCACATATATCAGTGTGGATTATTTCTAAAGTTCCTGTGCTTCGTTTGACATCTTTCTTAATTTTCTTGACATACTTTCCTTTGATGCAATCAACACATTGTTCTAAATCTAAAAATTCTAAGTGCGGAAGAATTGATTCTTTAATCAGTCGTTCTATTCTCCCCCTCGAAATATGGCCCAAGCGACAGTGCCATAATTTCGAAGAGGCATCATTAATTCGCTTCCACTTCTTAGTTACATTCGTAGATGGGGAATCATTCATATTCTCATGGCATATATTGTTCGCATTCTCATCAAGAGATAATAAATAATACTTGTCTTGTCGGAAGGCAAGACTAACACATTCATTATTAACAAGTATCTTATATTTGCCATTACCAAAATGACAATCAATTCCATCATCATCAAGTTTCGAAACACTTATCAAATTTCTACGCAAAGAGGGAACATAAAGTACTTCTCTAAGTCTAAGTACAAAACCATTATTCAATTTTAAAGATAAATCTCCAATGGCTTCAACATTGGCTTGCACTTCATTTGCAACTTTAATCGTTCTTTCTCCTCTTTGTAAGGTTCTCGTCCCACTTAACCCCTGTAAAGAATTTGCAACATGAGTAGTTGCTCCTGAATCAACCCACCAAGTGGATTTTGCATAACATAAATACAGAGATTCATCTACAAATGTAATAAATTCATTACCTCTCTTTAACAGAGATTTCAAGAAGTCAGGGCAATCCCTCTTGTAGTGTCCCCTCTTGAAGCAGTGCTTGCATTGATCTATTTCAGCTGCACCATAGGGGTTGTTCTGCTGATTCTCAGAGGTCTGGGGTTTCTTTCCCTGTGACTTGGAGGAAGAGGCATTATTCCACTGAGGTTTTCCTTGTGGCTTATTCTTGCCACTGAAGTTCTATCTCTTGTTGTCCTTCACAAAATGAGCAGTGTCACCCTGTGAGGACTTCAGTCTCTCCTCCTCTTGAGCACACATTGTAATGAGCGTCTCTATGTTCCATTTTTCAGGCTGTATGTTATAGTTCACAACAAAAGTTTCATACTCTTTTGGCAAAGAAGCAAAAATCAAATGAATCGGGAATTCATCTTCCTTCAAATTCATTTCTTTAAGCTTAGATGTCATAGTGTTCATCTTCAAAATGTGCTCTCTTATGCCACCACCAGTATATTTTTCAGTGACAAGCTTCTTAATCAGTGAACCGGCTTTGGCCTTGGTAGACCCAGTAAACTGATTCTTGATATGCTCAAGATATTCTGTGGCAGTGGCACATTCAGGGATCAAACCCCTTATTTGTTCTTCTATGGTGGCTCTAGCCACCAACAGGCACTTGCGGTTGGAGAGGGTCCATTGCCTATGTTCAAGATCATATTTCATTCTTTTCTCAACATGATCACGCTTGCGAGAAGCGAAATCAGCGTCAGATTCATCATCGCCTCTCACCGGGTCCTCTGGCTCAGCAGGACACGGTGAGGTAATGGCAAAATCGACCTCTCCCAACGCAAGTTTCAGTTCATACTTCTCCCGCCAGACACGGTAGTTGCTACCATTGAGCGGCGGGATGTTCACGGTGTTCACACTGCTTTTGCCTCCTGAAACCACATCAGAGTAAGTGAGATGCATTGTTTAAATTAAAAACATACAGATTCATCAAACGCGTCAAACGCCAGATGCTAGAACCCTAAGCGTCAAACGCGTCTGTTGCTCTGTTATCGACCGTTGGAATTTTGATTCAGCAGAACACGTGGCATCATCTCGAGCGTCGAACGCTGGTGGCCGCGCCTGTTGCAATGGCGACAGACGCGTTTGGTGACCCCGTTGTTGGAATAACGGCTCTATTCGAAGGGGTACGTCTATAAATACTTGTTGGTCGGCTTTGGGCTCTCTCTCTTGGTACTTTGACATACTTGTGAGCATCTTGAGCTGAGAACACCCTCACATTTCTCCCCACTCATCCCTAGCATTCGATTGCGATTCTTGAGTGAGATCGAGTGATTCAAGTGCATCGTTCATTGCTTTGCATCTAGAGGCACTTGAGAGATTGTTTTTCTGCGGGATTTCTTGTTACTCTTGATGGTTACCACCACATAGACGGCTTGGAGCAGCGGTGGAGATCCGACATGCATTGGTGATTTTTCGTGGCCAGCTCTAGTGATTGGTTTGTGAGGGGTTCTTGTGGTTCTCTGGCGGAGCGCCGAATTCTAACTCTAATGGATTGCTCGTGTCATTGCAACTCTTAGCCATTGGTAGATTCTTGTGGCGCCTTTTGAGAGGCTCGGTGTGTTAGACCGATTAGCCACCGAACCACGAGGTGTAAGGGGACACAACGGGGACTAGCGTGCCGACAAGCACGTGAACCTCGGGATAAATCATTTGTCATCAATTCGTGATTGTGATTGGTTTATCTCGGTGATTGGCTACTTGATTGGATCATCATTTTGATATATCAATTGGTTGGTTCTATTCATCGTCTCTCGGTGAAATCACTTCTAGACCTACTCTTGCATTACTTTTGTTATTATCTTGTTGTAGTCTTTGTCTTGCCTAGTTGTCTTGTTAGCTTGAGTAGAGTAGTTTGCCTTAGTTGTTACTCTTGCGGTCTAAACTTGTGTGGTTGTGTGAACCATACTAGAATTGCTAATTGGATAGGTGGCTTGCATCACCCCCTTAGGCTAGGCAAAACTCACATCTCGCCATTTGATATACTACTCAACTTATCTAGCATTTTTTCTAGAAAAAATTATTAGGCTATTCACCCCCCTCTTGCCATCAAGACCTTTCACATGCCGAGGTCGGTGGACTCCACTGTCGTCGGCCTCGCCGCCTTGCCTCCGTGGTCCATGTTCCCCGGCTCCGTCTCCGGCAATGCGCGAACACCCGAGCGAGTTGTTGGCTCCGGCCCGGCTTTGGTTGCTTCTTGCTTGGAGCTCTAGTGGCTCTTGAGTCTTGAGTGGATGGATTGCTTGGCCTCCGCCTGGCACGCTACTTATAGCGAAGCCAGGGGAGGAAGGCGACGACGGACCGGAGCGGGACAAGTGAATTTCCGCTAGGCCCTCAGTCCTAATAATGAGGGAGCCACTGTCAAGTTGAGGGAGCAATCTGATAATTTAATGAACTCGACTCGATACTACATGTTAAGAGGGTTTGGGTTTGTTTGAGTCGCCACGACACATCGACACCACCGTCACATGCGGCGTATACAGTACGCCCTCTCGTCTCTCACTAGCAAATCTGTGTTCGCTGCTGTGGTCTAGGCAAGTCGACTGCAGCGTGCATCTATCTGCTGTGGCTCTGTTCATCCGGCTTATAATCCGTACTTTTCAGCTTTTTTTTAGCTAAAACAGTATTTTTCTCTCACAACAAATCAGTCAACGATATTTTTTTAGCCGGCTTATCAGCACAGCCTCGTGCTCCGTCTCCACCGTCTGCGGCAAGCTGGCCGTGTTCCATTTTCAGCGGGTCCGTCCAGTCCAGAGACGTGCAGTGAATTGCCTGCCTGCAACCGATGCTGCACGGCGCGCATATCCGAGCACCGGCACACCAGAGCTCGAGTGCTCGACGGGTTCGGGTTCGGACGCAGCAGGCGTGTCCGGTCTCGCGGAATCCACGGTCTGAGTCGCATGGCAAGGGAACGGGACGGGTGAGCGTGACAAAACCAAACCGATGATCATTTGCAAAGAAAATGAATGATGCTGATGCTGATGCGTAGGGTGGGGGCACATGGGGAATGGCGGCCCAGGCTTCAGGGTCACACGTCGTGCGTCAAGCGCGTCACGCTTCATAAAGGTTTCCAAACAGCAGCAGGAGAAAAAGGTTTGCAAACAGCAGCTGGGGGAAAAAAAGGCCCGGCACACCAACGCTTCCTGGGTGAAGCCGTGGCCCACCATGCAAGGAATTAATGGAAGGAAACTTCATCGGCGATCGCCACCGATTATCTGGTCGCGACGGCCAATTTGGTACCAATACCAACGGCAACGGGTCGGCGACTCGTCACACACAGTCCTGACTCCTGATCCACCGCCCGCCGCCCACTCCCTTCGGCTCAAGGCTTAAATAAGGTCCGCGACCACGTCAGACGACGGGGGAAATTCTCGGTGCGAGGCGGACCGGACGGAGGCAAGGGCGAACGCGTGAAGTGGCGGCGTCTGTTTGGCCCGGCGAGGCGTCGGTACAGAGCGGCTCGGGGCGTTGCGTACTCCTACTTTGCGTGTCGGTAGCCTCCCGCACAACACCACATCGTAAGTCAGCAGTTCCAGTCACAATCACGACCGAGACAGACACGTCCGCACCGGGAACATGCGTGAAACGAGTGAGCCGGCCGGACTTGGTGCCCTGCTCCTGCGACGGGACGGGACCCGACCTCAGTTCACTAGTCGACTGACGTGGTCTTCGCGCGCGCTTCCATTCCATTCCTGCGCACGGCAGACGCACCCGTTTTACAAGTATGATGTGTGTGGCACTGACACGCCGGGATGCGGACTCGACGCGGTCGCGCCGGGTACAGTGGTTGAGGTTGACACGTCCTCTCCCTCGCGCGGTCACGGTCGCGCCAGCACCCGCACCCGCACCGCGCCACCGTGTCCCTGCTCTCGGCCTCGTATATCTCGTTCCTCCCACTTGCCGGTATACTATACGGTACTAAGTCATGGCGCGCGCACGATATATACCACGTCTTTGGCTGCTTCGTTCGGACTCGCCACGACGACACCAGCGTCTCACTCTCACATGCGGTGACCTTGTTGTCTTGTGGCTTTTCGCTGCGTGCGACCACGACGCCGGCATGCCGGTGCCGGCAGTCAAAGAAGCGCAACTGTCCGACGCGCCCATGTTTCATGTTTGCATCGGCACGAATGGGTCGGCCAATCACTAGCCGGGGAGCACCTAGGCCAGGTTCAGTTGCAAAAAAATTTGTAAAATGACCTTGTAACATGTTTCGTTGTTATTTGACAATTAGTGTCACATCATAGTCTAATTAGGCTTAAAAGATTCGTCTCGTTCATTTCATCTAAACTGTGTAATTAGTTTTATTTTTTTATTTATATTTAATGCTTTATGCATGTATCTAAAGATTCGATGTGATAAGAAATCTGAAAATTTTTGCAAAATTTACTGGGAACTAAACCGGCCCCTACTCGTGCTTCACTTCAATTTGCGGGTCCCGCTTTCGGCCGGGGACAGACAGACACTCGAGTTCATTCATGTATCTGGGCGCCATCAAATCCGCTGACCAGCAACCCAGTCGCCTCCCGCTAGGCCATAGCAGAGTACGGCACTCGAGCCCGAGTTTTTCTGTGCGTGCACCCCCGCACGGCAGCCGCTTCATTGGTCCGTCCATCCAACTGCCAGGCTACCTGACACAGTTCAGTCAAATCGTCAAGTCGGCCCTAAATTAAACATGAGCAGCTACCGTCCAATTCTTGATTACTTCAGGCCGAACCCATGCCGTTTACTCCATTTAGAACTTTACGGGTAGATCCTTGGCACACGGCTATAAGAGGGATGTACTTAGAGGAGTCGTCGTTATTGTTCGACCCTAAACTGATCTCTCAAGATAGAAAAGTGATTTTTTCCCTTTTGATTTTGAGTGCACTAGCACGAATTAACGCGGGGGTGGGGGAGCACACCCGACGGCTGACGAGAAGCCGTGGCCTATTTTAGTTCCCAAAATTTTTTTGGTTCTACGTTAACATCAAGCGTTTGGACATGAAGTACTAAATGTAAAAAAAAAACTAATTACACAGTTTGGTGGGAAATCATGAGACGAATTTTTTAAACCTAATTAGTTCATGAATAGCCTTAAGTACTACAGTAACTCACATGTGCTAATAGCAGCTTAATTAGACTTAATAAATTCGTCTCGCAGTTTCCTAACAAGCTATGTAATTAGTTTTTTATTAGAATTCGAAAATTCCTTTCAACGTTCCACGAAACATGCGATGGATGCGGTACGGATTCCAGAGATACGGAGTGAGCCAGACGACATGTGCCAGAACCGCGAGCAAGCAGGTGCACGAACGCTAGCAGCTGCAGTATCGAGTCAGGTACGGAGTACAGTCGGACTCATGAGCGCCAGGAGGGCGGGTGGGGTGGTCCCTCTGATAGAATATACTCCGTACCACGTTCCTGTCCGCTTGCGTTCCCATTGTGCCGGCCACCGGCCGCGATCCCGCACTTTTCTTTTTCTTTTTCTTTTTCTTTTTTCAATTGACAGTTCCACACCAGCGACCGGATGGCTTGGACGGCCGCGCCGCCAGACCGCCGCCACTTGTTGGTTGCGCTCGAGTCGCGCGTGGCTGGGTCCACTATCCTGGACCTGGGGCTGGGTCCACGTGCACAAGGCAAGGATAAAAAGCCACGCAATCAAGACCTCTCGTGTTCACACTTGGCTTCACTCCCAAGAAAAATAAAAAAATCCACAACCTGTCCATCTCCGTCCCTTCCCGCCTGGCACCTGCTCCTCCCTCCCTATGCGCTCTTCCCCTTCCTTTCCCCAAACCTTCCTCCCTCCGTGCTACCAAAATTTCAACACTAAGGCTGTGTTTGTTTAGTTCCTCAAAAAAAAAAAAGCAGTATACAGAAAAAAAGATTTCCCGTCACATTAAACTTGCGATACATGCATGGAGTACTAAATGTAGGTGAAATTAAAAACTAATTGTACAGCTTGGTTGTACTTTACGAGACGAACGTTTTGAACCTAATTAGTCAATGGTTGGACACTATTTGTCAAATAAAACCAAAACGTGCTACAGTACATTTTTCACCCTTTTTCAGGGAGCTAAACACACCCTAAACCACGAGCCGGTAGACGGAGCAGCGGTGGCCGGCCCTAGCACCCGCAACCGACGCTGCCAACCACCGACAGCCGCCTCCGGGTGCGAGTGGCCCACCATGGGCGTCGCCCCCATCCCCAAGCCGGTCCCGCCACGCTGGCAGCACCTGCGCCAGCCTTCGACCTTGTGCCCGCATGGCCAGCTGAGCCTGCGCCAGGGGACGAATAGTGCGCAGATCCGTGAAGGAGGAGCACATATCTAGCCATTCCCCCACGTGGACCGGACCCTATCTTATACGGTCGCGCCATGTAACACTCCGGTGTTACGCAAGCATTTGCATTGCAATCATAAGCATGACATTTCATATCATTCATAATCATATGTGCTTAGGGTGTACCTTTAGTAAAATAAAAGTGTGGAAACTAGTATTGCATAACATGTTGTGATAATGTGCTAAATACCTTTCATCAAAATTGTGCAACTAAAAATTTTATATCACTTAGAATTATAGGTCAAATTTTTGGAGCCACTAAATCACTCAAAGTTTTGTCAAAGATTTGTTTTAAAAATGTTATTTGAAAATATTCAAAAATCCTCCCTAAATTAGCTTTTATTCTAAAAATCAAAATTTATAAGAGTTTTGAGGTTGGCCCCTTAATCAAAGTTGTAGAGAATTAAATTCTAAGCAACTTTTATTTTTGGGTCATTTCCAGAAAATGTCTTTTTCTTGCTCAAAATGAGATTTGAAAACTATTATTTGAATTTATTTGAAAATAATAATTTGAAAAACCAATTTCTCACCTAAACGGGCCTCCGCCTCCCTTTTGGCCGGCTGGCCGAAACGGCCCGCGCCACCCCCGCGCGCGCGCGTGCCGCAGCCGCCGCCTCGGCCCGGCCCGCGTCCGCTCGGCCGCCTCCTCCCGCTCGCCCCGCGCCTCGCTGTCCGCCGCGGCAGAACGCGCCCGCCGCGTGGCGGCCGCATGCTGGCGACGCCCCCGCGTGGCCGCCCGTGGACCCCGCGCGCGCTCCGCCTCAAATCTCCGCGCGCGTCCGGTCTCCATCCCACTCGCCACTCGCTCGCTCCCTCTTTCCCTTCCTCCGGAGAAAACCGAGCGGGAGCGCCGCTCACCACCGCTATCCTCGCCTTCACCGCCGTGTTCCGACACCGGTGGACCACCATCGCTCGATTGGTCGTGCACGAAGCTCCGCCACCTTCTCCTCTCCTCCGAACGGACCTCCGTTTGCCTTGTTCGCCTCCGGTAAGGCTCAATCGAGCTCTTCCCGCCGCGCCACCACGACTGGGCCGCCGAGCTCTTGCTCCGCCCACCGTCTTCCTCGCTCCCTCTCCATCCCCCTGAGCTTCTCTCTTAGTTCGCTACCTCCTCGCGAACACTGTGTGCGCGCTCGCTGGACGGGTCATGGCCGGAGATGGCCGTTGGCCGTCGGCCACCGCCACGCCGTCGCGGTCCAGAGCGCCGGCGAGGCCGCCCTCTGTTCCTCCCCCTCGATCTCCACTGGGCCACCGCCGCCTGTGGGCCGCGCCTCCGAGCGGGCCGGCTCGCCTCTTCTCCTGCGCGCGCGCTCAGGCCGAAAACGGCCACGGGCCGGTTTATTTCCACGGGCCGGCCCAGTTTCAATAATGAAAATCGTTTTCTGTTTTCTTTTATTATTCATGATGAAAAATATTGTGGAAAATGTTTTTGTATTCATTTGAGCTCCAAAAATTGTGAAATAAATTTCTATGGACTCATTGGAACCAGATCTACAATATAAAAATATTGCATGTCATTTTTGGGATACTTTTTTGTAGAGCTTTAATTAATTCTTGATATTGCTGATATCTTGTAAAATGGTTAGTAAATCCTATATGTATCAGAAAAATATGATTTCAAGTTTGTTAATCTTCTTATATCATGTACTTCCTAGGAAAAATATGTTTCATGCATGTGCTGTGGAAAACTTTGGAGGAGTAGTTCAAGTACCTTTGATGGCTGATTTTTGTTATTTTTGCTAGAGAGCAAACTTTGTATAAAACATGCATGTGATAATTTTTGTACAGTCATTATATGCTATGAAGAACCTAGGAAAAATATTAATTCTGTTGTTTGACACTTTTCATAGTACAAAGTAATTTCATGCTCATTTTTATGCTATAGCTTGTCATTTTTGTACATGATAGTTTACTTATCCAAATGCCATGAAATTTTTATGGAAGTCGGTTTAGGGTAGTATTATGCTACTGTAATTTTCTTCGATTTTTAGGAGCATCAGAAATATATGTTGCTATTCAAACCTATTATTATTTAGAGTTTAAGCAAGTGTTGCTTTAAGTGTTGCTTTAAGTGTGATTAAGAAATTAGTAAAGCTTTGGTGTATCTTTGAAGCATTTCATAAGATATGTTAACTTAACATAATAGTAGTAGAAGAGAATGCAGTAGATAACATGTGCTTGTAGTGTATAGTTTCTTGGATGATGTTGACTACCTTGCATTTCAACATATCCATTGCATTCATCTCTTTCGATGCACGTTTGCAAAATCACTTACGCGCATTGCATCATACAGGATCGTAAACCGAGAACCCAGTCATCTTACCCGAGGAGCCAGAGGAGCAGCTCGAGGTGCAGCAGCAGGAGGTGACTGAAGCCGAAGAGGAGGTCGGTGAAGAGCTCCCAGAGTGCCCCGACCACCGTCCGAGCTCTTTTGAGAGAGGCAAGCCCCGGAGCATTTCTCTTCCGGTTTGTAAATAATTTATTATTAACTTTACTTAATTTGATGCATTACGTTTAGGAGTTGTTTGCAAACGTTGCTGCATTATACCTTGCTTACCTTTGTTATACTATATCCTTGTTACCCTGGTATCCGCAGTCAAGTCAATGCTTAGCTGGCTTAGACCGGTAGAAGTCGGGTGATTTCCTATCACCTGCGAGCTATAGGTGGTTACCTGGATCTGCTTGGATGACTATGAAGTCATGGTATAACTAAGTGTGAAATGAATTTGAGACCGGGCGGAAACTTGCAGGGTTTCGGACTGTAGTGTTTTCCGTCTGTGTCGATTAAGGACCGTCCGTTGTTGTCCCTCGGGTCATGTTGAACGCATGCCTCACATTTAGCTGGTCGGATAAAGTACCTTCCGACCGCAAAACTGGGAGATTATTCGGGCCGAGTGGATTGCCTGCAACGCACTGTACCGGAGCAGTAGTGGCAGGATACGGGGGCACGATGATAAGGCCAAAGAGCAGTCGGGCGGCCCCCGGGTACAAGTGGTTCCTGGCAAACTCGCGACTTTACCTGAATGGTTGACTCGGTGACCAACACCTCACTTTAGCGGGTGAGTGAGGTTTGTGTGAGGAATAACTTACCAGCTGGTTAATAATCGATTCGAATCGCCATCGTTCACTGGATAGTGAACACTTGACTTGAGCTACTTTATCGTAGTAATCTTGATGAATCACTTGGATAGTTACGTGGAAGATGACATGATAACTATTGTTAATGATCAATGGTAATCCTTACTTGCTTAATTATATGTTACTCTAGCACCAGTGCAAACATAGTTGACAGGGTAATAAAGAGTTAATTACTGCATGCTTTTGGAAAGAAATTGTTAAGTTAAAAACGCTTTTCTTGCAAATGAGTCAGCTATCCCACCAGAAAGCCTATCATGATTCCTTGGTGTCTTTTATTTTTGGTTTATGACGAGTAAGTCTAGCTGAGTACCTTCTCGTACTCAGGGCTTTGTTCCCACTTGTTGTAGATGGGTAGATGTATTACGGCTACTGTATCAACTGCCTCTATCATGCGATGGGCGAAGCTTAGGACCATGGGCAATGGTCGTTCGCTACTTCTAGTCTGATGCTTTTGCTGGAGATGATCATAAGCTGGCACTTTATTTCAAAATATTGTGTGTGAGCGTGATTTGAACTACCGCTTCCGCTACTTTTATTCAAACCTGGTTTGTAATAACTATGTTTAAACTCCGATGTATTTTATGCCACGAACATTTATGTAACTTATGATGGTGACCGCTAAACTTAGTACGATCTTGGCTGTTATGTGAAATGGTTTGAAATCCGTCGAGATTTCACGGACTACCAGGTTATACGGGCTTAAGTTTGTTAAATTGTCCTTCCGTTGGATGATTTTCCTACTTAATCTCGTATAATTGGGCGGTTCTGTTACAGCTGGCATCAAAGCATGGTTTAGCGTGATTACTGTTCATAAGTGTATTTAAAACAAAATTATGTTTAAAAAGTGTGATTTTAAAACTAAAGGTGTGCTAGTGGTCATATCCTGTATGCCCAGTTAAGGACTCTAGGTGGCTATTTAAGTACTAACTTGGGGTTCTTGCACAATATTTCTCTTTCGTTGCTCATACGGCGTGCTATTGTATGAGTGCCACTTAATTGAGTGGTAATATATAGATCAGTTACCTCTACGCTTTGGTAAGTGTGAGCTGTGAGAGCATGATCGGATACACCGCCGATCTAGGGAGAGTGCTTATATGATACTAGAATAATTACATGTTTTACACATGTTTTTATGAAAGTATCGCATGTGTGGGTGTTCCGTCCGTTGAGGCGATGCCGTCAATAGGACGATGTGTTTGGATAGTTACTACCGTTGTACACGCATCTGGGGATTCGTGTAGAGCGTGTAGGTAGATTTACTGCTTTCATGCATTCATGGGGAATGGGCTGAAATGAATTTTCTGCAGGTTCATAACAGCGTTTATCATGTAGATCGAATTAGTTACGTATATGAGAGATCGTTTGTATGCCACCGAATTCATCGTTAGATGTCTTTATTTTCTAAGTTTGTGAGAACGTAAGACTCGCACATGCATCATGTTGCCTGTGCATTTCATTCATAACATGCATTCCTCCCCTTATAAAAGGATTATCCCAGTTTGATAAAAGTGACATCAACTTAAAATATGTTCTCATCAGGTAATTTAAAACTTGTGCTACAGATGGCCCGCATGAAGAAGACTGCCCGTAAGTCCACTGGCGGAAGAGCACCCCGTCACCAGATGGCCCCGCGGGAGCGCCGCAGCACAGACACTTTTCTAAGTGAGTTTGACATGCCCACCTTGCTTTGGAGAGTGCTCCATGATGTGGGGTACCCAGAGGGTCAAGAGCCGGTGTACTCCTGGAGTGAGAGCCAGTTAGCTGAGGATGGACTTGCGGTAGTGGAAATCACCGTCTCTGCTCTTGGTGATGCGCCAGAATGGGATGGTTGGCATTTGGAGTTTGAAGGACGCACTCCAGTTGAGGGTGTAGAGGGTGCAGCCTTTCACATTATCCGAGACATAACGAGCAGGTTTCCTAATGAGTTGGCAACAGCTTTGGCCGGTACTTTCCCGAGAGATGATCCTCGTGATGCCATTTGGGTGCAGCCGCAAGGAAGTGTCCTGGTTAGAGGCCCAAGTGAAGGACGGGCTCGCGACAACCACACAATGAGTGCCATGTATGCAACCATCAGAGCATACCAGGGTCTTGAGAGTACCTATTGGACCTTGACTGGTCTGCGTGGCAATGACCGGCTTGAAGCAAGGAAGCAGAAGAAAAAGCAAGCACGTGCTATAGCTAGCTTGCAGGAGCAGTTGGCCGACATGAGCTTGCAGCGAGATCAGGCTCTCGAGAGAGGTGAGAGTGCTATGCAGCGGGTACAGACGTTGACTCAGGCCAACAGAAATGCAGACCGCATGATGGGACAGCTAGTGCAGGAAAGGAATGAAGCATGGAACGAGAGGGACCTTCTAAGGCAGAGGGTCGAGGAGCTAGAAGGGTATAATGCCAACTTGCATGAAGAGTTTCATGCCCTCTACAACGGGATGGGCCCGTATGCTCCTCCGGACGCCGCCCAGATGGACGTCGACGACGATGCCGCTACTGATGGTAGCGATGGTGATGCCTCCGACCTCGACGACGGCCCCGAGGAGTAGGCTAGTTGCCTTGCGTTAGTGATAGGCTCTGTCGCGATGGCCTTCTTTTGGTTTCCATGTATCGTGTTGTATCCTGTTCGATCTTGAGACTGGCGATCTTTTGAATCTTGGTTGTGTATGCGATGCTCGAACGCATAAAAGTCCAGTGTATGTATGCTGGCAACGTGGTTGTATGAAACACGATGTTGCATTTGAAGTTATTTGATTAGTGATGTTGTTTTAATTGGAATGTGATTATTGTGCCTCTATTTTATTGCATGACTTGTTCTCTCCAATAAATTCAGTATGACATGATTGTTCATTCGAATACAATTACTAACACTTCGCTCAATTATTACTTGTTGCTGAAATATGCAGATGACAAACACTTGCCGTGCCACGTATGAGGCCGCTGAAACTGGTGGCAACGGTGCAGGGGCTAGTGGGGGTGGTGCAAACAACGTCAACCGCCAGGAGCCACAGCCAGAGCCACAATTGCCCCCTCCTCCACCGCTCACTGCAGAGGTATTCTTCGCACAGTTCCTTGGAAGCCAGCGCAACGCCGAGCAGTCACAAAGGAATATGGAAGATTTTCTACGTACCATCGCTGAAAATGTTCAGAGAGGAAATAATCAAGGTGGTGGCCATGGGGTGAACCAGTACAGCAATTTCAAGGATTTCATGGACACCAGGCCGCCAGTTTTCAAGGAAGCAGCAGAGCCACTTGACGCTGAAGAATGGATCAACACTATGGAAGATAAGTTTCGTGTGTTGAGACTGACAGAAGTTCTGAAGATAGAATATGCTGCACATCAGCTACAGGGACCGGCAGGGATGTGGTGGAAGCATCACCGCACCACCTTTCCTCCCAATGCCCAGATTACTTGGATAGAGTTCACTGAAGCGTTTAAGGGAGTTTATATTCCCCCAGGGTTGGTTGAGATGAAGCTCGGAGAGTTCTTGGCCTTAAATCAGGGTACCAAGACTGTAACACAGTATCTGCATGCCTTTAATAGCTTGTGCCGCTATGCTCCAGACATGGTCGACACAGATGCAAAGAGAATTGCTAGTTTCAAGAGAGGGTTAAGTCTGAAGATGATGAAGCATGTGGGTACCAATACCCGCGCCAGGTTCAATGACTTTGTCAGTGATTGTTTGAAACAAGAAAAGAACAACAACGCCTACACTGCATCCAAGAATCGCAAGAGGGTGTTTGAGTCAGGACCATCCCAGTCCAGAGTTGTCACTGCAAATCGTCTTTCTTATTGTCCGTCCGCACCTGGTGTAAGGTTCAGGCCACCACAGCATAAAACCCAGAACTACAGAGGACCACAGAATCCATACAAGATGGCCGTGCCGCCAGCGAAGATCACCGCAGCTGCAGAACAGAGCAACTCCAAGGGAGCTATAGGATCTGCTGGTACAGTAAAGGGGCCCTGCTACAATTGTGGTCAGCCAGGCCACTTTTCAAAGTTCTGCCCTTATCCGCCTAAAAAAAAGCAACAGACTTACACTGCCTGTGTACACCATACCACCGTTGATGAGATTCCTGAGGGAGAGCCCGTAACTGCCGGTAAGTTTCTTGTTAACCATCACCCTGTAGTTGTTCTATTTGATTCTGGATCCTCGCATTCTTTTATGAGTCAAGCATTTGCACGGAAGCATAAACAACTATGCACAGAATTGAGTTATGGTTATCGCATAAGTTCAGCAGGGGC
Organism: Saccharum hybrid cultivar R570; assembly: GCA_038087645.1. Taxonomy (NCBI): domain Eukaryota; kingdom Viridiplantae; phylum Streptophyta; class Magnoliopsida; order Poales; family Poaceae; genus Saccharum; species Saccharum hybrid cultivar. The sequence continues at coordinate 1,579,094 of JAQSUU010000579.1, read as the reverse complement.
TGATGTGTTAACCAATAAGATGGTTAGAGGGGCAACCCTTGAGTTAGGTAGTCGAAAGTTTCGAGTGAACCTGGTAGTTATGCCTGGACTAGTTTTGGATGTAATAATAGGAATGAACTGGATGAAGAACTAGGGGCAGTCATAGACATAAGCAGTCGGTTGCTTACCCTTAAGGATCCCCAGGCAGAGGGTACTTTCCTGGTACCATTGCCCAAAAGAACAGACCTTGTGAGTGTGACCTGTGCCATGGAAGTTGTTCCTATCCACCAGATCCCGGTAGTGTGTGAGTTCCCGGATGTGTTTCCAGACGAGTTACCTGGCCTTCCTCCAGATAGAGATGTTGAGTTTGGAATCGAGTTGATCCCCAGGACAACTCCTATTTCGAGGAGACCCTATCGGATGCCTCCGGATGAGTTAGCTGAGCTGAAGAAGCAACTGGAAGAATTGCTAAAGAAGGGGTTTATCCGACCGAGTAAGTCTGAGTGGGGATGTCCTGCCTTGTTCGTGAAGAAAAAGAAAGAGGGTACTCTAAGAATGTGTGTGGATTATCGACCTCTTAATGTTGTTACTATCAAGAATAAATATCCTTTGCCTCATATCGATGTTTTGTTTGATCAGTTGGCTAAAGCTAGAGTGTTCTCCAAGATAGACCTAAGATCAGGGTATCATCAGATAAAGATCAGGCCACAAGATGTCCCGAAAACCGCTTTTTCTACCAGATACGGGTTGTACGAGTATCTTGTTATGTCTTTTGGCTTAACAAATGCTCCTGCATACTTTATGTATCTGATGAATACGGTTTTCATGCCAGAGTTGGACAAGTTTGTAGTTGTCTTCATTGATGACATTCTAGTATACTCTGAGAATGAGAAAGATCATGAAGAGCATCTCAGAATTGTCTTGACCAGACTGAGAGATCATAAGTTGTATGCTAAGTTCAGCAAATGTGAATTTTGGTTGAAGAAAGTTCCTTTTCTTGGTCATATTCTATCTGAGAATAGAGTTTCGGTAGATCCGAGCAAAGTGCAAGAGGTTATGGATTGGAAAACTCCAACCACAGTGCCAGAAGTCAGGAGTTTCCTAGGGTTAGCTGGTTACTATCGCCGCTTTATCCCAGACTTCTCGAAGATTGCCAAGCCGATGATAAGTCTGTTACAGAAAGATCACAAGTTTGTGTGGACAGAGGAGTGTGAGATAGCTTTCCACACCTTGCGGAAACTGTTGACCACTGCTCCAGTTCTTGCACAGCCAGACATCGAGAAACCTTTTGATGTGTTCTGTGACGCATCAAAAACAGGATTAGGCTGTGTTCTGATGCAAGAAGGAAGAGTCATTGCTTATGCCTCCCGCCAGTTGAGAAAACATGAAATTAATTATCCGACACATGATCTTGAGCTTGCCGCCGTAGTGCATGCCTTAAAGATTTGGAGACACTATTTACTTGGTAATGTGTGCAATATTTTCACCAATCATAAGAGTCTCAAGTACATTTTCAACCAACCAGAATTGAACATGAGACAGTGAAGATGGTTAGAACTAATTAAAGATTACAACTTGAATGTACAGTATCACCCTGGGAAAGCCAATGTGGTAGCCGATGCTTTGAGTAGAAAGTCGCATTGTCTGAATATGCAACCCTTACTCGAAGATGGTTTTAATCTAATGCACCCTACCGTGTTACATAGTATTCAGATCAGTTGCACCTTGGAGAGTAAGATAATAGAAGGTCAGAAAGCAGACAAAGGGATATTCCACATCAAAAAGAAAATTAAAGAAGAACCTTCAAAACACTTCAGAGTGGACGAGCAGGACGTGTTGTGGTTCGACAACCGTCTTGTTGTTCCAAAGGATAGAGAGCTTAAGAATAAAATTATGGATGAAGCTCATCACTCTAAGTTGTTCATTCATCCTAGCAGTAGTAAAATATATCAAGAATTAAGACCTCGCTATTGGTGGACAAAGATGAAGAAGGAAATTGCAGCTTATGTAGCCAGATGTGACACATGTTGTCGAGTGAAAGCTATTCACATGAGACCTGCCGGATTGTTGCAACCTTTGTCAGTACCTAGTTGAAAGTGGGATGATATAAGTATGGATTTCATCACAGGTTTGCCCACTACTCAGAAAGGCCATGATTCGATTTGGGTAATCGTGGATCGTCTTACCAAGACAACCCACTTTTTGCCTGTAAAGACAGTTTATAGACCACCTCAATATGCCGAGAAGTATATTGCGGAGATTTTGAGATTGCATGGCATACCGAAGACTATAGTGTCTGACAGAGGGTCACAATTCACTGCTCACTTTTGGGAGCATTTGCACAAAGGTTTGGGAACTAGTCTGATTCGTAGCACTGCCTATCATCCTCAAACAGATGGTCAGACTGAAAGAGTTAATGCTGTTTTAGAGGATATGTTAAGAGCTTGTGTGTTGTCTTCCAGAGGTTCATGGGAGTCATGGTTACCTTTAGCAGAATTCGTGTATAATAATAGCTATCAAGAAAGTATCAAGATGGCACCTTTTGAGGCTCTGTATGGACGAAAGTGTAGAACACCTTTAAACTGGATTGAGCCAGGGGAAAGAAGGTATTATGGTATTCACTTCGTGGAAGAAGCCGAAAAGAAAGTTCATATGATTCAGCAAAATATGAGAGCAGCTCAGTCACGTCAGAAAAGTTATGCGGATAAGAGAAGGAGACCACTTGTGTTCGAAGTTGGTGACTATGTTTATCTGAAAGTCACGCTAATGAAGAAGAAACAGTTTGGAATACGCAGAAAGCTTGCCGCCAGATTTGTAGGACCCTACAAAATCTTGGAAAGGAAAGGTCTAGTGGCTTACAAATTAGAATTATCAGAATCAATGGGTGCTATATTCCCAGTTTTTCACGTATCACATCTCAAGAAATGTTTGCGCGTTTCAGAGGAAATAATTAAACCTCGAGGCATAAAACTTAAGTCAGATCTGGTGTATCGTGAGCAGCCAATTCGAGTTTTGGATTCCAAAGAAAGGGCTACTCGAAACAGTATGGTGAAAACATATAAGATACAATGGAGTCATCATGATGAGGGAGATGCATCTTGGGAAACGGGTGAATACCTACAAAAAGCATACGAAGATTTTTATAATAAATGGTTCGTAACCCAAATCTCGGGACGAGATTTTTATAAGGGGGGAGGGCTGTAACACTCCGGTGTTACGCAAGCATTTGCATTGCAATCATAAACATGACATTTCATGTCATTCATAATCATATGTGCCTAGGGTGTACCTTTAGTAAAATAAAAGTGTGGAAACTAGTATTGCATAACATGTTGTGATAATGTGCTAATTACCTTTCATCAAAATTGTGCAACTAAAAATTTTATATCACTTAGAATTATAGGTCAAATTTTTGGAGCCACTAAATCACTCAAAGTTTTGTCAAAGATTTGTTTTAAAAATGTTATTTGAAAATATTCAAACCTCCCTAAATTAGCTTTTATTCTAAAAATCAAAATCTATAAGAGTTTTGAGGTTGGCCCCTTAATCAAAGTTGTAGAGAATTAAATTCTAAGCAACTTTTATTTTTGGGTCATTTCCAGAAAATATCTTTTTCTTGCTCAAAATGAGATTTGAAAACTATTATTTGAATTTATTTGAAAATAATAATTTGAAATACCAATTTCTCACCTAAGCGGGCCTCCGCCTCCCTTTTGGCCCGCTGGCCGAAACGGCCCGCGCCACCCCCGCGCGCGCGCGCCGCAGCCGCCGCCTCGGCCCGGCCCGCGTCCGCTCGGCCGCCTCCTCCCGCTTGCCCCGCGCCTCGCTGTCCGCCGCGGCAGAACGCGCCCGCCGCATGCCGGCGACGCCCCCGCGTGGCCGCCCGTGGACCCCGCGCGCGCTCTGCCTCAAATCTCCGCGCGCGTCCGGTCTCCATCCCACTCGCCACTCGCTCGCTCCCTCTTTACCTTCCTCCGGAGAAAACTGAGCGGGAGCGCCGCTCACCACCGCCATCCTCGCCTTCACCGTCGTGTTCCGACACCGGTGGACCACCACCATTCGATTGGTCGTGCACGAAGCTCCGCCACCTTCTCCTCTCCTCCGAACGGATCTCCGTTTGCCTTGTTCGCCTCCGGTAAGGCTCAATCGAGCTCTTCCCGCCGCGCCACCACGACGGGGCCGCCGAGCTCGTGCTCCGCCCACCGTCTTCCTCGCTCCCTCTCTATCCCCCTGAGCTTCTCTCTCGAGTTCGCTTCCTCCTCGCGAACACTGTGCGTGCGCTCGCTGGACGGGTCGTGGCCGGAGATGGCCGTTGGCCGTCGGCCACCGCCACGCCGTCGCGGTCCAGAGCGCCGGCGAGGCCGCCCTCTGTTCCTCCCCCTCGATCTCCACTGGGCCACCGCCGCCTGTGGGCCGCGCCTCCGAGCGGGCCGGCTCGCCTCTTCTCCCGCACGCGCGCTCAGGCCGAAAACGGTCACGGGCCGGTTTATTTCCACGGGCCGGCCCAGTTTCAATAGTGAAAATCGTTTTCTGTTTTCTTTTATTATTTATGATGAAAAATATTGTGGAAAATGTTTTTGTATTCATTTGAGCTCCAAAAATTGTGAAATAAATTTCTATGGACTCAGTGGAACCAGATCTACAATATAAAAATATTGCATGTCATTTTTGGGATACTTTTCTATAGAGCTTTAATTAATTCTTGATATTGCTGATATCTTGTAAAATGGTTAGTAAATCCTATATGTATCAGAAAAATATGATTTCAAGTTTGTTAATCTTCTTATATCATGTACTTAGTAGGAAAAATATGTTTCATGCATGTGCTGTGGAAAACTTTGGAGGAGTAGTTCAAGTACCTTTAATGGCTGATTTTTGTTATTTTTGCTAGAGAGCAAACTTTGTATAAAACATGCATGTTATAATTTTTGTACAGTCATTATATGCTATGAAGAACCTAGGAAAAATATTAATTCTATTGTTTGACACTTTTCATAGTACAAAGTAATTTCATGCTCATTTTTATGCTATAGCTTGTTATTTTTGTACAGGATAGTTTACTTATCCAAATGCCATGAAATTTTTATGGAAGTCGGTTTAGGGTAGTATTATGCTACTGTAATTTTCTTAGATTTTTAGGAGCATCAGAAATATATATTGCTATTCAAACCTATTATTATTTAGAGTTTAAGCAAGTGTTGCTTTTAAGTGTTACTTTAAGTGTGATTAAGAAATTAGTAAAGCTTTGGTGTATCTTTGAAGCATTTCATAAGATATGTTAACTTAATATAATAGTAGTAGAAGAGAATGCAGTAGATGACATGTGCTTGTAGTGTATAGTTTCTTGGATGATGTTGACTACCTTGCATTTCAACATATCCATTGCATTCATCTCCTTCGATGCACGTTTGCATAATCACTTACGCGCATTGCATCATACAGGATCGCAAACCGAGAACTCAGTCGTCTTACCTGAGGAGCCAGAGGAGCAGCTCGAGGTGCAGCAGCAGGAGGTGACTGAAGCCGAAGAGGAGGTCGGTGAAGAGCTCCCAGAGTGCCCCGACTACCGTCCGAGCTCTTTTGAGAGAGGCAAGTCCCGGAGCATTTCTCTCCCGGTTTGCAAATAATTTATTATTAACTTTACTTAATTTGATGCATTACGTTTAGGAGTTGTTTGCAAACGTTGCTGCATTATACCTTGCTTACCTTTGTTATACTATATCCTTGTTACCCTGGTATCCGCAGTCAAGTCAATGCTTAGCTGGCTTAGACCGGTAGAAGTCGGGTGATTTCCTGTCACCTACGAGCTATAGGTGGTTACCTAGATCTGCTTGGATGACTATGAAGTCATGGTATAACTAAGTGTAAAATAAATTTGAGACCGGACGGAAACTTGCAGGGTTTCGGACTGTAGTGTTTTCCGTCTGTGTTGATTAAGGACCATCCGTTGTTGTCCCTCGGGTCATGTTGAACGCATGCCTCACATTTAGCTGGCCGGATAAAGTACCTTCCGACCGCGAAACTAGGAGATTATTCGAGCCGAGTGGATTGCCTGCAACGCACTGTACCGGAGCAGTAGTGGCAGGATACGGGGGCACGATGATAAGGCCAAAGAGCAGTCGGGCGGCCCCCGGTACAAGTGGTTTCTGGCAAGCTCGCGACTTTACCTGAATGGTTGACTCGGTGACCAACACCTCACTTTAGCGGGTGAGTGAGGTTTGTGTGAGGAATAACTTACCAGCTGGTTAATAATCGATTCGAATCGCCATCGTTCACTGGATAGTGAACACTTGACTTGAGCTACTTCATCGTAGTAATCTTGATGAATCACTTGGATAGTTATGTGGAAGATGACATGATAACTATTATTAATGATCAATGGTAATCCTTACTTGCTTAATTACATGTTACTCTAGCACCAGTGCAAACATAGTTGACAGGGTAATAAAGAGTTAATTACCGCATGCTTTTGGAAAGAAATTGTTAAGTTAAAAACGCTTTTCTTGCAAATGAGTCAGCTATCCCACCAGAAAGCCTATCATGATTCCTTGATGTCTTTTATTTTTGGTTTATGACGGGTAAGTCTAGCTGAGTACCTTCTCGTACTCAGGGCTTTGTTCTCACTTGTTGCAGATGGGCAGATGTATTACGGCTACTGTATCAACTGCCTCTATCCTGCGATGGGCGAAGCTTAGGACCATGGGCAATGGTCATTCGCTACTTCTAGTCTGATGCTTTTGCTGGAGATGATCACAAGCTGACACTTTATTTCAAAATGTTGTGTGTGTGCGTGATTTGAACTACCGCTTCCGCTACTTTTATTCGAATCTGGTTTGTAATAACTATGTTTAAACTCCGATGTATTTTATGCCGCGAACATTTATGTAACTTATGATGGTGACCGCTAAACTTAGTACGATCTTGGCTGTTATGTGAAATGGTTTAAAATCCGTCGAGATTTCACGGACTACCGGGTTATACGGACTTAAGTTTGTTAAATTGTCCTTCCGTTGGATGATTTTGCTACTTAATCTCGTATAATTGGGCGGTTCTGTTACACGCCATCTCCGGCCTGGCTAAGAATGAGAGAGAGGGAAGAGAGCTAGGGGGAAGAAGGTGTAGGGCCCCACCGCCGCACGGGCACTCGCCGACGAGCTCGAGCAGCGGCAAGGGAGGAGATGGAAGAGAGGGGGAGGACAGGCAACGGTGCGGGTGGGGGCGCCACCCCTGTCGCCCCCACGGACGGGACGACCCGAGAGTCAGGAAGGAAGAGACTTGTTTACTAGTTTTTCAATAATTTTTTATATGGTATATAAAAAATGATTTAGAAAATTGCATTAATTTACCGATTGTTTAAGATTTTTTTTGAACCAAGGATCTCTACATTTCCATTGATTGCAATGGAAATACAGCCTTAAAGAGTATATCAGGTAGAAGCGGGGAACAACAAGAGAAACTACAAAAGCTACCCTTACAAACGAGGCACGCCTACTACAGACGAGCGACAGAGAAAACAAGATTGTTTATGAAATGATTTCCGCACGTTCACTAGTGGTATAATAGAAAGCTAAAAATAGATAAGAATTACGATAATAATAGGAATAAAGGAGATGAAGAAGATAACAGTAGGACTAATTACCCCTTAAGAGAAGTTCAATGAAGTTTATTAGAATGAGACTTCAGTGAACAGTAATGACTTTATACTCAATCTTTTATCGAAAAGTAAACAGACAGCAAAGTTTATAACAGAATCATAAAACAAAGACCATAATTTTCGTTGACTAACGTTGCAGGAGCAGGGCACGACTTAACGTTGCGTTGCCGAACCACAGCAACGCAGGCTAGCTCGTCCGTCTTTTTAGCCCATCTTTGATCTTTTGCGTCGAGAATATTCCAATTCGATTCACGTATTCATGATGCGGGGCCCGTCCGTGAATCCCCAGGACGTTTCCGGTGCGGACGTGTGTTTGTCCTCCTCATGTGTCATGTTGCAACGGAGTTGCTTTTGCGAGGTTGCAGTCCCTCAACCAGGACTACCAGTTCGGCCTGTCCTTTAGTACTAGGTCTTGTAACCGGCATTGAATAAAGGGGCCTCAAGGCCAAACCCGAAGACGGCTACCTCCGGTCCCGGGACTAAATATTACTTTTTTTCTTTTCTTTTCTTTTGCAGTATCTTTCCATTTAATTTATTTTTGTTTTAAATAGTTTTCGTTCACGCATTATACACTATACTATTGTACGTCATCCATAAATAAGAATAAAACTAATCAAGTAAGAGCTTATATATTACAATAATTTTAAACAAGTCACTACAAACTATATTTTTTTGGACTTGGCAAAGACAAGTAAACTCTAAATTGTGATCCCAAGTTTGTGCGCGAGAAGTGCAACTATTTGCTCTATTTGGTTCAGCCGAAATTATGTGATTTTGACAAAAATAGGATTTATTGTTACTTGCAGGTTATTTTCAGGGCTACATAATGGACACGCTTTTGGTCTATCCTTCAGAAAGAGAACAAGTCAACTCTAAAGTGAGCATGTCATATGTTAGAGATGGCATCAGTAGAGATCTTCGCCAAGCATGAGTGGTTGTCTTGTGTTTTAGAATTACATAGTACAACGTAGGCGTCCATAACATGCACACACATTCACACCCCTATGACCACATGTACACAAACCCTACTTCTATAAGCACCTTAGAAGGACTGAGCTGGCAGTTCTCGAGATTCATGAAGTTACCATAGGCGTCCCGCTGCTGTTGACGAGGATGTCACCTACCACTGAAAGCATAGCGCCGTTAAATTCTAAAATAAATTCATGAAAATAAGAGCACTTGTGCCAAGTCGGACTTAAATCCGGGTGGTAGGTTACACCATAAGAAACCTAACCAACTGACCTATAATCAGTCTGTTGGGTGGTTGTCTTCTAATAGACTTAGTGCTTAGTTTGGTGCATGAGTTTTTTCTTTGTGTTGTCTACTCTTTAAGAGCTTGTTTTTTTAGCCGGAGGCCGGACTTGTAACGAGGGATGGTTAAGTGTATAATTTATGCAGAGGCTGGAATAAAAATTTCTTGTAACGAGGGATGGTTAACTGGGCAGCCCGTACATGCGTACCACTGCTACGCCGGCGCGTGCTGCACGCGCCAAAGTCTAACCTGAAGCCAACTCACATGCCGGTCTCGATTCATGTATGTAAAAAAAGGTAGCTATAGGCAGCGGCGAAGCTAGAGCTCGAACAGGGGAGGGGGGGGGGGGGGGGGGGTTGCATAAAGGGTATAGAAATTTGACCGAATTTTGTTGATTTTTTGTTCTACCGGGTAGCCTCCGACAAATTTACATACGAGCAATGCCGATTTCATTCGGACAATATTTGTTCAACTTCTTAAATTCTAGCCAAAATTTTATACTTTTTGATCGAAATTTCAATGATTTTCTATCATACCGGTACCCTCCAGTTTTTTGTGTCTAAACCGGTAAGCCGAACCCTGAGTGCGACACTTCAGTTCTACTTATACCCTCTTTGGCATGACCCTAAACAGTTATGTTCCCTTGCTAGAGTGCACAAATGAGCTAGAGTCGATAAGCTAAAAGATATTGGCTTCACCGGCTCCTAATTCATGTATCTAATTATACTTTTACATATCAATCAGACAATACTAACCCAAATGAAATACCACTATCGTCAAGTAATTTGAAATACTAAACTCTTATAGAATCTTATAGTTTGACAAACCAAGCCTACATAACCAAAGCTCCTAATTACAAAATAATAAAAATGAGTCTCATTTGCTTGTCTAATATGTAGTAATTGGTATCCGAACGGCCTATCTATGTCTCAACTGAAAAAAAAAACTCCCAATACAAACTTGTACACTTATTCATATCTATTCTTATAACTGAGCTAATTAGCAAGCGAGCAGTAATTGTGAACTTATAAGCCAGATCGATCTGGCCACATCGCCAATGGCGTAACCGATAGGCCCTGTATCTTTTAACCGCCCTATAGGCAGGCTCTGCAGGAGAAACTCCCAAGCATTTCCCCAAAACAACGACCAAACTAATTTTCCCGTTCTCCGCAAAACACCGCACTGTAGTTGTCTGGCTCGCATTGGAGCGGCGCACTGTAGTTGGTCCAATTCAAGACTGTTGGGTGTTAGAACTCTAGGACCGGATAGCAGTAGATCAGTGGGGTGGATCTTTGTATTTCGGTTAGGAACATCAAGATTCTAGTGAAACAACTACCGGATCCGAGAGGGAGAGAGGGAGAAAGGGGAGTGAAGTGGTGCAAACCGTCTGTAGGAAGGGTGGAGTTCGATCCGGACGCCATCACGAACGTTGATGGTGGCTGCGCACGGGCAGCGACGTTCGGGGAAGGGAAGGTCGGTGCACTGAAGATCGTTGACGGCGGCGGTGCTTCTCGTCGCTCACAGCGCGACCTCGAGATCGGTTAGGGTTGTAGGTGGGAAAAGGCGGCTCTGACGAACCTCGTGACTCGAGCCCCGGCTCCCCACCTCCTTTATATAGCGCTGCGCGACAGGGGCCCACCAGCCATTGTTGGGCTGGGCGCCCCCGATCAGGGCGCGGATCAAGGGCCATTAGAGGAGAGATCAACCTTACATTCTCCCCCTTGATCTCACTTATACTTTAACCTTTCATCTTTGACTTCAATGCTTTTAACTTTACTCGTTTCATCACAAATAAGTGCATAGAACATGTTTCATCATCACGATCAATCGCCGATAGATTTGACAGCTACAATGCACATCTCTGATCTGAAACAGTTACTTTAACTTTTGGGCCCTTTATTATAGTCCAGGAGTTATAGGCTTTCCCTTAAACCCATGTCGGCTACATGTTCTCTGAACACGTTGGGTGGTAAGCCTTTTGTAAGCGGATCCGCGAGCATCTTTTCAGTGCTTATATGCTCAAGATTTATTACTTGATCCCGGACTTTATCCTTCACAACATAATACTTTATGTTAATGTGTTTGGCAGCACCACTTGACCTATTATTGTGAGCGTACTGTACTGCTGGATCATTATCGCAGTATAACTTTAGTGGTTTATGTATGCTGTCGACCACCTTCAAACCGGGTATGAACTTCTTTAGCCAGTTCACCTGCCCCGTTGCCTCATAACACGCTACAAACTCGGCATACATTGTGGACGATGTAGTGACGGTTTGTTTCGAGCTTTTCCATGAAATTGATCCTCCTGCGAGAGTGAATACATATCCTGACGTGGATTTTCTATCATCTCCCGCATAATCAGAATCTGAATACCCCACTATCTGGAGAGAATCTGATTTTCTGTACGTCAACATGATGCCTTTCGTACCTTGCAAATATCGCAAGACTTTCTTTACCAATTTCCAGTGTTCAATTCCTGGATTACATTGAAATCTGCCAAGCAACCCGGTAACAAAAGCTAAGTCAGGGCGTGTGCACACTTGAGCATATTGTAGGCTTCCGACAGCAGAAGTATATGGAACCACTTTTATTTGATCGAGCTCGTATTGGTTCCTAGGGCATTGAAAATCCCCATATCTGTCGCCCTTGACCATGGGTGCAAGTGAGGCACTACATTTATGCATACTGAATTTCTTTAAAACTTTTTCTATGTATGCCTTTTGTGATAGTCCTAATACCCCTTTACTTCTATCTCGGTGAATCTCTATGCCCAAAACAAATGAAGCTTCACCAAGATCTTTCATATCAAATTTTAAAGATAAAAACTTCTTTGTTTCCAGTAGTAGACTGACATCACTACTAGCGAGTAAGATATCATCTACATATAGGATTAGGAAGATATATCTTCCATTCTTAAACTTTGTATAAACACAATTATCCTCAATATTTTCTTTAAACCTAAAATTCCTTATTGTTCTGTCAAACTTCAAGTACCACTATCTCGAAGCTTGCTTTAACCCATAAATCGATTTCTTTAAGCGACATCCCATTCGTTCTTTTCCTTCTACGACAAAACCTTTCGGTTGTGCCATATAAACATTTTCCTCCAGATCCCCATTCAGGAATGCCGTTTTTACATCCATCTGATGTAATTCTAAATTATAGTGTGCCACTAATACTATTATAATTCTGAAGGAATCCTTACATGAGACTGGAGAAAATGTCTCATTGTAATCAATCCCTTCTCTTTGCGTGAAACCTTTTGCCACAAGTCGCGCTTTAAATCTTTCAATATTCTCTTGGGAGTCACGTTTTGTCTTGTAGACCCATTTGCAGCCTACTGTCTTGGCTCCTTTAGGAATAGACTCTAAGTCCCAAACTTTGTTAGTACTCATTGACTTTATTTCATCTTCCATGGCCTCAAGCCACTTGGATGAATTATCGCTTCTCATGGCTTCTTCAAATGAAGTGGGATCACCCTCCATTTAAAATTCTTCAGTGTTATACACCTCATAATCATCAGGTATAGCTGATCTTCTAACTCTTTGAGACCTTCTCGGGGCCTCCACATTTGGCACACCTTCTGTTTGAGGCTGTTGTTGCTCCCCCTCATCTGTGGCATCAGTTTGTATAGGTTCCTGAATGACAGGTTCCTCATCATTGTTTACCGTCACCACAGGAGAACTGACAACAGGTGTTGGCACTACAGTATCTGGCACTGTTGGTGCAACAAAAATAGGTAGTTCAAAGAATAGTTCCTGAATCATCGGAGTGGGCACACAAACCCGCTTCTCCTCAAGAACAATTTCTCGAGCCACCATGCTCCCCCTTATCATTTCATCCTCTAAGATAACAGCGTGTCTTGTTTCTACAAATTTTGTGTATCTATCTGAACAGTAGAAACGAAAACCTTTTGATTTTTCAAGATAGCCAATAAAATGGCAGCTAACTGTTTTGGGATCTAACTTCCCAATATTTGGGTTAAATACTTTTGCCTCAGCAGGACTCCCCCACACACGCAAGTGTTTTAGTGAGGGTTCTCTTCCTGTCCACAACTTATATGGTGTTTTGGGCACCGCTTTACTTGGTACTCTATTTAGAATATGAATGTCGGTTTTTAACGCCTCCATCCATAGACTCAATGGGAAGTCAGAGTAACTCATCATACTACGTACCATATCCATTAAGGTACGGTTGCGCCTTTCAGCTACTCCGTTCTGCTGAGGTTCGTCCGGTGTAGAATACTGGGCTACTATGCCATTCTCCTATAGAAACCTTACGAAGGGTCCAGGAACTTGGCCATATGGGGTATGCCGACCGTAGTACTCCCCACCACGATCAGACCGGACCACTTTAATTTTTAAATTATGCTGATTTTCAACTTCAGCTTTAAATATTTTAAATTTATCCAACGCTTCATTTCTTTCTTTAATTGGATAAATGTAACCATAACGGGAGTAGTCATCTGTGAATGTTATGAACAAGTCAAAACCATCCACACTTTTCACAGGAAAAGGACCACAGATGTCTGTGTGAATTATTTGTAGAATTCCTGTGCTTCGTTTAGCATCCTTTTTAATTTGCTTTGTGTATTTTCCTTTAATACATTCTCTGCACTGTTCAAAATCTGAGAACTCTAATGAAGGAAGAATATCATTCTTAACTAGTCTCTCTATTCTCCCCCTCGAAATATGGCCTAAACGACAGTGCCATAATTTCGACGACGCATCTTGAGTTCTCTTTCGTTTTCTATTCGCGTTCACAAACGAGAATACGTTATCATTCGCATCACATACGGAATTCACATTTTCACGAAGTGATAACAAATAAAGATCTTGCTTTTGAAAAGCAAGGCCAACACATTCATTATTACATAATATTTCACATTTGCCATCCCCAAAATGACAATCAAATCCATCGTTGTCCAAACATGACACACTAATCAAGTTTCTTTGTAATGACGGAACAAATAAAACATCTTTTAACAAAAGAATGAATCCATCAGCAAGCTCTAAGGAAACATCGCCAACAGCTTCGACGCCTGCTTGAACTCCATTTGCGACTTTAATGTGTCTTTCGCTTCTTTGCGTAGTTCTCGTCAAACGGAATCCCTGTAAAGAATTTGCAACATGAACAGTTGCTCCTAAGTCAATCCACCAAGTAGATTTTGAATACTGTACATATAGGGATTCATTTATAAACGTAATCATGTTCTCACCTTGCTTTGCCATGATCATCTTTAGGAAATCGGGACAATCTTTCTTGTAATGTCCCGTCTTCTTGCAGTGAAGACACTGATCTTTGTTCACTGTAAATTTATTCTGCTGAGTCTGATGCTGCATGGGAGCTTTGCCCTTTGGCTTTGAGGGAGAGTTGGCATTGGCATTAAAATTCTTTCTTTTGTTGTCTTTAACAAAATTGAGAGTACCACCATTGGCGGCTTTTATCCTCTCTTCCTCCTGTGCACATATCGCCATACAACGTTCTAGATCCCATTTCTCGGGCTGAATGTTGTAGTTGACAACAAATGTGTCAAACTCTTTTGGTAAAGAAGCAAAAATCAAATGGACAAGAAACTCTTCCGTAAGAGCCAGATCCATTGGTTTTAGCTTGTTGTTGAAATGGTTCATTTTTGATATGTGCTCTCTTATGCCATTGCCATGTACACCTCCAGTGTATTTTTCTGTTACCAGCTGCTTTATCAGCTGAGTAGCATATGTCTTTGAAGAGACATAGAACTGACTCTTTATCCTTTCCAAGTATTCTGTGACAGTGTCACACTCTTGGATTGAGCCCATTATGGTAGGCTCAATTGTGTTCTTTATGACAACAACACACTTTTTGTTGGCATTGACCCACTTTTACTTTTGTAGGTCATATGCCATCTGTATGGGAGCATGGTCCCTCTCTTTTTTCTGCCATTCAACATCAGACTCATTGGCCTCCCTTACCGGTGCCACAGGTTCACTGGGGCATGGTGTGGTGACCACCCAGTCCACCTCAGCCAAACACAAAGGCGAGCTCAATTTTCTTTTTCCATTCGTTGTAGTTGTCACCTTTGAGGGGTGGGATATCTTTGATAAACCCCATCAAAGAGTAACCTCCTGAAAATATAAATCATATAGAGTGAGAACATAAGTATAACATGAATAATTGCATGCTTTAATTTCAACGTTGGTCAAAATTAAAACATACAAAAAATCATCCTTTTTACACTAATTCTAGATCACCGTTGGGCAGAAATAGAATTAATGCATAATAAAATCATAATAACATCATAATACTGCTATTAATCAACGTTGGTCAGAATAATAACAATATTATAATCAGTTCAAAATTTATCTATTTTTCAAAATTAAATTCTCCCGTTGGTTCGAATTTAAAAATGAAATAATAACATCAAGTACGCAGCGGAAAACCTTTTAACATAAATATTCCCATAATTATTTTTCCAGAAACATGAAAAATACTATACTGTTCTCCGAAAATTTGTCGTTGGACAAAAATTGTTCGGAGATCTTACATCAAAAATCAAATCAAAACATTCAAAAAAGCATTAACATTGTTTCTGGAAAAAATGAGAAAAACTATTTCTCTTTACATTTTTGGCCCAGCCATTCCTGTGGCCCAAAACAGCAATGCGCACTGGCGCGGGCCTCAGTCCAGCGCGCGTTTTGGCCCAGTTAGTCGTCGATCACTCGCGGCCCAGTCGTATTCATTAGGCGCTCGCGGCCCAAACGGCCCACTTGGCCGAGCAGCAGAGCGCGGCCCAGTCGGCCCAGAGAAATCACGCGCGCGTCACCTCCGCGCCTAGGCCGCAACCTGGGCCTGGGCCGGGAAAGTGGCCTGGAGCGCGCGCCCGCCTGGGCTCATTTTGGCCCAAAGCAGCTGAGGATGAATCTGGGGCGTTCATCTGAATCGGACGGTGGAGAGTGATTTTCGCGAGAACAAAAACCACCTCCATAGCCGTCTGAAACCCTAACCCCCTTCATTCTCTCACTCTCCACCAGCAGCCGCAGCTAGCTCTCTCTGCCGACGAGCAAGGCGCACACGCGTTCTCGGTGACCTCCGTTCCTCTTTGCTGCCTTTCTTCTTCTTCCTCCCCACACTGTTCTCCACCGCGGCCAGAGGAGGAAGGACATGTGCACCGTCGCACTCCCTTTCGCCGGTGCGTGCGCTCCCCACACGGTTGAGCGCGGTGCCGTCGAAAAGGGGTGCTGCGGTGCCCTAAACCCGGTTCTGTGCCGCTCGGCGTCCACGGTCGTCCGGTGGTGAGCCGGCCATGGAGACGAGCCGGCGGCGTGACGGGGCGGTCGGAGGCCCAGGTAGGCCCCTGTCCCCTCCTCTTTTCTTGTACCCGATTAAGGTTAGGGTTAGGGTTTCATTTCGAATTCTTTTCCGATTTCAGATCAGTTCTTTCTCTCGTTTCTATTCCCCATCTAGGGTTAGGGTTTTTCGTTTCTTTCTTTTCCCCAACAGCTAGATCTACATGCTATGTAGGCGTCTGATACCAATGTTAGAACTCTAGGACCGGATAGCAGTAGATCAGTGGGGTGGATCTTTGTATTTCGGTTAGAAACATCAAGATTCTAGTGAAACAACTACCGGATCCGAGAGGGAGAGAGGGAGAAAGGGGAGTGAGGTGGTGCAAACCGTCTGTAGGAAGGGTGGAGTTCGATCCAGACGCCATCACGAACGTTGATGGTGGCTGCGCACGGGCAGCGACGTTCGGGGAAGGGAAGGTCGGTGCACTGAAGATCGTTGACAGCGGCGGTGCTTCCCGTCGCTCACAGCGCGACCCTCGAAATCGGTTAGGGTTGTAGGTGGGGAAAGGCGGCTCTGACGAACCTCGTGACTCGAGCCCCGGCTCCCCACCTCCTTTATATAGCGCTGCGCGACGGGGGCCCACCAGCCATTGTTGGGCTGGGCGCCCCCGATCAGGACGCGGATCAAGGGCCTAATGAGCCGTTGGGCTCATTAGAGGAGAGATCAACCTTACATTGGGGTCCCTATAAATAAAACATCATGATTGGTAGCCCACGAAAGGATACAGGAGCAAGGTGAAGAAGAAGAGCAAGAAAACGATATGATCCACTTCATATCATCACATGACTGTCTCGATCCATCGACCTTGACCTCACTTTCTCTTCACCGTTGCATCGGTCCGTCGGCGCCAAGTCTTGCTCAAGCTTCACCATCGCATGGTCCTTCGCTTCGAAGCCTCGACTTGCCCTTCACCTTCACAACCGGTCCATCGAGCCAAGCATCATCTTGGTCTTCATCATCTTGGTCACATGAGTCAATGTCATGTCTCATATTCAATGACCACCTTTATCTAAATCATCCACTTAGATACAAAGGTTAGTCCTAGGTTTCATCAATTAGCCAAAACCAAACTAGGGACTTTCAAAACTGTTTTCTCAAATTACTCCCAAAATCATGTAGCAACTTGAAAAATTCCCAAGATATGAAATCTTCAGAATTTCAAGCTCTACAAGTTTTGTATTGAACACTTTTTCAAATTCGAACTGAATTTTGAAATTTGAGGTTAAATTCAAAAGGGGACACTTTTCGGAAATTTGGTAATTTAGAAATTACTTTGGATTTTATGTTGAAACTTCAAAAACTCCAAACACCAAAGTTGTAGCCCTTGAAAAGTTCTACAAACTTGGTTTTAAACTTTTTCCCAAATTTTTCTTAGATTTTGAATTATTTGAAAAGGGGTCAAACAGGGTTTTGGATTTTAGGGTTTTCTGAAGAATTTCAAATTGAAATTTGTTGCTACCTTAATTGGTGATTATTTAATGATCAAACCATCATCCAAGGGCATCATTTAGACAAACATGACATGGTTGACCAAATGCCACTCTTGGTTGATCTAATTAGCTTTTGAAAATCTTTTTAATATTTCCCCAAATTTGAATTCAAATTCGAATCGGAAAACTCGCGACAAGTTTTTGGATTCCAATACAAACTCAAACTTGGAGCTTCATTTTATGTGTCGTACTTGAGTTCATATCCTACACTTGACACTAGTGTGTAACACAGTCACACACCTCAAATTACGCAGGGCATGGACTAAGTATTTACGGTGGCATTCGAAATTAGGGTTTTCGGTTCGGATCACACCACTGAGAAGCACATCCAACCTAGAAAGGTAAACTCATTTTAGTTAATGCATAACAGGGTTGACCTAATCATGGATGCTTTGCGATGCAGTATGATGACATGGCAGGTTAATTAGCAACCATAACACCTGAGGTGTTACAATAGCCCCATGCCAAGCTCTCCAAGCAATTGAGTGGCTTGTAGGCAGGATTGGATTTCGTACATCTGCATGTAAACCTATGTTCACTTAATTGCGCTATGATTTCCTCCTTAATTAAGATCACATATCATGCGTGAGCCAGCTCTAATATTAGACATTTGTTGAATTTGAGATCATCTTACTGTTTATATATATATATATATATATATGGCTCTGGATCAGGTGAAAACCATGTTCCTGTGTAAACTTTGGAAACTATCGATCTAGACCCTAGGCTGCGCATCCGATGGCTAGAGATGGAGGTGGAGCTTTTTTGCACTCCTAATCATGTTGTTTTGCAAATCACCCCCAGCAAACAGGTCTGTGTCGATAGTTTGGCGTCGTTTCGTTTCTTGTCGTTTCGTTTTTCCTGGGCGGCGGCGGCGGCCACGAGCTGTTCGGCGAGGCGGGCAGGACGAGGACGACATCGCAGGCGCGCCACCACCTCCTGGCTCCCGGATTCACTAGACGCTGACGTTGATTCGCTAGACGCCGACGCGAAGACGAATCAGGACGACGCCCAGACTAATCTGAATCAGTTCGTACGTGAGTATCCTCCTGTTCTTACGTGAGTCCGGCATGTAGTCGTTAGCTTGTTCATGTCATACGTGAGTCTGATGCTCATCTCATACGTGAGTCTATAGGCGGAGGAGACTCGTCAAGAGTTGCGCCGTGAGTCTGCGCCGCCGCTGCCATGGAGTCCGGCGTGCGTGACGTTGCCGTTGATGCCGTCGTTGCCGTTGATGCCGTCATCGCCGTTGATCCCGTCTCCGTCGAGGCCGCCGCCATGGATCAGGCTGTTGATGCCGTTGTCGCCGTTGATCCCGTTTCCGCTGAGGATCATGCCGTCAACGACGCCGGAGTTGGAGCCCACCTTGAACATCCAAGCAAGATTGTTGGTTGATATTTCAATTGAACAATTTACTCTTGCGCTTCTTGTAAACACTGCAATGTACTTTGGATTTTGAGGTCACTGCAATGTACGACTGTACCATTCTCCTTTTTTTTTAATTGCAGTTCGAGTGTACCTGTAATATGACCTTGTGGCTGAAGCCATAGTTCAGAAGAAGAATTTAGTTAACCATTTTCTGTGAACTCCTTTTGAAATGCACATGATACTAGTTTATTTTCAATTCTGTGACTCAACTGAACTGAACTCAACTGCATGAAAAATTGCAAAGCACTTTCGGTGAAAAAATAGACTGAAATTGCAAAGATACTAGTTTATATACTTCGTCATCTTCTATGAGTACATTCAATTTCAAGAAGTACAGTCAGACACACTGTAGAACCTAGTGTTCATGTCAATGATATTCAGAGCTTCAGAGCTTCAGACCATCTCGTCCGGTGAGACTCTCTCCAGCAGGTAGCTGGCGTTGGCGAAGCAGATGCGCACGTCGACGCGCAGGACGAGCACCCCCGGCGTGGCCCATGCCGTGGCGTACTGGTCCATCCTCCGGTACGCCGCCGTGGAGCCCAGCACCTTGCCGAGGGCCGTGCTCCTCGGGCGCGCGACGGAGAGCAGGACCCGGAGCACCAGCACGGCATCCATCTGGCTGCGCTGGGCGAGAGTCGCAGCCAGACGTGCAGGGAACGGCGGCAGTGGAGAGCGGCGAGGCGGAGGGCGGCCCGCCGGCGAGTCGCGGGCACGTGGCGGCGGGATCTCGCCTGCGTCCGATGGAAAAGACGAACGGGCAGGCGATAACACGGACCTGTTTGCTGGGTGCGCTGCGATCAGAGGAGGGGTGATTTACAAAACAACATGATTAGCAGTGCTGGGGCGGGCGTTTAAGTGCAAAAAAGCCTCACCTCCATTTCTAGCCATCGGATGCGCAGTCCGTGGTCTAGATCGATAGTTTCCAAAGTTTATACAGGAACATGGTTTCCACTATATATATATATATATATATATATATATATATATATATATATATATATATATATATACACCCCTGCTAGTTTTGTTACTCTTTCCTCGCTCTTCATTCACTCTGTTTTACATTGTAGCAACCTGCATTTGATCCTAAGCAATATGTATTGTCCTTCACATCGTAATAATAACTAATATAAATCTGTTCATTTTCATTGTTAGTGCTGTTAATTCACAATACCTTAGATAGTAGCTCACAACAAAACTAAAATTAAGATAGCCTAGCAATCATGAAAAGTGGAATAAGAAAAATTAGTGTTTACTAAAACATTATTAAATGCCTTGTTACAAGTTTCTCTATGTTCGTTAACTAAACTGTGAACTAGATATGTTGGCTTGTGGTTTAGATTCCTTCCTCTGGAATTTATGCATGCTAATCTAGAACTATAGTTGTCTCTTCCTGGATTTTAGCTTACTGTATTATACACTTGGGATGCAGTTTGAGTAATTGGACGCACTTATAATTGGATGTATGACATCCTTGCAGCTGAAAAGGGTACCAATCCACAGTACAAACTAATTTGCCTTCTGTTGATCTTGCACTACTTGCCATTGAATTTGACATTAAACATACATATTTGATCATGCTCTTCTTTTCCTATGTAGGAACCTGTAAGACGCACATGCATCGCTGTTCTTAGCAAAAGGTAATTTAGTGATGAATTGGCTGGAAGTGATTCTCACTTTTTCTATTGGATTAGCAGCTCATGCACCAGGGGTGTTGCCCGTAGAGTCGTTGCAAATATTAATGCACCATTCCCATCAGCAATCACATCACATTTCTATTATTTCTGATGTTGGCCTTTGTCGTTTCTTCATTTTTCTCTCTTTGGCTAACTGTAGAGCCTCATATTATGCCCCCTGTAGCTAGAGGTTGGCCTTTGTTTTGACAGTCGCGAAGACAACTAATAAAGCATGTATCTTGCAGTCTTGCTAATTGCATATGTGAATTTTTGATTTTGTAAAGAAGAGACTGAAATATTTGTACTGCCTAAGATGATTGAAAAGTTGTGCTTGCAATAAGAGTATTCATATGTTGTCACATGTGAAATATCTGTACCGTGCACTATTGTTTCCAAGATGCTTGGTAGGCCCCGCGAAGCGCGCTAAATTTTCTAGTAATTGAGGAAAGTTGATTGCTCCCGGCGCCTGCAGTAGCATGGCGTACTGCGTCGTGTAAGGCTATCCTCACTATATCCATCCTCTAAAAGGAATATTTTGTCCTGGTCATCAAGATTATCTCATCTATTTCACTTTCTGCTGCACTCATCCATCCTCTATATCTCATACTCTATACTAGCTCCTAACAGCGGCCCACTTGTCATCCTCTATAAATTTTATCTAAATATATCCATATGAGATCTTGTTTTGAAGGATTTATTGAAACGAATTTAATGGTGTAATCGAAATTTAATTTGGTGTTTTGGTTTGTGAGTTATAATATTTTTTAGTTAGTTAAAATAGTGGAGCCCACCAAATGCTCTCTTTCTCCTCTGATGCAGCGCATAGGGGACGTCATACCTCCGCCAGCCAGATTGAGGCCGTCCTCTACTTTAGCGGACGCGTTACAGGAGCCTGCTGCAGCAATTTTTTCCTATAAATCAATAGTGCAGGTTGGTTTACATGATACAGGGTAGTCTCAGAGCACCAAAGACACCCGTGTTCCCACTTCACACTGCCACGGAAAAAAGTCCAGATCCTCTGCCAGAGTCTCCGCCCCATCCGTTTGCCTTTAAAAAATCCCCGCTCGCCTCCTCTCCTCCTCGGCTCCTCACCGCCTGCTCCTCCGTCCCTTCTTCCCCAACCCGCGCTGCCAGAATTGCCGCCCAGAGCCTACCGTACCCGATCACGATCGCTCTTCCCTTCCTCCCTGCTTGCCTGCCTGCTCCCGCTGCAGAGGGCGACCCTGAAAAGTGAAAACCACGAGCCGGTGACCGGAGCGGCAGCGGCCGGCGGGCGAGCAGCCTCCAGCGAGGGCGCCAGGGCCGGCTGCGTCAGCTTCGTTCTACGCGACCTCACAGGTCACAGCAACAACTGCATCGGTAACTGACGCTGCCTCCCCGACTGCAAACGAGTTTTTTTTTCATTCGGCTCTAATAATTTTGCGCGCGCGATCTCGCCGCAACGCATCGCCGCGCCTGTCGACGCCTCGACGGTGATCCATGCGGACCGCCGCCGGGAATGCCCTTGCGAATCCTTGCTTTGACCAAACCTTCTACTTCCCTATCGGCCTCATCCTCGCTCCATGATTCTTGCCAACTTGAATTTTCTTTTGTCTGTTCCCTTGTTCAGGTGCAGGTGCTCAGTGACTACTCTGCAACACCGCCGATGGCCGCTCCGGGCAGCAGGGCGACGGCCACCGGCCTCGCCCTCACACTGATTGCTGTCGGCGCGGGCGTCAACACCGACGGCGGCTTCGCCTTGCTTCTCAGCTTCGCCGGGGTGCTTGCCGGCGCGAGCCTCATCTTCCTCGGCGTCCGGATGGCCAACGACGACCCGACGGCTTCCACAGGCCGCCCCGAGGTGCTCGCCGCTGGTTTACGCTGCCTGCGCCGCAACCTCGCCCTCGTGGGCCTCCTCTTGGCGTCCTCTGCTGTCAGTGCGACGGCGGCGGACAGGGAGGCGGCACCGGTGCTCTGCTTCTGCGCGTTTCTTCTGCTGCTGCTCGGGATCTTCCTCTTCAACGTCGGAGTTCTTCTTCTTGGGGAACAGGAACTGGAACACTAGTAGTTGGTGCCATTCTTGGATGCATTCCACAGCATTGCCCTGAAGCCCTGGGTTGCCAATCGGATCGGAAATTATTCCGCCTTCGTCACCACCGCCACTGTTGCTTCCGCCAATCCTAATATAAGTGTGCTTGCTACTAGTTGCTGGATAATCCATGCCATGTCAGCTCAAATGTTCATTGAGCTGCTAATAATTAATCGTTCGTGCTGCTACAGTGTATAGATGTATTTTATTGTGCCTACAGGTCATGTAAGATAATAGTACCGTTTTCGATCATTTTTTATCACATGCAATGAATGGTCTTTATTTCAGCCTATGCTGAGCTGTGCACTGAACAAAAAGAATTTAAAGTTTTCCCAGCCCGTTCGCTTGAGCTTTCAGCCACTTATTTGCAGTCGGCGAGCAGTGTTTTTCTCTCGTGATAAATCAGCCAACAATACTTTCAGCTTCAGACTGAAAAACAAAAACGAGGAAAAAACCAAACAATTTATTTGAGCACAAAGCACATAATCAAACAGCAAAAGTTCAGCACTGAGTCCATTAAAAGACAATCACCTATGATTTTTCATGACCGTTGTTGATGAGGTCATGACCATGCTTGAAGAATTACATGGAGGCCAAGGAGATCAGCAAGGGCATCCAAATCGAGAAGGAGGCTCAAAACTTATCCGGTTCGAGTCACCAAGGTAGAGGCCCAAATCAAGTTTGAGTCCACCTCGGAATCCAGAACCAGTCTGCCTTGAACTGGTCACCCAGGACGCGTACGGACTCCGTTTTCGATGATCCATATATGGATAAAAAGCTTATTTGATAAGGAAGCCAACCCAAGTGGTCCTACATCAAAATATGTTCGGAATCAACGGGAATCGTCGAAACAAGTCACCGTCCAGAATCTGTCAGGGCGCTATGTCGCCGTCTTTTGGGCCGATTGGCCATGTATCGTGTCGGGCCTTAAGTCCAAGTTGTGGACGCCCAACCCCTGGTCGTTCCCAACCCTAGGTCGAGTCTTAGACTATAAACACAGCCGCCGCCGCTGTTAGACAATCGGGTTTTGTTTAGAGTTTAGTTTTCCATCGAGAAACTGAATCGTTCATTGTAACTGTGGTGACAAATCCTTTTACAGTGATTTAGGACCCCCGTTCTTGATCTCCTCCACTGTGTCGATTAGTCCTTTGGAACCGAGTTCTTGAACCCTCTATTGATATTCGCATCATTCATATTTGCAATTTCAGAATGCGTGTTTTTACCTTCTTACTTGTGCGCTTCGATTCGCTTGCAGGAAAAGCCTTCTTGGTGAGGTCAATCAAGTTGTGCTTGGTTGATAACCAACGGAGCAGTGGTGTAACGGTTGCAGGGTTCGAATCGTGTCTGATTTGAAGCCGAATCGTCAACGTCGAGATCTCCACAAGTCGAACTTACCAGTTACCTCTCGGAAGATCGGGCCAGTATTCATCAATTGGTATCAGATATTTCAGGTTTACCGCGAGGTATACTCTCGTTTGCCTTAGATTCATATTTGTTCATTACCTACAGTCCACAAAAAGCCCAATACTATTTCAATTTCTGCTGTCCTATCACCTTTGTGCCTTTGCAATTTCCTTTCAGATTCGCGTTGTTGAGTTTGTGTTCGTGGTCGAGTCTTGTTGCTGGTTTAGGATTGTGTTCGTAG
Source organism: Saccharum hybrid cultivar R570 (assembly GCA_038087645.1). Classification (NCBI taxonomy): domain Eukaryota; kingdom Viridiplantae; phylum Streptophyta; class Magnoliopsida; order Poales; family Poaceae; genus Saccharum; species Saccharum hybrid cultivar. Next base: position 1,554,573 of record JAQSUU010000579.1, on the reverse strand, counting down.
TCGTAGTTCCATCGCCCGTTGCTGTGATTTTTGTTTTCCGCCGCTATCCTATCCACCGTTTCCAAATAACAAGTCGAAGCCACCACATTACTCGACTTGCCCCGCTAGCCGCCTTGTGTAACTTCTCGCCACCGCGCAAACCCTAGATAAGTTGTCAGCCGCTCTTATTTTACCTGCATCGCAACTCTCCTTACATCATCAGGCGAATACCTACTGTTGTTAGTCACAGGAACCATCTTGTGATTGGTGCGAATACCTACTGCTGTTAGTCACAGGAACCATCTTGTGATCGGTGTTGGAGTTTAGGGACGTTTTGCCCTAACTGTCGTATTGTGCCTTCCGGAAAACATAACTTGAGATACCTTCGGTAAAACAGGCATAACTTTTCGCTCGTTTATCAGAAAAATCTGAAATTTTTTGAGCAGCTTCTGGACACCGTTTGAGGCTGACCCAAAATTGCTGTATTTCTGTAGACCACATCTTTTTTGAGCAGCTTCTGGTTTCATCAAAATTGCCAAAAAAATCAGGAAAGTAAAGAAAAAAAATTGTCAAAGTTTTTGCACGCTTTTCAGAGAACTTGCTGTATTTCTGTAGACCACATCCCATCTCAGTTGTAGGTGCCAATTTTTGTGGTTGCATCTTTTTTGATCCTTGTTCAGAGAAAAATATAAAAAAATAGCAAAAAATAACAAAGTTTGATTCCTACTAGTGCCTTTTGGGAAATTCCGGGAAAAATTCAGGAAAAGAAAAAATTCAGGTTATTTGCTTGTTCTGTGCGTTCTTTCCATCGTCCTTGGCTTTCACCTTGTTGCACTACGTCTCGTCACGTCTTAGCCAGCAGCTGTGATTTGTACTTTGGATCCGGATTGAACAATTGCTAATCTGCATTCGTTAATTGCTAATCCTTGCTGTCATATTGTGTGCCTACCCATAGCTCAACATATTCTTCTGTCAGCACAGGTTCATCTTGCAACTGTTACCCACGCTCAAGAACAGATTACTTCACCATTTTGGTTTGGCTCTTATTTGGCGCTGGTAAAAATACAGGCAAGACGGTGATAAGCCGCTTGTGATTTTGCATTCCACTTTCACCATCACCACTTGTTTCCTTTTAATTGATAGGGATAACTTTCACTGTTTTGTTCATATTTTGTGTCTACAATGACAGGTTACAACACTCATCGATACTAGACAACAATGATGCATGAGCCACGCACTATTGCTGCTACACCTCTTTCCGCAGGTCGTTCTATTCTTTCTTCTCCACCTACTTATGATGGTGTTGGTGCTGATGAGTACATTGTGTGGGAAAGTAAAATAGATAATATTTTTGCACACTATCATATGTGTGAACGGAGGAAGATTAAGAATGCATCTAGTGTTTTGCGACATTTAGCATCAATTTAGTGGGAGTCTTTAAGTTCTTCAGATAAACCTCATACATGGAACGATATGAAAATTCTTATGAGAAAAAATTTTGTTAATCCATCTCTTGTAATTAATTCATATGATGAGGAACATCAACTAGACCAATCTCCTATTATTCCTCCTGTTGTGCCTAACCTTTTCAGGATAATGCACAAAAGAGCGGGGATGACATGACAGAAAATGAGGTGTTTTCAGTTTCATGTGAACATTCAACACATGTTACTTCCGCTGACAGTGAGAGCCAAGGTAATACCAATGATGCTAATCTCACAAAAGATGAGAGTTCTCTTGATGTGCTGAATTTTTCCACCAATCATGTTATGATAGAGCAAATATTAGTGGAACCTTCGTTTGATTTACCTTTGTCACAAGATGATTTGCTTGATGTTTCTTGTGATAATGATGACTTGAATGATGATATTTATATTATTCCAATAATGAATGATCATGCTATATGTATGTTGGAATCGAACACTACTAATGCAAATAGACATGTTATTCATAATACTAGCGATCTTGATGAGCTAAAGTTGATGTCTTCTTTAAATACATTGGGATACATTGATTTTAATGTTCTTTGCAATCTTGATTATTTAGAGTAAAAACTTTATGCATATGCTGATTTTCCATGGTTGTCTAGACATACATATCATGTTTTTGGCAAATATAGCAACTGAGGACAATATATGGTACAACGAGTTTACATTTGTACAACTGTGAATTCTTCTTTTGTTGTGCAAAATAATGATCACTTAGAGGACTATAAAATCAACAATGTTGTCATGCCATATTCCTCTCGTTTTGCTTTACAATCCCAAGTGGAATCCAAAGAAGGGGAGCATATGTTTCTTGTTAGTACTAATCTTTTGCAGGATAGTATTGACAAAGATCATGTGTATTTTAATCGAGGAGACTACATGTTTATTGGAGAAGGCATGCTTCAAACCAAAACATGTGGTCATATTCTTTCTTCCAACATTGTCAATTCCCAATATTTTGGCAACCTCGTTTGTCTTCATGTTGTGCAGAATGACATTCAAGCAACATCGACGCCGAGGACGGCTTTTCATCAAGAAGGGGAGGATGATGAGGTCATGACCATGCTTGGAGAATTACATGGAGGCCAAGGAGATCAGCAAGGGCATCCAAATCGAGAAGGAGGCTCAAAACTTATCCGGTTCGAGTCACCAAGGTGGAGGCCCAAATCAAGTTTGAGTCCACCTCGGAATCCAGAACCAGTCTGCCTTGAACTGGTCACTCAGGACGCGTACGGACTCCGTTTTCGATGATCCATATATGGATGGAAAGCTTATTTGATAAGGAAGCCAACCCAAGTGGTCCTACATCAAAATATGTTCGGAATCAACGGAAATCATCGAAACAAGTCACCATCCAGAATCTGTCAGGGCGCTGTGTCGCCGTCTTTTGGGCCGATTGGCCATGTATCATGTCGGGCCTTAAGCCCAAGTTGTGGACGCCCAACCCCTGGTCGTTCCCAACCCTAGGTCGAGTCTTAGACTATAAACACAGCCGCCGCCGCTGTTAGACAATCGGGTTTTGTTTAGAGTTTAGTTTTTCATTGAGAAACTGAATCGTTCATTGTAACTGTGGTGACAAATCCTTTTACAGTGATCCAGGGCCCCCGTTCTTGATCTCCTCCACTGTGTCGATTAGTCCTTTGGAACCGAGTTCTTGAACCCTCTATTGATATTCGCATCATTCATATTTGTAATTTCAGATTGCGTGTTTTTACCTTCTTGCTTGTGCGCTTCGATTCGCTTGCAGGAAAAGCCTTCTTGGCGAGGTCAATCAAGTTGTGTTTGGTTGATAACCAACGGAGCAGTGGTGTAACGGTTGTAGGGTTCGAATCGTGTCTGATCTGAAGCCGGATCGCCAATGTCGAGATCTCCACAAGTCGAACTTACCAGTTACCTCTCGGAAGATCGGGGCAGTATTCATCAGTTGTTCACAGCATACGGCATGCCCACTTCATAATTAGCCAAACGTTCTTCTTTTGTAGTAGGATCTAGAAGCAAATTGAGTAAGTAGCCTTAAAATGCAATGATATGTAAGGGCATGTTTAGTTGCCAGAAATTTTGCAAAAATTTTCAACATTCCCCGTCACATCGAATCTTTAGACGCATGCATTAAGCATTAAATATAGATAAAAAATAAAACTAATTACACAGTTGAGACGAAATAGACGAGGCGAATCTTTTAAGCCTAGTTAGACCATGATTGGACACTAATTGCCAAATAATAACGAAATTTGTGACATTGTCATTTTGCAAAATATTTTGCATCTAAACCGGCCCTGACTTGATGGACATCGGGCTCTGACTTCTGAGTATCTGCATGCAAATGCGTGTAACTAAACATCTGCAGCATAGTAGTGATCATCGCCTCGTTGGATTGCTGTATCCGAACCGAACCCAGACCCCTCTATCCTTGAGAACACTATCCTATTCGGTCCAGTGACGTGTGTTGTTCTTTCTAAATTCTAACCGAACAAACGCCTATTAATACAGCTTGATGTTGACGGTAGTAGGAACCAAGGGCGCGAACAAGCTGATACTAGGTTGGCCTCTTCTTCTATGAATGGGCTTCCAGTGGTAGAAGTGGGATGCTATCCACCAAGGTTTGCACCCTAACGTCGCATATTTTTTTTTTATTTTTTTTTCAAAAATTAGGGTACACGTGTGCACTAGAGGCTAAGCCAGAGAGTCTCCTAATCTCTTCTTTGCGTATGTACGTCCAAATTGTACCTGAAGAACCGGAAACGACGACCAGAGGGGGTGAATGGGAGCCTCAAATTTCTTTCGAAACTTTCGACCATTGTCCCAAAATCAACCCTCAAAAGGCACATAAACAAAAGCTACAAAAACACGAGCCAACAAGAGTTAAGAGACCCTAGAGATGTTCCTTATATCACTAAAAACCCAACGCAAAAGATGAAACTCGAATCGGAAACCGAACGGGCGAGAAACGGAATAGAACAGCACAGACTGCGAGCTGCGGACAGTCCTCTACAGTACCACAGCACAGACTGCGAGCTGCGGACAGTCCACTACAGTACCACGGATAGTACGCTACAGTACTATACAGTACCACGTCCAGTCTGCTATAGGACCACGAACAGTCGCAGGCTAAAAATCTGAAAACGAATTTCACGGAAGCAGTTCTGTTCTCGATAGAAAAACCACTGCTACAGTACCACGGACAGTCTGGGCTTAGGGGCCGGACAGTCCGCAAGTACGGACACCGTGCAGCAAAGAAAAGCACAGAAAAAAATCTCAACTCCCAGACTGTCCGCTATAGTACTGCGGACTGTCCGCGAATCGCGAAACAACAGCAACAGAGAGCTACGAAAATCGCCTCCTCTCTTCGATCTTTCGATTTGCGGTCAAATCTTCATCAACTACCACGAAACTTGGTGACCATGATCATAAGGCAGTAGGGGAGCTACCTCTAAGAGGTCATCGCCCAATTTGAAGCCAATCAACGGAAAATCGAAGGAGAACGAAAAACACCGGTTCTTGAGACCTAAACCAAGAAATCGTCCGATCTACTTGCTTGTGAGGAATTGATGGATTTCCTTCGGTGAAAAGATTCTACTCACGTCATAGCACGAATCAAAGCAACAAAAACGAAGCAAAATGGTTTAGAAACGAATCGAAGGAAGAACTAGAGGGGAGAAAACGAAGAACGTGAAGAACACATCATAAACTCACAAATTGATTTCTCCGTCGAACTTCGGAGGACACACGGAGAATTCGGGACCTCCTTCCCTCAAAGATTCATGGTTTTTACACTAATCGGTGGATTAGTGAACCTCTCTCTCACACAAGCACCTAAAGGAGAAAATGAAAATAGAGAAGGTGAGGGTGATGGGGGCTCTCTCATCCTATTTAGCATGGCTATTACACATTTCCAGTTTTGTCCCTGGATACAAATGAGCCAAACCATTTAGCCCAAGGGCATTATGGTCCAACTCGGTCTTCATCTTGATCCGACGGTGTAACACCTCGGGTGTTATGGTTGCTAATTAACCTGCCATGTCATCATATTGCATCGCAAAGCATCCATGATTAGGTCAACCATGTTATGCATTAACTAAAATGAGTTTACCTTTCTAGGTTGGATGTGCTTCTCAGTGGTGTGATTCGAACCGAAAACCCTAATTTCGAATGCCACCGTAAATACTTAGTCCATGCCCTGCGTAGTTTGAGGTGTGTGACTGTGTTACACACTAGTGTCAAGTGTAGGGTACGAACTCAAGTACAACACGTAAAATGAAGCTCCAAGTTTGAGTTTGAATTGGAATCCAAAAACTTATCGTGAGTTTTCCGATTCGAATTTGAATTCAAATTTGGGGAAATATTAAAAAGATTTTCAAAAGCTAAATTGATCAACCAAGAGTGGCATTTGGTCAACCATGTCATGTTTGTCTAAATGATGCCCTTGGATGATGGTTTGATCATTAAATAATCACCAATTAAGGTAGCAACAAATTTCAATTGAAAATTTCTCCGAAAACCGTAAAATCCAAAACCCTGTTTTACCCCTTTTAAAATAATTCAAAATCTAAGCAAAATTTGGGAAAAAAGTTTAAAACCAAGTTTGTAGAACTTTTCAAGGGCTACAACTTTAGTGTTTTGAGTTTTCAAAGTTTTAGTGTAAAATGTGGAACAATTTTGAAAAGAAGCAAATTTCAAATTTGACCCCTTTTTATCCCCAAACTCAAATTTCAAATGGAAGCAGAATTTGAAAATGGTTTGAATAGCAAAGTTGTAGGTATTGGCTAGATGTACAACTTTGGTGTTTGGAGTTTTTGAAGTTTCAATATAAAATCCAAAGTAATTTCTAAATTACCAAATTTCCAAAACATGTCCCCTTTTGAATTTAAACTCAAATTTCAAAATCCAGTTTGAATTCGAAAAAGTGTTCAATACAAAACTTATAGATCTTGAAATTTTAAAGATTTCATATATTGGGAATTTTTCAAGTTGCTACATGAATTTGGGAGTAATTTAAGAAAACAGTTTGAAATTACAAATTTGGGGGGAGCTACAGTGCACGGCGAATCAGCGTTCGGCAGCGCGCAGCATGGGCGCCGGTGAGCCGCTGACGTCGAGCTGGCCATTTCCACAACCTTCTAGCGAGCCACCGCGATCATCTGTACCGCCTCATGCTCTCTAGTCTCCTCTTTATCTTCTCAGCCCTATCTAACGACCACCATGACCATTGTCGCCGTTTTGCTTCTCCATTACCGCCGCCACCGTCATCACCTTGCCGGCAAAATTCGTCCCCTCTACTCCACCTCAGCCCTCTCCATCTTGCCATTAGCTCTGCCACCATCTCGCGAGCTTTTTGTGCCTCCTAGCGCAGACGCTACTGCTCGGGATCGCCGGGGAGCCGTCGTCTTCAACCTCGGATCACCGTCGTCCGGGGTGAGCTCCGCCACCGTGGTCAGCTCGGTACAGTCTGAGTTAGCATTTTCGATCTCGCATTTCTGCATCCTATTTACCTGTGCTTGCTCATGCGCTTGCCGTCTTGTCCAGCGCACGGGGAGACGCGCCGGAACATCAAAGTCTTCATCGGAGCGACAGTCGCCATACCTAAGCCGTCGTGCCGCCTCTCGTGGTCAGCCATATCCATCGCTTCTCCGCGTCCACCAACTCCACGTCTAAGCTCATGGTGAGCCACTGGTGCTTCCCACACCTTCAATTTGGTCGATTATGGCCTGTATCATTGGGGCGCCGGGCACCGCGGCCACCATGCCGCCATGGTCGGGTGCAGCTTTGTCCATGGCATCAACGGGAAGGTAGTGTCCTTGTGGGACTGCGGTAGGTGATGAAGATCATGATGAGTGTGGTAGTTTAGTCTAGGCCTCATCGTCATGGTCGCTGCCATCGGCTGGCCACCGTGCGGGCGTGGCCGGACGCGGGAGAAGAACGAGAGAGAGGGGAAGGAAGATGACAAGCGGGACCGTCGCGTCAGTGAGTGAAAGCGAGCGGGCCGCGTTGCTGGGCCGCGTGGGTGCGGGCGCGAGCGCGCGGGCAGGCCGCGTAGCCGAGCCGAGCCAGAGAGAGAAAGCAAGGAAACGACCCGATCGGGAATTTTGTTTTTCTTTTTAAAAAATGTGAATAGTATTAGTATTTGTTTATTTCATTAGAAATTTTGTAGAGCTCCAAAAATAGTGAAAAATTTTGTGTAAGCTTTTCAAGATGTAAACTACTTAGGAAAAATATTAAATGCTAAATTTCATTACGTTTTGCAAGTTATTTAATTAGTTCAATTAAATATTAAATGCAACTTCCATGAATTTTAGTAATTAAATTATTAATCTAAAAATCATGAAATTTATTTTGACATTGTTTTAGGCCATGATTAATCCTTAGAAAAAGTTTAAGCTCAATTAGATGAAGTTTGATTTAATATTAATTATGCCCTAATTAATTAAATATTTAAATAATTGTTAAATTGATAACTTTAAGTGTTGTGTGCCCTTTTGATTGAGTGATGACCTTGGGTCACTAATTCTTGGTGATCCTTGGCATCTTAATTTTATGATTGAGCTCGTTAGTAACATGTTTGGTAAGAAACGCTATTATCGCTTAAGTCATCGCTATTAGTTAGTTGGTTTTACTGTTTTGCGACTGTACCGCGAAGGAAAGTTATACTCAAGTCGTTAACCGTGGCATATCATTATCGAGCATCATGTTTATCACCGCATCATGTTGAGACATGTTATATGCTCATGTAGCTCCCGCTTTCGAAAAAGTTGAAGTTGACGAGCAAGTCTCCGGAGAAGAGTTGTCGTCGGTGGGTTCCAAACTAGAAGTCGGAGTCTTCGAGTCCGAGTCAGTCATCGCGTCAGAGCAAGGCAAGCCCCGGTGCATTTAAACCCTACCTTGAGTTTTACAAATCTTTATTATTATACTATGATTTACTGCATTAAGTAATTAGGAGTTGAGTGATAACCCAATTGCTGCATTGTCATCCTTGATTATTGCTATATCACCCTTGATACCTATTTTACTGAAAATGCATAGTATGCTTCGCTATGCTTATGAGTTAAGCTTTTGAAATATGAGAATGAACTTGTAAGATCGGGCAGGTGGTTTGGCCACTCCTAACTTGCATTGGGAAAGGAGTCTCAATGTAGTGTTTCTGCCTTATCAGTTAAGGACCGTTGTTGGCCCTTGCGTCATGGAGTTTTTATTAGTACTAGCCATGTACCTATGTCGGGTAAAACTTACTTCGACTATTCCATTAATAGAACGTCTAACCTCGCACTGGGAGTGAAGAGATAACGAGAGTAGCGTGTACTCTTGGGGGTAGAATTGGGCCGGGTTCGAGGAGTACTGTGCTCTCGGGTGGCGATGGACACGTTCTGGTTTTGGGTTACTCGGGTAAGAGTTGATATATGCAAGATTCGGTTCTACATATGTCGTGTGGTTAGGAATCCCCAGCTGGGTAAATGAAACGGTTCGAATCGTCGTTGCTCCACGAGAAAGGAGTCTTGGCCTTGCACCAACATCATAGTTAAGAACTGGAATTGAAAGAGAATGAGAAAGGTCTTGATGAAAATTACTTTGATCTAGATTAGGATCACTTAGAATTGGTTAATGAACCATCAATGTTAAAAATAAAATAATGAAGGTAAGGACTTACTTTAGTAAGCTTTTCTGCAAAAGAAATTTTGATTCTTGAATACACGTACCTTGATTCCCTAAAGCTAGCATGCCCTTAGAGTCTTTTCTTAGTCGGGTAAGTCTTGTTGAGTACTCTCGTACTCAGGGTTTGTTAAACCCCTTGTTGCAGGTGCAGTTCATGAACAAGTCTGCTTTGAGCCTTGTTGCATGACCGTTGTGGCTGAAGAAAGTGACGATGAGTAGACTGTGTGGCCTCTGGGCAAGGCATCTCGTTTGTGTGATTGTAATAAAGTTACTACTGATACTTTCCTACTACCGGGTTGTAATAATGCTACATAAGGTCTGAAGTTTGGAAACTGTGGTTTGTATACTTAAGTTATTGTAAGACTTCCGCTACTTTACTCTGATGGTATTTGAATAAACTGTTGTAATATTGCAATACTCCTGTGATTGGATCCTGTTCGGAGGAAAGCAGGCCTTTTAAGTTATGAGGAACATAAGTACGGCTGTCAGAGGTCATTATGACGATGACAGGTACATGTGGGCCATCATAATTAGGAGGTTCTGTGACAGACGGCCACCGCGCCTCCTCACCGGTAGCTTCGCCTCGACGTGAACTCCCCGATGCCGCCACGTGTCATCTGTTCCGCCTCGGAACCTCCGCCCGGGTTTTAAGGCCCAAACCCGTAAACCCACCACCGGTGGTTTTGAGGCCCAAACCACCAAACCGCTCGCGAGTAGCGTACTCCATACGCGTCCCCCGCCGATGGTTTTGAGGACGAAACCACCAAACCCCCGATGTCGACTTGTGTCCGACCTCCCGCCAAGCATGACGCCTTCGTCTTCCTCCTTGACTCGGCCCACCGGCCTCTGCCAAGTGCCACGACGCCATCGTCTCCATCTTGACTTGGCCGACGCCGTCTTCATCATCATGTACACTTGCACTCGTCGATGTCTCAAGTGTCAGCCACCACGGCTAGTCACCCGGCCTTTAGTCCCTCGGTCCAAGCCTCACGTCCGCCCTTCACCACTCCCGATCCGTCGGCACGGCACGTCCTCCTTGACCTTCACCTCGCCGTCGACTACCGCCTCCGTGCTCTACACCTGCACACCACGAGCTAAGAGACATGCACACATAGCTTTCGTTATGATAGGGTTAGTTACCACTCAACCTACTTCGTGGATCACATTAATAATCACTTATCACAAAACGAACATACAAGGGTACTTGTCAACCTTATGTTCGCAGTACCTGATAAAAAAATAATCTGTCAACTGCTGGAGAGCCGGTCCCAAAGGGCTACATGACAGACACAACTAATGATTTAGCTACAAAATTTGCTGTAGTGTATCAAATACTGTACCTCGCTAATAACTTACAATACTCCGATTCGTCTCTCTGGATACTGATACTGCAGGAGGGGGGAACGAAGAGAAAAGCAGCCCACGCTTGCAAACCCTCGTCTGCCTTGTCCTGTTCTGGATTTCTGATCTGCAACACCCACTCAGCCACTTGGGGTCCATCGGCCGTCACGTTAAGAACTCCCATGGTTGCACTTGCACCAAAACTGCTAACCATAATTAAAAACCTGGTAAAGTCTCTTTTCTGCTTAGGCCATGTTTAGTTTCCACCTAAATTTTTTTTACTCCGTCACATCGAATGTTTGGACACATGCATGAAGCATTAAATGTAGATAAAAAAATTAATTGCATAGTTTGCCTAGAAACCACGAGACGAATCTTTTAAGCCTAGCCATAATTGCTACAATAACCCACATGTGCTAATGATGGATTAATTAGGCTTAATAAATTCATCTCGTGGTTTCCCGACGAGTTATGTAATTAGTTTTTTTATTAGTATCCGAACATCCCTTCCGACATCCCATAAAACATCCAATGTGACACCCAACAACTTTTTACCCGCGAACTAAACAATGTCTTATTGTTCAAAGATAACCTAGTTAACTTGTTTGTGTTGACAAAAAAGTTTGTTACAAGAACGATTGCTCAATTCTTGAATCTTGCATGATATAATCAAGTATACTAGCAGGTGTGTGTGAAACGATAGTTGGGCCTCACCTAGAGGCGGAACCAGCGATTTTGATTAAGAGGGGCCGGATAAATATGATCATATTTTTTAGTGTGATAAAATATACATAATTATATGTTTCAACAAATTTTCAAAAAAATCTATCCAATTTCTAACCAAAATCATCATATTTTAATAAAAAATAGGTGAAATTAATATTTTTTGTGCTATAAATATAAATATTTATATAGGTATTTAAATGAGTTGACTGTGCTGGGGCCACGGCCCTGCTAGCCCCCTGGTTCCGACCATGGCATCAGCTAGAGGAAACCAAACCCAGCGCCGACGTGTCAGCGCCCAGTTGCCACGCCGCCAGAGCTAGAGCGACCAGCGATCCCGAGTCCGTCCGTCTGTCCGGTTCCAAATTAAAGCCCGGCCTGTGTCCAACCGACACGTTGCACTCCCGCGTTCGCGTTCGGGTTGCGGTCTTGCGCGCCACGCCGCCATGTGATGAGTTTCCTCGACGTTGCGGGGGGCCGTTTCAGCCGTTGCCACTTGCCACTTTGGATCAGCAGCGGCGCGGCGGCGCCCCGCCTCGGTTGGCTTCGGCGTCTGGCACCGACGCCCGTGGCACGAGCACGACAGACTGTATATATTTTGATTGAATTTCCAACTTCTAAATTCTTAAGAAAGCGAGCAACGATCCAAACAAATGGTTTTAGCATACTGCATGTAGTTTTAGTGTTATTAACGATGTATGCACTGAAATTCTTTAGAAGAATGACATAGCATATAATATTCGTATATAAATTTTAAGTTTAATTCAATATTATTTTTTATTTATTTTGAATCTTGTATACTTATTGTCATAAATTATATTTAAATACATTTTAATCAAATATTATTGTATATACTTTATTAACTTTATTATTTCCTTGTAAATATTTTTGTATATATCGTCGCAATAGTTATTTTTATTTTTATATATTTTAATGATTAAAATATTAATTTGATGAATACATTATTTATATTTGTTAAATTCTCTTACTTTAATCTCTATTTGCATAATAATAATGTCCTCCCAAAACTATCGATAAGATTATAGATATTTCACATTAACTAAATCGAATAGATACATGTGAAATATTCATTTTATATTCTTATTCGTATTCATGTGTGAGAAAAAAAATTGACATCCGTTTTATATTTGTATCCGTTCTATTTTTCACGCTTGCATCCGCTGGTCTGGCTGATTTGGAGATAGGCCTGGGACAAGAGTTTCGCGCTCTAGTCATCATAGGGGGTGTTTAATTCCTCTCCTAAAATTTTTATTAGTATTAAACACCCCTTCCGACATCCCACGAAACATCCGATGTGACACCCAACAACTTTTTACCCGTGAACTAAACAAGACCTTATTATTCAAAGATAACCTAGTTAACTTGTTTCTGTTGACAAAAAAGTTCGTTAGAAGAACGATTGCTCAATTCTTGAATCTTGCATGATATTACAACCAAGTATACTAGCAGGTGTGTGTGAAACGACAGCTGGGCCTCACCATGGCATCAGCTAGAGGAAACCAAACCCAACGCCGACGTGTCAGTGCCCAGTTGCCACGCCGCCAGAGCTAGAGCTAGATCGATCAGCGATCCCGAGTCCGTCCGGCTGTCCGGTTCCAAAGCCCGGCCTGTGTCCAACCGACACGTTGCAATTCCGCGTTCGCGTTCGGGTTGCGGTCTTGCGCGCCACGCCACCATGTGATGAGTTTCCTCGACGTTGCGGGGGGCCGTTTCAGCCGGTTGCCGCTTGCCACTTTGGATCAGCAGCCGCGCGGCGGCGCCCCGCCTCGGTTGGCTTCGGCGTCTGGCACCGACGCCCGTGGCACGAGCACGACAGACTGTATATATTTTGATTGAATTTCCAACTTCTAAATTCTTAAGAAAGCGAGCAACAATCCAAACAAATGGTTTTAGCATACTGCATGTAGTTTTAGTGTTATTAACGATGTATGCACTGAAATTCTTTAGAAGAATGACATAGCATATAATATTCGTATATAAATTTTAAGTTTAATTCAATATTATTTTTTATTTATTTTGAATCTTGTATACTTATTGTCATAAATTATATTTAAATACATTTTAATCAAATATTATTGTATATACTTTATTAACTTTATTATTTCCTTGTAAATATTTTTGTATATATGGTCGCAATAGTTATTTTTTATTTCTATATATTTTAATGATTAAATATTAATTTGATGAATACATTATTTATATTTGTTCTATTCTCTTACTTTAATCTCTATTTGCATAATAATAATGTCCTCCCAAAACTATCGATAAGATTATCGATATTTCACATTAACTAAATCGAATAGATACATATGAAATATTCATTTTATATTCTTATTCGTATTCATGTGTGAGAAAAAAAAATTGACATCCGTTTTATATTTGTATCCGTTCCTTTTTTTCACGCTTGCATCCGCTGGTCTGGCTGATTCGGAGATAGGCCTGGGACAAGAGTTTCGCGCTCTAATCATCATAGGGGGTGTTTAGTTTGTCTCCCAAAATTTTTCATCCCGTCGTATCGAATGTTTGACACATGCATGAAGTATTAAATGTAGACGAAACAAATAACTAATTACACATATTGCGATAAATTTGCGAGACGAATTTTTTAAGCCTAATTAATCCATGATTTGACAACGTTGCGCTACAGTAAACAGTGCTAATGACGGATTAATTAGGCTTAATAAATTCATCTCGTGATTTCTAGACGAGTTATGTAATTAGTTTTTTTATTAGTATCCGAATACCCCTTCTGACATCTAATGAAACATCTGACGTGCTAGCCTAAGATTTTTCACCCAGTGATAAACAACCCCCTATAGTAACGTGGCTTACCGCGTCGTTTCGCTCCCTTCCCGCCCGTCTTCCCCCGATCGCCCGTCGGCCGTGTCTGGTAGAAGATTCCAGAACCACCATCTCCGCCCCATCCCCATATAAATATAGCCGCTCTCCTACTCTCCTCATCACCGCCTGGCGCCTTGCTCCTCGCTCCCTTCCTCCTCGCCCTTCCCCATTCCTCCCTCTCCGCGCGACCACCACGCGCCTGCTCCTCGTCAACTTCGTGCTACATACGCGACCTCACGGCCACCACCAACTTCGGTAACTAAACGCTGCCTCCCCGACTGCAAACAAGTTTTTTCATTCGGCTCTGATAATTTTGTGCGCGTGATCTCGCCGCCGCATCGCCGCGCCTTCGACGGCCTGTTGGCCTCTGCTGTCGAATCCTGCGCCTGCCCAAACTCTCTGCTACTTCCCTATCCGCCCCATCCTCGCTCCATGATTTTTTCCCCACTGTTGCTTTGCTGTTGGGGGCGCCCCAGTTCACAGGTGAGGTGACCACTCCGCCACGCCGCCGATGGCCACTCGGGGCAGCGGGTTGACGGCCACCGGAATCGCCCTCACACTGACTGCTGTCGGCGCGGGCGTCAGCTCCTCCGGCGGCTTCGCCTTGCTTGTCAGCTTCGTCGGGGTGCTCGCCGGCGCTAGCCTCATCTTCGTCGGCGTCCGGATGGACGACGGACCGGCGCCCGCAGGCCGCCCCGGGGTGCTCGCCGCGGGTGTACACTGCCTGCGCCGCAACCTCGGCCTCGCGGGCCTCCTCTTGGCGTCCTCTGCTGTCAGTGCGATGGCGGTGGAGAGGGAGACGGCCCCGATGCTCTGCTTCTGCGCGTTTGCTCTGCTGCTCCTCGGGCTATCACTCCTGAACATCGGAGTTCTTCTTGGGGGTCAGGAACAGTACCTGGTGCGACATTCGTTCTCATTTGATTTGATTCCTGATCGGTCATCATTGCCCTGAACCCTGAATGACGGAGTTGCCAGTCCGATTGGAATTAATCCGCCTTCATCACCACCACCACCGCTGCCTGTCCTAATTGAGCTCAAATGTCCATTGAGCTGCTAATAAATAGTCAAGTCGTGCTACTATAGTGTATAGATGTTTGTTTTTCCCCTACTGGTCATGTAAGATAATTTCGATCATTTTGATTAAATGTAGTTATGTGTTTTTATTTGAAAGTAATGCAATCATATGTACTAACTTGATGAACATCGTATTCTGCATATCTGCATGCAAAGTCTGAGTACTTCGTGTTAATAGTCTGACTTTCGGTGGCTGGATATGGAGATTAACTAGTCTAGATCGATGATCATAGTAGTGATCATTGCTTGGTTCGGTTGCTGTATCGCAACCGAACCCAGAGCTCTATCCATCAGAACACTATTCTATTGATGTGTGCACCGTTTTTCTAATTCAAACCGGCTTAGAGGCTGTTTAGTTGGTAAATTTTTTGGCGAAACGCTACTGTAGCAGTTTCGTTGTTATTTGACAAATATTGTCCAATCATAGTCTAATTAGGCTTAAAAGATTTGTCTCGTCCATTTCGTCTAAACTGTGTAATTAATTTTATTTTTTATCTATATTTAATGCTTCATGCATGCGTTCAAAGATTCGATGTGACGGGGAATCTGAAAATTTTGGCAAAATTTTTGGCATCTAAACGGTGCCTTAGTAAACGCCTAGTACAGCTTCCTGTTGACTGGAGTAGGAATCAGGACGCGAACAAGCTGATACTAACTTTGTCCCTTTTTGCATCATGAGGCGCACAATCTTAACCTGAATTTCGGTTTATCTGAATAATTTGTTGACTGCGAGTCGAAGGAACGATATTTCAAGGGTGTTTGATTCCAGAAAACCAATAATTAGCTACCAATTAAATTAGTTCCAGTGAATTCAGACATCGGGGTAATAATTTATAAAATAACATTTACCTAGGAGATCCAACTCTGGGCCAAAAGAAGCCTGTTAGCTTAAGGGTGTGTTCACTTCCTTCAAAATTCTAAAAATTTTACAAGATTCCCCGTCCCATCGAATCTTTGGACACATACATGGAGCATTAAATATAGATAAAAAATAACTAATTACACAGTTTGGTTATAAATCATGAGACGAATCTTTAGAACCTAATTAGTCCATAATTGGACACTAATTACCAAATACAAACGAAAGAGTTACTGTACTTCCAAAAAATTTACACCCCAACTAAACACACCCTAAGTTGCGTAGTTTTTGTTGGCAAAAAGTTGGTTACAAAAATGATTGTTCAAAAGATGGAAAAGAGAGCTCCAAGGTCCAAGTGGATTTACACGATTGATCCTGTAGCAGTAGTGTCACACCCGGTTTTAAGGACAAAACCAGACATACACCATATGTGAAATAAAGAAGACAAATCTCACATATAGCCACAGATAAGTGTAATATCAAAAGACAAATGCTTAATATACATAACACAATAGTATAAAATATATCTTAAAGAGCAACACAGCGGAAAGACAACTCCGAACACCGGGTGTAGACCTCACTCCAGGATCAAACTAACTGGTTGATCACAAACCTAACAATTCCAGAATCTAACAGTCTGGCACCCTTCCTGAGATGTGGGGAAATAGCAAGAGTGAGTCCATGTCGAACTCAACAAATATAACATGGGGTTCATGAAGCTCAAAAAGTTTGACACGGGTTTACTGCAATAGCTTTTAGTGAGTCATCTCTTTAACAATTGAGTAGCAACAAGTTTACCAAAATCCCAAATAACCTCATGATCATGTAAACGAGAATAATGTATAGCAAGAAACAATAATCATTAGTGAGCATCAATATCATCAGTATTATCATTATCATCAGTGTTCATCATTTATTCTGTAAGGGTCCAAGGCCACTCGTGACCGTGAGCACGGCTGATATACCAGTTTTACACTCTGCAGAGGTTGTACACTTTCACTGTGAGTCGTGATTTACCCTTTCGCCCGAGGTAGCTAATCTCTTGACCCACTTCCAAGGAAGGTCGACAGGGCTCACTACGAAGCCTTTCAAAGGTTCGTCTAACAAGTTAGGGCCATTAGATTCACTCGGCAAACAGATGTAGAGCCCCCTTCCAAATGGCACAATAACGCGCAGCCTATACACATAAGGACAGAGGCCGCACTATACCCGATTTGTCAAGCCGTTCTTACGCCATGAAGGAATACCTCTAACAAGCTAGAAAAGGTCCTCATACTGAGCTAAAGCCAGAGCCATATAGCCCTCACAGTTGTACTGTAAGTCCCGGATTTTCACTTACAGATAAGTCCTTAAGGAGAGTAACTAGAGCACCATAAAAATAACCAAATATGCTCTAGCCCTCTTGAGCCATGTTTTTATAAAGCATCTTTTAAACGTTTATTGCATATACCATTAGTCAAATTACAGATCATGGTTATTTATCTTGAGCACTAGCATAAATACTACCCAATGCAATGTCCCATGGGTGTCAAGGTACAAGATACAAAAACTAGGATATCCTTAGTGGTAACAAGGTAGACACATGCACATGAATTAAGTATATTAAAGGTGAATAGAAAACAAGGATAATCCCATGTTATACTTGCCTTAAACACCGATCCTTCGGTAAGCTTTAATCTTCAACATTCTTCTTCTTCTTGATAACCACGTATATCTCACCGACTGGACTTAATCAATAAATCACCACACACACATCGAGCAATAATACACGAAGCAAACAATAGATCTAAATTAGAACAGTACACCAATCATACGAAACAATATGTGAAAAGGTTTTAAAGATGTTCTACGCATTGCTACGAACACACAGACGCGAAAAGCACACTAATCAGAGCTACGGTTGAAAAGATACATCTACCGAAAGATTTGCTCATAGAAGAAAATATAAAACTATTAGTTTCATGAGTTTTAATTATATAATAACATATAAAAAATATTTTATAAATACTATATACGGAATTAAGTCAAATTTAGATTCAAATTATAAAACTAAAGTAAAACAAATCATATTTTATTTACAAAACCCAGTTGCATAATTATTAATCAAGATATGATTTAAACCATAAAATTTCAGAATTAGTAATATGATAAATACTGTCACTAACGCGTAGATCTCGTTGCTATGAATCTAACGCAACTCGAATGAGCTAAAACGGATCTGAAACGTAGAAGATATGATTTAAACAAAATCTACTTTATTAAAGTAATAGATTAAATCTCACATCGGAACTAAAAGATAGAAAACCTAACCAACAGTAACACTAACAGTATAACAAGTTTGTAATGCGGAGGTCCCGTTTTTATAGCCCGAAGGCGGCCTCAAGAGAGGAAGTAGGGAGATTGAGCCGCGGATTCGATCGGTGGAAGAAGGAAAACGACGGTGTTCGTTTTTGGAAAGCGCCGGAGGAAGGAGAAGGAAAGGGGAAGGTGTCGCTGACCGATGGGACCCACAAGTCAGCGGCTCGGGCGGAAAACACGGCCGCTGCGGGACGCAGGCGCACGCGCGCGATACTGGGCCGGCGGCTGCGGCTGGGCTCGGCCCATGCGGGAAGCGGGGAAAAGGAGAAGTGGGCCGCGCGCGGGAGGGCAGGCCGAGGCGGTGCTGGCGGGCTGAGCTGGGCCAAACCGAAAGAATTCCTTTTCTTTTATTTCAAAGCCAATTTTCAAAGAATTTTCAAATCCAAATTTGAATTTGATTTAAAGCATTCATCACAAAATTTAAATGCAACAGCATGAGTGCACAAACATATTTCTACTCTTATATTTGATTTTAAATTTATAAAAATTATTATTATCCTAAATTTGCATGCTCACAAAAATATATAAAAATCATATTTTTCCTATTTTTCATTTCTTCAAAATTTCAGGGTGTTACAATTCTACCCCCCTTAAGATGAATGTCGTCCCGAGATTCGGAAGATGATGATAAAAGAGATAATGACACTTTGTCTTTATTTGATCCTCATTTTCCAAATTACTCTTTTTGCTCAGAGTCATGAGACAATTTCTCATATCCCGACTGACTAATCTGCCTAAACATGATCATCTCTCCTATTGAGCTCCTCCAAAGTTATTTGTTCCTCTGCTATGACTTCAGTAAACTCATGGTCCACTTTGCTATCCTTGGTGTACCTATCTTCTAATTGATCATTCTCGTCTCCCTCAGGTAAAAGTCGACCACCTTGATACTCAATTCTTTTCCCTAACGGTGTTGTTAAGAGCATTGTGCACCGAGTACCATGAATCACTCCTTTGTGTGCACTGAGCCATCCATTACCAAGAACCACGCGAATTTTAAGTGACTCCAACACAATGAGTGTCGCGGTGAATTTTTCCTTGTTTATGACAGGACTGATATTCGGGCATATTTGATATGTCTGCATTTCTCCCACTGGGGTTTGAACTAGCAAAGGCCTCCTCATTGGACACTTCACCATCTTGCACGTCTCTTCCATGTCGGCGGAAATGAAAGAATGCGAAGCACTAGGGTCAAATAAAGCAAAAACTTGTACTGAGCTTACTTGAATATAACCACCCACCACTTTGGTAACTCCATGAATTTTATCCATATCCACATTGCTCAGTCTTCCATTGACATAGTTTGGCTGCGCTTTGCTTCCTTGAGCAGGCTTCTTATGGGTTTTAGTTTTTCGCTTTCGTTGTTGTGGATTCTGACTTAGTTCACTCCCAACTTGCTCTTCAACATTGTTATTTTAATAGTGCTCGGCTTCATCATACCCATACATCCTTCAATGGCAGAAACATCAACCTTTTCCCACATATCAGTGTGAGACGTCATATAGGGCTCCTGAGTCATGAGACACTACACTTCCTATCATCAAGTGACCAACATCAGCAACACGAGCAAGTATAGATGATCATAATCATGAACTATCCAAAAGGACAACTCTCGTCTCCATGGATCCAAAATTATCAACCTTGTTCACAGAACATTTTTGCTCAAGAGTGGCAACTCAATCATGGACACTAACCAATACTTCCAACTAAAGAGTTTAGTCTTAATAATCCTTCTTTACATTGGCTACCCCCCTTAAAATAAGGGACACCAAATAGGGTAGCTTTGAACCTTTTCTTCTAGATGAGTTAAAAAGTGTTCTGACATCCCAATGATACTCTTGTACATGGGTAAGAACAAGAAATCTGAAATTTCTCACGAGCAGAAAATCAGCAGTGTAGTAAAACAGCTGTAACTCTCATTCTGTTAATCCAATGAAGCTGTAGTTTACACCGATGAAAAGCTTATAAAATTTCCCACGAGTTCCTTATAGAACACTTTTCCAGATTCTGCAGTTAACTTGACCGAAAATAACACATAACAGATTCTGTTCCAGGTTTCAGACAGCACAGTTGCATCGTCTTGTGATTTTTGTATCTCCCAATCCAAAATAGCTATGAGGGTAGTTCTTGCATTTAGAGAGAGATGTTGAAGTCCACTCTTGTCCAGAATTTTCTCATGATTTTTGGTCATTTAAGAACAGAGATATAAGTTGATAAAGACAGGCTGCTCCGAAAGACAAGATATAGAAAGCAGGGGATAACCAAAACCCAGCTATTTATTTCATTAATCCTTATACCTTATACATATAAACTAAATGAAATCATGGTCAAAGCCCACGAGATCATTCCACTCATTACAAAATTCCAACTCAAGCATAAACATAAGCACAAAGCAACTAAACACTTAAATGTTCATTAGCCACACATTAAGACGACTCAACTTGGCTACTAACGGTTTTATTACACGGGACATAACTCCTATTCCTTAAACATGGTGTGATTGTAGCAGCATCCAGAGTAGATAACGTCTCTTACATTCCTTATTGCTTCATATGGACATCTGAATCTCTGCATCTACCATTCTTATAACTCATATCTTAAGATGGGTCAACCTGGCATCCCTCAGGTATAGATTTAATACCCTCATACTTAATCCTTTCTCCTGAAAGTGTAGTTAGAAACACTGAACATTGGGCATACTCAATCACTCCTTTATAAGTAGATAACCAGTCTATTCCAAGGATAACATCAATGCCCATTAATTCCAAAACAATGAGGTTTGCCTTAAAATTTACCCCCTTTATGTCAAGACTAACTTTTGGGCATACGCGGTCTGCCTTTATTTCACCTCTTGGAGTTTTAATCATCACTGTTTTCCCCCTTGGAAGCATAAGTATGTTATGATCTTTTACATATTGTCTAGATATGAACGAATGTGAGGCACTGGGGTCAAACAAAACCTTGGCATTTCCTGAACTTACTGGAATTGATCCAAACACGACCTCCTTAGCTCCGGGAATGGTGGAAATATCCACATGTTTCAACCTTCCATGGATGTAATTTCTCTTTAATTTATTTCCCTGCACATGCTCCTTTTGGACATCCTGTCCTGGGTCTCGCTGTTATTGATTCTTCTGTGGGCAAGATTTGATATAATGTCCTTCCTGCTGGCAATGATAACACTTTCTCTTAGCTGGATCTTTTGTGATGTCATACTCCAAGGAACTGTTGTTTGGTATGCTGCTATCTTGCTGGCCATAAAAGTTCAACTTCGTCCCTTTGGCTTGTTTCTTAGCTTGTTTGGCCTTTCGGGGTTGATACACCTTATAAGTAATTGTCCATCCATCTATGACTACTTCATGGGGAGTAGTTTTAGCGGGAGGGGCTTCTAACTCTTCAGGGTTTGGATTTGTTTGACAGAGGATCAGGGCTGCATGTGACAATGTAGTATAACTCGCTTGCTCATTGCTTTCCACTAGTGATTCTAATGAGATTGCCTTTCTCTTCTTGTCCATGTTGATCTCAAAATTTGGATCCACCTTGACTTTCCCCTTATTAGACTCATTTCGAAGACAGGGAAAACCATAATGCTTACAGCAGTGACATTGTTCCTGCTCTCCAAATGCCTTACTATCAACATCTTTATTGGATTTCATATTCTTCCAAACTTCTGCTACTTGTATCTTCTCTGACCCCTTGGATATGTTGGCTTGACCTTGAGATAAGCATCGTTGAGAATTCCCATGTTGAGCCATTTCTTCTAGTAATTGGTTTTGCATCGCTAATGGTTTCTTGTCAAAAGTGAGCAAGAGCGACACAATTCAGTCCTCTTAACCTCTGAAATCCATAGTCTTCTCGTCACGAGCCGTCTAATAGACAAGGAGAAAAGATTCAAAATAGAGACAAGGTTTTTATAACAGAACGGGGATAGAATTAAGCATAACTTTGAGAAAATAACAAGGTTAAAGAGAAGCAAGAAATAGGCAACAATGAGAACATGCTAAACGTCCAATTCTAACTAGGCTTGCGTCCTACAGTCAGCATTGCTCTGATACCAATCTGTCACACCCGGTTTTAAGGACAAAACCAGACATACACCATATGTGAAATAAAGAAGACAAATCTCACATATAGCCACAGATAAGTGTAATATCAAAAGACAAATGCTTAATATACATAACACAATAGTATAAAATATACCTTAAAGAGCAACACAGCGGAAAGACAACTCCGAACACCGGGTGTAGACCTCACTCCAGGATCAAACTAACTGGTTGATCACAAGCCTAACAATTCCAGAATCTAACAGTCTGGCACCCTTCCTGAGATGTGGGGAAATAGCAAGAGTGAGTCCATGTCGAACTCAACAAATATAACATGGGGTTCATGAAGCTCAAAAAGTTTGACACGGGTTTACTGCAATAGCTTTTACTGAGTCATCTCTTTAACAATTGAGTAGCAACAAGTTTACCAAAATCCCAAATAACCTCATGATCATGTAAACGAGAATAATGTATAGCAAGAAACAATAATCATTAGTGAGCATCAATATCATCAGTATTATCATTATCATCAGTGTTCATCATTTATTCTGTAAGGGTCCAAGGCCACTCGTGACCGTGAGCACGGCTGATATACCAGTTTTACACTCTGCAGAGGTTGTACACTTTCACTGTGAGTCGTGATTTACCCTTTCGCCCGAGGTAGCTAATCTCTTGACCCACTTCCAAGGAAGGTCGACAGGGCTCACTATGAAGCCTTTCAAAGGTTCGTCTAACAAGTTAGGGTCATTAGATTCACTCGGCAAACAGATGTAGAGCCCCCCTTCCAAATGGCACAATAACGCGCAGCCTATACACATAAGGACAGAGGCCGCACTATACCCG
The DNA here is from genome assembly GCA_038087645.1 of Saccharum hybrid cultivar R570. Classification (NCBI taxonomy): domain Eukaryota; kingdom Viridiplantae; phylum Streptophyta; class Magnoliopsida; order Poales; family Poaceae; genus Saccharum; species Saccharum hybrid cultivar. The sequence continues at coordinate 1,531,360 of JAQSUU010000579.1, read as the reverse complement.
ATTTGTCAAGCCGTTCTTACGCCATGAAGGAATACCTCTAACAAGCTAGAAAAGGTCCTCATACTGAGCTAAAGCCAGAGCCATATAGCCCTCACAGTTGTACTGTAAGTCCCGGATTTTCGCTTACAGATAAGTCCTTAAGGAGAGTAACTAGAGCACCATAAAAATAACCAAATATGCTCTAGCCCTCTTGAGCCATGTTTTTATAAAGCATCTTTTAAACGTTTATTGCATATACCATTAGTCAAATTACAGATCATGGTTATTTATCTTGAGCACTAGCATAAATACTACCCAATGCAATGTCCCATGGGTGTCAAGGTACAAGATACAAAAACTAGGATATCCTTAGTGGTAACAAGGTAGACACATGCACATGAATTAAGTATATTAAAGGTGAATAGGAAACAAGGATAATCCCATGTTATACTTGCCTTAAACACCGATCCTTTGGTAAGCTTTAATCTTCAACGTTCTTCTTCTTCTTCTTGATAACCACGTATATCTCACCGACTGGACTTGATCAATAAATCACCACACACACATCGAGCAATCATACACGAAGCAAACAATAGATCTAAATTAGAACAGTACACCAATCATACGAAACAATATGTGAAAAGGTTTTAAAGATGTTCTACGCATTGCTACGAACACACAGACGCGAAAAGCACACTAATCAGAGCTACGGTTGAAAAGATACATCTACCGAAAGATTTGCTCATAGAAGAAAATATAAAACTATTAGTTTCATGAGTTTTAATTATATAATAACATATATAAAATATTTTATAAATACTATATACGGAATTAAGTCAAATTTAGATTCAAATTATAAAACTAAAGTAAAACAAATCATATTTTATTTACAAAACCCAGTTGCATAATTATTAATCAAGATATGATTTAAACCATAAAATTTCAGAATTAGTAATATGATAAATACTGTCACTAACGCGTAGATCTCGTTGCTATGAATCTAACGCAACTCGAATGAGCTAAAACGGATCTGAAACGTAGAAGATATGATTTAAACAAAATCTACTTTATTAAAGTAATAGATTAAATCTCACATCGGAACCAAAAGATAGAAAACCTAACCAACAGTAACACTAACAGTATAACAAGTTTGTAAAACTCTTCTACACGTTACTACGATCACATAGACATAAAGATCACGAAATTTGGATTTAAAACATACAAATTATGAATTTTCTAAGATTTCCTATAGATAAATAATTACTTTAATATAAACTCGAAAATAAATTATCTCAAACCTACTGTACAGTTCTATAATCATGTAGAGCTCGCAAATACGAATCTAACGCAATTTAAACGGGTCAAATCGGAGTTAAAACGGATAATTTATAACTAAAACAAACTCAGTGGCAAAACTGTAAATATCAGAAAACGTATTTTTCAATTACCGAGACGAAATACGCTTTCAACAGATCAAAACGTATTTTCGGAAGTTACGCGATCAAAATACGCTTTACAGAAAAGAAAACGTAAACCGGGAATACGCTTTGGACTGCGGGTTAAGAACTTAAAAACTTCAGGGACTCTTTAGCAAAATTTCCGGCCGAAGGGGTATCTTTAAATAACGGCCGTCCGATTTAAAATGGACGGTGCAGATCGGATCGGGGAGAGAGCCGGCGGCGCTCCGGCCGGAATCGGGCCCGACGGCGAGCTTCCGCGGCGGCGCCATGGCCGGGAAACGCCATCTTGCTCTACGGCGCACGAAAACGCGAACGGAGAGCACCTGCGGGTAGACAACTCGAACGCGAACTCACCTAGGGTAAAACCGTAGGCGAGGACGAAACGAGGAACGCGTGCAGCTCGGAGGGGCGGACGGTGGAGGCGGTGCTTCGACGGTGGCGGCGCTAGGCGATTGCGGCTGCTCCAAAAGGATGGGATGGGAGCGAAATAATGCGGAGGTCCCGTTTTTATAGCCCGAAGGCGGCCTCAAGAGAGGAAGTAGGGAGATTGAGCCGCGGATTCGATCGGTGGAAGAAGGAAAACGACGGTGTTCGTTTTTGGAAAGCGCCGGAGGAAGGAGAAGGAAAGGGGAAGGTGTCGCTGACCGATGGGACCCACAAGTCAGCGGCTCGGGCGGAAAACACGGCCGCTGCGGGACGCAGGCGCACGCGCGCGATACTGGGCCGGCGGCTGCGGCTGGGCTCGGCCCATGCGGGAAGCGGGGAAAAGGAGAAGTGGGCCGCGCGCGGGAGGGCAGGCCGAGGCGGTGCTGGCGGGCTGAGCTGGGCCAAACCGAAAGAATTCCTTTTCTTTTATTTCAAAGCCAATTTTCAAAGAATTTTCAAATCCAAATTTGAATTTGATTTAAAGCATTCATCACAAAATTTAAATGCAACAGCATGAGTGCACAAACATATTTCTACTCTTATATTTGATTTTAAATTTATAAAAATTATTATTATCCTAAATTTGCATGCTCACAAAAATATATAAAAATCATATTTTTCCTATTTTTCATTTCTTCAAAATTTCAGGGTGTTACAAGTAGAACACGAACGTGCAATGCACGGTGATGAAATGAACAGAGCCTATTAATCAGCAAGGGTAGCGTCCGGACGTCCGGCTCTAGACCTGCGTCCGACGCGGCTCCTGTTTGGCGCACCCACCGCGCCCCCTCACGTAAATCGAAACAGAATAGCGTCCGCTGGGCCCACGCAACAGGAGAGCGCGCCCGCCGCACCCACGTCACCACGCGTCTACGCCCCTCTACCAACCGCGACGTATGTAGCCCCCTCTGCCCAGCGCCCATCCCACTCTGAAGGCAACGTTTGTCCATACGGAGCTCCCTCGCTTGCGCCTGACACACGCAGCTCCCTCGTCTCGCGCCCATCGTCGTCCCTCATTCGTATGGATGCCCTGCTAGCTTCGGGAGAAACAATGCAGTAGAAGATAGGAGGAGAGATGCAACACCCGATCTACTTCTGAAACATCCAAATACAACGGTTGCAACATACGTCTAAAGGCAGTTGAAATAAACACATCTGAAACACACTTAAAAATCATTACAACCATGCGCAACATCCAAATAAAACACATGCAACATATGTGTGAAAATATGCAACATCCAGATAAGCACAATTGCAATATGCGTCCGAAAAACAGATGAAACATACCTCTGAAACACGAAACACTCAAAACATACTCTTGCAACATGCCTGTGAAACAATTGCAACATGTGCAATATCCCCCGATCTACTTTTGCAACATCCATATGAAACAAATGCAACATACCTCTGAAACGCCTGAAACAATTGAAACATAAATTTGCAATATAGGGGGAGAGAGAGCCTGCGCGGGGAGTGCCATGGCCACCGGATCTGCAGGCATTGGGGACTCCTGGTGGCCAGGGGAGGACGCCGGTGTGGGGGGAGGGGCGCCGCCGGGGTGGGGGAAGAAGCCACCGAGGGTCAAGGAACATAGGGGAGGAGAAGGCTGCGCCGGTCGATTCCAGCCGCCGGGGTTCGGCGACGGCGGCCAGTGGTGGCTGCTCTAGAGCCTAGCCATCGCCGGTGGTGGCGACGAGGACCATCGCGAACGTCGACGGCGACGGCCTGCGCGCTGCCGCAGTGCGCCCACCGCTTCCAGATCGAGTGCCGGGGTAGGAGAAGGAGCCGCCGGGGTGGGGAGGAGGACGTTAGGGAGGAAGAGCATGCCACCGCCAGCCAGGGAGGCGGCCATGGCCACGAGTCGGGGTGGCACGCGGGGCGCAAGCCACGGAATGGAGGAAGCGTGGGAATGGGTGCGTGGGTGCAAGAGTGAGCGAGTGAGGCGAGTTAGGAAGCGGTGGCCGCACATTGATGTTGGCCGATCGGCGCACAGGCCTAGAACGGCGTGTTCGGCGCGGACACGCCTGGACGAGCGCCCTCACAGAAGTATTATCGTATGTTAATTCTTGCTTGCTTACAATCAGGGCATGTTTGGAACGCGGGAATTTTTTGCCGTTGCTGCGTTTTTCCTATGAAATTAATCTGATTCATGTGAAATTCCTGCGTTCCAAACAGACCATCAAGTAGCTGGTGTGAGATAGTTTAAAAATAGCAGGTGTGAGACAACTGGTGGCCTCAACAGGAGATTGCAAGCAGCGGAAGGACGGAGACGCCGGCGACAGCAGCAGAGACAGATGACAGCGTGCCACTGTGCTAGAGCGACCCCGGTCCGTCCATCCGGTTCCAACGACGCCTGGGCCCTTGTCGAACCGACACATTTCACGGCTTTGACGTTGCGCGGCGCATGGGACTTCTCAGACGTTGCGGCATTGGATCAGCAGCGGAGACCTGGTGGGATTCGACGTCTGGCCACGGGAACCGACGCCCATTGCGCGACAGACTAGTATGAGCGTGCTTGGGAGCCACGTAGCTCCATATCCGCAAAAACAGCTCCGCACCATATTTTTCAAACCAAACAGTTTTAGCTCCAGTAGCTCCACCGCAGATCTACTCCACAAAAATGGTGAATCTGCGCCTAGATCCATGGATTTCGTGGAGCACCACCAAATCCACATTTCGTGGAGTTGGGGAAAATTACCCACCACTGCCACTGGTAAGTGGAAAATGACCAATTCATTCGAGTTTTTCTTCTCTTTCTCCCGTCGCGAGTCTTCTTCACCGTGAGCAGCCACCATGTGCTCCCCTAGCTATGGCCACGCCCGGCAGTGGCTCGCCGCCGCCCGCCCGCCCACCCGCCGGCGAGGCCGCGCTCGCCCGTTGGAGCCCCAACCTCGCCGCCCCTCCCTACGCGCTGCCCTAGCCCCAGCCGCCCTGACCGGTCGCGCCCTCCCCGTGTGCCATTGCCGGAGACCCTCCCAGGCCGTCGGAGCCTCACCTGCGCCGTCGTGGCCACCCGACCCTCCGCCGCGGCTGCTCCCGCACGAGCCCGGCGTGATAGCGCCCCACCATGGCCATGACCGGCCCTGGCCGCGCGCTTTGGCCCTCCAGTGCGTGGAATCGACGGGAGGAAGAAGATGTGATTTTTTGTTTTCTTTTTTCTGACGCGTGGGCCCAAATTGCCAGTGAGATAGAGATGGGGGTTGAGCTGTACCAAACGCTTTTTAGGATCTCAGATCTACGGTGGAGCTGTTCTATGGTGAAGCTAGTTGGATCTGTGGATCTAGAGCTGTTTTTTTCAGAGCTGGAGCTCAAACAGTCCCTATATATTTTGAATTTCCAACTTGTAATAATATTTTTTTGAAAAAAAGGGAGCAAGAAGAACCCTGATAGATTGTTTTGGTAGTGTTATTAATAATGAAGTAAAATTGTTTAGAAGTTACATACATGACAACTCCTATGACATTTAATATTCATGTAACCAGAATCAGCGGTAATGAAAATCTATCACCACCGGTTCGTGTTACCAGCTTTGATATTGGTGGTTTTGTCATCTGAGGTCATTTGACAAATTTGAATTTGAAATCGTCAAAACTTCAGTCATACTGTTGGGACATCAACTGATTTTAAATGAAAAAGTCATCAATTACAAGGTTGTAGTTCTCATCGAGATCTACAACTTTGGTTTTAGTTGATTTTTCCATCCGAGGTCATTTGCAAAATTTGAATTTTAAAATTTTTGAACTTCAGATACAAATTTAAGACCCTAAATGATTTCTAACGAAAGAGTTGTCAATTACAAAGTTGTAGATCATAGCGAGATCTGTAACTTTGCTTTTGTTTGTATAATTCAAAAAAAATTAAATTTTAAAATATAAGAGCTTCAACCAGAATTCTGGGACCGTAAACAATTTCAAATAAAAAAGTCATCAACTACAAAGTTGATATAAATTTCGTTTTCATCCGACTTTGTTTGAAAAAGTTATAAATTTTATTGTGTTGCAGCATAAATCATCACCGCCGGTTCGTATTATGAACCGTTAGTAAAAAAAATTTCACCGCCGGTTGATACCACAAACCGGCGATACAAATGGGTTGACCATCACTATCGATTGGTACCACAAATTGGTTGTAATGATAGGTTTATCACCGCCGGTTCATGTTACCAGCCGGCGGTGATAACCGCCTAATTTTTCACCAACAGTTCGTAATATGAACTGGCGGTGATGATTATCACCGCCGGTTTTTAGCAAACCAGCGGTGAAAGTGGCGGCGGTGATTACCCATTATGTAGTAGTGTACTTAACCCCCTCACCTATAAAACCAGATATTCTACACCTTGAACTATTGGAAACAGTCTAAATAACTCCCTAAGACAGTTTTGAAGGTGGCTTTGCTGACGTGGCAAAAAGTCTATATAGCCCGAAGCCTATCAAGGGTTGACTGTATGACCCCTCAACTATAAAATGTGCTATTATAGCTCTTAAAGCGTCTAATAATGTTCAAATGATGGTCATGTAGGGTCGTTTGGACACAATATTCCACTACACTAGCCTAAGCACACAGGCGCATCGGCTGCCTCCCTCTCTGAACTCTTTCCAGGCTTGTGTTACCGCCTAATTAGCACCACCTTGTTTCCTACTCCACCTCATGCACTTCTCGACTATATTGAGCACATGCACTATGCTTGCGCCCTTGTCATCCGGCTCTTTCCACATCCTTGTCCCCTCTCACTTTCTTCTCCTATGGTGTAAGGTCCTAAATGGCTAGAAGGGGGGTGAATAGCCTTTTTAAAATTTTATACAAACTTTACTCAATAACAAAGCTAGTACAAAAGATGGCGATGTTAATTCTAGCACTAGCTCAACTATGCTAAGCAAGCCACCTACATAATTCTAGTTAACAAGGCTATGATCTCTAATACACACCACAAGCTAAGTCACTAAGCTACTTACTCCTATGTGATACAACTACTCTAAGCACACAAGACAAGATATGGTGCAAGAATGAAAAAGGGGAGTGAATTGATTCTTATACCGACGGTGTAGAGATGAGATATATTCAAATAATCAATTACACACAATCACAATGAGAATCCTCGGCAAGAGATGACACAAGATTTTTTTTACCAAGGTTCACTTGCTTCCCGGTAAACTACTCCTCGTTGTGGCGATGCACCCACTTGATGGATCGTGAGCTAATCAACTATCAAGAGTTAAACCCTCGGCGGGTGCCGAACATCCACTCACAAGATGGGGATCCTCCAAGCCACGAGCTCCACTAGATTAGCCAATTCGTGAACTTCCGCGGGGAAGGCTCAAGAACCCCTCACAATCGCTTGGTGAGGCTCGAACAAGTCTCCAATCACGAGCTCAATCACCACCGCTGCTCCAAGCCGTCTAGGATGTCGGGAAACACCCAAGAGTAACAAGAAATCCGTAGCAAACTCGAAGATCAAGTGTCACTAGATGCAACTCTCAATGCAACACACTTGAATCTCACTCAATCTCTCTAGAGTATGCGACCAAGCAAGGAGATGAGTAAAGGGGAAGTTCTCTATCTCAAAGTATGTCTCAAGTGCAAGAGTGAACCCCCCCAAACCCGGCCACCATCTATTTATAGCCCCACGAACGAATATGGCCGTTACCCCTTCACTGGGCGAATTTTCGGATCGACCGGATGCGTCGGTCGAACTGACCGGACGCGCTGCACCGCGTCCGATCGCCCTGTGCCGTCCACGTGTACCTCCATGTTCAACACCGAACGTCTGATCTCAACGGTTGACTCAACGTTTCAACAGTCAAACGAGTGACCGGACGCGCTGCTCAACCGAGCGGACGCGCTACACCCGGCGTCCGGTTTGAGTCCAATAAGGGTCCACTCACGACCGGACGCGCACCGCGTCCGATCGACCTTACGATCTGCTGTCTCTCTGGGCGCCTAACCGGACGCGCTAGTCCCGCGAGAGACCGGACGCACCGGTGCGAAACCCTAGCTCGCGCATCTCTGCAGCAGCTACTACTGACCGGACGCACTGGACGTGCGGAGACCGCGTCCGGTCCAGCGTCCGTTTACCTCAGTGACCTCCGTTCGCCTTCGTTTCATTGCGTTCGGCGTAGTGGAAAATAGTTCTTTCACTTCCACAAAAAAGCGTCGAATCCCGCCTCGCAAGCTCGGCGCGAGGGAGAGAGGAACCCAAACCCATCTCTACCGCTCAAACTCCACCGCCTTCGCAAATGTGCTAACACCACCATGTGTAAACCAACATGTGCATGTGTGTTAGCATTTTCACAATCATTTTTCAAGACGTTATGTTATCCCTCTACTAGATCCTAATGCATATGCTCAAGATGATGACCTAGTAGCACTTGATTCGCGAGCTAACCGTGATTGCCCCTCTTGATAGTCGGCTATCAATCCTAAACCCGGTCAATCACTTCTCTACTCATCTTAGACCGGCAAAAGCAAACCCTATGATTATACCTTTGCCTTGATCACTTTGTTCCATGTCCATCTCCCCATGCTTGATCATCATGATCATCATTTCATATACATTTCCACCATGATCGTCATTTCATGTCCATGCACCATCTCTTTGTGATCTTGTGGCCACCACTCCTTGCCACATACACCTTCATCACATGTGTTGCTTATGCCTAACTAAAAACACTTAACACATGGCATTAGCAACTTGATGTCATTAGTTACCAAAACCAAACTTGGGCTTTCATATGGCTACGTAAAAATTGAGAAGGATGACTGATGGAGGTTGTGGGAGGGGTTGAACAACGACGATGTAGGTGTGGCATGCTTGAGCTTAATGCCATCGACGAGTGATGGGAGGTGGACAAGTCTAGAAAGACTAGATAGGTGAAGGCAACAAATGACCTAAGTGCAAGCATGTGTTTAGACCAGTGCGACGAAATACGATATCCAAATAACCCTAAAGACCATTTGACGCTTTACGGCCTATAATACCATGTTGACGCGCCAGGCCTACAGGGCTTTATAGCATAGCAGCAGTCAGAGGAAGGAGTCGCCTGGCCCGGCCCACGCCCACGCCCCCTCCTCCCTCCCTCCTCCTTCCCGGTGCGTTTCCACCTGAGGCCTTATTTGGATGCGTGTGTATTCTCCTTAATCCATATGTGTTGGAGTGGAATGGAATGGAACTTAGTTTAATTTCACTATAATCCACTTCAACGCATGTGGATTGCGATGAATACATTTACCTGAGTGATAATGGTGGGTTTGACCCGTTGACGCGGCCGCACGTGACCCGAAAAAGAAGAGCTGGGTGGGAGAGTTGCTTGCAATTCGAAGGCTTTACAGAGGGGGTGGTTTCATGAAAAGGCAAAGAGTTGGGACGGCATTGGCAGGCCATAATAATGAGCTTAATCATTGTTGTATCAATGGCTCATGGCTGGTATGTATCCTTACCCTTTCGTAAATGGCACCCACAATCTTCTACTATCGAAATCCACACCATCGGCTCCGGCTTACGATCTTGCCACGTGTCCCACGCAACTCCCTTTGGTGGTCGCGACTCCAGCCGGGCAGGCGCCCTCGACAACCGGCCCTGGCCCAGGCCACGCCCCTGCCGCGGCGATCCCAGCCATCCTCGGCGGCCGTGCCGCGGTCGTGGGTGTGCTGCGCCGTTGCAGCTGGGCTGCGCGCGTGGCTAGTAGGGCGTGGCTCGACGGCTGCGCAGGCTCGTCACAGCTCGTCGGCCGGCCAGCAGTCGCCACTATGGTCGTCCCTGACCGGATCGACGCCGGCGTCCGCACCCTGCGTGCGTGCTCTGCTCTGCTGAGCCGCCTGCGCGCGTGGCCCGGTGGCCCCGACCCCCCACGACAAGGCTAGGCCCACCTGCTGGTGCGGCCCAGCAACTCGCTGCCCACACGGCCCTCCATCGTCGTTGCCGGTCACCACGGGGACTGAATCGACCAGAATCGGCCCGTCCCCTCGTCTGCTCAACGCTCGTGGAAGAGGAAAAGAGAATAGAAGCTTTTCCAGGGTTCCCAATGCAAAATCTCCTGACTCATATTACAGTTGTTGACAATACATCAGAGCACGTTGAGAATAAGGAAATGTACAAGGGCCTAGGTGCAAAGCGTTTGTCCTATTAGGTTTACCTTTCTTTTTATTATATTCTTTAAATCAGCTGAAAATTGATAAATGCATAGTAATTTATAGAAAAATCCAAAAATGACAAAACGAATCTATTTCAGCTCCACGTATGTAGATCCATGCAGTAAACACAAAATATCACATATTTTAATACAAAATGTGTGTTGTAGATGCTTGCCTATACTTTTTAGTGTAAAATTGATATTTGTAGTTATTTTGCTCCAATAATTATGAAAATTTTATGATAGCCCATTCATGTGATGCTTGATCTATGGTAGAAATTTTAGCTCCATTCGTGCATACCTCACTGAGTTACTGATTTACCTAGATATTGTCAGAATCTAATCGATACAATGCAACTCGTACTACTATGAGTCTATGACCCATAGATTTACTCTTATAAAGCAACATTGCTAGGATACATAATGAACATATACTGGTCTACAAACCGCGATTGATCCACAGACACATAGTCCAACATGGGCGCAACAATTGAATTACAATCAATTTTGCTGCAACCTCCATGGTATCCATCATTTTCAGAAGGCCAGAAACACATCGATTAACTTTTTTATTATCTATTTAAAAATTCTGCAAAAAATAATTGTTACTACAAAGTTTCTCCTTTTTAATATAAAAACAGACACTATCATACATAGCAGCCCATACTCATTATTTCAAAGACATTACTTGCGCCACGAGAAATGAACTGGCCGGATCCAGGATGGCGCGGCAAGGCCGCGCCTATGTTTCAGTCTTTACAAGAAAGCTGCCCATGCAGCAGCAGCAGCTGCTGCCTGCCTTTTTTTGGGGGGATTTGTGGGTCGTAGGTAGGCAGGCGTGTAGTTACAGCCCACGGTCGTGTGTGTTGGAATTGTTGCGTAGAGTATTGTTTGTTTAAAGTGGCATAGAATTTTTGTACTAGCAGAGCCTGTTTGGATCCTATCAATTAAACCAATATTTAGAAAATACTACTCATTTTTGTTGGAATATAAGTGAATTACTCGTCTCTCCTAATCAGCTTAAGCTTTGGATTGAATTGGTCGGTGCATGATCAGCTTAAGCTTTGGATTGAATTGGTCGGTGCATGCAACTCAATAATTTCATTGTTAAATTATTTTCCATTTCATGTACGTTCTTGAGAACCAAACAGGATAGAGTATTTCTTGAGTGAAGAGAGCACTTATGACTTCAAATAGATATATTTTTTAAAATATATTTCATAACAAATTGGAAGCAGCTATTGCACGCACGTGCATGCGTTAGTCTTATAGCACGCACACTCCAATTAAGGAAAAATAAAAAAACAATACTTTCCATTCTGGGTAGGTGGGGCAGGCACCAGCTATATGCGTGGGAAAATATTGCGAAACAAGGCTTTTTGGGCCCTTTTGAACACGCAAAACAAGCCTCCAGAACATTGTGGCCATCATCAACGGGCTAGCTGATTCATTCCAAAAATAGAGGCAGGCCAATTCATCCAAGAATAACGGAATCATTCCAAAGTAGAGGCAGGCAGATTCATCCAAATATAGCTTATACGTACGGATATGCAAGAATATACTATTAGCTTCCTATCAGACACTAGAATTACACATTGAACACAAAAAAACTAGAACCAACCAGATCTGTTGCTACTAGGGATGAAAACGGATCGGATACGGACGGATATTACTGATATCGTATTTGTTTTCATATTTATGTCCGGATTCGGATTCGAATACGGATAGTATAAAAAATACCGGATAGGATATGATTGGATATCGACATCATAAATATGTGATTTAAATATTCGGATACGAATACAGTATCGGATGTTAAATATCCAGACTCGGATACGGACGGATTAAAACCCCTCTAAACGGATTCGGTCTCGAATACGGTCGGAAAATATCCATACCGTTTTCATCCCTAGTTGCTACAAAGCAATTTAGTTCTTTTACATCACCTAATGAGCAGATAGTACCGCAGTTTCTACTGCATAAGCAGATCTGATCCTAATAGATAAGCAATTCAGTTCTTTTACATAAACAATTCAATTCTTTTACATAAGCAATTCAGCTCTCTTGCATCACAAACAGTAGTGCAGTTCCTAACTAATGTTCTTCCTGCACATCTTACTACCAGATGTTCTTACTAGTTAAAATGGATATATGTTGCATGCACCACTCCTATAGATATACATCTTGATGCATTAAACCTTCTTGTGTTAGTCGATGCACATGGTTGCTCCTATAGATATAATAACATGTTTAATTTGATGCTGGATGATCTCGCACCTATAATTAAAAAGAACGACAGGATAAGCACATAAATCATAGTGAGAATCTGAGCAAAAAAGGTTTAAAACAACTGAGTTGAGGACGAGCAAGCCTCAAATTTCATCTTTCTCCAAAGAAAGGGGAAACACAGGAACAGTAGATTCATTAAGTTAAAAAACTGAGTATGGATGATAGCATGTAATGAACAAAGCTGATAGCATGTATATTGAATAAAAGCTGATAGCATGTATTGAATGAAACTGATAGCATGTACTGAAACAAAATTAAAATCATGTATTGAACAAAACTACATAAGTTGCTAGCCTTTTTTTGCCTAATTTAGTACCATATTATTGCTTAATGGGTTTGACTAAGTTGCCTGCTGTCATAATATAGTAACACACACTTATTGTTTTGCATGCAGGTCTTAAATATGGATCTTAATGAGTTGCCACCAGCTTTGGAAGATGATTTCTTAGATGCATTTGATTTGGATTATGTGACCGGCAATCCTACCTTCTGCACTCAAGTGTCTGTAATGAATTTTCTCAGCCTGATGAACAACATGTGAACCAGCAGATTTTGCCCCCTAGTAAAATGCATTGTTGCCTAACAGAAAAGACTAAATTGCCTATTTAGGAGCACATTGTGGCCTAATAAAATGACTTAAATTGCCTAACAAAATGGTTGAGTTTGTCTTTTGCGTATGTGTGATCATACCTCGTTGCTGCTATTTGGACGCTGGCGCACACACTCCATGAAACCTCTGCCCTCTAGACATTGTATGAACTATCCCTGTAAAATGTGTGCACAAAAAAGAGCTGTTATCATTACATTTGTATATAGCAGAAAGCAAAAACATTATAGTTAAAATGCCTACAATATGACTTTACAACAAGGGTAACTAGCTCAATCATGTACGTCATCCAGTATTTTCATGTATGCTTAGAAATTAGAAACTCACATGACGAAAATATGGATAATCAACCTGCTCGGCTACAATTATTTGGCTGTGGCTGCAGCTTCTTGCAGTTATACCTACAGTACAATCTAGTTTAATTTTGCAGCCAAAATAGCAGCAGCCGGCTGCAAAAAAACTGCATTTTTTAGGCAATTTAAATGTCATTCGTTAGGCAACAATGTCTTCTTAAATAGGCAATTTTTCTATTCTAAAAAGCAAGTATAGTGTCATTGTTCATTTGCAACCCACAGCCCCCAGATGACTCACTCATTTATGGCGTGCAAAAAAAAAGTACACCAATAATATAGATGACTTACTCATGATGAGCGCATAGGAAAAGGTTAATACAACGGAAGCCAATAACATCCAAGTAATCCCAAGGTCTATTACCTGAACAGAAAGGATCAGCATAATAGTAGAAAAGAAAGGAAAGAATTATCTGTCAACAACAATATGTCACCTGCATTAGTCAGCACTCCCCTTCCAATCTCCTCCTAACTCGAGAAAATGGAATATCAGGCTTCATAAAACCTAACACCAGCTGCTGTGCAGTCTAAATACCAGTGTCTAATTGCTAATTATTCAGCACTTAATGCTGATTATTGACACCTCCGTAAAATCTAACACCAGCTGTATTTTCTTAGGCAATTTAAGTTTGATTCGTTAGGCAACACTGTCTTCCTAAATAGGCGATTTATGTATTCTGAAAAAAGCAAGTATAGTATTGGTTTGAACTAAGCAATGCCAACTAAGCAAAGTGTACGAAAATATCGACATATCTCCCAAAAACTAGCACCACATGCATGTCTTGTTCTAGCAGAACAAATATCAGGGGCGAAAACTATGAAAAAACACACATATCACAAAAAAGTCAAAAGTATATAGCGACTTTGCACAAGCACAAAGTAAAAATGTACACAAATATGGTGACACACTTCATATGACAATGTTAATTAATCCAGACCAAAGATGAAAACCTAGCTAAACATAATTTAGTTAAGCAATTATCATTAGTTAATAAATTTTATATCACCGTTAATCTAATATCATCAGTTAAGAAATTTAATATCACTAGTTAAGCAATTTAATATCACTAGTTAAGCAATTTAATATCACAACCCGCAACCTTAACTACTAGATTCCAGCCCGCAAGCTGCTGCTGCATCCCAACACAACACCATTCCTGCACTGATTGACCCGAACAATAACAAACCCGATCTCGCAAGAGTTAGAACCAAACTTGCCTAGCGATGTTGATCGATGAGGCGCTCGGCCACAAGCGAGAGCAACTTCTGCTACGACACCTTGTCCTCGTCAGGGTTCAGGCTGATCACATTCTTCAGCAGCAGCACATTACCTGCACACACGCGCACCGGTGGCATGAACAACGCGGGCACGCGACAAACTCACACGGGTTCGAAGTCGAATGAGGGGAGGAAGGGAGCTCACATATAGCGAGGAGCGGGCAGGGCCTGTTGTCGTTCTAGTAGACGATGGGCGTGCGTCGCCCGAGGAAGTCGACGGCCCTCGTCCGGTGCATCACCTCGGGCGGCTCGGCTGGCTGGGGCAGGGGCAATCTAGCTACATTTCTGGCACAATACTTATAATATAGTAATAGCACATAATATGCATAGACAACAGCTCTGAAACGCCACTGCATCCTCTGTTGCGTAAAGATGCACTAGATTGCAAAATCAGAAATCACCCTGGTCAGTTATTCTAGGAGCAAACATTCTAGATTCTGCATCACAGAAATAAAGCACAAATTGTAGAATTATTTTCATACGTTGTTAGCAGGCTTGCGGCAAAAAGTTTGTTAACTGGCTTGTAACCGGCCGCTAACCTGCATCGCTTGCCGCAAAAAAGTTTGTTAGCGGGCTTGCGGCCAGCCGCTAAACTATAAACTTTGCGGACAAGTTTTCCGCGGACATAACAAACTACACTGCAAAACCCGCAAGACCCGCTACACTACAACAGAAACTACAAGCAAGGATGATACAACTTTGCACTGATCATTTTAATTTTCATAGCCTGGCTATATGTATTGTACGTTCTCAAATATAACAACATCAAGAAATACAGGTACAGAAACAAAGACACATATCCTATAACAAAAGTTATTACTCAGGAAGTCCGGTGCTGATTACTAAATAAAGACATATATCCTGTAACAAAAGTTGTTACTAAACAAAGACGCAACATAAGGATGCCAGTCTGCAACTCTGCATTGACTGAAACATCCAATTACCATGGGTTCATGGCCATTTCAATAACTGAAGCTTTTTTTAGTCATTGCTAATTTAGCCTGTCTTCATGGTCTTCTGAACTGATAAAAGATACATATATACACAACTCCCTTTCAATTGGCTTATTCTTGACTTGATGTGTTCTACTGAACAAATTGTTCAGTATATGTTGCAAACAACTTCCGTACCTTGTCTATGAGCAGTAGCAACAATGATTACCAGAGCTGAACAAGAGTCCTACGCAATGATCTGAAACCTAAATCATCATACACTCATACGGTCATTCCATCAACTGGTAAATCAGCCATCAACTGGTGAACGCATCAGGTCACCCATTGCACAGGGATCGCTGCTAAATCAGCCAAATTCCCAGTGAATGATGAGATCCTCTAGTTTTTCGGCCCTGCAGAAACACCCACGAACAAGCTCAGCACCCACAAAGCCGAGCCCTCCAAAGCAAGGAATCCATCCCGAGAGGCGGACCGGCGGACGAAGACAGCACACCTCCGTCTCCCCTATCCAGCTTGTCCCAAGCGAAGCAACGCCCTAGATCGTGAGAACCCGTTGGCCCCGCCCCCACATGGGGCGTCGCATTGCAGCGAGGGAGGGCGAAGGAATTTGACAAATGAAAAGGTAGGAGGGAGGGAGGCGTACGGATCCAGACCTCGCGAGACCCTAGTGGCCCTGTCACGGATGACGGTGACCTCATCGACGAGGGCGACACCGCGGAACAAGGCGGCAAGCTCGGCCTCCGACACCTGCTTTGGTACCTGCCCCATGAAAGAGCTTGACGCTCCCTGCTGCGCCCCTCCACCTCGGCGCCACCTGACGCCGCGGCGGCCGGCTGCTGGTGGTGGTGGTCCCTGTCGCCGCTGTCCTCCGCCATTGGACCTGGTTGGGTGGCTAGCTAGCTAGCTGGCTAGAGTTTGCGTTGGAGTCTCAGGTTGACAGGGTTGGTCGCCTCTGCCCATGCGAGGATGGGCTAGGCAGGATCCGGTCGCCGCAGTCCAGATTCGCATAGCAGAAGTAGGCGTCGAAGGCCGCCTCCATCGCACATCGAGCGGAGGGGCGGGGGCAAGTGGTTGGAGAAAGGGAGGGTGGGTGGGTGTTGCCGGCGGCGAGGGCCTCCGGTCGGCGAGATCGGCGGGAAACGGGTCAGCGTGCGGTGAGCCTCCGGTCGCCGAGATCGGAGGGAGGGAGAGAGAGGAGAAAGGAAGGAATGGATGGGGAACAAAAGAAATGGATGGGAACGAAAGGATGATAAGGAGGGGAGGTTGGACCCATCATAGGATGAGCGGCGCGGGTTGAGTAGAAAACGCGAGAACACCGCCAGACCTCGGATGATGGATCGACGGCGGGAGGAGCGTGCGTGCGAGTTGACGACCGCACGCACGGCCGAAACAAAGTCTTTACCTAACAAATTTCGTGCTACTTATTTTTGCCACAAATATCAATATCAATATTTTGTAAATTTAATACTAAGCTAGAATTGTATTCCTTGCAGACGCGCATCACTTCCGCCAGTCCATAAATACCGGACAACCAAATCGACGGCCGAGCAAACCCTTGTCTTCTCAACAACGACCGCGCTTTCCTTCTTCCCTGCTTCCGGCGGCCGAGCAGCCTCTACGGAGTGCGCCAGGGCCGGCGGCGTCAGCTTCGAGCTACGCGACCTCACACCGACCGCTGTCGCCACGCCAGACGCCGCCGATGACCACTCGGGGCAGCAGCAGGGCGGTGGCCAGCGGCTTCGCCCTCACGATGATAGCTGTCAACGCCGGCGCCAGCTTCATCTTCATCGGCTTCGGGGTCGCCGACGACGCGGACGCGACGGCGCCCATAGGCCGCCCCGGGCTGCTTGCCGCTGGTGTACGTGTACGCGCGCTCGTACACTGCCTGCGCCGCAACCTCGCCCTCGTGGGCCTCCTCTTGGCTTCTGTTGCTGCCAGTGCGACGGCGGCGGACAGGGAGACGGCCCCGGTGCTCTGCTTCTGCGCGTTTGCTCTGCTGCTGCTCGGCCTCTCCCTCCTCAACGTCGGACTTCTTCTCGGGGAACAGGGACAGGAACACTAGTAGTTGGTGCGATTCTTGGATGCATTGCATTCTCACTTGATTCCTGATTCAACTGCATTGCCTTGAAGGCTGAAGCCTGAGTTGCCAGTCCGATCGAAAACTAGTCCGCCCTGGCCACTGGTCACCACCACTGCCGCCATAAGTGTGCTTGTCGGAAAGGAGTAATTTTTATCATGTCATGTGTACACCGCCATAGAAATTCGGTTAAACTTTTTTAAGTTCAGCTGTTATACTGTACTCCCTCTGTCCCTGAAAGCTTCAATTTCTAGAGTTGTCTTAAGTCAAACTTTTTAAACTTTAACCGAATTTCTATGGAAAAAATGCTAAGATTTATGGTACCAAACTAGTATCATTTGATTTATCATAGAATATATTTTCATAAAATACTTATTTTATGTCATAAATGTTGTTCATCTTTTCTATAAAGTTAGTTAAACTTAAAAAAGTTTGACCGGCACGGATTCTAGGAATTGAAGCTTTCGGGGACAGAGGGAGTAGTGTATATATGTTTTTTTCCACTACTGGTGATGTAAGCTAATAGCAGTCTTCGTTTGATTTTTGATCAAATCCAATGATCTGTAACTTGATGAACACCGTGTTCTGAATATCTGCATGCAAATGCGTGTGTGTAACTAAACATCTTGACCTTTCAGATCATGCTAGTAATGATCATTAGATTGTTCGATTGCTGTATCCGAACCGAATCCAGAACTAGTGATGTGTGCTCCCTTTTTAAACTCAAACCGAGTAAACGCCTAATACAGGTTGCAGTTGACTGTTGTAGGAACCAGGGCACGAACAAGCTGATACAGGAGTTTGGCCTTTTGCACGTTTATCTGAATATTTACTGCTATATCAAACTGAGACCAGGAGTTGACGAAAAGGTATTGAAAGGGTGTTTAATTCCAGAAAACCAATAATTATTAGCTACTAAATTACTAGTTTTAGTGGATTCAAACATCCGGCTAATAATAATTTGAATAAATTTACCAAGGAGATCCAAGTCTTGCTCCAAAAGAAAAGGCTGTTGGGGAGGGGTGTTCGGTCGGGATGGTCAATGACCAAACTCTGGAAACGGAGGTCCCGGGTTCGAACCCCGGGTGGCGCGCTCGCGGGAAGTGAGTGACGTCACCGGCCAGATTAATCTGGTCCCCTAATTAAGCTTCCTTTAATGAAGCCGGAGGGTAATCCCGCCTCCGCCCTCTTTTTAAAGAAAAGGCTGTTAGCTTTCGATGTTCTGTAACTTTTTTTTTTCAAAAGAGAGCTCCCGGTTCGCTTGGTTTATCAACCGTACTTTTTCAGCGAACGAACAATATTTTTCTCTCACAATAAATTAGCGAACAGTACTTTTCGGCCTGGCTTTTCACCAAAACGAACAGGGCAAGTGGGGATACACGATCGAAAACGCTCGTTACAGGGCGTCTCTCCGTCCGGACGGACACCGCACTCGCCCACGCCGCCCACGTCCGCGTCTCCTGCTCGTGAGACGGACCCTGGCCTCGTCCGCGCCGCCCCGCTCACGCCCTTGCCGCCAGCCCGTGCCGCCTCACGGCGAGCCCGACGCGCTAGACACTCGCTAGCTCGCTCCCAGACTCGTGCCTGCGGCCGCGCTCCATCCGCCTGCCCCTGCCCTGTCGATGTTCGTGCTGCCGTGAGCTCCACACCGGCGACCTCCGCGCCACTCCGCGGCTTCGAGCACCGCGGCGATGAGCCTCCATTCGTCCAAGCAGCAAGCAGATGCTACGTTGAAAACGCATTTTGCAATAATATTTTTCAAGTATTTCAAATGTTTCAGAGGTATGTTGCAAGTGTTGTATATTGATATTGCAAAATTAGATCCGGATGTTGCACATGTAATGGCTATGCACGTACGTTTCAAGTGTATGTTCCAAATATTTCATTTGTTCCAAACGAATGTTGTAAGTATTTTTGTCTGGATGTTGCAAAAGTAGATTTGGATGTTGATATATATGCATGTTGCAAGCATATGTTTCAAGTGTTTTAAGGTGTTTCGTACGTATGTTTGTAAGTGTTTCATCTAGATGTTGCATATGTTTGCAATGGTTTTTAAGACGTTTTCGCAAATGTTTTAGATGCTTGTTTCAAGTGTTTTGTCTGTCTTCTTTTCTATGTTGCAACCGTTGCATCTAGATGTTTCAAAAAGCAGATCAGGTGTTGCACATGGGATGCACGGCTCGAACGATGTCTAGGGCGGCGTGGGTGACATCCGGGGCGGTACGGGCTCACTACTGGTGCGCTTCCTCGTAAACCCGACGCACTGGACGCTCGTTCGCTCCCTATACGGACAGTGTCCGGACGCTAGCACCCAGATCCGACGTCTGGGCGCTGTCAAGTCCGATACATGACAAAACCCGGTTTCACGTCAGATGCCCAAACAGCCAAATGAAAACTCAACTCAAATGATACAAAGTCACTATGAAAATTACCCTTTGGTTATTCAGTTCTGGTCTAGCTCATCCAGTCATTTGTCATCCTGATTGTTAATTCCATCATGCGATGATGATGACTAAACTAGCCCCTCAAAGCCAATGCTTCCGAACATTCAGTTTGGTGAGGGGAAAAAAAGAAAAGAGAGAGAAAGAAGGGACACAAAATTTGTCCTGTGATATTGTTGTTTAATCCACTAGGGAGTTGCGTGAGATTGCCACCGGCTGAACTGGTCACGAAAAGGAACAGCTCCCGTGGAGTTGCCTGCCTGTCACATCTCTTTTGCCTTCGTCATGGTTGGTCAATGACTCAATGATCATCCGAAAGAGATCACCATGGTGCAGGACACAAAACTTCAAGTCCAAGGAATCAGAGCAGTGCCCCCCTCTTGCTTTAATTTTGTCTTTACATCTTGATATATTTAATGATTTAAACGTACGAAATGTTTAGCTTGCCATGTGAATCTTCCGACAATTATATACCCAATTTCAGATAGTCAGCCCCGTTTTGAAACAGCTGAAATTTCGTTCTAGCACTATGTTTGAAACATTTTGCTCTTGACCACTGGCCTCTTTAACCTACCGGCAGCCAAAAAAAATAATGCGGATAACAAAGAGGGCCGGAGGCGAAAATCAAATAAAGAAAGAAACGGGGGAAAAAAATCTCAGAACCCGCCAAACCTGCCGCCTCGATCGGCGGTCGCCTACGCTTCCCTCTGCAGTTGACCGTGCAAGACGAACCGCAGTGGGAGCAGGGCACTGAGCCACACAGAGAGCTGAGCTGAGCCGAGCAGGGAGAAGGACGCGAGACAGCAGGCCAGCAGCATGGAGGCGGCGGAGACGGAGAGGGGCCCCGTCACCGTGTGCGTGACCGGCGCGGGGGCCTTCGTGGCGTCGTGGCTCGTCAAGCTCCTCCTCTCCACCGGCCGCTACGCCGTCCGCGGCACCGTGCGTCATCTCGGTATGCCTCGCGTCCCCGCCAGCAAGCCCCTTGCTATAAAAGTCTACTAAGAGCTTCTCAATTCTCATCACGTCACAGCAATAGACTTCTCTGAATCTCAAGTAAGCCACGTATTTAGGAGTAATAACAGATCCTTCCTCTGACTCTGATGCTCCAAAAGGATGTTATTACGGCCCAAGAGGATCACAACAGATTGTAACGGTGATGATGAATTGATGATCTGTGCTATCCTGCGCTGTAGGTGATGCCAAGAATTCCCATCTTATGACACTGGAAGATGCCGGCGAGAGGTTTTAGTTGGTCAAGGCTGACATGCTGGACTACGGCAGCGTTGCGTCCGCGGTCTCCGGCTGTGAGGGTGTTTTCCATGTCGCGAGCCCTGTCCCCTCCGGCCAACCCTCCAACCCAGAGGTGATTTTGCTCAAAAAAGTTTGGTCCTTGCATTGCCTTTTCTGAACTTTTCAGGTTGTAGAGCTAGTTCTTTTCCCTTTTAGAACAGAAAAGGCATAAGTAGGATGGAAAAAAAAACATGCCGTTGATGATATCTGCCCATTGCTCTATGCTTCAGGAAAGTTTACATGACCTCTTGGATTGGATTTTCTCAAAAAATTTCCTTTTTTACTAGTCTGTTAGATGAGGTAAAGGTTTTATCGTCCACCAAAATGTGCTTTTATGGTCTATAGGATACATGTTCGGCTCATTGGCTGCCACTGTCAGCACGAGAGTGAAATCCCCTGTTTAATTTCACATGCAGCACTCTTTTTTTTCTCGGATACGTAGGAGAGTTGCATATCATTATATTATAGAGAGGAAATAAAGGCTCGAGTACATTACCAACTCATGTGGGTACCATACATGAGAAGGTTGGGACACTTACAACATTATCACCTATGAGACATCTGACCACTGACAACCAGGCACCTAACCAGAGGTCCCTACCCCATCTAACAAAAATTCTTGGAGCTTCTTAGCTCTAGCCAAGCACCACAGTTTGTACTCATCTCTAAATTATCTCAAGACCTCATTAACGGATGGAGTAGATCCATCAAAGATACAAGAATTGCGATGCTTCCATATCAGCCAAGATGTCAGAATGATTACCGAATTAACCCCTTTTTAGTACTCCTTCTTGACTCTACGAATGCATTTGGCCCACCAATCAGCAAAATTATGTTCGTTCTGTTGTGGTACTGCTTCATCCATCTCTATAGGCAAAGGGATGTTGAACCATACTTGCCATGAGAACACACAATTAGTGAGCAGATGTTGAATAGTCTCCTCCACCTGGTCGCATAATGGACATCTCTCTGGATGTGACATTCCTCGGCAAGCAAGCCGATCCGCTGTCCAACATCGGTTTCTGATGGCGAGCCAAATAAAAAATTTACATTTGTTAAGGGCCCATGACTTCCATAAACGTCGCCAGGGCTCAAATGTCACTGAACCATACAAGAAAGCTCGGTGGGTAGACTTGGTGGAGTATGTTCAAGCCGATCATGGACAGGCCTCCCTGAATATCACTCACCCAAGCATTATTTTCAAGTGCCTCTGCCACTGTTCTTTTGGTTTTAATTTGAGGTCCTCTTAACGTTTCCACGTTTTTACTACTTTCTGATAACAGAAGAAGGCATCATCTGATTTTTCCTCATTTACAACTTGCAACAACACTGAACCCTGATACTCTGTTGATAGGTTCATGATACTTATCAGTCTTTGGGTTCCTCCAATTACAAACAGTGCTTGTGATGTTCCATACCTATTCCTTGGGCCTGTTTGGATCCCATGAACTGAAACAAATATCTAGAAAGTGTTTCTCATTTTATTATTAGATTACTTTTCATTTTTCAATTCATCTCAATTCCTGGGAACCAAACAATTCTTTAGAGAACATTTTACCATATTAATCTTTTGCAGGCAGATGTCATAGCTCCTGCTGTAACCGTCACACAGAATGTGTTGAAAACTTGCTATGAGGCAAAAGTGAAGAGAGTTGTTGTGGTATCTTCAGTGGCTGCTGTGTTCAATAATCCAAACTGGCGTAAGGGCGAGGCCTTTACTGAGGATAACTGGTCAGATGGGGAGTATTGCAGAAAAAATGAGGTTTCATAGTAAATCCACTTAGTAAAGCTGTGTTGTTTTAGTTGTCAAGCCTCTATATGTGCACATATATTAGGATGGAGCATGCTTTATCTTTTGGTCTGACTGTCTGAGCAACACAATGAGTTGAGAAAAATACAGACAGAGATGTCCTGTGTCAATTCACATTTTACAAGGAAACTTAAAATCTACTACGGAGTACTATCCAATGAATTTAGTATTACTTACTGGATTAGGATCATCCACGATTATGCCTTGTGTCCTTACTCCTTACTGTCTTACTGTCGAGCGCTGTAACTATGGCCTTGATTCAAACCTTCGGAGACTTTTCCTTCATGTATTCTTTCTCTGGTTTTCCATGGATCTTTCCTTAAAAAATGAGAAGCTACCATCATTGTTTGTTTTAACATTTCGATAATGTAATATTCTTCATTCAACCTTATGGGCTACTGTTTCCATGGAACAAGCAATTGTCATGTCTGAATCTACTCATATTAATTCATCTGAGTTTTGTCCTTGTAGGAATGGTATTTCCTTTCTAAAACACTGGCAGAACATGAGGCTTTTGCTTATGCAGCAAAAACTGGGCTAGACATTGTAACTATTTGCCCACCATTGGTAATTGGACCTTTGTTGCAACCTACAGTAAATACAAGTGTTAAAATCTTCCTCAGTTATATCAAAGGTGAAGAACATTCATTTTTTTTAACTATTTAGTCTTTTTTTTATTTGCATTGAGTAGTATAATACTACCTCTGTTTCAAAATAAATCAATTCTTAAAAGCACCCCAGTCAAACTATCTTGAATTTGACCAACTTTATATGAAAGGGTAATAACATCCATGACACCAAACAAGTACTATATTACGAAAATATATTTCATAGTGTATCTAGTGATACTAATTTGGTGTTATAAATATTGGTATTCTTTTCTCAAACTTAAAATAGTTTGACTTAGGATAACTCTAGAAGTTAATTTAATTTGAGACGGAGAGAGTATGATGCATGTTTTCTCCTTTTTGTTCTTATATGAGATACAAAGTAGAAGCATTTCCTTTCAATTAAATCCAAAGATATGTTTTTTATCTAAGGAGTTCTAAGATTTATTGGCATCCTAGGATGGGGACAAAAGGAAAACGAGTCCACAGTAAAGCTACCATTACAGAGCATATAGATTTTCTATTTGCCGTGCCGGAGTGCACACAGGAAAAAACATACTAATTTATCTTTCGGTTTGTTTCCAATAGAAACCAATGAAGTATATCAAGCAATCCCCATAGTATTTACTGCATTGTTTTTTAAGATCAAGCATCTTCATTTAGTGTATGGTTAGGACTTAGGAGTCAAGCATTATGTCTTTGAATGTAAATGCTGTTCTTGTGCAGGAGATCAGGAGACAGTTAATAATGGACTCAAGAATCTAGTGGATGTTCGTGATGTCGCTGATGCCCTTTTGTTATGAAAATCCGCAGGCATCTGGACGGTACCTCTGCAGTTCAACAGCAATAAGAGTCTCTGATATTGTAAACATACTAAAGACCTCATATCCAACATACACTTATCCCCAAAAGTAAGCTTCTTCCTCGGCAAGTGATTTTGTTCTGTCTCTTGAATTTCCGTCCGTATCTTTGATAGAGTTGATTCTACTCTCTGTACAGCTGTGATTTTCTAAAACATTTAATGTGGATGCATGACCAGAATTGAGCTGGTGAAAAATGAGAGTGACCCCATTTTTTCTGTTAAAATCTCAATTTTTACGATTGACCACATGATAGTGCTATATTTGTATCATGGCTTTATAGAAATGTAACCAGTGCATTACCCACGCTGTTTAGCAGGTCTTATGCGATTCAGAACTTCGCACCATGTTCTTCTTCCCATGTGATTTACTCATTGAGCTTTTTTTTATTATTTATTTATTTTTATTTTTTTATCTGAAAGACAGTTACTGAACTTTCGGTGCAACTCTATTCTTCTCCATCGCAATGACTTGCAGATTCGCTGAAGTGGAAGGTAGCAACACATATATCACGGAGAAGCTTCGTAAGCTAGGGTGGACCTCTAGGCCTATGGAGGAAACCCTCCGGGACAGCGCCGAATGCTACCGAGCTTTGGGCATCCTGAACTGAGCTTCCATTCAGCTTTGGCCTTTGGCTGCTGCTGCTACTTTCAGCTTCTTTCCTCTTCATGTAAACAGTGAATCAGAAATTCAGAATAAGCTGGTGTATAGGAACTAGAAAAGGGGATCATGGGAGATGTTGATGCTAAGAATGAACTTGAACACCATCGTTTCTTAGTTTTTTTTTTGTCTCTGCGCGCTTGAGGGCAAATTAAGTACTCGCATGCTGTAACGCTTACATTATTCTTCAGGTGATGATTTGTCCCGTATTGTAAATTTGGAGTCGCAGAACTGAACCAACAATGAAGAGGTTCTAAGAGTTAATCGAAGTGGTAGATCAGTGCAATGCTGTGGATAACTTATAGCGGGAAGTTCTGTTTTTTGGCCAAATGTGCACTTCCTGGTTGCTCATATGGGCTTTATGGTTTGCCAAATTTTGTTTAATACTAGTATTTATGTGCCTAAAACTTGACATATAAAAGAAAAATTCCAGTTTAGCCTATAATAGACATAGAATCTTGGGTATTTCAGACAAGTCATCCTTCAGATAGCCCAAGTCACGGGTGAGTACATAAAAGCTAGGTTGTCAAACAGACCAACCTTCTTAGAATAGAAAGTTCACTCATGCCCACCTATCCTAGATTCTTCCTAGGTGCCACGAATACTGGCCATGGCCATGGAAACGCCGGTGAACATGAGAACGGCGTACCCGAATGTCATGGCTGGGGTGATGGCACCTGCGGCTGCCGGAACTGCGGCGGTGACGGCTAAGGATGCCGCCATGATCCCCAGGATACCTAAGGGGTTCTGATGGCTGCCACGGCGTCCGTTGCTGCGCCAGTCGTCTTCGCCAGTCGCCTTGGCTCCCACTCCTCCCAGCACAAAGGGACCGCAGGCCTTAGCGCCCACGGACTCGCCAACACGAACCTGAACGATTTAATTTTAGGATCACAAATCAATTTCTGCAATTCTGCGACGACAGGGACAGGGACAGGGACAGGGACAGGGACAGGGACAGGGACAGGACGACAGGTTACCTGCACGAGCACGGCGTCAGGGGAGGAGCGCATGAACGTCTCCTGCTCCCCGGCGGCGATGATGCTCTCGAGGGGCAGCACGAGGCCGTCGGAGTAGCAGAGGAGCGTGTGAACGGACACGATGCCGTCGGGGTCGACGAGCACTCCTTGTCCCAGCGCAGCGGCGCGGTTCTCCCCGAGGCGAGGTCGCGCACCGGGCTCGCGCTGGAACACCGCGGCGTCGGTGGAGAGGCCACGGGAGCGCTTCGCCAGAGCGCGGAGCTGGTCGCCGATGCTGATGACGAGAGCGCCGGGAAGCGGGTTGACGGTGACCCACTTGCCGCCACCGTGGAGCACATACAGGCCCGCGACGTCCTGGTCCATGAGGAGGATGGTGAGCGCATCGGGGTCGGTGGGGGCAGGGAGGCTGCCGGAGGTGAGCTCTGGTTCCGGGCACGGCGGGTACAAGTTGACGGCCACGTGCTGTTCCTGGTCGCCCAGCAGCGTCTGCTTCATGTAGGCCGTGTCCAGACTCCAGACCCAGGCTATCCGAGATCGCAGCGCACAGCCTGAACCCAAGCTCCCGGACTTCCTTGCAGTACGTGCTCATGGTGTCCCTGATCGTACTCGTACACATGCGTGCCAGTCTCAGACATGATACTTCAATCATAACAAAAGAAATCAGGGTGTGAGAGTAATAATAATACTCCATACTTGAAGTCCGGCGGGTCCGACGATGACGGCCGGTCAGGCACGAACTCGTCGGGGGGGTGGCAGTGTTGCCGGAGGTAGTCGCGCCAGTTGTGCACCGTCTCCTTGCGCACGTTGAAGCTCGTGTGTTAGATGATATGGATTATTGCTCAGTTAGTTAGTTATCCTAATGAACCGTGTACAACATGTATAGCGATTGTAGAGGAAAGGTTGTTAGGATAGAGTTAGATCTAACTAACAGTTTGTTGTAAACCTTATCGTTGTAAGCCACGCAAGGGGCTCTTCCTTGTCTAATATAACACGAAGCCCAGAGATCAGAGAAGGTCATCTGGTTCCCCCAATTCTTTACATGGTATCGAGCTTTTTTTTCCTCACGGAACTGAACCGATCCAATCCACGTCCATGGCTGCGAGTTCGTCTGCCGCCGCCGTCTCGCCTTTCGCCTTTGGCTTCCTGCCGCCCGTCTCGGAGAAGCTGACCTGTGCCAACTACAACATGTGGCACGCGCAGGTCTCCGCCACCATCAAGGGCGCGCAGTATGGCGAGTACATCCAGGCTGGTGCAAGTCCGCCGGCGGCGTTCACTGATGGCGCCGTCGACCCGACCACCAACAAGAAGGGGGATCCGGTTCCTAACCCCGCCTACGAGAAGTGGGTTACCCAGGACCAACAGGTCCTGAGTTATTTGTTCTCGTCGTTGTCCAAGGACGTCTTCTCGCAAGTCTCCTCGGCGACCACCGCATCCGAACTGTGGGCTGCGATTCACGCACAGCATGCCTCGCAATCCCGTGCCCGCATCATCTCCACCAGGATGGCGCTGGCCACGGCGTCCAAGGGGACGTCGTCTGTTGCCGACTACTTCGTCAAGATGAAGGGCCTCGCCGACGACATGGCATCGGCGGGCAAGAAGCTGGACGACGAGGATCTCGTCACCTACATTCTTACTGGACTCGGTGAGGATTTTGAATCTGTTATCACTGCTGTGGCGAACAGGGTCGAACCGATCACGGTGCCCGAGCTTTATGCTCAACTCATCGCCCACGAACAGCGCAAGGAGCTCAGCAATGGCGGTGGCGCTCAACTCTCCGCCAACGCTGCCACTAAAGGCAACCGCAACGGCGGTGGCTCCTCCAACACCTCTCGCGGCCGTGGTGGTGGCGGCCGTGGTGGTTTCGGTCGCGGCGGTGGAGGCCGTGGCCGTGGTGGCAACGGCGGCGGTGGCAATGGCCATGGCCGCAATTTTCAGCCTGGGGTTTTCTGCCAGATTTGTACCAAAGAAGGCCACCCCGCTCATCGCTGCTACAAGCGCTATGACAGCAACTACAACCCACCGCAGCAGAAAAGAGCTTCCTCGGCCACGTCCAGTTCGTACGGCGTAGATACGAACTGGTACATGGACAGTGGCGCCACTGACCATATCACTGGCGAATTGGAGAGGCTGACCACCCGCAACAAGTACCACGGTGGTGACAACGTCCATGCAGCCGACGGCGCAGGTATGGAGATCGCCCACATTGGTCACAGTACTGTGCTTTCCCCTAGTAGAGTTTTTCATCTCAACAATGTCTTACATGTCCCACAAGCACATAAAAGCCTTTGCTCTGTAAATCAACTTGCTAAAGATAATCATGTTTACCTTGAGTTTCATCCCGATCATTTTCTGATCAAGGAACAGGGGACGAGGAGAACTCTCCACAAAGGCAGATGTAGAGGAGGGCTCTACCCGTTGCATGCATCACCATCATCGCCCAACTCGCCATCAGTTTCATCTTCAAATAAACAAGTCTTTAGTTCAGTCAAGCCATCTACATCCTTGTGGCATCATCGTCTAGGCCATCCGTCCTCCAGGGTGGTCCAGCAAGTTTTAGATCGTCATAAACTTCCGTTTATTCATGATTCCAATAAAGATCACGTGTGTGATGCATGTCAACAAGGCAAAAGTCATCAATTGCCTTACCCTAAGTCTGTTAGCGTGTCAAAAGGTCCTCTGGATCTTATTTTTTCTGATGTTTGGGGCCGTGCTCCTACCTCTGTTGGACGATTTGAGTATTATGTTTCCTTTATTGATGATTATAGCAAGTTTACATGGATTTACTTAATTCATCATAAATCTGAGGTTTTCAAGTGTTTTCACACTTTCCAAAGTCTTGTGGAACGTCAGTTTGGGCGTAAAATCCTTGCTGTCCAAACGGACTGGGGAGGCGAATATCAAGCGCTTAATTCCTTTTTCACTCGCATTGGCATCGCTCATCATGTTTCCTGCCCTCACGCACACCAACAAAATGGCTCTGCCGAACGCAAACACCGTCACATTGTAGAGGTTGGCCTTACACTTCTTGCTCATGGGTCTCTGCCTCTAAAATTCTGGGACGAGGCTTTCATGACCGCAGTCTATCTCATTAACAGATTGCCTTCCAAAGTTCTTAACCAGACGACTCCTTTTGAGCGCCTTTTTGGTGATTCACCGGACTACAGCCATCTTCGTGTGTTTGGATGTGCTGTATGGCCCAACCTTCGTCCATATAATTCTAGGAAGTTAGAATTTCGATCCAAACAATGCGTCTTTCTCGGTTATAGCAATCTCCACAAGGGATATAAGTGCTTAGATCCCAAACAAGGCCGTGTCTATATATCTCGCGATGTCATCTTTGACGAACATGTTTTTCCGTTTGCTTCCCTTCACCCAAATGCTGGGGCTCGTCTTAGAAAAGAAGTAGAACTTCTACCCGATATTTTTCTTAATCCGTCTACTCGTCTTGGGGATTCACATGTACCTGTTCCATGTGTCGCGTCTCCTGCCATTACTGATGTTTTGCCAAGGTCTACCGCTTCTTCCTCTGGTACAGGTACACCCACTGGCGAAAATACGGCACAAATTCGGGAGGAAACGGCGCTGCTGCAGCACCGTTTTATGTGCTCCCCGTTGGGGCACAACACGCAGGTCGAGGTGGATTCACCTTCCATCACGACGGACCCTGGCGGCGTACCTCCTTCGGGATCTGGGATGGATCCATCCTCCACTGCGGCGAACGGCGCAGCTCACGTGGCGGCCTCGCACGGGAGCGAGGCTCCCCTGGTGCCTGGTGCGGGATCTTCTACGCCCCCGCCCGTGCCACAGCTCTCAGCAATGCCCACCCCGACGCCACAACCTGATCCGGCCCCCGTGGTGAAACCAACCGCCGAGCCGACCGTCTCTGCGTCTCCTCCTGTTGCGATCTCCTCCCCGGGACCTTCTGCGGCTACCTCGCCTGTGCTCCCACCTGCATCGCCCACTGCTGCTCTTACAGATCTTGGTTTGGATCGTCCGATTACTCGTCTTCAGCGTGGCATCCGTCAGCCCAAGACCTACACTGATGGCACAGTTCGCTGGGGAATGCACTCTAGCCGGGCGGATGAAGAACCTGCTACTCTTGATGCTGCTCTTGGTGATAGAAATTGGTGTGCGGCTATGAATACCGAGTATCAAGCTTTGCTGAAGAATAACACATGGCATCTTGTGCCTCGTCCAAAGGGCAAGAATATAGTTGGTTGCAAGTGGGTGTATAAGGTTAAGCGCAAGGCTGATGGCTCGGTTGACAGATACAAGGCACGACTTGTGGCCAAAGGTTTTAAACAGCGCTATGGCATTGACTATGAAGAAACTTTTAGTCCGGTTGTCAAAGCAGCTACGATACGCCTCATCCTCTCTGTAGCTGTGACAAAGGGATGGTCACTCCGCCAACTTGATGTTCAAAATGCGTTTCTTCATGGAATTCTTGAAGAAGAAGTTTATATGCAACAGCCGCCAGGGTATGCAGATAAGATTCATCCTAACTTTGTGTGCAAGCTGGATAAAGCTCTCTATGGTTTAAAACAAGCCCCAAGGGCCTGGTATGCTCGGCTATGCAAGAAACTCCAAGCACTTGGCTTTGTTCCCTCGAAGGCAGATACTTCCTTGTTTTATTATAACAAGGCAGGATTCACTATGTTTGTTCTTGTTTATGTTGATGACATAATTGTGGCAAGTTCTTCACCACTAGCCACCACTGCCTTGCTAAAGGATCTGCAGGCTGAGTTTGCACTCAAAGACTTGGGTGATCTCCACTTCTTCCTTGGTATTGAGGTCAAGAAATTGGATGATGGTTTGTTGTTGTCCCAAGAACGCTATGCCACTGACGTTCTGTCCAGGTCAGGAATGGATCGTGCTAAGCCTGTTGACACGCCGTTATGTCCCTCAGAGAAGCTCAGTTTTCCTGCTGGTGATCCTCTTGGACCCGAAGATGCCACTAGGTACAGAAGTGTCGTTGGTGCCCTTCAGTACCTGACCTTAACTCGACCGGATCTCTCCTTCTCTGTAAACAAGGTGTGTCAGTATCTTCATGCACCCACTACTGTTCATTGGAGTGCAGTGAAACGAATTTTGCGCTATGTGTGTGGTACGCTTCGTTTGGGACTCAAGGTCAAGAAGTCCAGTTCGATGCTAGTCAGTGCATTCTCTGATGCCGACTGGGCAGGGTGCACTGATGATCGACGTTCGACTGGTGGTTTCGCAGTGTTCCTAGGGAGCAACTTGATCTCCTGGATGGCTCGGAAGCAAGCTACCGTCTCTAGATCCAGCACTGAGGCAGAATACAAAGCTCTCGCTAATGCCACGGCCGAAATCATGTGGGTTCAGAAGTTATTGACAGAACTACAAATTCGGTGTCCTTCAGTTGCACGACTTTGGTGTGACAACTTGGGAGCTAAGTATCTCTCTGCCAATCCAGTTTTTCATGCCAGAACTAAACACATCGAAATTGATTTCCACTTTGTTAGAGAACGGGTTGCTGCAAAGCTATTAGAAATCAGGTTCATAAACTCTGGTGATCAACTTGCAGATGGATTTACCAAGGCAATTCCGGCTACAAGGCTTCGGCAATTTAGAATCAATCTTAACCTCATTAGTGGCTAAGATTGAGGGGAAGTGTTAGATGATATGGATTATTGCTCAGTTAGTTAGTTATCCTAATGAACCGTGTACAGCATGTATAGCGATTGTAGAGGAAAGGTTGTTAGGATAGAGTTAGATCTAACTAACAGTTTGTTGTAAACCTTATCGTTGTAAGCCACGCAAGGGGCTCTTCCTTGTCTAATATAACACGAAGCCCAGAGACCAGAGAAGGTCATCTGGTTCCCCCCAAATCTTTACATCGTGGACAGCCGCGTCTTCTTGCCCGGGTCGTCGGAGTAGAGCTTCGCCTTCTCCGCGGGGAGCCGGAAGAATTCGTACGCCACGGACATCATCGCCGCCGTGAGCTCCTCCGGCACCCCGTGGTTGAGCACCTGGCCGGTGGGCGACAACAGGGATCGGAATTATTTATTTATATTCACCAAATCAGTACTACGATCGAGCGCACGGCCAGCGGCGAGCCGACGACCAAGACTACCGAGCCGTACCCAGTACCCACCTGGAAGAAGCCGTGGGTGCGGCACGCCTCGGCGACCCTGGCGACGACGACGGCGCGGTCGGGGTCGGCGAGGTCGACCACGGGGATCTCCGCGTCGGGTAAGACCTCGCGCAGGCGCGGCCGCTGCGTCTCTGGCCGGACGTAGCTGTCCGGCAGCCTGTCGTGCTCGGCCGTGTAGATGAGCTGCTCCGCCATGCCCGCTGGCACGCTGCTCCAGACTCTAGCGCCTCCGACTCCGAGCGAGCTCCCGGCGTCTGCTCTGGCGCAGCTAGGCCGCGTGCTCCATGCCCATGTCTTAATAATAAATAGACACGCAACGTGATCGACCGATGACGAGACGAGCAGCTACCAGCTAGCAGCGGCACAAGCTTCCGATCGAGATGACACGTGGGGCCGGCGAGACCTCGAGATCCGTGCTCCGCTCGGCTCCCAATTGACCGGGTTGAGGCCGCTGAGCGATCGTCAGCGACAAGGCGCAGGGCAACGTCAGGGCAGTGACCGCAGCAGCGGGATTTGGCCGCTTCTTTGTCCACTGTGCGTCGCGTGATTTGAGCGGCCGCCTACAGCTTCAGGCTTCAGCGTTCGCCGCGTGCCGAGCTGAAGCTACCTGTCACCCTGCCGAGCATGCAGTGTAAATAGTATAGATCTACTGCAAATAATAGTGGCCTATCTCCAATGGCAAACACAGTTTAGGGCCTGTTTGGGAGCGATTCTTTGGCACCTACCAAATAAGGCATGACAAAACATCACCGTGGAAAGGTGGAAGAGTTGAAAAATCTAGCATCGACCGACTCCTTCGCTCGATTAATTGGACGTTGATGCCACTAGGACCACGCATTGGGTTGTCCTCCCTCGCGTGCCATCGACCGGTGGCACGGACCACATGGGCATGCAACCATGCGTGGCTGGCGGCACAGAAGACGACAAAGGCCCAGTTTAGTTCCCATAAAATTTTGCAAAATTTTTCAGATTCCCCGTCACATCGAATCTTTGTACACATGCATGAAGCATTAAATATACATAAAAATAAACTAATTACACAGTTTAGACGAAATGGACGAGACGAATCTTTTAAGCCTAATTAGACCATAATTGGATAATATTTGCCAAATAACAACGAAAAGCGCTACAGTGCCATTTTGCCAAATTTTTCGGAACTAAACCGGCCCAAAGAGGTATGGTGCACGGAGAGGGGCGGCAATGGGAGGTGGAGTGGCGGTGCAAGGGGAGGTGGGCTGGGGAAGGGAGGGTCGACGAGGGTGGCGGCACATACGGTGGGAGCTCGGGAGGAGGAAAAAGAAAGAGTAGAGAAGACGTGTTGTGCGGTGGTGTTGTGAGACAGGATAAGACGGATAGAGAAGAAAAAAAAATAGAAAATAGTGAAAAAAAGTATTATGAAAAATTATCCTTTTACCAATTAAAAAAAGCTACCGAACGTTTTTCTAACCTTTAAAGCTGAAGCTAAAAAAACTTTTTTTTATCAAAAGAAGTTATAGCTAGAGCTATTTCTCTGGAGCTTTATGACCGCTGACGACTGACCTTCTCAGATTACAGAACACATTTGGATATACATGCATGCGCGGCGAGCTAGCACATCTATCAGTATTAGGCCCGTTTGGCACGGCTCCTCTTCACCGGTAAAGCTGTTTTGGGGGGGCTTCAGCTCCATAAACAGCTCGATTGGTGGAGCTAGAGCCGTTTTAGTAAATCGTTTGGCAAAACAGCTCCACATATAGAGTTCCTTAAAATATGCTCTCACAGAACGCCACGTAGAATGAGGTAAAGCCGGAAGAAGCCACTATTTTTGGCTCCTTCCCACCCAAAGCTATGTGAGGGCATGTATTTTGGGGGCTTTATCGATGGAGCCATTTCATTTTATTCTGTTTGGCAGAAAACAACACCAGACGGCTCCTGAAGGCACTAGAGAAACCCTGCCAAACGGGGCCTTCGTACGTAAATCTCCTCGACTGAGCACGTACATAGAGCTGGTTTGGCTGCAGTAGCGTTTGGATATACATATCGATGCGTAGCTTCCACGTGTGCATGAGTCGGCACCGGCTCTTAGTAGTCGCAAGCGGCATTTCCGCGTGGAATTCTTCATCGTGGTGCCGTCGTGGTCGATGCCAAGACCCTACTACTCCGAGACACGTCAAAAAGACCGGCGATCTTGATGGCCACACTTTGTTGTGTTTAGCTCACGGTCGCGGGCGACTGAACTCGGCCGATTGCCAACCTTGACTGCTTGGTTTCAGCCTACACAATCTATGCACACACATACTCCCAAGTTAGTCTTTGCTGATTGCTGAATAATACGATATCGTCTTCTCTCGATAATAGATATTTCATGGCAACGTATCTAGTGCAAACTAACATCTCCGTGTAACCGTGTAAACTTCTAATCTGGGCCATATGATGTTGATCCAAGGGGCGCATGGGGATTAGGTAATTTTTGCGCTTAACCGCCTGCTCCTAATCACACTTTTGTAAATCCACCCTCACACTCCCCCCTGCGCCTATCTTTTTTGTTTTTTAGCCCTTTTTTGAAAGATTCTTTCAAATATGCATCTGGCGGAAAGATTTTAGAAAATGGACCCAGGGCGGTGAAAAAGCTATTTTTTCATATGTCTATCCCATGGTAGTTGGTATTCTAACAAATCCAAGCCGTAGCAAAAATCCAGATTTACTATGACTTGACTATGCTAAAATTTGACTAAGTCTTTAAATTTACTATGGGATGGGGATGGAAATATGGCTATGTCCATCTCATGGTAAATGTCATGGTAAAATTCCAGACTTAAGAAATTCCAACAGCTCGACGCTAAGATCCATAGCGCCAGGCTTGACGCCAATAACGACGGCGCTAAGCTTGGCGCCAATGGTGACGGCGCCAAGGTGCTGCCACGTCACCGCCAGCTCGGCGTCGTTGACCAAGTGGTATGGGGCCTTGGCGCCAACGCCAACGACACCAAGCTGTGTTACATTGGCGCCAGCGTAGATGGCGCCAAGCCCTGGGTCCATTTTCTAAAATCTTTTCGTCAATGACATATTTGAGAGAATCTTTCAGAAAAGGGGCTAAAACACAAAAAAAAAAAGACGGCCCCTGCGCCCTCTTGGATTAACATCACGTGGCTCAGATTAGAAGTTTGTACGGTTGCACAAAGAGGTTGGTTTGCACCAGATATGTTGCCTTTAGACAATAGGTCATGACAAATAAGTCCGCATAGCTAGTTAAGATGCATACAGGCTGTAACTTTACAAAAGAAATTTAAAAAAACAAATATCATGCCACGGCGAGCGATAAAACACAACAGAGCATCCAGTTACATTCACCACAACCAGAATCTACAGGTTCTCTGAGTGACGGAGGTTCTTCTAGTGTTTAACATTTAACATTTAGTATGAGCTTTTCCCTACAAAATGCCTCTCAGGAAGGAATCTCATGTGCTAGAAATGGTGTAGTGTTCTTATTACTACTTTAAACACCAGGAAACTCCACCATTTTGGTAGACCACCACCAAGGACAAACGTTTGGTAAGACAACGCTGAATGCCATGATAAGAGTTTCCTAGTGTTTAAAGACGGGAAGAGGAAAGACGGGAACGGGAGCGACCTGGCCTGCCGGACGGCTACGCCCACCGGCCGCAGCCCCGGCCGAAGCCTGACTCATGGGTCCGCCATGCCCACGTGGCCTCACCCCCACGCATTTCTTTGCGCATGATTTGTTTGGTCTCACCCTCACCCGTTGCGTTGGCAGGTGATGCGATGCGACCAAGGGCGTGGAGTCCCCGAGACCGGAGCCGGACACACCTGCTGCGTCCGAATCGGACCCATCGAGCTCTGGTGTGCCGATGCTCCCTCGGATATGTCAAATTCACTCCACGATATATGCCGGGTTTCTAACGGAGCGAAGCGGAGGCCCGCAGAAGTCGAAGGCTGGGCTCTTGCTAGAGTTTCGTGGAGACTTGATTCTCTTGTAAGCCGCCATAGGCGTGTAACCCAAACTCTTGTGATAGTGAGATTGTTGCTGGCTGGTGCCCGTGGTTTTTCCCCTTCGCATTGGAGGGGTTTTCCACGTTAAATCGTGTGTCTCCGCTGTGATTGATTTCGTTTTACTTCATATTCCATACGTCGTTCATAACAAGTGGTACCGGAGTTTCGGTTGCTGTAGGGTTCATAACGACGTCGATGAAGTTTGATCTTCCGCTGCTGAACTACGACACGTGGTTCTCGCTATGGCAAGTCAAGATGCGTGGAATTCTGGCGCAGACTCATGACTACGATGAGGCGCTGGATAACTTTGACAAGACAAAGGCCGATTGGACTCCTGAGGAGATCCGCAAGGATCAGAAGGCTCTCGCTCTAATTCAGTTACATCTTCATAATGATAATTTGCAGGAGTGTTTGAAAGAGAAAACTGCTACAAAACTATGGCTGAAACTGGAATCGATCTGTATGTGCAAGGATCTAACCAGTAAGATGCAGATGAAGATGAAGCTGTTCACTCTGAGGATGAAGGAGGAGGATTCGGTAATGACCCACATCGCTGAATTCAAGAAGATCATGGCCGACCTAGTGTCGATGGAGGTGAAGTATGATGATGAGGACTTAGGTCTTTTACTGCTGAAAGTCCTATGTTTGGTGTTGGTAATTAGTGGCAATGCCTATGTACTAATCCTATGCCTAAGTTGTATGTAGCATATGAGGATTAGTATATTCCAAGGTTGGTGGCAAGATGGACATAGTGATCATGATGGCCACACTTGGATTTGGACGCAACCCTTTGTGATCAAGGCAAAGGTATATGCTTAAGGGTTGTGTTTTAGTAACCAAGACACCTAGTGGGTGTGGTTACATTATAGGATAGATAGCCGTACTATAAAGAGGGGAATGACGCGGCTATTGAACTCCTAAGTGCTTTTAGGTGTGCATTTCATAATCATATGCATTTGGATAGAACTAATAACGCCTAGAAAAATGATTGTGAAAATGCTAACACACTCACACATGACGAGATCACTTGGTGGTGTTAGCACGTTTGCGATGGCGGTGGAGTTTGAGCGGTAGAGAGGGTTTGGGTTCCTCTCTCCCTCCCACCGAGCTTGCGAGGCAGGATTCAGGCGTTTTCGAGAAGTTGAAACGACTATTTTCCACTACGCTGGAAGTTGGAAAAGAAACGGAGGCGAACGGAGGTCACAGAGGTGACCGGACGCTGGACCGGACGCGGTCTCTGTATGGCCGGACGTGTCTGGTCAGCGTTCAGCGTCTGCGCGTGTTTCAGTTTGATGATTGGACGCGCAGCGCATCCGGTCACAGTCGATCGGACGCGTCCGATCATTCAGGGAGCTTAATGGACTCTAACCGAACGCTGGCACTGTCGCGTCCGGTCAGTTCTATAGTGCGTCCGGTCACTGTTTTGTTGTGCGCTGCTCAGGCTTGACCAGCGCGTTCGGTCAGTCACGGGACCAGCGCGTCCGGTCGTTCGCAGCGCGTCCGGTCTGCGCGTCAAGCGCATCCGGTCGTTGCTTCGCAGTTAGCCGTTGTGCGACCGGCACATCCGGTCAGTTGGACCAGCGCGTCTGGTCAGTGCTTCGTGACTTAGCCGTTATACGACCGGCGCGTCCAGTCAGTGGGACCAGCGCGTCCGGTCAGCGCGATTTCACCTGTTTCAAGTTTCTAACGGCTATATTCGAAGGGGTACGTCTATAAATACTCGTTGGCCGGCTCAAGGCTCTCTCTCTCGGATATCTCTTGAACATTTGACATACTTGTGAGCACTTTGAGCTAAGCAACTCCCCTCCCACTCATCTCTCTTGCTTTCTTTGCATATTCGAAGTGAGATTGAGTGATCCAAGTGCATTTGCATTGTGAGATTGCATCTAGTTGGCACTTGGTGGTTGATTTGCTGCGGGATTCTTGTTTCTCTTGGTGGTTGCCGCCACCTAGATGGCTTGGAGCAGCTTGGAGGCGTTGGCGAGAGTTGGTGATTGTTCTTGGCCACCTCCGGTGATTGTGAGGGGTTTGTGCCTACCTCGGCGAAGCACCAAAGGCAACGTTAGTGAATTACTCGTGTCATTTGCAACCTTTTGCCATTTGATAGGTTCTTGTGACGCCTTTCGAGAGGCTCGGTGTGTGACCGATTAGCCACCGAACCACGTGGTGAAGAGGGACACAACGGGGACTAGCGTGCCAGCAAGCACGTGAACCTTAGGATAAATCTTCGTGTCATCACTTTCATATTGTGATTGATTGATCTCGGTGTTCGATTATCTTGGTATTCATTGTTGATCATATTGGTTGGCTCACTACTTCGTCCCTCGGTGAAACTCTCCTAACTCAACTCCGCATTACCTTCTTAGTTATCTTTGCTAGCTAGTTAGCTTTGCTAGAGTAGCTCCTTTGTGTTGCTTGCTAGTTGTAGTTGTAATTACCTTCTCGGTTTGACTTGTGCGGTTGAGTGTAAATATACTAGAATTGTGAATTGGTTAGGTGACTTGTAAACACCCCGTAGGCTAAGCAAAACTCGCATCTCGCTACTTGTTATATTGATAAACTAGTTAAGCTTGTCTTTGTAGAAAATTTTAAAAGGCTATTCACCCCCCCTCTAGCCATCAAGACCTTTCAACTGCTATGTTCTTTGCCAAATTTTTATGCAAATTTTTGTGACACCATACTTTTGAGACGTGATGAACTAACCCTAAAGTAAGTTTATGAGGCTCTCCAGTCTAGGGAGAAGATGAAAGTTATGGTGCAGAATGAAGGAACATCGTCCTCAAAGGGCGAAGCTTTGCATGTGAGAGGCAGAACTGATAACAGATCCTCAAATGATAGCAATGATGGTAGAAAGAACTACGAGAGGAGAGGCCGTTCAAAGTCCAAGCCGCATGGTAATAAAAAGTTCTGTGTTTATTGCAAGCTGACAAATCATAATGTTGAGGATTGCAGAAAAGTACATAATAAGGAGAAGAGGAAAAACAAGTCGGCTGGTAAGGTTTCTATTGCTGCTGTTGCGTCTGATGATGATTCTGGAGATTGTCTGGTAGTGCTTGCTGGTTGTGTTGCTAGTCATGATGAATGGATTCTTGATTCCGCATGTTCATTTCATATTTGCACTAACATAAATTGGTTTAGTTCATATAAGTCTGTGCAGAAAGGGGATGTTGTGCGGATGGGAGATGATAACCCATGTGACATCGTGGGGATTGGATCAGTTCAGATCAAGACTGATGATGGCATGACACGCACGCTGAAAAACATCAGGTATATACCAGGGATGTCCAGGAATCTTATCTCATTGAGCACGCTTGATGCAGAAGGTTACAAATATTCCGGTTCAGATGGCATTCTAAAAGTATCCAAAGGTTCTCTTGTATGTTTGAAAGGTGATCTTAATTCTGCAAAGTTATATGTCCTTAGAGGGTATACTTTACATGGTTCTGATTCCGCTGCTGCTGTTACTAATGATGAACCTAGTAAAACTAACCTTTGGCACATGCGTTTGGGACATATGAGTCACCATGGTATGGCAAATTTGATGAAGAGAAAACTGCTGAAAGGCTGCACTTCGAGTAAGATCAAGTTTTGTGAGCATTGTATTTTCGGCAAGCATAAGAGGGTACAGTTCAACACTTCTATTCACACCACCAAAGGTACTCTTGATTATATTTATGCTGATTTATGGGGTCCTTCTAAGAAGCCCTCACTTGGTGGTGCTCATTACATGCTTACAATTATTGATGATTACTCTAGAAGGGTTTGGCCTTATTTTCTAAAACAGAAAGATGATACTTTTGCTGCTTTTAAGAACTGGAAAGTAATGATAGAAAGATAAACTGAAAGGAAGGTAAAATTGCTTCGTACTGATAATGATGGAGAATTTTGTTCGCATGCCTTTAATGATTATTGCAGACAGGAAGGCATTGTTAGGCATCACACCATACCCCATACTCCACAACAGAATGGTGTGGTTGAATGGATGAACATGACCATTATCTCCAGGGCCCATTGCATGCTGTCTCATGCAAGAATGAGCAAGCGTTTTTGGGCTGAAGCTGCTAATACTGCATGTTACTTGATAAACAGGTCACCTTCCATTTCACTAAATAAGAAAACTCCTATTAAGGTATGGTCTGGTACGCCTGCTGATTATTCACAGTTAAAAGTTTTTGGATGCACTGCTTATGCTCATGTTGACAATGGAAAATTAGAGCCTAGAGCTGTTAAGTGTCTTTTCCTTGGTTATGGTTCGAGAATCAAAGGCTATAAATTGTGCAATCTTGAAACATGGAAGACTTTTATGAGCAGGAGTGTTGTATTCAATAAATCTGTGATGTTTACTAACAGTTTGCCCTCAGAACATGTAACACCTCAGGTGTTTAGCTCCATAATTGCATTGCATTGCATGAGCATAAGCATGCATCATTTCATGTTAATTCATGTGGTTGCAACAAATGTGATTTGTTTTGAAGTTTTGTTTGACTCACATCATGTGACACTAGGGAGTTGGTGTAACTAAAGGGTAGAGTAGCCAATTATATCTCACAACACCTTAGTTATACTTAGGGTCACTAATGGAGCAAGGTTCATGTTGACCAAAATCACCAAAATGCCCTCCAAGGTGTAGTTGACCACCACTTAGCCCTAGGATGCTCTAGTTTGACCAATTAAAAAGTCCAGCTTAGAGACCTTGCATGGAGGAGCACCCTTAAGCAAAGTTGTAGGGAATTTTATGGGGAACAAAAGTCTCAATATGACCATTTCATGAAACTGGCCAGAACATGCTCAAAAATGGCCCACAAGTCAGCTAGAGGGGCTGCCTCAACACTTAGAATTTTTCTAAGTCTTCAATTGACCCTCCAGTTTTACGGAGGCCTACTTTAGAAGCTTGTAGTTTACAAACCAGGCCAAACCAGTTTCCACTCATATTGACAAACTTGTAGTCCTCATGTAGCTCTACAACATTGTCAACATCACCCAAGCCTGGTTCCCAATGGTTTATGAGTTAGAGTGCTTCGAAAATCGGGTTTCAGTCGGGGGAAATAACTGAAAGTCGGTTCAGCTTTCATGTGCCTCACTTTGGGGCGTTATATCTCACCAACTAAACCGAACCAGCTCATGATGTCTTTTACAAACTTGTAGTGCTCACGTAGGTCTACAACTTTGCTAATTGGAGGTTTCACTAACACGAGCTGGTTTGAGAGTAAATCGTCGACGAAGTTGCCCTGTCAGTCGATCACCAACGGCACCGTTCGACTCGTTTCAGTTTTGTCAGAGAAGGGGGAGTGGCCGACCGGCCACAGGGCCTCGCCGACGCGTGGACATGCGGTGGCGACCGTACGCTGGCCTTGGCCCCACCGGCCAGTCCACGGCGCCTTCAAGACCGCCACGACGCGTCGAGGCTGCCTCCATTCCCTCTCCGTCCCTCGTTCGGCTTCAAAGCGGAGGAACTGAGCCGCCATTGTCGCCCCCACTCCGGCGAGCTCGCGCGCGCTCCCCACCGCACCACCGCTCACCAGATCACGCCCGTCCCTCTGCCTTACCGCCCTACACCTCTGCGACCAACCGGTGGCTTTGATTGAGCCCGGGGTGAGCCACATTGCCGTCTCCGCCCGTTCCCGAGAGGTCACCGGAGCTCCGCCATGCAGGTTCACCGTGGCCGGGGTAGTTCGGGCCTCTCTCCGTCTTCCCTTCCTACCTCAACCTTTTACTATGCTTTGTTATTTATACAAAAATCAGCCTTTTGGGCTTGTGAATTTTGTGTAGGAAGTTCCTATGAATAAATTTAGTTCAAATTTTTACAGTAGCCTCTTTTTGGTTCAGAGGGTCTCCTGTAATTTTTATAGAATTTTAGGAGCAGTTTACATATATGTTTAAAATCCCACTTAATTAATTGAGTAAATTAAGAAATGAATTTAAATAAATATTCTAGGTGGGCACACCTTACTTTCTGGTGTTTTTGTGACCTTTGTGAACTTGTAGTAACATTAGTTTGGTCTTAGAGAATGTTTGCCACATAAATAAATATTTAATCTTTGCAATTCTAGGTTTTCTGGACAGCTGGTAGTATCTTTAGGTTTGAACCTTAATGAAAGTGTTTGCTGGAAAACTTGTGAATACCAAAATTGTAGTAAACTTGATAAACTAGCTTGTGTCAAAATTTGGGAGCATTTGGCTTAGTAGTTTAGGAGTTATTGCTGTTTTAAGTGACAGTCCGGAATTTGCTGCTCTCTGTTTGGGGAGGACAGATTCTGGAACTTTGGAATTTCAACTAGGTAAACTTTGGAATTAAGTGTTGTGGTCTGAAAATATTTTGTGGTGCATTTTATAAGCTTTCCAGATTGTCTTAGACCATATCTTTTGGAGTTGGGAATCTCCAGTTATGTTAGAAACAAGTAGCTGCTGTCCAGAATGTCTTACTGTGATATTTTGGGTTGGATGTGGTAACCTAAATAATGTCACTCTTGTGTTTGTTAGGTGTTAGGGCCTTAACCGAAGATGAACAACTATATCTTAGGTTGGGTAGATTAGGTAAGTACTTCTCCACCGGAGAAGAGATTTGCACGTACTGATAAAGTGACTGGAGTAGAGTACTTTTATTGCTAAAATGTATTTCATTCCGAGCATGTTGCACCATTGTGCACCCATGATATTTATTGTGCACTCATGCAATAGGTATTCCGGA
Source organism: Saccharum hybrid cultivar R570 (assembly GCA_038087645.1). Lineage (NCBI taxonomy): Eukaryota > Viridiplantae > Streptophyta > Magnoliopsida > Poales > Poaceae > Saccharum > Saccharum hybrid cultivar. The sequence continues at coordinate 1,488,376 of JAQSUU010000579.1, read as the reverse complement.
GGGGATAACACTCCTCGAGTTCGAGCCAGTGATTCCGGAGGAAGTCCAGGACCAGCCAGAGGAGCCAGCGGAACCAGTCGGCGGAGGAGACGCCGCTGAAGATTTGCCTGAGTGTCCTGACCACCGACCTTCAACCTTTCTGAAAGGCAAGCCCCGGTGCATGCTGAACCTACTGATTTATAAATTAATCTTGAGTACTTTTAATTGTTTACTGCATTAAGTTGTAGGAGTTATATGAAAACACTTGTTGCATTATACCTGTCCTTGTCTAGATATCGTACTTACTCCTATATTAGGTTTAGGCACGTGTCAATGCTTAGCCCTGCTTAGTACGGTAGAAGTCGGGTGATTTCCGGTCATCCGCGAGATGTAGGAAGGAGTCACGAGTGGCTTTATGGCTATCGTGGATGGAACCATGCTTTAAAAATGAAATTGAGACCGGACGGGAGTTCGATAGTACAGCCGCAAGACACTACACATCTTGGGTGTGGAGCTATGCCCGTCTGAGTCATTTAAGGACCGATTCGCTGTACGTCCTTGAGTCATGTTGAACGCAGTCTAACACTTAGTTGGCCGGATAAGCCGTTCCGACCGCGAAGTCGAGTAGTATGGTTCAGGCCGGGAATCGAATGGTAGGTTGCATCTTGGAGGAGAGAAAGGATGTGCTTGGGGACATTGGCGTGAGACCAAGGGGGGTTAGAGTCCCTAGCACCTGGCAGAGTGTCGCCCTTGGGGACGTGACATTATTCGGGCCCGCGATTCCTGAACTGTACAAAAGATGACCTGAGCAGCCCTCGCCAGGCGTGACTCGGTGAGTGTTAGAAATACCCCTCCAGCTGGATAGGAATTCGATTTGAATCGCCGTCGCTCCCGGTTAGTGAGCACTTGACTTGAGCAACGGCAACGTAGATCTCATTAAATGAACCGGTGGTTAAGGGAATGATATAATGTTGCCACAATTCATACCTGCTCTGGATATAATGATGATAATTGTTTGATTATAATCAAGTGCATGTTTAGTACAGGTGCTAAGATAGATGACAGGTAAATGCTAAAAATAACTGCTAGTACAGGTTATAAGAGTCTCAATTACTTATGCCTTTATGCAAAAATGTGATGTCAGCTAGCCTCTTGTGAAAGCCTTGCATAATCCTTGGTGTCATCTTATTTCTGGTTTTCGATGGGTAAGTCTAGCTGAGTACATTCCAGTACTCAGGGTTTATTCCCTCCTGTTGCAGATGATATGCTCTACCAAGGCTTCTGCAAAAATTGTCTCCACCCTGCGGGTGACAAAGACTAGATCACTAGGGTGTGATCATCCTTTATGTACTTTCCTGATGCTTTTGCGGGTTGTTGATCAACAAGACTGGCAGTAGTTAAACAACTGGTGTGTGTTTGCTTCCGCTACTTTATAAACTTGGTTTGTAATATTTGCGACTCCGTATGTGTAAACTTATTTTGGAACTACTTGCGAAATGTAACGTATGATGTTGTATGTTGAATGATGCGATCTTGGTTGTAAGCAAGTTGGTTTGAAATCCTTCGTGGTTTCGATTGACTACCGGGATTATATGGGCTCAAGTTCGAAAATTTGAGCGCTTCGGTGCTTGTTTTTGTACTTGTGCTCTTATAATTTGGTCGGTTCTGTTACAGCTGGTACCGGAGCATAATTCAACATTAAACACATCGTACGAGTATTTAAAAACAAAAGTATTTGATTATGAAAAAGGGTTAAAACACTAAAAATTATTTTTTTGGTATGCCAGTGATCACATCCCTTAGCCCAAATAAGGACTCTTAGGTGGCTTATTATAAAGACTAACTTAGGGGCCTTGTTTGTTTTTGTTTCGTCGTCCATACGGCGTGATATTGTATGGATGCCATCCACTTGGGTGGTAATGTATGGATCAATTGCCTCGACACTCTGGTAAGTGTGAGTTGTGAGAGCATGATTGTCCAACCGGCGATCTAGGGGAGAGTAGTTTTGGTGACTTGCATACTTACATGTTTAAACCATGTAATTACGTAAGCACTTAATTGTGAGAATATATTTATATCGGGTAGCTTTGATACTGAAGTATATACATCAGGGGATGTGTATATGGAAAGTATTTACATTACTGCTTTCTTGTGTGCATATATTGGGAAACTGTTGGGCTGAAATGAGATTTTCTGTAGGTACACTAACAGCGTAATGAGTAGACCGATAGTTTCACTTATATGAGAGAACGTATGTATGCCACCGCCTAGCGTTAGAACTTTAGGTTTCTACTAAGGTGAGAGGGCGTACGGAACGTGCATGCATCATGTTTAATTATATCATACATATCATTTACTCCCTCCTTAAAAATTTTAGTACTCCCAACTAAATTAAATTTCGTATCCCCTAAATGATCCTCACTTTAAGTCGTGTCTTGTTGCTACAGATGGCACGTACCAAGAGGACCGCTCGCAAGTCCACTGGGGGCAGGGCACCTCGTCACCAGCTCGCTCCACGTGAGCCCCGCCCTGAGCCTACTGAGTTGGAAAGGCTGAGGGCAGAATTGGCTGAAGTGACTGCTGCCAGGAATGCAGCGCGTCAGCAACTGGAGCAAGTGATCCGTGATCGTGACCAGGAAACCCTTGCAGTCTAGAGATTGACAGTAGCAAACCGCAACTGTCAACGCATGCTGGTCCGTGTCATGAACTAGAGGGATGAAGCCTGGCACGAGGAGAATGTTCTGAGAGCTCGTCAGTTTGAGCTCGAGCAATAGTTAGAGAATGCTGAAGAATACAATGACAATCTTCATGAAGAAGTGCATCGCCTGAAGAACCAGCTTAATCCTCTGCTGCCTCAAAACAACAACGCAGATGAGGACATTGGTTCGGGAATATTCATGGCTGAAGATAATGATGAAGAGGAGGTCAATGGGCCCCAAGATGCCGAACCAGAAGAAGAACCAGAAGAAGAAGAAGATGAGGAGTTAGAGCCTGTTAGTGATGAGGACGGCGGGGAGATCCTTGACACCGACTCTGAGGACGATGCTTAGAGTAGTTATCACGTAGCTATAATGTTAGGGTTGTCTTTTGTGCCCTCCCTGTGTTGGAGTGAGGCTTTGTAATAACTTGACTTTTGGGATGTAAGGTCGAACCCTATGTTTCCTGGATGTTTAGTTGGAACCTGTTAATTTCGATTGCAATTGGATGTCTTATTGTGTTGCGTTCGATGATGGTGTCACGATTAGCACCCTTCGGTGCCGCGACGAAACCGATGGCCTCCTATGGCACGCGACATAAGGCTGTGCTGCTTGGCACGCGCTGGTATCGAGGTGGCTAGTCATGATCCACCATGGAACTCCACCGTTGAGAAGTCTCCTTGTGGTCAGTTTGAAGTAGCTTTCTCAGTCAACTAAAAACTTTGAAATCGAATCCAAGTACCGGGCGAAAGATCAAAAATCACGTAGATTTTGGTGTGAACGGTTCAGTAACTGCTGTGCTCCTTGTGTGTGAGCCTTTATCAAAGTACATCTTGTTAGATTCTCTCGCATGATTGCGCCAAATTGATCCGCTTGAATGGATTGTGCGGTTGTGATGAATTATTGTGCCATGATTATTTTGAGAAGTCAATTTCATGAAGTCAGTTTGACATATTTACAATAATTCATCTACAAACTTCCCACATCGTCAGTGCTCATTGGCTATGCATTTTGCAGATGTCGTACAATCTCCGTCGGGGTCGTGGCAATGAGGATGAGGAACAGCCACCCCCTCCGCCACCACCTACCCCGGCTGATCTGATGCAGACCGTGGTCGAAGGGCAGCGTATGCTGGCAGATGCTATGCGCCAGCTTGCCAACCGGGAGGCTCGTCATGGCCGCCAGGGCCCAGAACCCAATCAGTACAGTGATTTCAAGGACTTTCTTGATACTAAGCCCCCGCTCTTTAAGGAGGCAGAGGAACCACTGCAAGCTGATGAGTGGTTGAATACTATTGAACAAAAGTTTCGTCTGCTTCGCTTGACTGATGAGCTAAAGACTGAATATGCTTCTCACCAACTACATGGTCCAGTGGGTATTTGGTGGAGCCACTATCGTTCCACACTGCATGCAAATGTCCCTATTGCTTGGGACCAGTTCAAGGCCGCATTCCGTGGGAACTATATTCCTCCAGGTCTTATGGCTATCAAGCACACATAATTTATGAGGCTGTCACAGGGCAATAAAAGTTTGACTGAATATCTGCAATCCTTCAACAACCTGGCAAGGTATGCCACGGAGTTTGTGGATACCGATTCCAAGAAAATTTCTAGCTTTAAAAGAGGCCTCGGCCCAAAGCTGATGAAGACTATGGGCACTAGCAAGTGCACTACCTTCAATGAATTTATCAGTGATGCTCTGACTCAAGAGAACAATAACTCGATCTATGCTGCTTCTAAGAGCCGTAAGAGGGCACTTGAGGCAGGTGCTTCACAGTCTCGAGCTCCAGCTGCCCCGAGGGCTCCTCGTCGCCCTCCTGCCACAAGTGCTAAGTTCCGTCCTCCGCAAAAGAAGGCGCCAGTGAAGACTGGGTTTCGCAAGGCATATACAGTGGCTCTACCAAAGAGTACTTCGGGCCAAGGCAGCTCCAGTGTCCCTCCTAGCAACATGTCTTGCTGGAACTGCAACAAGCCAGGCCATTGGTCCAGAAACTGTCCTTACCCTAAGAAGAATGTCAACCAAGGTGGCCGTCAAGGGCACGCTCATTATAACAGTATTGAGGAAATCCCATTTGGTGAGGTTGTCACTGCTGGTAAGTTCCTAGTTGACCAACATCCTGCAGTGGTACTTTTTGATTCGGGTGCTTCGCATTCCTTTATCAGTCCTAAGTTTGCATCAGAGTTTGCACACAAATTACATACTGTTGAAGGTGGGGGTTATTGTATTAGCACGGCAAGTGGGAATATTTCCACAAATAAAGTAGTGGGGAATCTTGAGCTTGAGATAGAAGGGCGAAAGTACTCGCTTGCCTTAGTGGTTTTGCCGGGCTTAGGCATCGATGTTATTTTGGGCATGAATTGAATGAGTCAGAATGGGGTACTCATTGATACATCCACTCGGGTAGTTATGCTCAGAGATTCTACAGATCAAAAGGGTTTTCTGGTACAACTTCCCAGAAAAGTTGATTTGTCTGGGGAAGTTCATGCTGTGCAAGCAAAGGTGTTGGCCGAAATTCCAGTAGTAAATGAGTTTCCGGATGTTTTTCCCGATGATTTGCCGGGGCTCCCTCCGGATCGGGATGTGGAATTTAAAATCGAGTTGTTGCCTGGCACGGCTCCCATCTCTAGGAGACCTTATAGGATGCCTCCGAATGAGTTAGCTGAACTTAAGGTGCAATTGAACGAACTATTGAAGAAGGGGTTGATTCGTCCTAGTTCGTCGCCGTGGGGATGTCCTGCTATCTTTGTAAAGAAGAAGGATCAGTCGTTGCGGATGTGCGTAGATTATAGACCTCTCAATGCAGTCACTGTCAAAAATAAGTATCCTCTACCCCGCATCGACATCTTGTTCGATCAGTTGTCTAAAGCTAAAGTTTTCTCCAAGATCGATCTAAGATCTGGCTATCATCAAATTAAAATCCGCCCGGAAGATGTTCCTAAGACAGCTTTCTCTACCCGATACAGTCTTTATGAGTATCTTGTTATGTCTTTCGGCTTGACAAATGCCCCCGCACACTTCATGTACTTGATGAATTCGGTGTTTATGCCTGAATTGGACAAGTTTGTGGTGGTATTTATTGATGACATCCTGATATATTCTATAAATGAGGAAGATCACGCTGAACATCTGCGTATAGTCCTCACAAGACTGCGTGAACATCAACTATATGCAAAATTCAGTAAGTGCGAATTCTGGCTTCGTGAAGTACCTTTCCTTGGGCACGTCTTGTCCGATGGAGGAATTATGGTGGACCCCGCCAAGGTACAAGAAGTACTGAACTGGAAGGCTCCTATCTCGGTTCACGAGGTTCGGAGTTTTCTTGGTTTGGCTGGCTATTATCGTCGCTTCATCCCGGATTTCTCCAAAATAGCCAAGCCAATGACTCGGTTGCTATAAAAAGACACCTGGTTTGTCTGGACTCCTGAGTGTGATGCGGCTTTTCACCAACTGCGAACCCTCCTAACCTCAGCTCCGGTTTTGGCACAACCGGATATTGAGAAACCATTTGATGTTTATTGTGATGCCTCAGGCATAGCTTTGGGAGGTGTTCTGATGCAGGAAGGCCGAGTAATTGCATATACCTCTCGACAACTTCGGAAACATGAGGTGAATTATCCAACACATGACTTAGAACTCGCCGCAGTTGTTCATGCTTTGAAAGCCTGGTGGCACTACCTGTTGGGCAATGTTTGCAATATCTACACAGACCACAAAAGCCTCAAATACATCTTCACCTAACCCGAGTTAAATATGCGTCAAAGAAGATGGCTCGAGTTGATTAAGGATTATAACCTTCAAGTGCACTATCATCCTGGCAAGGCAAATGTGGTTGCGGATGCTTTAAGCCGTAAGTCTCACTGCCATTCCCTAGTTGACACTGATTTTCATCGATCTCGCCTTCTACATCCAGCGGTCTTGTATAACATCACTGTTAGTTGTACTCTCAAAAGCAGAATTATTGAGCTCCAAAAGACTGACACTGGTATATTCCACATCAAGCGTAAGATGAAAGAGCAAGAAACTACACAGTTCAGGGTAGATGAAGAGGGTGTACTATGGTTCAAGGATAGGTTAGTTGTGCCTAAGGACCGAGAGCTTAGAAATGATATCATGTCTGAAGCACACTTCTCTAAGTTGTCCATCCATCCGGGTAGCAATAAGATGTATTATGATTTGAAGCCATATTATTGGTGGACCAAGATGCGGAAAGAGATAGCTGCATATGTGGCTAGGTGTGACACCTGCTGTAGAGTTAAAGCTGTGCATATGAAAGCTGGGTTGCTTCAACCACTTTCTATCCCAGGTTGGAAATGGGAAGAGATAAGTATGGATTTCATTGTCGGTCTTCCTCCTACTGTCAAAAATCATAACTCCATCTGGGTAATTGTAGATCGCCTAACCAAGTCAGCTCACTTCATTCCTGTTCGAGTAGACTATCGTCCTACTGACTATGCTGAGTTGTATTTTAATCAGATAGTCCGGCTCCATGGGATACCTCGTACTATCATATCTGACCGTGGTCCCCAGTTCATGTCTCACTTTTGGGAGCACTTGCATCACCTTCTGGGAACCAAGTTAGTGAGAAGCTCTGCTTATCACCCCCAGACGTCAGGACAGACGGAACGGGTTAACCAAATCTTAGAAGATCTGTTGCGGGCATGTGTAATATCATCCAAGGGTTCTTGGGAAAAATGGTTACCTCTAGCCGAATTCTCGTACAATAATAGTTACTAAGAGAGTATTAAGATGGCCCCATTCGAAGCTTTGTACGGTCGTAAGTGTAGAACCCCACTAAATTGGATAGAAGCTGGTGAGAGGAGATTTTATGGTATTGCTTTTGTTAAGGAAGCTGAGGAACAAGTCCGTACCATCCAAAAACATATGGCTGCAGCCCAAGCTAGACATAAAAGTTATGCTGATCGTCGTAGAAAACCACTCGAGTTTGAAGTTGGAGACTTCGTTTATCTGAAAGTTTCTCTAATGAAGAGTGTCCAACGTTTTGGTGTTAAGCGGAAACTTGCGCCAAGATACGTGGGTCCTTTCCAAATCATTGGCAAGAGTGGAGCTATTGCGTACAAAATCCAGTTACCTCCTGAAATGAGTGCCATATTCAACGTCTTCCATGTATCTCAGCTCAAAAAGTGTCTTCGAGTTCATGAAGAAAGAGTTCCTTTAGGAGATATCAGGCTGGAATCCGATCTAACTTACGAAGAAAAGCCTGTCCGAGTGATTGATACTCAGGAACGAGTGACTAGAAGCAAAGTGGTTAAGTGGTATAAAGTAATGTGGAGTAATCAGGGTAGTGAAAATGACACTACATGGGAACGTGAGGACTATTTGCGGGACGGCTATAAGGAATTCTATGAAAAATGGTACGCTTTCCAAATCTCGGGACGAGATTTTTATAAGGGGGGAGGGCTATAACACCTCAGGTGTTTAGCTCCATAATTGCATTGCATTGCATGAGCATAAGCATGCATCATTTCATGTTAATTCATGTGGTTGCAACAAATGTGATTTGTTTTGAAGTTTTGTTTGACTCACATCATGTGACACTAGGGAGTTGGTGTAACTAAAGGGTAGAGTAGCCAATTATATCCCACAACACCTTAGTTATACTTAGGGTCACTAATGGAGCAAGGTTCATGTTGACCAAAATCACCAAAATGCCCTCCAAGGTGTAGTTGACCACCACTTAGCCCTAGGATGCTCTAGTTTGACCAATTAAAAAGTCTAGCTTAGAGACCTTGCATGGAGGAGCACCCCTAAACAAAGTTGTAGGGAATTTTATGGGGAACAAAAGTCTCAATATGACCATTTCATGAAACTGGCCAGAACATGCTCAAAAATGGCCCACAAGTCAGCTAGAGGGGCTGCCTCAACACTTAGAATTTTTCTAAGTCTTCAATTGACCCTCCAGTTTTACTGAGGCCTACTTTAGAAGCTTGTAGTTTACAAACCAGGCCAAACCAGTTTCCACTCATATTGACAAACTTGTAGTCCTCATGTAGCTCTACAACATTGTCAACATCACCCAAGCCTGGTTCCCAATGGTTTATGAGTTAGAGTGCTTCGAAAATCAGGTTTCAGTCGGGGGAAATAACTGAAAGTCGGTTCAGCTTTCATGTGCCTCACTTTGGGGCGTTATATCTCACCAACTAAACCGAACTAGCTCATGATGCCTTTTACAAACTTGTAGTGCTCACGTAGGTCTACAACTTTACTAATTGGAGGTTTCACTAACACGAGCTGGTTTAAGAGTAAATCGTCGACGAAGTTGCCCTGTCAGTCGATCACCAACGGCACCGTTTGACTCGTTTCAGTTTCGTCAGAGAAGGGGGAGTGGCCGACCGACCACAGGGCCTCACCGACGCATGGACACGCGGTGGCGACCGTACAGCGGCCCTGGCCCCACCGGCCAGTCCACGGCGCCTTCAAGACCGCCACGACGCGTCGAGGCTGCCTCCATTCCCTCTCCCTCCCTCGTTCGGCTTCAAAGCGGAGGAACCGAGCCACCATTGTCGCCCCCACTCTGGCGAGCTCGCGTGTGCTCCCCACCGCACCACCGCTCACCAGATCACGCCCGTCCCTCCGCCTTACCGCCCTACACCTCTGTGACCAACCGGTGGCTTTGATTGAGCCCGGGGTGAGCCACATTGCCGTCTCCGCCCGTTCCCGAGAGGTCACCGGAGCTCCGCCATGCAGGTTCACCGTGGCCGGGGTAGTTCGGGCCTCTCTCCGTCTTCCCTTCCTACCTCAACCGCTCCGCCTAGCTGCAGTAAAGCTCGTACCGAGTTTAGTTGTGACCGTGCGGCCTCACCGGCGGCGGCGCACCGCCACCGACCCTCACCGGCCACCGTTCCCGGTGGCGAGCCCCTCTCACTCCAACCCAAGCCTTCCTGCTTGCACGAATCGAAGCACCGTATGACGGGGAACGCGTGGGTGTGTTTGTTTTTCCAAGCGAGCTCCCCTCCGACGAGCTTGAGCTCGCCGGAGCTCGCGGTTCGCCGCTCCCCTGCCCTCCGTCACTGACCGCGGGGACCCACCTGTCGGTTGCCGCGCGCGGGCGGGAGCCAAATCAGGCCGCGCGCTGGCTGGGCCGCGCTGGTGAACTGAGCCGGCCCGACACTGTAGCTGTTAGGGTTCAGTTTTGTTTTCTTTTTTCTTTTTGTCACATATTTTAGTGGTTGTTTGGAAATTGTAGATCTATGGTTTTACTTGCCCAAAAAATTATGAGATAAATTTTGTTGGGATCTACAGGGTGTGTAGTATCTTAGAAAAATATGAATTGGTTATGTGATGTTTAGTTCCCGGGATATTTAAATAGGTCTTTGAAATGTGTTTTAAATCACATGCAAACTTGTTTAAATCATATCTTGAGTTTCAGTGTTCCAAAAATTATGAAATTTGGTAGGTAGACTAATTTATACTTGCTCTAGCTCTGATAAAAATTTGGGCAGTAATTCTTAAGTACTTTTCAAGTTATAATGCTATCTTGTTATTTTAGGAAATACTTAAATGAATTTTTGTAACTTTTCTACATGTGCAATGTTCATATAACTTTTTGGAGAATGTCTTGGTACCCTAGAGTGTCCAAGAAAATTAGGAAATCTATTGTTTGACACTTTTTACTATGCTTTGTTATTTATACAAAAATCAGCCTTTTGGGCTTGTGAATTTTGTGTAGGAAGTTCCTGTGAATAAATTTAGTTCATATTTTTACAGTAGTCTCTTTTTGGGTCAGAGGGTCTCCTGTAATTTTTGTAGAATTTTAGGAGCAGTTTACATATATGTTTAAAATCCCACTTAATTAATTGAGTAAATTAAGAAATGAATTTAAATAAATATTCTAGGTGAGCACACCTTACTTTCTGGTGTTTTTGTGACCTTTGTGAACTTGTAGTAACATTAGTTTGGTCTTAGAGAATGTTTGCCACATAAATAAATATTTAATCTTTGCAATTCTAGGTTTTCTGGACAGCTGGTAGTATCTTTAGGTTTGAACCTTAATGAAAGTGTTTGCTGGAAAACTTGTGAATACCACAATTGTAGTAAACTTGATAAACTAGCTTGTGTCAAAATTTGGGAGCATTTGGCTTAGTAGTTTAGGAGTTATTGCTGTTTTAAGTGACAGTCCGGAATTTGCTGCTCTCTGTTTGGGGAGGACAGATTCTGGAACTTTGGAATTTCGACTAGTTAAACTTTGGAATTAAGTGTTGTGGTCTAAAAATATTTTGTGGTGCATTTCATAAGCTTTCCAGATTGTCTTAGACCATATCTTTTGGAGTTGGGAATCTCCAGTTATGTTAGAAACAAGTAGCTGCTGTCCAGAATGTCTTACTGTGATATTTTGGGTTGGATGTGGTAACCTAAATAATGTCACTCTTGTGTTTGTTAGGTGTTAGGGCCTTAACCGAAGATGAACAACTATATCTTAGGTTGGGTAGATTAGGTAAGTACTTCTCCACCGGAGAAGAGATTTGCACGTACTGATAAAGTGACTGGAGTAAAGTACTTTTATTGCTGAAATGCATTTCATTCCGAGCATGTTGCACCATTATGCACCCATGATATTTATTGTGCACTCATGCAATAGGTGTTCCGGAGGGGATAACACTCCTCGAGTTCGAGCCAGTGATTCCGGAGGAAATCCAGGACCAGCCAGAGGAGCCAGTGGAACCAGTCGGCGGAGGAGACGCCGCTGAAGATTTGCCTGAGTGTCCTGACCACCGACCTTCAACCTTTCTGAAAGGTAAGCCCCGGTGCATGCTGAACCTACTGATTTATAAATTAATCTTGAGTACTTTTAATTGTTTACTGCATTAAGTTGTAGGAGTTATACGAAAACACTTGTTGCATTATACCTGTCCTTGTCCAGATATCGTACTTACTGCTATATTAGGTTTAGGCACGTGTCAATGCTTAGCCCTGCTTAGTACGGTAGAAGTCGGGTGATTTCCGGTCATCCGCGAGATGTAGGAAGGAGTCACGAGTGGCTTTATGGCTATCGTGGATGGAACCATGCTTTAAAAATGAAATTGAGACCGGGCGGGAGTTCGATAGTACAGCCGCAAGACACTACACATCTTGGGTGTGGAGCTATGCCCGTCTGAGTCGTTTAAGGACCGATTCGCTGTACGTCCTTGAGTCATGTTGAACGCAGTCTAACACTTAGTTGGCCGGATAAGCCGTTCCGACCGCGAAGTCGAGTAGTATGGTTCAGGCCGGGAATCGAATGGTAGGTTGCATCTTGGAGGAGAGAAAGGATGTGCTTGGGGACATTGGCGTGAGACCAAGGGGGGTTAGAGTCCCTAGCACCTGGCAGAGTGTCGCCCTTGGGGACGCGACATTATTCGGGCCCGCGATTCCTGAACTGTACAAAAGATGACCTGAGCAGCCCTTGCCAGGTGTGACTCGGTGAGTGTTAGAAATACCCCTCCAGCTGGATAGGAATTCGATTCGAATCGCCGTCGCTCCCGGTTAGTGAGCACTTGACTTGAGCAGCGGCAACATAGATCTCATTAAATGAACCGGTGGTTAAGGGAATGATACAATGTTGCCACAATTCATACCTGCTCTGGATATAATGATGATAATTGTTTGATTATAATCAAGTGCATGTTTAGTACAGGTGCTAAGATAGATGACAGGTAAATGCTAAAAATAACTGCTAGTACAGGTTATAAGAGTCTCAATTACTTATGCCTTTATGCAAAAATGTGATGTCAGCTAGCCTCTTGTGAAAGCCTTGCATAATCCTTGGTGTCATCTTATTTCTGGTTTTCGACGGGTAAGTCTAGCTGAGTATATTCCAGTACTCAGGGTTTATTCCCTCCTGTTGCAGATGATATGCTCTACCAAGGCTTCTGCAAAAATTGTCTCCACCCTACGGGTGACGAAGACTAGATCACTAGGGTTGATCATCCTTTATGTACTTTCCTGATGCTTTTGCGGGTTGTTGATCAACAAGACTGGCAGTAGTTAAACAACTGGTGTGTGTTTGCTTCCGCTACTTTATAAACTTGGTTTGTAATATTTGCGACTCCGTGTGTGTAAACTTATTTCGGAACTACTTGCGAAATGTAACGTATGATGTTGTATGTTGAATGATGTGATCTTGGTTGTAAGCAAGTTGGTTTGAAATCCTTCGTGGTTTCGATTGACTACCGGGATTATATGGGCTCAAGTTCGAAAATTTGAGCGCTTCGGTGCTTGTTTTTGTACTTGTGCTCTTATAATTTGGTCAGTTCTGTTATAGAACATGTTCCAGAAAAAGAGTTGCAACGTATACGCATGCAGGTGGAGCATGTTGATGATGATATAGGTGTGCAGGTGGAGCCTGTTGATGAGCAGGATGACCATAATAATGATGTTGCTGATGATGATGCTCAGGATGATGTTCAGAAAACTCCTCCTATTTTGCAGCTAGAGGAGGAATTACCTATTGCTCAACGCAAGTCAAAAAGGACAGTTGTACCTCCTAAACGTCTTATCGAAGAATGTAATTTGTCTTACTATGCTTTGAGTTGTGCTGAACAGGTGGAGAATGTTCATGAGCCAGCAACCTATAAAGAAACTGTTTGTTGTGCTGATAGTGAGAATTGGATTTCTGTTATGAATGAGGAGATGCAGTCTCTTGAGAAGAACAGTACATGGGAGGTTGTTCCTTTGCCTAAGAAAAAGAAGACCATAAACTGCAAGTAAATCTTCAAGAGAAAGGATGGTTTATCTCCAAGCGAGCCTCCAAAGTATAAGGCAAGGTTAGTTGCAAAAGGCTACAGTTAAATTCTGGGTGTTGACTATAATGATGTGTTCTCTCCCGTGGTAAAACACAATTCAATTCTTACTTTCTTGAGTATTGTTGCTTCACATGATCTTGAGCTTGAGCAGTTAGATGTGAAGACTGCGTTTTTGCATGGAGAGCTAGAGGAGGACATATACATGGACCAACCGGAAGGGTTCATGGTGCCTGGCAAGGAAAAATATGTGTGCAAGTTGAAGCGCTCCTTGTATGGTTTGAAACAGTCCCCTCGTCAGTGGAACAAGAGGTTTGATTCATTTATATTGTCACACAGTTTCAAAAGATCTAGATATGATAGCTGTGTTTACATCAAGCATGTTAATGGATCACTTATATATTTGCTGTTATATGTTGATGATATGCTGATTGCTGCCAAGAGCAAGATTGAAATCACTAAGTTAACGAAGTTGTTAAGTAGTGAGTTTGATATGAAAGATCTTGGTAGTGCTAAGAAAATTCTTGGTATGGAAATTAGTAGAGACATAAAATCTAGTTTGCTATTTCTTAGTCAACAAAATTATATCAAGAAAGTTCTTCAGCGTTTCAACATGCAAAATGCTAAGGCTATTAGTACCTCTATTGCACCTCACTTTAAGTTGTCAGCTGCTCAGTGTCCTAGTACAGATGCAGAGATTGAGTACATGTCAAGGGTTCATTATTCTAGTGTTGTTGGGTCTTTGATGTATGCCATGGTTTGCTCTCGTCCAGATTTGTCATATGCTATGAGCCTTGTTAGTAGATATATGTCTAATCCTGGCAAAGAACATTGGAGGGCAGTTTAGTGGATTTTCAGGTACCTCAGAGGCACAACAGATTCATGTTTGAAGTTTAGAAGAACTGATAAGGGTTTCATTGGTTATGTGGATTCTGATTATGCTACTGATCTGGACAAGCGAAGATCAATTACTGGTTATGTGTTTACTGTTGGCAGTTGTGCTGTGAGTTGGAGGGCTACGTTACAGTCTGTTGTTGCTTTGTCTACTACTGAAGCAGAATATATGGTTATTTGTGAAGCGTGCAAAGAATTAATATGGTTGAAAGGTTTGTACGCTGAACTCAGTGAAATTGAATCTTGCATAAGTTTGCACTGTAATAGTCAAAGTTATCAAGTATCATTTTGTGTGTGATGTGATTGAAGAAGGTAAGCTGAAGGTATGCAAGATTAGTACTCATGATAATCCTGCTGATATGATAACAAAGCCTCACTAAAGATCAGATGTTCCATGAGAGAACTAAGCACATAGATATCAAGTATCATTTTGTGCGTGATGTGATTGAAGAAGGTAAGCTGAAGGTATGCAAGATTAGTACTCATGATAATCCTGCTGATATGATGACAAAGCCTGTTTCTGTTGCTAAGTTTGAGTTATGCTCAAGCTTAGTTAGTTTAATTGAATAGTCCAAGAGACTATTGTTGGCACCAGTGATTTTCTATCTTTGTTATTCAGGATGATGGATTGATTTATGATATAAGATGAATTTGTCTCAAGGTGGAGTTTGTTGGAGTTGTTCCAAATTCACTCCAGGATATAGGCCGGGCTTCTGACAGAGCAAAGCGGAGGCCCACAGAAGCCGAAGGCGGGGCTCTTGCTAGGGTTTTGTGGAGACTTGATTCTCTTGTAAGCCGCCACAGGCATGTAACCCAAACTCTTGTGATAGTGAGATTGTTGCTGGCTGGTGCTCGTAGTTTTTCCCCTTCGCATTGGAGGGGTTTTCCACGTTAAATCGTGTGTCTCCGTTATGATTGATTTCGTTTTACTTCATATTCCATACGTCGTTCATAACAGGATACGCGCGCCGTGCCCATCAAGCATATGATCGCATGTCTCTGGATCGACCGGTTGAAAATAGGACATGGCCATCAGCTTGTAGGAGACCCGTCAAGACTACAAGGCAGATTGATCGTTAGCGCAGAGAGATGCACGCTGCTGCAGTCAATTTGCCTGCGCGAATAGAGATGTGCTAGTAGCATTTTTTTGCGATTCAGAACTCATTTCATTCATCAAGGAACATCAGTGTTACAATCTTCAGTCAGCAGATGATCGATGCAAGTTGGGTTTGATTGCCACTCACCCAACCTGTCGACATCCATGACTTCCTTTGCTAGCACATGAGCTACACGATTACAAGATCGAGATGCATACATCAATTTAAATTCATCAAAGCCTGAGCTAAGATCTATGATTTCTTTGATAATTGGCGCAACATGTGATCTCTGATTACCTCCCCACGCCCACAAGTTGGCCATCTCCTGGCAGTCCGTCTCAAGCTGCACCCTTTGAACTCCTTGCTCTCGAGCAAACTGTACTCCATCCCGGCAAGCAAGAGCCTCCATCATCAAGGTGTCCAGACCATGGCTGTACCAACGAGCTCGGCCACCCTAGAAACGTCCAGCGGCATCCCCTAGGACTACCCCCATCGCTCCTCGGCCGTCTTGCACTGTGAAAGCTCCATCCACATTGCACTTAATCCACCCTATACGTGGTGGTCGCCATTTCTGGTGCATAACAATTGGCTTCAGCTTCTTCTTCTCATTGGCCATCTGCCACAAATCATGCGCTAGGTCCACTGCCCAGTTTACAGCATGCCTGATTGGTAGCTGGTCCTCCCCATGACGGCGCCGGTTCCGCTGTGTCCATAGTGCATACATGCCAATAGTAAACAACCCTGTCTCCTTGTCTCAACAGACAGCAGGGCTTAAGATATCTGACGCCCAAGAGTGCGGATGCAAGTTCAGCAGTTTAATGCCCGTAAGTAGTTTAATTTCCTGCCAAAACAATTTTGCAGTAGTGCAATCAGTCAGAACATGCTTAATGGTCTCCCTCTCCGCACCACACAGGTCACAGAAAGCCGTCGGCTCCACATGTCGCTGATGCAGAATTGCCTTGGCTAGGAGAAACTCATGGAGTACACGCCAACAGAACGCTCTAACCTTCGGTGGTACTTCCAACTTCCAGATTCGCTGCCTTGAGAGATCACCCGATCCCTGTGTCTGCAGCAAATCACCCTGCATCTGGTCGGTTGCCAATTTTCTGTAAGCCGACCTGATAGAATACTCACCATGTTTCTCTAACTCCCATGCCCACCAATCCTCTTCTTGCAGTCTCACTGGAGTTCGGAGGATTGCGTTGGCATCGACGGGTATAAATGTTTCACGGATCAGCTCCTCATTCCAATTACCAGACTCAGTTAATAAGTCCAAAACCATGCTAACCTCCTAGCCATCCCCTGGTGTTAGTAGTCTAGCATCGAAATGCATTGGAATCCACCTATCTCGCCATATATTTGTCAGGTTACCATCACCAATTCGTCTGATCATACCTTTGTGTAAAACTTCTTTTCCAGCCAGAATTGCCCTCCATGTATGGCTCGCATGTTTCTTCCGTGAACTCCCTAGGAACTCAATATCATGGAAGTAGCAACCTTTCAAAACACGAGCACACAAGCTGTCCGGCCGTGTAGTCAAGCGTCATCCCTGCTTCCCCAGCATTGATATGTTGAAGAGATGTAAGTCCCGAAAACCCACACCTCCTCTTGATTTGTGCTGGGTAAGGTGCTCCCATCGGAGCCAGTGTATGCGTCGGTTCTCAGCCGAACCGCCCCACCAACAATTTGATATAGCTGCCCTCATCTTCTTGCAAGTGATTTTGGACAGCAAGAAACAACTCATAGAGTAGGTAGGGACTGCCTGCGCCACCGATTTGAGGAGGACCTCCCTCCCAGCGCTGCTTGCATCTCGACCGCTCCATGAGCCCATGACGTTCTTGATTCTCGCAGGCATGAATTCAAAAGTTTCAGCATTTGATCACCCTACAGCAGTCGGTAGGCCCAAGTACCTATCAGCTAGGGCCTCCGTCTCAATGTGCAGCTCTTGTTGCTCCTCTGTCTTCACCTCTTCAGTACAATTTTTACTGAAGAAAACCACAGATTTCTCTCTGTTTACCAACTGTCCCGACCCTCTATGGTAGGTGTCCAGAATCGACTGAATCCTGATGGCCCCTCTCTGCGATGCTTCTGAAAAAACGATGCAGTCATCCGTAAAAAGAAGGTGCGATACCCATCGAGCGTGGATTCCCACGCGAACACCTCTGGATAAAGCACTGAACCAGTAGATTTCAGTAAACACGAGAGCCCCTCCGCACAAAAGAGAAAAAGGTAGGGTGAGATAGGGTCTCCCTAGTGGATACCTCGCGTTGGCCTGAAAGTTTCTGAGAGTACTCCATCGACTTTGATTGAGAATGAGACCGAGGTCACACACCTCATCACCAGTGTAACAAAACCATCATGAAAGCACATCTTCAGCATAATTTTCTGGAGGTACTCCCACTCAACACGATCATACGCCTTTGCCATATCAAGCTTGATAGCACAGGCGCCAGTCTTTCCTTTCTTCTGCTGCAAATAGTGTGTGCACTCATATGCCACCAACATGTTATCTGTGATTAGCCTGCCTGGCACAAATGCACTTTGTTCCTCTGCAATAATCTCATCAAGAATACCCCTTAGTCTATTAGCCATCACCTTGGAGCAGATTTTATAGACCACATTACACAAAGATATTGACCTAAATTGCTTCATTTCTTGTGGTTGTTTGACCTTCGGGATTAAGACAATTGTTGTCTTGTTAACACTATCCGGTAGCTCCCCTCCATTTAGGAAATCCAAGACTGCCGCCGTTACCCCGGCAACTAGCAACTCCCAATGGTATTGGTAGAAACCAGCCGACAGGCCATCTGGCCCTGGGGCTTTGCTAGCCCCCATCATAAACAAAGCTGCCCGGACTTCTTCTTCTATAAAGGGTATCATCAAAGATTCATTCATAAGAGGTGTTACCTTCTCTGGAATGCAGCTTAGGATTGGTCCTGGGTTGAGCAATTCTTGTCTCATAAAAAGCCTTGAGTAGAACTCCATTGCTTACGTTTCCATCCCTTCCTGGCTAGTCACGATAGTGCCATCTTCCTTTCTCAAGGCCGAGATATGATTAACTTGGGCACATTCCCTGGCCTTCGAGTGGAAGAAAGAAGTATTCCGATCACCCTCCTTGAGGCAGTCAAGTCTAGATCTTTGCTTCATCATGATTTCCTCCCTTGAGAGGAATTCAGACATCCAAGCCATTAGTTGTCTCTCTCTCGCTGTCGGCCCTGAGAGCAATGATGATTTGCGCACATTCTTTAATTCTGTCCACAATTTCTGTAGCTCCTTCCTTACCGATCTGAAGGATGTATGCTCCTTCGTGGTCAAAGAGCTCGAGATATTCCCCAATTTTGCAGTCAGCTGGTCTAGAGATGTTGGACAGCCGAGTCACTCCAAATCGACTCAACCAGGGGGGTATAAGTAGGATCTCGTCTCCACATATTTTCATACCAAAATGATTTACATTTTGGTCTCCTTCTCCCACCCTACAGACACTCCACCATCAGGCAACAATGATCCGACTCTGTCGTCTGTATATGCCAGACTTTGACAGAGCGCAATAAATCAAGGAATTCCGCATTCACCAAACCTCTATCTAGGCGAACCTTAATATTGGTGTCTTCTTGCTGCCTATTATCCCATGTATAGGGAAGGCCAATGTATCCGAGGTCAGTTAAGCCACAAGTCTGCACTGCGTCGCGGAAACCTTCCATCTGCAGTTCTGACCTGCCCCGACCACCAATTTGCTCCTCGGCTTGCAGAACTTCATTGAAGTCCCCTACGCATATCCACAGAAGATCACTCGTAGTCCCTAGAAATTTGAGTAATTCCTAGCTTCTATAGCGCAGCTCCCTTCTGGACTCTCCATAGAAGCCGGTAAACCGCCATGCTCCAGGAGTGGCGCTGAGCTGTGAACTGTAACATCAATCCGTCTTTTTTATTTTTAAGCCCTTTTTCGAAAGATTCTCTCAAATATGCCCTTGGGAGAAAGATTTCAAAAAATGGACCATGATCTTCGTGCCATAGTCATCGGCACCAAGATATAATGGCATGGCGCCAGGGTCATTGGCGCCAAGCCCCTGGTGTCGTGGCGCTGACGTGGCAGGGGTCTTGGCGCCAAGACCCCACACTTAAACCCGCACCACTCTTCCTCACCGAGCCATTCTCATTTTCTTTCTCCTCCTCTTCGGGTTTTCCCTTTGTCCACTTTGGCCAACCTCTTCAATCGACATATTAGACCATGGAAAGTTGGATTTTATCCGTCGATCTTCGAGAGCCAGGTATCCTCTCACCCTTCCTTCTTTATTTCGAATCGATTTGGTAAAATCAAGTCGTATTCTTAACCTATGAAACTTCACATGTTATTGGTTCATGCACTTTTTAAAATTCATATGTATTGTACAACTGTAGGATGCCTAGACGTGAAAAAGCTAGAAAACAAAAGTATGCGTCGATCTTTTTCATCATATGTTAAACCCTAGGTTTTAGGGTTTATTGTTATTTGTTTTGTTATATTAGAACAAAATTTATTGACTTGTAGTTATGGACGGATGACCGAAAGTCCCTACGCCCCAAAGCCGCTCCCTAGCGGTGTGCCAATACCCAAGTGCTTCTGTGGCGATCCTTGCAAGGTAGATGTTTTCGAAGATGAGGCAACATATAAGCAGAGGTATTGGATGTGTTCTAATTTTGCATGGGAGCCTACGGAGCATCAGCGCCGTAGTACATTTATTGTGAGAAATTGCTATTGTTTATTAATTAATTTATGTCATATGAAGTCTTGCATATTAATTGGTTTTGTAACAATTGCCTTTGCTGCAGACCCCTCCACCGCTCTGTGATTTTGAGCAGTGGATCGACACTGAGATCAAGGAGGCTGACATGCAGCTTCTACAAGGCCTGAAGGAGTGGGATGCAGAGCGTCTGGAGATATTAGAGAAGAGACCCAGAGAGGAGGCAGCAGAAAAGGAGCACAAGAAAGAGGAGGAAAGGAGGCATGTTGCTACGTATAGGGAGGAGAGGGAGAAGAAGCTTGAGCGCGTGCGCCGAGCGAAGGCAGCGATTGAGGAGAATCCCGATGCCTAGAAAAAGGGAAAGTGGCATTGTTGCACTCAGTAGTTGGCTAGTTGTATGGTTTAATCATAGATAATGTGATCGATGTAGTATGCAATGTGTTTAATGTAATGCACTTTAGGTAAATTATGTACCTAGAGCATGTTCTGTGTTATTTAGTTCGTCGTCATGTACTTCACATGCACTTTAAGTTTTTGGACCTTTCATTGTGTTGTCATATATTAGGTTTAATGTTGTTCAGGTATTGAAATTAGTTCTCAAAGTGCACATAAAACATAAGGAAGTAATGGATTTCACAATTCACACTACTAACTTCTAACCTTTGTGCAATGATGAAAAAATGTTGCAATAGGCCCAATTTGGTTGCAAAAGGTAGATGTTGCAACCAAATCACGTTCGTTGCCAATGGTTGCAAAAAGTCACGTTGCAATAAGGTTTTGCAACCATTGCTAGTTTGGCGTTGCAAGTGTTGGGGTTTCTTACAACCATAGGTGTCTGTTGCCAAGCATGGCAATAGGACGTTGACGCAATGTTCACGGTCGTGGCAATATAAGCACTTACCATGCCCGTCTTCGTAGCAAGAGGTGGTACATGCAACGATCGATAGCGTAGCAATAGAGACAATTTGCCATGAACAATGTTGTTGCAATAGTCTGTATTGCCACGCTAGAATTTTGTTGCCTAAGGTGTTATTGCTGCGACTGTTATGCCGTGGCAAGTACACCATTTGCCTTGCAATTTTATTCGTTGCGAGAGATCATACGTTATTGCCACGGTCGTTGTGCCGTGGTAATAGTATCATTTTCCACGTAATTTTATTCGTTGCCATAGATCATATTGCCACGCAATTGAGTTCATTGCCATATATCATATTGCAACGCATAGCAGCTTGTTGGCATAGTTTGTATTGCAACGCTGGTAGCATTTGAATTGTGGTTTAATAAATGATCATTGCAAAAAAACAATAAACCATAACAAAAGCGATTGCACTCACATATATTACTTATAACCAATCATTCAATAAGTTGACAAAGCATTGCAATAGTAGCTAAAATCATAAACGAGTGTATAGTTCACTCATTATATTATTTCACAACTTTTTAAAACTTGCAGCAGTACAAGAGTTCCTAACATGTATGCAGAACCTCGATGTTTTCCTAGCAGCAACATGTGATCACCTTGACTATGTCCTCATTTGATTATCAGCCTCCCACTCAAACCTTGTCCACCTACTGACCAAAAGAATAAGTTTCAAATATTAGAAAAATATTAGATTTAACAGCACAAAATGTAAAGAGAATCAGATAGAACATGATTGTAATTAAGCAAAAGAAGAATTAATCAAAACTATGGAAGGAGTGCTGTCAATTTAAATAAGCAAAAGTAGAACTAAAAATTAAGAAATGCTATAGATACAACCATTTTGCTGTCAAAGTATCTTAATTTTTAAGGCAGCAGTAGTACAGATGCTTAGAAAAATCATAACTAGAGTTATAGACAACAAAAAATTATATTTTTTAACAATACGGAAAGCCCATGAAATTATCTACATCATTCTAGTTATTTATAAAATCAGATTATGAACTTATCAAGGTTGAAAATAAAAAAGGCTCACTGCTGTGCAGAGGAAGGTCAAAACCTGACAGGCTACATCTAAAATTCATAACTCCCAATTCCCCAGGGCTAAAATCATGACCTTTCACAATGACAAACATCACTAAAGCCTCTGCAACTTTGGTATTATCAAGTATCACAGAAAATGTAATTTACTACATGGAATAATTCACCCAATTGCACAAGCTGTAGTTTTCAGCACGTATGATAAATGTATTTCCTATATTTCCTAGTTCTACAAGGAAGGTCACATTTGATAAACTTTCAGAAATTGATGCAAGAGTGCATGACATCTAACAGAGTTACTAACTAGGAATGGTGAAACAGAATTAAATCCTTAACTAATTATTTATATATTTGGTGTAGGTGCAACCTTTCTTGCATTAGATGTGTCTAATAAGCATGCAGGGACAACAAAGATAAATGCAGACCAATGTCTCAAAAAATTGCAGATTGGTGCACTTTGTATTTAAGAACACAGGAAAACAAGAATTACACCCAAATCATATATATTTCTCATGGCATGGTAGTGTTAGTGCAGGTCTGTCCAAAAAAGAGTAATGATAAAATGAGCACAATTTAGTTTCCAATTAGCAGATAACATATTGTAGTTGTTACCTTCTTCTTTTTAGGATTTCTTGTTCTATTCATCAGTTGTTGTTGAGTAATATATGTCTTCGGTGCTACCACATTTGCAGTGTTTTCTTTGAAAAGATTTCTGCTGACAATAGTAGTATTTTTACTGGAGTGAGTAGTAGGTGGTGCTGCATCTTTTTGTACGGAGACAACGCTTCTTGGCTGAGTCTACAAAGATTAAATTGTTCAATCTATTTTAGCTAGACTTTAAGGTACATAGCTCAAGATTACTTGGAACATAGTGCAATAATGTCATTACCTGCTGTAACGCATCTTTATTTTCATCAATTGCATGTTCACTAGTCTCATCGTCCTCTTGTGTGGTTGGTGCAATTTGTATGTTGTCATTGTTGGGGTACTCTACATATACAAATATTGAGGTAAAAGATTAGGCATTATAATCATAAGTTTATTAAAAGGACAGAGGATAAAAAATTATTCTAAAATATTACCTGATTCATAGTTCCTGCTTTGTGCTACGCTAGCATATTTAGAAATTCTTGCTTCATTTCTTCTTTTAGTGCTATCTTAGCATTTTCCAGATCCTCTTGCATCTGTCTCCTATTTTCTTCTTTCTCCCTTTCCCTTTCTGCAGCTTCGTGCGCAAGCTGATCTTTCAGCTTCTCAATCTCTACTTCATAAGCAATTCTCTTCTCCTTGGCTGCAGCTTCAGCACGTGCATGTACTTCAAGGTTCTCTTTCATAAGTTCTCCGTGAGTTCGATACTTAGCCAAATATCCATGCCCATGTACTCTAGATGATTTGATCTGTGTCGTTTCTTTGTAGCATGACTAGAAAATTAGGTTCTCCTCAGCAACTGAAAGTGTTTGTCTATCATGTTCTAACTCAATCTCACCCATTTTGAAGGCTATGTTTTCCTAAATGGAATAACAGAATCCATTAGAGTTGCTTGACACAACCAGCAGCTATAAAAAAGGCTTGACGAAAGATTTACTCACATATACTGCAAATGACACAGAATTTGACCATTTGCCCTATTTTGTGTGAGCGGCCTTCTAAAGAAAATGATCACTTGTCTCTTCACCAGTTTCTTTGTCTCTCTAGGATGCCAAAATATAATTCAACACACAAGTATTGCATCATACAATGGAAGGACCAGATAAGTGTATCTAATGATTACCAGCTTGAAGCTACACTGGAAGTCCCCTCTTGCAATGAACATAAAGAGTCCAGATCTCACCCGTGGCACTGCATACATAGGACAATGGTTGATAAATAAACATGTTAAAAAAGGTGAAGTATTACCCATTGGCAGAATCTTAACTTAAGGAATAAACATGTTGATCTTGATAGTAGCTCTTTTAATTTTTCAGATCAACTATAGTTCAACAGATCTGAAAACCTCACAAATATATAGCATTCTTAAATTTCACTTTGTCAAATCAAATCAAATGAACAAAAAGAAATAAAGATTCAGTTAATCAGAAGTTGAAATTTTTAAGGAAATTATAATTCAGGAGAATTTATGCTCATGCTTTTTTTGTCAATTAAAAATAACAGGTGTCTCACTTGGCTACTTGTCAAATGCTAAAATTCTTTTCTACTATATGGTTACAGCAACATCAAGGCAGGAACTGATTTACTAATTTGGCATATAAAAGAACAGCAAGATTAATAGAAGCATGATTACTAATTTGGCAAGTTTCAGAATATAAAAGAAAAGGTAGTTCTAGAAAAGAAAATAGCAAATGGATCTGTCAAACAGCTCAAAGCCTCAAACAGAAACTAAGTTTTCCAAACAGTATCACCATCCAATGCCGCGACCTGTACAAAGTGTGGAATCTAATAAACTAAGTACTTAAACTGGACTAAAGCTAGGGATGCAAGCAGGACTACCTGTGGGCGGCCCGTGGGTAACTGCATCAGCCGCGAGTATATTTTGCTACTCCTGCAGGTTCCTACAAGTATACAAGTCTGGGTCATTTGCTTTGTACACGATGACAGTTATGACCTTTCTGAGTTCGAAGAACATCATCATCCTGAAGCCATGGACAAGCTCAAATGGACAATTGAGCTGGCTAAGGATGATGCCAAAGGCTCCATCGATCACTATGCGGACAAGTATGCGAAGAATGCAAAGCGTGATGTTGAAAACAGATTTGATAAGCTCTACCAGGAGATCAAGCAGAAGTACAAGCCGAGGAATTGAAGTGCATGCTGATATGTAGTTCTCTTTTGGTGTAGTATAAATAAATGCAAGTAGTGCATGTTGATGCTGGTAGGTAGTGTGTTGGTATGTCTGCAACCACTACAACTATGTCGTATTAGTTTATTGGTTGCTCTGATGGGAATATAACTCAGACTCAGGCAGACTAGGGTTGTTTGGTTCAGATACTGAAATCATGTCTGTGTGAAGAGCAGTGAGGGCACGGCGATCCAGCGGCACCGGCGACAGGGACACTAGTGGCTGCAGGGAGGCCGCGACAATGCCTAGTGAAAGAGGCGTCTGCGACGACGCCTTGGAAAGAGGAAGTGACGATGCCTATAGGGAAGTCGATCGTGCACATGCACGTACACCACTATACCAGATCCGATCCTGTTTCAATACCTAAACGGGTTCTACGTTATTTTGTATATGTTCCTGTGACTACTATTGACACAAACACATAATGGTGTAGTGGTAAGCACCTATCTTCTAAACTCTGAGATCGCCGGTTCTGTTCCTGTGACTACTAATGACACAAACACATATATGGTGTAGTGATAAGCACCTATCTTCTGAACTCTGAGGTCCCAAGTTCAAATCCTGATGGTGACTTTTTATTTAATCTTTTTACTTAACCATTGTGCTCGAGAACCTTAGGTATTGCAACGATTTAGTCTTTCGTTGGTATATGTACAATCTTTTTGCAACGCAAGAGACTATTACATACAACAAAACATAATTGTTGCAACATAGGCATGTTTTTAATTTGTATAAGCTTCTATGGCTACTAATGACAAGAACACAATTACAGTGTAGTGGTAAGTAGCTTCCCTATAGAGTTAAAGATCTCAAGTTCGAAACATGGTTACACATCTTTTATTTTTTAAATTTTTTCCTAAAAGCGTAGTGCACCCGAACCTTAGTGATTGCAATGATTTATTTTTTCGTTGCTATATGTACAGCTTTTTTGCAACGCAAGCGACTATTACATACAACGAATCATATTCGTTGCAACATAGACACGCTTTTGCAACTATCAACTAAAGGGTTGCAATATCATCTTAGTATTGCAATGCCAATAAAACTGCCCGCATGGCCACAAAATAATTTGCGTGGCAAAAATTCTGCCTATCGCAACTGAAAGTGCAAATGGTTGCGATAACACCCCTTATTGCAACCAAATCTTGCCATTGCGACAAAAAAGCGTGGCATAAGGTTCAGAAGTTAGTAGTGTGATCAACACGCATAATATAGGGCATGGCATGTCAGAACATGTACCAAACTAAGGCACATATGTCCTGGACTAAACCTAACATGCCTTAGGTAATTGGAGCGAATAACAAGCATATTACATGGCATGTGAGAAACATGTATGTTACATAGTTTCTAGGACTAAACCTAACATGCCTTAGGTAATTAAACCGAACAATAAACCTAACACGGATGTGGCAAGTGAACACGACAGATTTGTTCTATCTAGTAGTGCGGCCACATAGCAAATTGTGTTGGCCCTTCTCCACAGTACCCTCCCAGTGTTGGTGGTGGAGGTGGCGGGGGTGGTGGTGGAGGCCTGTTGTTCTTGTGATTAGGGCAGGTGCAATATGGATCATGGCATAGTCCCTCCTATGAATTGCCACCACTGTTGCTATCATCGGCTTCGTCATCCTTGTAATCGCTACTAACTTCCCTTTCTAGTTCGAAGATACGGTCTTGCAAGTAGTAGATGTATTGTGCATGCGGATAGATTGGTCTAGGATCGACCCACCTAGTGAAGCCACAGTTTTCTTTGGACTCCGAACACTGCATTTCAAAGATTTTAGTGAACTATGTAGTTAGTTTGGCTATAAGATGCAAAGCAATGGAGAAAAAATTTTGAGTAAAAACTTTTAAAACCAATTACCTCTGCTCGCGGACATTTGAAGAAACGACGACCTCCATCCAAACCCTCCACGAACATCTGCACTAAGCAGTCCTCACCATGCCTATAATTTGGCCAATCTTCTTTCCAGTTATTGTATCCTCAGAGATGGCACTCTTTGGTGAAATCTCTCTTGGTCTCGACCAAAAAATGATACACTGGTTCATCAAAGTCTTTCGGACCCAGAGAATCCTCCCACACAGTGGGAGTTCCCTTCATCCCCCCCTTTCCCTTCCCTCTAGATGACTCTCCAGACATTACTACTCGCAGATAACCAACTATTGGTTTCAAGTGACTTGCATCGTATGAAGGAAGGTGTATATATAGGCAGTAGTGGAGTGGGAAGCCATTGTAGTGTGGCTTCAATGCTCCTAAAAAGCCTACTACATATCAATGAAAAGTCTATTTCGTAGGACACTGTAATGGCCTAGATACCATCCCTAAAAAGCCTATTTGAAAAACTGAAAATTCTATTTGAAAACTCATCTGAAAAGGCTAGATTCCTTTGATCAATCAATTCATCTGTAAAAGGCGATGTACGATAGAACAGTGACATGATAAATCACTGAAAAGGCTACATGCTATCGGTGTACTGCACGACTTGACATGTAGCAAAAAATTTTGGCAGAGTTTTCCCTGTTTTTTGATTCAATCCAAACACAAATATCATGTTAACATATGTCACCAACAAATATATATGACATTCATCTCAAACAATATATATGAGCAGCCTAAAAGCGCATAAAGTCCTTAATATGCCATAAACTCCATAGTAGCTCATACAATACATAATAATAGGCTAGACCAGTCCATAATAATAGTCCATATAGTCCATAATAATATATAATAAAAGTCCACAAGTTCACCACAATCTATGAAAACATCTAACTTAAAATCTACCAAAGCCCTCACTGTCTCCTAGACCTACCCTTGCCATTCTGTCCAAGAGCGTGGGTGTCTGGAGTGTAAGGGTCAGGTGGTCGACGTCGCCTGGTACCTACCTGCTGCGTAGGCTAAGTCAAGGGAGCATCCGCTAGACGAACCTACGCCACCTCATGGTCGTCAACGATGAGATGCACACGAACAGAGAGTACAGGCGGTACCAAGCTCCTCGTGCCCCTGGTCCATGTCCTCATGGTCGTCGTCCTCGTCCTCGTCCTCGGTGCAAATGCCTCGTGACCTTGTAGGTGCGTGGCTAGACGAACCTACGCCACCTCTGGCTGCAGAAGGCACGTCACGTCCTGCGCCGTGGCTGTCCTGCAACCACAGCGCGTAGCGACACGGCGTAGCCAACATGCCAGTCTCTGGTGCACAAAATCATGTCAACTGAATGTATTGAATGCGTTAGTAATCTACTATTTGCATATTTATAGAATCTTACATCAAGGAAGCTACGCGTGTCATCGTCCGTCACCCTCGGACGAAAGCGCTCTATTTCTTCGAACGACACCCTGAGGCTGTTGCCCTACAACAAAGTTCAAAGTTATAATTCATTGTTACGCAAATTGACATAGAAAAGTAGAGCAAATGACATACCACTCTCTCCAAGATCGGTCCTGCTTCCACCTTGCGACCTACACGAGTAGAGTGGTCGTACGTCGTGTCCTCGTCCTCGGACGACTTAATGTCAGCGTAGTCATCGTGTGACCACTGTAGCCTAAGCCTCGGACGAATCGCTTGGTGGTACCAAGCTTGGTACCGCCTGTACTCTCTGTTCGTGTGTATCTCATCGTTGTCGTCCATGTTTTCATCAAACATCTCCCACTCGTCGATGTAGTCTCGGTGGTGCCGGTCCCAATCAAAGATTTTCCTGTTTTTCTTATGATCGAGCCTGCAAAACACGTACACTAAAGTTAGTGAACATCGTGTGACTATGACATGCATGTATGGCAAAGTTAAAAATTTTGGCAGAGTTTCCTTTGTTTGTTGAAGCAAACCACACATCATGTGATAATAATAGAAGTGCAACTCTAGGAAAACGGTCCAATTAAAAGAAGAGAACACTTACTTGTGCAAGTCAACACCGGTCGACACCGGAGACAGTGGCCAAAGCTGCCTCGCTCGAAACTGGCGTGCAACTCTATGTGGAAGGTGGTACTCGACAGCATAGAAGCAGATAAGAGGGCACCTCACCCTGTAGAGCTCGCTGTCGCTGTCACACACGTTGCTCACCAGAAAAGGAAGTGCGCCCTCTCCCGCGTACGGCTCCCAAGTCACCTGCAACGTGTCCAAACAAGAAGTTAGATAGCATAATAAATAATTTATTGAATCCACCATGTATAATAATTCATACTTACACTAGAGGCCATGAGCCTGTCTAGCTCGTCTGTGTACTCTTTATACGCCCACTCTATCCTCGCGTGAGGAACTATCACCTGGTCCCACTGGAACGCCCATGTCGGCTGTAGACGTGCGTGCTGACCTAGGAACCAGTCATGAGGAGCCAGCACCACGGGACGAGCAACTGGAAGCCATGACCACATCCACAGCTGGAGTAGGTACACACACCCACCAAGTGAGGCTGACTATGAAGACCACCAACACGTCTCGCAAAGCTGACAGTAAAGGAAAGCCAACACTGCAGAGCCCTAGCTATAGTGACCCGCCTAGTCCCAGTCAGTGAGGCAGTGGATCCACATCCACGACGCAGTGTCCCTCGTTCCGTCGGGGAAGAGAACACAGCCGAACAAGTGTAGGATCCACGCCCTGTAGTAGTACTAAACTATCTGGTCGTCTGCCCCCTAGAAGACATTGTGCGAACTCTGCCCGGAGCTAGGAGATTAGAACACCAGAAGTACGCGCCCCTTGCTCACCCACCTCACGTCTAAGGAAGGCCTCCACCCGAGCTCTTCAACCCTCTGACCTACACTGCCCTCCCACGAATCCTCAGACCTAGTATCTTCTGAAAGTCCTGTAGCGTGACTGTCATCTCCCCAAACGTCATGGAAAGTTGTGAGTCTTAGGCCACCACCTATAATTTTAGCAAAATAAAAATGCAAGTCAGAAAGATAAGCGTATGAACAAATAATTATGAATAGAACCTATGTGTTCATAAAATACCTGTCAACCAGCAAAGTCAAGCCCGCTGAGTTGAACATGGGCATCCCACGATGAACCTAGAAAGAGATGACGTCTAGGCCAGCTCTCGCTAGGTAAGGTGTGTACCTGTCGTCGTACTGTATTTCCAAAAACCCTCCATGTACTCTAGGACGAAGGAGCGGAAGGTCCTGCATGGAAACAAAAGACAAATGTTACTTGACACACATATGCGCTTATAATTCGAAGTTTGTGATATGGAAGTGTAAAATCTTACCTGCCCCGCCGCTACGAGACGTCCTTGGTAGGTCTTGTCGGACACCGGGTCCAGAAGGTGGAATTGCGCCATCCTACAAAATGAAGATAGTTAGTTAGTTATAAATTAAATATGCATTGAAACATAAAATGAGAATTGTACAATCAATACGATAGGTATTAAATAATAGAAATAACTACAAGTCGCACCTCGCTAATTTGCCAGTGGCAAGTGCGTGAATTGTGGCCAAGTCTACCACACTTGCCACACTCGTACTGCTCGGGGTCAGTAAGAAATGGGGTCGCTCGACCACGTCGTGTTCTACCGGGTAACTGATCCATAACCATGCAATGCATCGTCCTCTTTCTAGAGCCCCGCTTGTTCCAACGGTAAGCTGGATCCGCAACGTACTTTGGACCGTCGTATGGAGGCCACTCTCTAGGGTCCTAGAAAGGCACGAAGCGGGGCCTCCATGTTTCGACAAGCGTGTCCACACTAAACTCATAAGGTATCCTGGCCTTGATATCATAGTTGCGATGCCTAGCAGCTGCCACAAGGTGAGAACATACAAAGTGATATTGCCTTGGTTTACCACAAGTGCATGAGAAATCTTGGAAGACTACCACATGAATCCTCGACTCTCGAACGTCGCCGTTAGACGTGGTACCGCCGGTATGCTTCACCTCATATCTCCCCGTGGCATGGACAAAACATGTGACCTCATGTGTGCTAGCCCTCTCCTTTGCCTTCTCTAGATGTGCCTGTGGTGTTGGAGCCCAAATCTTATCATCACTCTGCAACTGCAATGCATGGGCGTGTCTATCGTTGAACTAGGCAACAAGTTTGTAGAATGTGAATTGCACGATAGCGTTCATGGGCATACCATGAATCCCCAGCAGCAACTTATTAAAAGACTCAGCCATGTTGCTGCACTAAAACTCGTACCTCCAATCACCTGCGTCGTGAGCTCTTATCCATTTCTCTACATCTCTCATCAAACCTGTCAGCCATTGTCTACCTTCTACCTTCTCTATTAGATGCGGTTCTGACCTCCTCTAACTTCCTCCAGAAGTGTCTGTCCTCAAGCTGTCGAGTTGCCTCCTAGAAAAGATCAAAATTATCCTTGACACCATCCTTTTGGAGTAGATTCTCGGCAAGGTGCCGAGTACATCAACGATGGTGCAAAGGTGCATACCCCTCTATCTCCTCTCGCACGACATTAAGTATGCCCTGGTGCCTATCAAATATGACACCCACCTCCCTGCCAGGCCCAACCATATGTATCCGAACTAGCCTCAAGAACCATCCACAACTGTCATTGTTCTCCCTCTCAACCAAAACAAATGCCAAAGGAACAAGCTTGTTGTTTGCATTACACGATATGGCTATGAGAAGTGTGCCACGGTACTTACCAATCAAGAATGTACCATCAATGGAGAAGACTGGACGGCAGTGCCTAAAAGCCTCGACACACTGAGGGAAGCACCAGAAAGCACAGAAGAATATCTGTCTCCCATCCTTCCATGTGTCTGGTCTAGGGATGTACTCATAATGCATGCCTGGATTCACCGCTTTGATTGCATTGAGAAGTACTGGAAGCTGCTCGTAGCCATCCTCCCAGTCCCCATATATCATCTTCCACGCCCGCTGCTTAGCCCTTCAGGCTTTGCCATAAGTTATGTCATATCCTCCATAGACCTCATTAACTATTTTGATAATTGTCCTGACCTTCATGTTCGGCCCTCCCTGCAATACTTTCATCAACCACTTAGCAATGAGGGTAGATGTCAACTGTCGATGCTTCGTGCTGAGGTCATGTGAAGCACAAGTACGTGGCCCGACAACTCTTGTGATCTTCCACTTTTCGGAGACCTTTTGCTTCCTTGTACAAACCCTCCATGGGCAGCGTTTCTTGTCACACACAACCATGTAATGTCGCTCCACATAGGAATGCAGGACCTTGTAAGGTTTCTTGCATATCACTGCAAACACCTGCAACCACCTCTTCAATGTAGGGAGGTCATTGAAAACCCTCCCCTTCTCAATCTCCATGCTAGGACCAGCCTCTGGAGCTTCCTGCAGCTCATCATCACGTCCTTCTGCAAACGCATTATCTGAATGAGTAAGATCACTGAACTCATGAACCATAGATCACAGCGGTCAGGGAAGATACGTCTCAGCATGTCAACGTCACTCTCCGCGAGCTCTCCAACGGGACGACCGGACGATCATCGTCAGAATCAACAGCCCTTGCGATCTCATATGGCTCTGAATCATTCATAATTTCAACACTATTAGAGGCACGGATTCCATCTTCAATCTGGACTTCAGCATCAGCAGGAGGAGCACCCTCATTGTCGGGAACATCTCCTACAACATAACCACAAATAAGAGGATGTGATAAGAAAAGTGGATGAAAAGAAGAGACTAAGCTACAAAGAAAAAAATGATGCCTAATTGACACTTACTCGGATGATTCTGTGTTAAAGGGATCTCCTGAGGAGGATCTGCCACATCATTAGGGGCAGATTGGGCATCGGGAACGGTGGCGGAACCTCCACATCCACATCACGTTCCGGGATAGGAGGGTCGAAGTATGCCTGCTCACCCATTGGTGGGGAAAACCCAAGAGGGATGGGATCAACTAGCACCCGATGCACAACCACATCCAAACTTTAGAACTGGCTCTTCATAGCCGATCTCACATAGTTCTCCCACTGATCTGCACACTATATTGGGATCATCTTCCTTAGCATGTTGGGAGGGGAACCTAGGTGAAGTACACCCTCAACTACGATGTCATCATCTCCATGGCAATGTACCTCCTCTCGAGCCCTTGCAGCCAACTCACTAAATGATGGTGAAAGGATCAAGATGCCCAAGAGGGGGGTGAATTGGGCTTTTCTAAAAATTAATTGCAAGAATTAAATCCTACAAGCCAAACTTCACCCCTAGTGCCTACTAGTGTTCCTTGTGATTCTACTGATAAAAGTTTTGCACCCTAAGTTCCAATCCTAGACTAGCATGGCAATTCTAAGAAAATAAACAAGCAATGAAAGTAAGAGACCTCTAAAAGAGATGGAGGGGATGTATTTATACACCCTTCAGACAAATCCAACCGTTATCTGTCGAAACAGCAAAACGCGCACTGACCGGACGCGCCGGTCGACATGACCAGACGCGCCGGTCAAGTGTAACGGTCAGAAACCGAAAGTTACGCTGAGTGACCGGACGCGCCGATCAGAGATGACCGGACGCGCCGATCAAGGATGACCGGGCGCGTCCGATCATGCAAGAGCTTTACTAGAAAATGACCTGACGCACGACCACGTCCGATCATAGCTGACCGAACACGTCAGGTCAGCTCGAGACCTTACTGGAACATGACCGGACGCGCCGATCACTTCACAGTCGCGTCCGATTACACTGTTTACCCTCTAGAACACGTGTCAGACTGACCACCGCGTCCGGTCCTCTCAAGGACCGCGTCCGGTCGATCAGTTAAACCCGCACTGTCTTGTTAGTACTGACCGGACGCGTTCGGTCATGACCAGAACCGCGTCCGGTCACAGGTAAACTGCTCAAACGTCTTCTAAACGCGTCACAACTTGAACCAAGTTGCTTCTAACTGAACTCTGAGCTTTTCAAGAGCTACCTCGCGCTAAGTTTGACAAGTGTGCACCACACCTAAACAGAAGACTCACCTAGGTCAAGCTACTCGCTCATGCCCCCCTTTATAGTACGGTCAAAGGAAGAAAATAAAGATTCTAACGACTATTCCAGATGTAACTCAACACCTTGACATCCGAAACTAACCGTCCTTAATCTTGTCGCTGATCCTTTAAAAACCAAAATGATTTCCATCAAGGGACATGAATACCATATTGCCCAAAGCAGTTATCATCTCCATGACCTAACTTACCAACGTTTCTACAAAACACACATTAGTCATGGTAATAATGTGTTGTTATCAATTACCAAAACCAACACCAGGGCCTAGATGCTTTCAATCTCCCCTTTTTTGGTGATTGATGACAACACTTAGATTCAGAAGATATGAGTTGAGGTTTTCGATCGTGCTTGGTTCACATAAGCATAAAGCTGTAAGCACAAGGGGTTAGTCATTGCTTATGTGTCCCAAGCCAACTGAGTGTACTCATAAGATAAAACATGAAGAGTTAGTACACATAAAACATAGCTCATATGAAATCGGAGTAAGGCACGGAAGCACAACCTTATGAGATAAACACCATTAAGTGACATAATTATTAAGACATAGTCTCACAAACTCAAAGTCACACAATGCAGGGCGAGAAAATAAACATGATGCATGAAGTAGCACACATAAGAACGAAACCCTCTATCAACACTCCCCCTGAATCTATGCTATCTCTCCCCCTTTGGCATCAACCACCAAAAACTAATCTAAGGATCTGACGGGGGAACAGAAGCTGTCATGTCGGGTGCCGAGGAGCGCGGAGTGATCATGAACTGTGAAGTATCCTCCTCAGACTCTAAACTGTCAGGCTGACCCTCTGTAGATGGACGTGGCAGTGAAGCAGTCTGGGTCTGTAGAGGAGGTGCAGCAACTGAAGGTGTAGAAGCAACTATAGGATCAGTCACTGTCGCCTAAGCCTGAAGAACACCAAGAGTGGGAGGATCTGTAGATGCAACTGAAGATGGCAGAGTGTCTGTAGTGGCGGCCCCTGTCACTGGAAACGCAGCAGTCTCTGAAGCCGACATGTCTGAGGTAGTCACAAAGGTAGAGTGCGACGGTGTCGGCTGTCCAGTCAGCTCACTGTATGTGGCACTGAAGTCAGGGAATACAGTGCCTGAAAGGAGGTGAGGTCCCGGCTGAGATGGTGGAGTAAACCTTGTCTGGATAGGCGTGTAGCTCGGAGACTGAAACATCTGCGGTATCTGCTGCTGAGGAGAGGTGTACTGAAAGCTCGACTGCCCCTGACTCTGAGGTCCACTAGACTGTAAGGCTGGAGTCAGGACAAACGGTTGTGGCGGTACTCCCACAGTGACAAGGTGGCGCAGGAGCTCTAGCTACTGCTGCTGAGTGGCTGCCTGCTGCCTCTGCATCTCGAACTGCTGTCGCTGGAACTCAAGCTGCTGCCTCTGGAGCTCGTCCTGGCGAGCCTGAATCTGTGCGAACACTGCAGCTGAGTCATGTGCCTGTCGCTGCATCTGGATCTCCTATCTCTCCTAGGCCTGGGTCAGCCTCTCAAGTATAGCCACCATGGCTGGATCTGAGCGAGAGGCTGAGCCAGAGCCACCGGCCTCATGGTCGTGAGGCCGAGGAGAGCGGTACCAGGGGATGGGATAATAATCCTCATCTGTGCTGTCAGTGGTCACATCCTCGGCTTGATCAGCTGGCTGAGCATCTAGATCTATGAGCTCTGCCTCGGCAAGACCCTCAACGGTCTCATCCTGCTCAGCAGCTGTCTGCAGTACCTCTGGCCTCTGACGCTGTCCTAGGCCAGGTGCCTGCTCTCTGGTAACTGAAGCCCACAGCTGGCGGATGTCATACTCTGGGAAGGCTGTGGTGGTATCAGAAATTTCTGCTCTAATCTCTGCAGACAACTCACAGGCAGACCTGATGATGAAGCAAATCCAATGAGCATATGGTAGCTGCCTGTGACCCTTGAAGCCCTATGCCAAGGTGTCCTCCATCTCACAAAGCATAAGATCCCAAAGGTCAAATGGGGTCTATGAGACGAGGTGATGTACAACCCACAGCTGCATGCGAGTCAGACCCTCTCTGTATCCAAGCCTCGGAAGAAGTGTCCTCCTCACTATAGCATCGAGGACCCTTGCTATGGGTGTCAGGCTGGCTGGTGTGCGTCGAGACCCTTCGCCAAAAGGCTCACGGAAACAGGGTCGGATCAAATCATTAGGGGCACTGTCCCACAGTGACGGCATCTCGGAGGAGCAGTTTGTCCAAAACACAGCTGATGGATCTTGGTCTCTGAAGTAGGGAGTCTGAGAATCTCCCATACCCTAGTGCTGTATAATCTGCGATCAATCCATAGTGAGGAATAAAACTCTCTGACCCAGGTCCCGCAGTACGCTCCAGTCCGTCCAAGAAGATCTGATAGTCTAGGCAGAAAGGACAGATGCGGACGAAGCTACTCACCAACCACCTCAACTAAGGCCTCCAGTCGATAGACTCTCTGTGGTCTAAAAACAATCCCGCTGTCGACATAGGCCCTGTAGAAATCCTCGTGCAGAGGAGTGTAGAAGCCCTCTGATGCCCGGGGATCCCGCTGAGGTGGGAACCACCGAGTGACCTCAACAAATCTGAGGGCCTGGACCTGTCTAGCTGTAGCACCCCTGAGGTCAAAGTGCTCAACAGGGGGGTGACCTCTAGCCCTGGGAGGTGGATGACCTCCACGACGCTGACCCTCTGGCCTGGGAGTGACCTGAGCTCACGTACGTCCTGAGCGATGACGCTGTGGAGTCTGAACTGTCTGCTCCTCAGTCTCCTCTGGATCCTCTGTAGGCTACTCTGCAGGGGCATCCACTGTCTCCTCTATGGCCTCTGTACCGAGATGTCGACCTTCAAGGTGAAAGCGACTCTCGCTAATGCGAATACCACTGCTCCTGCCACCTCTCTCAGCTGCCTCTGCTGCATCTACAACTGCCTGAGCTACCTCTGCCTCTATAAGAGTTCTCTTCCTTTTCTTGGCAGCAATCTTTACTCGCTTCCCACGAGCTACCTTTGTCCTCCTGGGGGAACTGTCATCCCCGTCACTAGGTGCCCCACCAACGTTCTTGCAACGAACCATACTGACGAGCGGCTGTACTGAGACAAACTAAAAAGTAGCAGATGATGTACTGACACTCGTGAGGCTTGGCCTCAATCCGTATCTGCAGGCTTGGCCTCGGATTCACAACTAATCACCTGACACACTCAGTACTGACAGGACAAGCTGAAACGATAGAATAGATGGATCTACTATAAGCAACATATATTATCTAAAAGATAAGCAAAATCCTAATAAGAGCAAGCATGTAAGGTAAGATATGAACGGACGGTGATAGCTACCTCGACGAGCGATGATCCGATGAGCGGAAGACGATCTCGATGCCCTAGGGTTACTTGGAGATGGCGATTGAAACCCTGGAGTACTGAGAGATCGACGATTGAATTAGTAATTCACCGGAAAATCGACGGTAAACCCTAATCCAAGGAGAAGACGTCACCTTGCGGAGACGGAGACGATCGCGAAGACGGAGACTCGCGAAAAGTCTCGGCGAAACGAAACGGGTGGCTAGGGTTAGGGTTTCCGCGGCGGAGAGCGAGAACCTCGGAGGTGGGCGCGCGCGACAAGGAGAGGGCTCGAGGAGGAGCTAGGGCGCGGGCTGCTCCGAGGGCTCCGGTGGCGCGGCTGCGGCGGCACGGCCCCGGCGAGGTCATGGTGGCGGCTGGACTGCACGGCGCGGGCGCGGGCACGGGCACGGGCACGGCGGCGCTGCGGCACAGCACGGGCGCGAGCGCGGTGGCGCTGTGGCACGGCGTGGGCACGGCTGCGGCTGCGAGCAGGGGCGCGCGGCGACGGTGGCACAGTGGCTCGGCGAGAACGGCGATTACGACAAGTACGGCGGCGGTGGAAGGAAAAAGAAGATGGATTGAGATCCAACCGTACGGTTAAAAAGGGGTGAGATCCGCTTTTCGCATGATGGCCGGACGTGGTGGTCGAATGACCGGACACGGTGGAGGCAGCGTCCGGTCACATTCTAGTAAGCTCCTGGAATGACCGGACGCGTCCGATTATCCACGATCGGACGCTGACAGCGTCCGGTTTGATATTGCCCGGAAAGTTAGAACGGATGACCGGACGCGGTGGTGGTTACCGTGTCCGGTGCAGCGTCCGGTTAGAGATTTCAAAGAAAAACTTTGGGAATGACTGGACGCGCTGGTGGACGCCGAGATCAGACGCGGTGGTGAAGCTGAACCGCCTCCGATGCAGCGTCCGGTCCAGCGTCCGGTCGCTGTTAAACGCTCTTTTTCAAACCGATTTTCGACTCGACTTCTCCCAATCAAGTTCCAATTCAAAGAGACTCAAATAAACACCAATTGGAACCTGATATGAGTGACCTCACTCAAACCCTCAAAATTTTCAAAATATTTTGCCTTAGGCTAGTATTATTTTTAAGAAAATATTCAATAAACACCCGAGGAGCAACATATGGCCATGCAATAGAGTTTATGAACCCTTGGGAGCTTCAAATGCTCTCTCTATTCATGGACGAACACAGAGGTTACTCAAAGCTAAACCGAAGAGAAACGACAAAGCAACAACCATGCATATGCAATGCAAAACAAGAAAGGAAGGCTAGGTTGCTTGTCAAGTTTGATCCATGGTTAGGCTTTTTCACTCCAAAGAAGGGTTATCGTAACCGTGTTAGACAAGTCCTAGATGCATTGCGGGATATTAAACATGACATAAAATACAATGCAATGCAAGGGACAACACAAGCTCATTTTTTAAAGTTACTTGAATCAAGCACATTTAGTTCACTTCTCAACCTACAAAAAGTAGCCTCATCTAAAGGTTTAGTGAAGATATCCGCTAATTGATTTTCACTTCTTACACCTTCTAGTGATATATCATTTTTAGCAACATGATCTCTTAGAAAGTGGTGGCGGATATCAATGTGCTTAGTGCGAGAGTGTTGTACCAGATTATTAGCAATTTTAACCGCACTTTTATTGTCACATAAAAGCAGCACCTTTTCAAGAACAACTCCATAGTCTAGGAGGGTTTGTTTCATGTATAGGATTTGTGCACAACAAGCCCCCGCAGCAATGTATTCCGCCTCGGCGGTGGACAAAGCCACACTATTTTGCTTCTTAGATGACCAAGATACTAAGGATCACCTAAGCAAATGGCATCCTCCGGATGTGCTTTTTCTCTCAATTTTGCAACCGGCATAATCTGAATCAGAGTAGCCAACTAGTTGGAATCTAGCTCCTTTGGGGTACCAAAGTCCGATGCTTGGGGTATACTTAAGGTATCTTAGGATTCTTTTTACGGCACTTAGGTGAGGTTCTTTAGGACACACTTGAAAGCGAGCACACATGCACACACTAAACATGATATCAGGCCTAGATGCGGTAAGGTACAACAAGCTACCAATCATAGAACGGTAAAGAGTTTGATCGATTGGTTTACCTCCCTCATCTAGGTCGAGATGTCCATTAGTTGGCATTGGGGTCTTGATTGGCTTGCATTCTTCCATCTTGAATCTTTTGAGAAGATCCTTGGTATACTTTTCTTGAGAGATAAAAATCCCCTCTCTCATTTGCTTGACTTGAAACCCAAGGAAGAATGTTAGCTCACCAATCATTGACATCTCGAACTCTTTTGACATCAATTCACCAAATTCTTTGCAATAATCTTCATTTGTTGACCCGAAGATGATATCATCAACATAGAATTGACAAATGAAGATCTCTTCATTAAACTTCTTGGTGAATAGTGTGGTGTCAACCTTCCCAATAGTGAAGCCCTTCTCAATGAGAAAGTCCTGGAGGCGCTCATACCACGCTCTAGGGGCTTGCTTGAGCCTATATAGCGCCTTGGACAACCTATAAACATGATTAGGATATCTAGGGTCTTCAAACCCGGGAGGTTGTTCAACATAGACTAGTTCATTTATGAAGCCATTTAAAAATGCACTTTTCACATCCATTTGATATAGTTTCATATCATGATGTGATGCATATGCAAGAAGGATACGAATGGCTTCAAGTCTTGCAACGGGTGCAAAAGTCTCTCCAAAATCAAGACCTTCAACTTGAGAGAACCCTTTTGCTACTAGTCTTGCCTTGTTTTTTACTACTACGCCTTGATCATCTTGCTTGTTGCGGAACACCCACTTGGTTTCAATGACTCTTGCACCTTTTGGATGCTCTTCAAGTGTCCAAACTTGATTGTGGGCGAAGTTGTTCAATTCTTCATGCATGGCATTCACCCAATCCAGATCTTGAAGAGCTTCTTCTACATTATTAGGTTCAAGACAAGAGACAAAAGAGTGATGTTCAACAAAAGAAGCAAACTTTTGAGATCGAATCATTACACCCTTTGTAGGACTCCCTATGATGAGATCTTGTGGATGTGCATGAAGTAGAGCTGAGTTTCTTCGATCAACCATTTGAGGAGTAGGATGGGGAGCATCAACATCTTGTGCTTGTGCCTCGGCTTGTTGATGAGAGACATGAGTATCTTTATTTTCAACTCTCTCATTCTTATCATCATCTTGAGGCACATATGATGAAGATGGTGGATTGACAATTTGTACATCGTCTTCATCATCTTTAGGCTTGATGTCTCCCACCGGCATGTTCTTCATGGCCTCCCTCAATGGTTCATCACCTACATCATCACAATTCTCAATTGCTCCTTGGGAGCCGTTAAATTCATCAAATTCCACATCATATGTTTCTTCAACCAAACCGGTGGCATGGTTAAATACTCTATATGCTTTGGACTTTGATGAGTAACCAACAAGAAAACCAATATCACAACGTCTTTGGAACTTCCCTAGGTATTGACGCTTCTTGTAGATGTAGCATTTGCAACCAAACACCCGGAAGAATGAGACGTCCGGCTTTTTCCCATTTAGCAACTCATAAGGGGTCTTGCAAAGAAACTTTTATAGGAAGAGGCGATTTGAAGCATAGCATGCGGTGTTGATTGCCTCGGCCCACAATTTTTCTGGTGTATTGTACTCATCTAGCATTGTTCTTGCAAGAGTGATCAAGGTCCAGTTCTTTCTCTCAACTACATCATTTTGTTGAGGAGTGTAGGTTGATAAAACTTCATGCTTGATTCCAATCTCATCACAATAAGCTTCAATATTGGTGTTGTCAAACTCTTTCCCATTGTCACTTCTAATTTTCTTTATCTTGACTTCAAATTCATTTTGAGCTCTCTTTGCAAACTTCTTGAAGCAATTTGCCACTTCGGATTTGTCATGAAGAAAGAAAGTCTAAGTGTATCTTGAGTAGTCATCCACAATCACTAGGCAATAGAGATTTCCACCCAAGCTCTTGTAAGTTGTAGGACCAAACAAATCCATGTGTAGAAGTTCTAGTACTCTTGATGTTGACATGTAGGCTTTGGTTAGATGAGTGTTTGCAACTTGTTTGTCGGCTTGACATGCACTACAAGGTTTGTCCTTCTCAAACTTTACATCCTTCAAACCTCTCACTAATTATTTCTTCAATAGCTTGTTGAGAGTGTTCATTCCAACATGAGCAAGCCTCCTATGCCAAAGCCATCCAAATGTAGTTTTGGTGAATAAACATGTCATCAAGTTTGCATCTTCGGAGGTGAAGTCAATAAGATAGAGATTATTGTATCTAAAACCCTTGAAAATCACTTGCTTGTCATCTATCTTTGTAACAACCACTTCATTTGGACTAAACAAGCATTGGTAGCCAAGGTCACAAAGTTGCCCAACGGATAGTAAGTTAAAACTCAATGAAGCAACATAGAGCACATTTGAGAGAGAGTGATCATTTGATATTGCAATCTTGCCTATACCCTTGACTTTGCTCTTTGAATTGTCCCCAAATGTGATCTTGTCTTGACATACCCCATTCTCTTCAAGTGAGGTGAACATACGAGGATCACCGGTCATGTGTTGTGTGCAACCACTATCAATCACCCAATAAGATCCACCGGTCTTGTAGTTCACCTACACACAAAGAGATCAAGCCTTTTGTTTAGGGACCCAAACTTGAGAGGGACCCTTAACTTTCTCAACTAGTGACTTGGCAACCCATATTTTCTTAGGCCTATTCTTGTTAGGGGGACCTAAGAACATGACTTTCATCTTTCCACTTGAGTCCTTTCTAAGCATGTAATGAGCATTGAAGGCAAAGGGTCTAGCATGCTTGGCCAAGGGTTGTGGTGGTGGAGTTTTGCACTCATGAGCAAAATGGCCTTCTTGTCCACACTCAACACATCTCTTTGGCTTGGGCTTTGACTTGATTTGTTGTTGTTGAGCTTTGACCTTCTTCTCTTGATTTGCCAAGTACCTAATGCCACTCCTATCCATCTTCATGACGGTGTTCATGAGTAGCTCACTTTACAAATGTTGGCCTCTTGTGAACTTGCTTAGGCCGGTTTTGAGATGCTCTTTTTCTTGCTTGAGCTTCTTATTTTCTTTAATAAGTAACTCATTTGAAGCTTGCTTTTCAAGGGCCATTAACTTCTTGTTCTCAACTTTAAGCATCTTATTCTCACTCTTGAGCTTGACATACTCATCATAGTTGTCGGACTCAACCACACTCTTGCCTTTGCCGCTAGAGCCTTGCTCAAAGTTCTCAACAATCAAATCATCACATGATGTAGCTATATCAATCTTAACAACTTTGTTAGTAGCATCATGTGTCTCAAGGACATGCTCATTAGCAACAATAAGAGTATCATAATTGATTTTCAATGTGGTATATTCATCTTTTAGCAAGTTGAGCCTAGTGATGAGTTCACCATGCTTCTTCTCAATTTTATCATGTTTATCTCTAAGCTCCTTGTTAGAAGTTTTGAGCTCCTTGAGAGAGGAAGACATAGTTTTATTTTGATCTTTGAGCTCATCACTAGTCTTATGTGCATTCTCAAACTTAGATGAGAGTGATTCATTTTCATGTTGAAGCTCATCATTTTCATTTCTAGTTCTTCTTATGATTTTAGAGTATTTGTTCAACAATTTTACTCGTTCATCATAAGAAGGTGCATCATATTCATCATCACTATCACTATGTTGTACCTTTCGATCACCCTTAGCCATGAGACATAGGTGAGAAGTAGATGATGATGGTGAAGATGGCAGTGAAGATGTTGATGAAGACGTTGACGAAGATGATGATGGCCCAATCACAAGTGCGGCGATCTTCTCTTTTTCGTTGTCACTTTCATCGTCGGAGGACTCACATGATGATTCAATGTCGGTGAGCCAATCAACAACAATATAAGCTTTGCCTCCCTTCTTCTTCTTGTAGAACTCTCTTTTCTTGCCATCTTTCTTTTTGTATGGCTTGTTCTTTCTTTTCTCATCTTCTTCATCACTTGAATCATCTTTCTTGCCCTTGTACTTATTCTTGTACTTGTCTTTTGGAGGCTTCAGGCATTGATGAGCTAGGTGGCCAAGTTCACCACAATTGAAGCAATCCATTTCGGATATTGGCTTCCTTTTGCTATTTGTGAAGAATTTCTTCTTCTTGCCATCAAACTTGTTGCCACTCTTGTTGAGCTTCTTTAGCATCTTGGTGGTCTTCCTTACCATGAGTGCAAGTGATGCATCATCAATATCACTTTCACTTGAGCTTTCTTGCACCATCATGGCTTGGCCCTTCTTCTTTTTCTTTTCATGGCTAGCTTTGAAGGCCAAATCCTTTTTCTTAGAAGATGATGAGCCCTCTTCCGGAGTG
Source organism: Saccharum hybrid cultivar R570 (assembly GCA_038087645.1). Taxonomy (NCBI): domain Eukaryota; kingdom Viridiplantae; phylum Streptophyta; class Magnoliopsida; order Poales; family Poaceae; genus Saccharum; species Saccharum hybrid cultivar. The sequence continues at coordinate 1,444,836 of JAQSUU010000579.1, read as the reverse complement.
ATGTGCATGTACATCTCATGTGCATTGATCTTTCCCAATACTTAAGTCGGTGTTGCGGCGAAGAGATCACTTTAGTGAAGTACGGTGACAATGTGTCCATACTTCTCAACGGGAAGAACACGCAAGATCCTCCTTGCAACATCCGATTGACTCATTTGAGTGAGTCCAAGAGCATTGAGATCTTCTACAAGAACATTCAAACGAGTGTATATCTCATTAGCACTTTCTTTGGAAAGCATCTCAAAAGAATTGATCTTCTTTAAAGCAATGTGATAGCGTTCCTCACGCTCACTCTTAGTTCCCTCATGGAGAGCACAAAGATTTTCCCACAATTCATGAGCGTTTTTGGCATTACGCACACGATTGAAGATATCTTTGCCTAAGCCCCAGTAGAGTGCATTTTTGCCTTTGCATTCCACTAGTCGTATTTCTCCTCGTCACCACTTGGGTTGGCGGGATCCCTTATAGGAGGAAGCCCTTCGGTTGCGGCTCTAAGGCACCCAACATCTATGGCTTCGAGGTATGCCTCCATATGAATTTTCCATTATGGAAAATCATCTCCCTCAAAAGTGGGAGGTGGTTCTTCCCCATTAGACATCTTGCTCTAGGCGGTGAAGCCTAAATAAAGAGCAACACGGCTCCGATACCAATTGAAAGGATCAAGATGCCCAAGAGGGGGGGTGAATTGGGCTTTTCTAAAAATTAATTGCAAGAATTAAATCCTACAAGCCAAACTTCACCCCTAGTGCCTACTAGTGTTCCTTGTGATTCTACCGATAAAAGTTTTGCACCCTAAGTTCCAATCCTAGACTAGCATGGCAATTCTAAGAAAATAAACAAGCAATGAAAGTAATGCACGAAAGTAAATGCTAGAAAGTAAGGGTTAGGAACACGGCGATGTTTTGTCGAGGTATCGGAGAGTCGCCACTCCCCACTAGTCCTCGTTGGAGCACCCGCGCAAGGGTGTAGCTCCCCCTTGATCCGCGCAAGGATCAAGTGCTCTCTACGGGTTGATTCTTCGACACTCCGTCGCAGCGAATCACCCAAAACCGCTCACAACTTGAGTTGGGTCACCCACAATCCCGTCGGATGATCACCAAACTCCCAATCACCACCAAATCGTCTAGGTGATGGCGATCACCAAGAGTAACAAGCTAGAACTCTCACTTGACCACAACAAGTCTAATGAGAAGATGGATGCACACTTGCTATACTCTTGTCACTAGAGAGGATTCTCAAACTTTGATTCTCAAATCTCTATCCTCACTAGGGCTCTTGCACTCCCTTGCACTTCAAAGGTGTTTCTCAGCTGAACAAATGAGCAAGAGACCTCTAAAAGAGGTGGAGGGGATGTATGTATACACCCCTCAGATAAATTCAACCGTTATCTGTCGAAACAGCAAAACGCGCACTGACCGGACCCGCTGGTCGACATGACCGGATGCGCCGGTCAAGTGTAACGGTCAGAAACCGAAAGTTACGCTGAGTGACCAGACGCGCCGATCTGAGATGATCGGACGCACCGATCAGGGATGACCGGACGCGTCCGATCATGCAAGAGCTTTACTGGAAAATGACCTGACGCACGACCGCGTCCGATCATAGCTGACCGGACGCGTCAGGTCAGCTCGGGACCTTACTGGAACGTGATCGGACGCGCCGATCACTTCACAGTCGTGTCCGATTACACTGTTTACCCTCTGGAACACGTGTCAGACTGACCACCGTGTCTGGTCCTCTCAAGGACCGTGTCCGGTCGATCAGTTAAACCCGCACTGTCTTGTTAGTATTGACCGGACGCGTCCGGTCACAGGTAAACTGCTCAAACGTCTTCTAAACGCGTCGCAACTTGAACCAAGTTGCTTCCAACTGAACTCTGAGCTTTTCAAGAGCTACCTAGTGCTAAGTTTGACAAGTGTGCACCACACCTAAACAGAAGACTCGCCTAGGTCAAGCTACTCGCTCATGCCCCCTTTATAGTACGGTCAAAGGAAGAAAACAAAGATTCTAACGATTATTCCAGATGTAACTCAACACCTTGACATCCGGAACTAACCGTCCTTAATCTTATCGCTGATCCTTTGAAAACCGAAACAATTTCCATCAAGGGACATGAATACCATATTGCCCAAAGCAGTTATCATCTCCATGACCTAACTTACCAATGTTTCTGCAAAACACACGTTAGTCATGGTAATAATGCGTTGTCATCAATAGCTGAAACCAACACCGGAGCCTAGATGCTTTCAGATGGCTTCTCATTAAATAGCACAGGGACACTTTGCATGTCAACAAACTCAACATATCTATAGCGATCTCGTTCCACAGTGCCTCCATGATATCTGCTCACTAGGTTGTCCATCTAGTATTCCATATACAAATACAAACACACCGAGTTTAGTCAAAGTAGTTTTCATATAGTACCTATCTAATACATACTAACTAACTAGAACCTAAGTAAATAGGTTAACAACTAAGTATATGGATATAATATAATAACTAATTAGCTAAATCTTACCAAAATAACAACATATCTAACTACATCTAAGTACCTATGTATCTATGTATGTACCTATTTACATATCTATATCACTAAATCAATAAACTACCAACGTCGTCACATTTACTATCAATTCACTACTAAATACTACTAAGCACTACTAACTATGTCAAGTAACTATCAAACTAACTATGTCAAGCACTACTAAATATATAACTATTTAACTAACTATTAGCAACTACTAACAAAGTTATACAACTAGTTCTACCTTGCGCGGGGCGGGGCAGATGGCGTGGGCGGCCACGCCGGGACGGCCCAGGGCAGGGCAGACGGCGCGGGACGGCCGGGCCGGGCAGGCGAACGCCGCGACCGCAGCGCGGACGGCACGAGCGCGCAGGGCGCGGGGCGGGGCGGACGGCGCGGGCCGAAAGGAGCGAACGCCGCGGGCACGCACGGCACTGCACGGCGTGGGCGCCGTGGGCGCGGACACCGCGGGCACGCATGGCACGACACATCGTGGGGCGGCGGGGCGCGGACGCCATGGGCGGGGAGGACGACGCGGGGTGCGGTCGGGCGAGCGGGACTGCCGGCGGTCGGGCGGGCGAGCTCGACGACGGCGGCGGGTGCGGGAGAGGAAGAAAGGAGAGAGAGGAAGAAAGAAAAGAAAACAACCGTTTTTGTCATTAGGGCTTGGCTCCAAGATTTATGGCGCCAATGAGGCTGGCGCCAAGACCCTTGCCACGTCAGCGCCATGACGCCAGGGGCTTGGCGCCAATGACCCTGGCGCCATGCCGTTATATCTTGGCGCCGACGACTATGGCGCGAAAAGCAGGGTCCATTTTTTAAAATCTTTCCGCCAGGGGCATATTTGAGAGAATCTTTCGAAAAAGGGCTAAAAACAAAAAGGCGGTAACATCAATATGCAGCTTGTCAAGTTGTCATAGCTTTCAAGCTGCACCGTCACCTCTCGGCTCCAGAGAAGGGCCAAGCCACCACCGCGGCCTTGGGTTCCGACTCCAAAACCTCCTTCCATTCCAAGCACGCGCACCAAACCGTCCACACGATTACTGAAGAATCTGGTCTCCGATAAGAAGACCAACCACGGGCGATGTAGCTCACACAAGCTACGAACTTCTCGAACTGTCTCGGGCCGCCCCAGTCCCCGGCAGTTCAGACATAAAAGTTTCATTGTGCCCGGCGAGGGCTTCGATCTGCAGCCGATGCTGACCGTGCATTGTGTGAAATACTGCCCCTTCTTTGCTTTTTGATAGTCTCCTGTAGGCTACCCCGCTGCTCTGAGAATCACCATCCAGTTGGGTCACTCGTATATTCACCAGTCCTATCGGGAACCGTCGCTGGGATGTTTAAATCCGGCATCTGCACACCACCCTTCGACTTCCTCTTCCTCACCATCTGGCGCTCATCCACATCCATATCGAGACGTGCTAGTAGCATTAAGCACCGAGCAAATAGCTAGCGAGAGGCGAGAGGCGAGAGGTCTCGTAGTGTACACGAACATGAACTCCGGACGACCGGGCTACCGGTCTACGGATTCGATGGCGCCCAGGTACAAATACCAGTATACTCTGTCTGTCCCTAAAAATGATTCATTCTCGTTTTCCAAAAAAATCAACAATGTTCAAGTTTGACTTATATTTAATAAAATATTAATATTTATGATACATAATTAGTATTATTAGACAAACCTTTGAATATACTTTTATAATAAACTTATTTGGAGATACAAATGTTGCATGTATTTTCTATAAATCTAATTAAAGTTAAGAAAATTTGACCAGCACGTATCCCATAGCGACTCTTTTAAAGGGACCCCATAACGACTCTTTTAAAGGGACGGAGGGAGTACTGTATATACTGGTTTGAAGGAGACGAGACGAGGCCGAGGCTAGCTGTAGCCAGGGTTTTTTTTTACCGACCGGTCACCCCAAACCGCCGGCCTCCGGTTCCGGTTTACCGGTTCGGTTTACCGGTAACCGGTAGGTAACCGGTCGAATTTGAATTTGAATTCAAACGCGCCTTCGGTTCGGTTTGTCACCGGTTTACCGGGCGGTTTGGAGCGGTAACCGCTCGGTTTGAGCGGTTTACCGCTCGGTTTGAGTTTGAAATTTTCTTTTTTCTTTTTTTTTTTAACTTCTATACGTATAAATAAATACTAAACGAACTCGAATTTGAAAAAATTTTACACCATTGGCTTCTATAAATCATGAACTATTTTTATGAATTTTTTCAGCATTTTTTTGTTTTTTTCAAATTTTAAATTTGAATTTGGGGGCCTTAACGGGGCAGGATCGGGATTTTTTTCTTTTTTTTTCAAACTTCTATACGTATAAATAAATACTAAACGAACTCGAATGTGAAAATTTTTTACACCATTGGCTTCTATAAATCATGAACTATTTTTAGAAATTTTTTCAGCATTTTGTTTTCAAATTTTAAATTTAAATTTGGAGAATACCTAACCAGACCGGACCGGAACCGGTCCAGCCTGGTTAGACCGGTAACCACGGTAAACCGCGGTTTACCGAGCGGTTTTTTTAACCCTGGCTGTAGCCTGTAGAGCATCGTCACGGTGCGCCGCGAGGGAGGTGTCAAACTCAACCAGTCAGTACCCTGACCGGCGACCGCGTTGCCCGTCGCATCACCGAGAGGAGAGGAGGAGGAACCGATGAAGAAAGCCAGAAAACAATGCGCGCGCGCCGCGCGTACCTACGCACCCACAAGCCACGACGAGTGCGACAATGCGTCTCCGAAATCGGGACCAGCAAAGTACTGTCGACCCCCGTCCCCGGCAGTATTCTTCCGATTGATTAAGGGTGTGTTTAGGCCTGGTTTAGATGTTAAATTTTCTCTTAAATTTCACTATGTAAAAAGAAGATTCTCCATCACATCAAAATGTCGGCACATGTATAGAGTACTAAATGTAGATGAAATCAGAAACTAATTGCACAGTTTAGTTGTACTTTGCGAGACGAATCTTTTGAGTCTAATTAGTTAAGGTTTGGACAAAAATTCACAAATACAAACGAAATGCTACAGTGGGGAATCTTTTACTGTGCAGATTTTGCACCTGCCGATTTGGGCCAACTCAACACGGCCTTAGTTGAGGGTGAAAATGCTGAAAAATGTACTGCAGTATGTTTTGGTTTTATTTGATAAATAGTGTTCAATCATGGACTGCTTTGATTCGAAAGATTCGTCTCGCGATTTTCTACCTAACTATGAAATTAGTTATTTTTTATCTATATTTAATGCTCCATATATGTGTTTAAACATTCGACGTGGGCCCATCGATCGCCTATCACGTCAAGGCTCTCGGCCGCGCACCGCGCGCGTCTAGAAGATCCAATACGGGCCAGGCTCCGGCGCCGCACCGGTCGTCGCCTTCCGTTCATTCCACGGTGGCATCGCCAGGCGGCTTCTCTGGGTGTGTTCACTTCGCGAAAAGTAGCTGAAAAGTTACTGTAGCATCTTTCGTTATTATTTGGCAAAATTTATCTAATTATGGACTAACTAGTCTCAAAAGATTCGTTCCGACATTTACAGACAAACTATGCAATTAGTTATCTTTTTTACCTACATTTAATGCTCCATGCATGCGTCAAAAGATTTGATGTGATGGGTGTAAGAGGAAATATTTTGGGTTGGGAGGGGGAGTGAACAAGGCCTCTGTATATAAATAACGGGCGCCCCAAGGGCAGGCCAATCCAATTAAGAACCTCCAGAGCGCCAAGCAACCACACCTCGCTCGGGCGTTCGCGCATTGCCAGAGACGGAGCCGAGGAACATGGACCACGGAAGCGAGGCGGCGAGGCCGACGACGGTGGAGTCCACCGGTGCGGTCCAGAGAAGCGAGGCCAACATCGGGAGCGGCACGTTCGACTCCGACGGCCAGCTCGGCGCGGTCCAGAGAAGCGAGGCCAACATCGGGAGCCGCACATTCGACTTCGACGGCCAGCTCCGCGCGGCCGCCGCGCCCCTCGGCAGCTTCAGCGACTTCGACCTCAGCGCCGTCACTGGACGTGGCGAGGTGCCTGTCGCCGCCGCTGGGTTCCACCTCCACCGTCAACCCGGACCCGGCGTGGTGTACCTCAACATCGCCGAGTTATGGCGGCAGCCAGGTCCGGTCTATGTGCTGCTCGTCGGCCCGCAGCTCCCCGACGGAGTCGTGCCGGTGCACGACAACTACGGCTACTACTCGGCGCTGCAGCCTCGCCCGGGCGCCGGACGTGGACTGGTGCTTGTCGACCTGCTCCCCGGCGGCGGCGGCGGCGGCGCGGTGTACAACGGGGACTACGCGCTGCAGCCCCGTCCAGGTGCCGGACAGGGCGAGGTGCTTGTCGACCTGCTCCGCCACGGCGTCGGACATGGCGAGGTGTTTGTCGGCTTGATCCCGGGCCGCGTCGATGCGGACAACTATGGCTACTACGCACTGCAGCCGCGTCCAGGTGCTGGACACGGCGAGGTGCTTGTCGACCTGCTCCCCGACGGTGCCGGACATGGCCAGGTGCTCGTCGGCCTGCTCCTGGGCAGCGGCGGCATCGGAAGCGGCGAGGTGTTTATTGGCCCGCTCTCCGACGGCGCCGGCGCGGTGTTCATCAACTCAGGCAGCTTCGCGCAGCAGACTCTCCCGGGCACCGGGCTCGCCGACGGAATGGCCGGCACGCTCCGCGTCCCCAACCTCGGTGCAGGGTACGACGCCTCCGCGGCGCTTGCCGACGACCTCGGCGCAGTGTACGACAACCGTGGCGTGGTGGCCGAACACCTGCGTCGTCTCCTTCCGTTCGCCGGAATCGGCGCCTCATCCGTGGCTGTCAATGGGCTCGCCGCCGGCCCGGGCTCGCCGGCTGCTGCGTTTCACGTCTTCGTGCTGCTTTTGGGTGGTCTGTTTCTGGTTATCCTGCACGTGCTTCGTGGGTAGCCTTGTCCGATGATGAGTAGACTGAAGCAGCCAAAGGGGGACGTGATATGATGTGATCTGATTACGAACTGCGCTTAGATTTGATGGGGAATAATCCAGCACGTCGCATGTGTGCTGTGTGGGGTTCTGATCTTCTGGATCTGGAGTTTGTTGCTTGCTCTGCTTCGCTTGTTCAGTGTCTCGGCGTCAGGGTTGGTCCAATTTGTCGTGTCAAAATCTATCGGTCGAAGAATATGGTCTTTGTATTATCATTCTGTTAAACCTTTGTGGTTTGTTTACTTTTTGATTGATACAAGATCGAGTATACAGCCATTATTGTTCACTGAAGTCTTGTTACCCTAATAAACTTCATTAAACATAGCCATTATTGGACTCATTTTGCTGCTCCTGTCATCTCAAATGTGATAGACTAGGAAAAAGTAAAAATTAGATCTGCAGAAATAGTGGAAAGCGACCCAACCAAAACGCTAATAGGAGAAAGGACCAATTTGTAAGTAGGAGTAAGTCTTGGACGTTTGACAAAAGACGGCAACATTGTAATGAAATGTAGTGGTATATTTTCGTCTTGGCATCAACAACCAAACTGAATATTAGGTTCATCTTGGTTCTAATGTTGTCTGCAACATAATCGAATAGAGAAATTACACATATGGATCCGTGATCTGTGAGATGATATACGTACTTATTTCAAGGTTTAAAGTCGTCAATGGGTAATGTGGTGCTGCGATTAGCTAAAAGGAGAAGGGGGCGTCTCTCCCAAAGTTGCAGAATCAAATGACTTTGCCATTGAAAGCGAGGCAGGCCTGGGCTCTTCTCTTGGCGACTTCAGATCTTATGCTGAAATTTGATTTATGCTGAAATGCTCTGAGAGAAAAACACTGTTACAAGACTAAAAAGTAGCTTAAGTGAACGGGGCGTTTATAACTTCAGTTGCAAAATGGGACAAGTAAAGCCGTTAGCACGAAATCCTTTCTACCTCCGCCGTCACTCGTGCGCGCAGAGGAGGGCCGGGGCAGGACCGCACAGGAATGCGGCCGGCGAGCGGTGGCGGTAGATGCGAGTCCCGTCAGTCAACGCGACCTACTCGTAAAATAGTCGGGTCCAGAGGTCAGTTGCCCTCGGCATCCACCGCACACAAACAAAGTCATCCGCCGGCTGAATCGCCGCGGCAACGCACGCTCACAGCTCACCCACCCTACTCGGCCTGTTCGTTTCGCTGGTTTATTGTGCTGAAAGCACTGTTCGCTGGTTTGTTGTGAGAGAAAAACACTGCTGGATGGCTGTTGATTCTGCTGATAAGTCCAAACGAACAGGGTGTTTGTTTGTGGAATATTCGAAGTTCCAACACGACATAATCGGCTTTTGTGAATATACTCCTAAGTCATACCCTGACTCGTTTCCGGTGCGGACGTGTTTTCCCCTTCCTTTCCTCCCTCCATCGGCCCCCTCGTGTCGATCGGAACTCGCTTTTGGATCCAACCCCACCGGCTCACCGTATAGTACGCAGCAGCAGGCCGTTCTCGGTGGACTCGATGGCAATAGGGATGAAAACGGAACAGAAATATTCCGAATTGACCGTTTTCATTTTCTATATTATGAACCGTTTTTTAACATGAAAAATTGTCAGTTTCAATCGGTTTCACAACCATTTTCAATCATTTTTTGTACTCTTTAATTGCTAAATATAGAAATATCCCGAATCGACCGTTTTCGTTTTTCTATATCGTAAGTCCGTTTTCGACCGTTTCCGACTGTTTTCATCCTTAGATGGCAATTGAAGCCCCGCATAGACGACACCCGTCGCTATGCTTCCCAATTCCCATCGTCGCCGTGTGGTGTGGCACGGATAAAAATATGTGACGCAACACGTGCTGAACGAAAAAAGATTGGCAGCTGAAAAATGGAGCATGACCATGATCTCGTTAGGTGGTTTTGCTAATCTCGGTCGAGTCCGGTGAGTTAGTAAGCCCGAAAAGGAAGAATTTTTTTTTGACAAAAAAAGGAAGATAATTAATCATGGCCAAAAGCATACATATAGGCAATCTCCACACCTGATGCAGGGGCAGGGCAGTGATTAAGGCTCTGTTCATCTGGCTTATAATTCGTCTTATTCAGCTTTTTTTTCAGCCGGAACAATATTTTTCTCTCACAAAAAATCAGCCAACAGTGTTTTTCAGCCGGCTTATAATTCTAGCCGAACGGCTCCTAAACAACCGAGCAATCCGTGCATATACGAGTCCAAATTACTATACCCCTCCGACGCAACGCATAATACAGCGCGTCTTTGGCTGTCTCTTACTATCATCAGTTCATCACTCACGGAGTCACGGTCACATAGACTGGCCATACCCTTTTTTGTTCGTTCATTCAGGTGGGGACGCGGGGGTGGGCCACGACTCGACGGAAGCCAGCCAGGAGCATGTGAGGCCCACCACAGCTTCGCTTCGCTTTCGCACGGTCCTGTAGAAGCAGGCGTGGGCCAGGCCGAGGAGCTGCCAACCCAACAATTGTGCACGGTGAGACGTCCATCTAAGGCTGTCCGCTACGCATATCGGTAAACCCGACTGTATGCTAAATAAAGCGATGAACGAGCTGCAACGCTATAGCAAATGCTACAGTAGCATTTACTATGGTAACACGTCACTGGTACCGATCGCTTGTGCGCGTTTGTAAAAGAGGAGGAGGAGAGAGAAAGAGAGAGGAGAGAGGATATGAGATGGTTGTTGATATAGAGTATGATATAGAGTAAATATGTGTGCGAAAGGAGTTGGTATAGAGACGAGAATTCTTGATGACTAGGACGAAATATTCCTTTAGAGATAGTACGTTTAGAGAGTGCTGCGGTGCGGATAGCCTAACGTATGCCCTTATTTTCGTATACCATTTTCTAGCACCACAGCGAGCCACGTCGCCTCATTTCCCTGCCCATTGGATTGGCCATCGACGGCCAGCATAACACCATCTCCAGGAACCTTCCAGGTGCTTCCTGGCCTGCGCTTCCGCTCCTCCTCCCCTCGACCTTATCCTCTCCCGGACTCCCCACCGACGGACCAGAAACCCTCGCCGCGGCAGGGCGGCCTCCTCAACTCGCTGGCCTGGCGGCGTGCCCTCCCAGCGGCGCGCCTCCGCCTCTCCCTCGCACGCGCCCTCCGCATCGAGCTCGCCGTCGCACCTCCCTCCGTCTCCACTTTCCATGCTCTCGCCGTGCGCGGCCCCCCACGTCCCGTCCTTCTCCCCCTTGCCGTCCTCACCGAGCTGTGATGCGGCGGCGATGAAGATTTCCTGCAGCCGCACAGATCCAGGGTCTCTTCGTCCGCCGTCGTCGCCCACCACCAGGTGTGGCGACTTGCATCGCCGCTGCCTCTTCCTCGCGTACCATCTGCACGGTGATACCTCCGCCACCGAACCAGTCATTCCATGACCGATCGAACCAGGTTAGATCTCCTGTGTTTTTGCTCATTCTTAAGTCTGTTGCCCCGTCGTCTCTTGCCTTCACTGCCTCCTCCTACTTTCTTGCTTCCAGGGGAAGAAGACCATCCTACTTTCTTGCTTGCAGGGGAGGAACAGCAGCGCATCTCCCGTACTGGCTTTGTTTCTGCTCTTCCTGGTACTTGCATCCTCATTTCTTTACTGTTCTTCCCAATTTCTTGGGTCATCCAAATATGGTCTTCAAAGTTTATATATATGTTTCGGAAAACACTAGGTCGTGTCAGAATCATATGTCCCCTTTTGTCGACTTAGCACCTACACCTTCCGTCCCTAATGTTTGTCTCTAGAAAACCGTGTTTTCCTCACAAACACGCTTTTCGGGCAACCAACAAAAAGGGACGGAGTAGTACTTGAGGTATACATAGATTGACAGTTCAGAGTGGTCACTGACCTCTCCCAATTTAGAGTTTTTGAAGTTCGCAACGACCATGTTGTATTCTATGATGCAAAGATTGTGAAATGTGATTACATCTCAGAGCAGCCAAAATCTGGGATGGGTCTATGAATAATCCTGCACTCCAAGTTGGAGTGGGGTTAGTTCACAACATGCCAGGTTGCTGAGCTCCCTTATTTTTCCCAAAACATATACTTTTATCCTCATCTTTGATATGTAAACTATTTTTTTCCTACCTTCGTAAAAACATGTTTCTCTGTTTCCCGAATTGACTGACCAAACATATCCTAATGAGCATACTCAGTCACCTCTTCCTTTCATCATTTTCAGTTTCCCAATATGCAGGGTGCACCAGCAGGATGGCGACCACAAAAGCGGTCTCCCAATTTGTGACTGCACTACAAGCGCCCATATTACATTTGTTGGTCTGTATAGAACCCTGTGAAGAGAGGAGCAGATAGAGGCTATTTATTTACAGGTTTGCATCTGTCTTGATGTCGTCTTTATTGTAGATGTCGTCTTTATTGTAGAAATTTTTTAGGCCTCCAAAATTCCCTTCCATGCTTAAACTCTACTTATCGTTTTCGTGTCATACATATAGGTTTATAGTTCCTTCATGCTTAGATCCCAATTTAAAGTTTTAAACAATCGCAACGACGATGTTCTATTCTATGATGCAAAGATTGTGAAATGTGGTTACATCTTAGAGTAGCCAAAATCTGCGAATACTGACGTGTCAAATGTATTTCACCGCTTTTTAATGAGTGACCTTATGTGCTACAGCTTCCTAGCCCACACAGTTGCGTGCTGGCTGTTCATCTACAGCAGGCATGTCCCTTGCACACGAGACTCCGTTGTGCATCAACTTGCTCCTGCCTACGGCCCTCTTACATGGCAAGCAGCGCACCACCGTGCCCCATGAAACTCGGCAACTGGTATGCTTCCTTCTCAGTCCAGTTGCCTCTCCCATTGTCTTTTACTGGTCATGTACTGCAAGCCTGCAACCGTAAAGGCCTTTAGCCTAAGCAAATGATTTTTCTATGCCTTCTTATTTCACACATACGTTAACTGCCAACTAATTCAACTGGTATGCTTCCTTCTCAGTCCAGTTGCCTCTCCCGTTGTCTTTTACTGGTCATGTACTGCAAGCCTGCAACCGTAAAGGCCTTTAGCCTAAGCAAATGATTTTTCTATGCCTTCTTATTTCACACATACGTTAACTGCCAACTAATTAAATAGTCCGATCCTTGCCATGGCCAAACCTAGGGATCATGGAGGACATGGTAGGTTACCGACCTGTTCTACTACTCTTTACTGATGGTCGTGATGGTACCTGGAGGCCGGTCTTGCCTGTACTGAGTACTTGATTACTAATAATTTGATCCAGTAGCGTTTGTCTTCAGTTGATAGCTTATTTTATCCAGTAACGAATAAAATAGTTTATGTCTTCAGTTGATACCCTCTGTTTTCACTACAAAGAGATTGCATTTCCAGACGACATGAACAATAATCCAATTGCCTCTCAATTGATGAAATAGTCATTCCTTTAGGTTTTCCTGGTGATGTACTGCAAGTCTGCAACTGTAAAAGCCTTTAGTCTAGGCGAATGATTTTCTTTGCCTTCTTAATTCATTCCTAGGTCAACTGCGAACTAAAGAAATACTGCAATCCTTGAGCTTACATATTTATTTATGAATAATACTTGATCAATACCAATGTATTGCAGTGCTGCCAAATATATAACGCTCTCTTGGTGCAGGATTGATATTTGCCGTGGACAAGCTGGCAAATATCCTACTCTTCAGTGCTTCAGTCGACACAAAATGAGTCTCCATATGCAACTGAAACATCCCTGTACTATGCTAACACTATCCTACCAAATGAGAACCCATCTGTAACTAATGTTACTATTCTTTTTCTTTTCCATGTATAGTCATATGGTGTGCTGTAATTCCGGCTTGCTGGCCCGTGCGAAGCACGGGGATACCTGCTAGTTGGCATGGATCCACTCGACGTCGACATTCGGTCGGTCCACCAGAGGAGGCTCAAAAGTCTGGTCTTGGTCTGCGACTCTAGCGTCTGTTTCTGGACGTGGTGGCCCCGCGAGTCCGCGATGCAGCGGATGACGGAAATAAATGGATTCTGTCGGATATAATCATGAGTCCACTCCTGATTTCATCTTTACATTCTATCTATTATAAAAACCAAATTTAAGTTGACAAGGCCACGGGCGGGAAAAATAACAACAAAGTTCATGGGATATTAGTGGGGCTTCACCACGTTTAGAGGCTTTTATAGATTAGCTAGGACGTCTTTAGTTGCTGATTAGTGGAGCTTCAAGTTTTTATTTATTGTAGCCTACTCAGTATTCTTTAAGGTTTGTATACCTAGTAGTGGAGGTTGCCTATGCAGGTTTATTTATTTTTGTTTATGACTAGAAATTGTTAAAATAACGGATCACTAATATGTGGATCATCTAGGGTAGATCTAGCGGGTAATTTCTATTCTGTTCGGTATAAACAAGTGATTCGCCCTAGAATGTAAACTATGGAGAGAAACTGGAGGGAGGAGAGAAGAGATAGAGAGGGTGAGGTGCCTGATCGTCGGGCTTGACGAAGAGGGAGGCGACCATGGTGTGGGTGTACTGCGACAGCGGTGAAGAGGTAGTGGCGCAGTGAAGTCTGGTGGCGGCTTCCCATCGCTTACAACACTTTCCTCTGGATCGGCTAGGGTTTTTTTGGTGGGGGTGCTGGCGGCTACAGTGAACCTCGTAGTGCGAACCCCTGCCTCTCACCTCCTCTTTATTGTGCTGCGCGATGGGTCCCACCAGCCGTGTCAATGGGTTGGGCGTCCCCGATTTATTGTGCTGCGCGACGGGGGCTCACCAGCCGTGTCAAAGGGCTGGGCGTCCCCGATCAGGACACGGTCAAGGGGTCCGTCTTGACCGTTGGGTCAAGACGGATGAGATCAATCTAACATTCTCCCCATTGATCTCATCTTATACTTTAAACTTCACACTTATTTCTTTTACTTTACCTTCACAGATCAATGCATAGAGCATGCCTTATCGTCACGGTCAGTCGCCGATAGATTTAATAGCTATAATACACCTCTCTGATCTGAAACAGATTCATAGATTCTTTAACTTTGGACCCTTTATTGTACGGAAATCATAGGCTTTTTCGTAAACCCATGTCAACTGTGTGTTCTCTGAACATACTGGGTGGTAAGCCTTTGGTAAGCGGATCCGTAAGCATTTGCTTGTTATTTTTATGTTCAATACTTTTAGTATGATTCCGGACTTTCTCTTTTACAACATATAACTTTAATGTCAATGTGTTTGGTAGCACACTTGACTCGTTGTCATAGGAGCAAACTACTTAAATGGTCATTGCTGTTGACAACCATTATCAATTTCGGGTACAAGTTTCTTAACCATTTTGTCTGTCCCTCAGCCTCATATCATGTTATACTATAACATTGCATCACTGATGATACTAAAACTGTTTCTTTAGAGCTTTTCCACGATAAAACTCCAACTGCGAGTGTTAGCTACTACGTGGGTTTCACTAAATATCTTGCTAAAATTTAACATTGTACCCACAACTACTTGAGAGTACTTATTCTTTCTTTCTTAGCATGAGGCCGATATTCTTAACTCTATTATAGTGATCTATATCTGGACTGTACTTTTGCTAAACAACCCGGATACATGAACTATGTCAGGGTAAGATCTTGTCTGTGTACTCATTAAGCTTCCAACAGCTGAAGCATATAGGACGTCCATCTATAACAATCTCACATTGCTTCTTGGAACACTAAAGTTTCCAAAACTATTACCCTTGGCCATAGGAACAGGTGTAGGTTTATCCTCATAGGTACTTTATTTCTTTAGAAGCTTTTCTTAGTATGCCTATGCGATAGTCCTAATATTCCTTTTCTTGCATCTCGGTAAATTTTAATTCTTATAACAAGAGACATTTCACCGAGAACTTTCGTATTGAACCTTGAGAACAAGAGCTTCTTCTCATACAGTAGATTGACATCACTACAAATAAGTAAGATGTCATCCACATATACAGGATTAGGAAATGAATTTTCCATTCTATAACTTTGTACAAATGCAATTGTTCTCTCATTCTCTTTAACCTAAAATTTCTAATTGACTGTTCAACTTTAAATGTCACTGTCTAGAGATTCGCTGTAGTCCATAAGAGATTTCTATAGGTGGCATTACTTATGTTCTTTTCTTTCCACGACAAAACCTCTGGGTGGTGCCATATAATCATTTTCATACAAATCTCATTGGAAAATGTCGTCTTTACTTTCATCTGATGTAACTCAGATCATGATGTGCCACTAGCACTCATTGTAATCTATTTATTCTCTTCGCGCTTTTGAATCAAGTCGCGTTCTACATCTTTACATATTCCCTTTGGAGTCACATTTTGTCTGGTAGACCCATCATAGCCTACTATTTTGGCTCTTTAGGAATTTATTCTAGATCCTAAAATATTATTGGTATTATCGATTTCATTTTATCTTCCTTTGCTTCTTGCCATTTGGACGAGTGAACGCCTCTCATGGCTTCTTCAAATTAGGTGTGATTACCTTCCATTTGAATTTCACTAATATAAACTTTATAGTCATCAGAAATATCTGATTTTCTTATTCTTTGAGACTTTCTGGGGCCTCAACTACTAGCATTTCTTGACATTTATTGCCAAAAGACAATTGATTCTGTAACACCCCGGTGTTACGCAGACATTTAGCATTGCAAATCATACGCATGATGCATCATTGCATTTATAATAACATGTGAAGTAGAGTGCATTTTGAGTTAAAACATTTCTGTGAAACATGAATGTTGCATATACTTGTTTAGAATTGTTTCACCCTAATTATGCTTGCTAGGCTACTAAAACATGTGTGGCTATAATTGTAAATCACATAGAATTAGTTAGCACAATTTTTGGAGCAACTTTGGTATTCAAAGTTGTCAAAATTTGCTTTTAAAAATTTTTATTGAAAAATGGTCAAAAACCCTCCATATTTAGCTTTTATTCTCCAATTCAAAATATGTGGGGAATTTTTAGTTGGTCCCTTAATAAAAGTTGTAGAGAATTAATTTCTAAGCAACTTTCATTTTTGGGCCATTTTCAGAAAAAGTCATTTTCTTGCTCAAAATGGGATTTTAAAACTGTTATTCAAAATTATTTGAAAATTTATTGGAAATAAAAATGGAAAATCAATTTCTCGCTTAAGCAGGCCGCCGCTTGCCTTTCGGCCCGCTGGCCAAAGCGGCCCGGCTTCTCCCTCGCGCGCGCCCGCAGCAGCTCCCGCGGCCCGGCCCACGCCCGCGCGGCCTCCTCCCTCTCCCGCTCGCGCGCCCCGCTGTCCCGACCGTGGCAGGCGTCGCGCGCCGCGTGGCGGCCGCATGCCCTCTGTTGGGCCCCTCTCGCGCACGCGCTCGCTCGCCCGGTGGACTCTTCTGTTGGAGGACCTCCTCCTTGTAACGAGCCCTGGCCCTAAACTCTATATAAGGGCAGCTAGGGCTCCCATCCTGACATTCTCATTCTTCATCCTCTACCATTCCATCCATAGTAGTAGGGCTCCTGGAACTTTTCTTCGGGCTACCCCTCGTCTAGCATAGGTTCTACCACCTCATTTACCATTCTTGCACCCTTCCATTGTAAAAACTTCAGAGCATTCAAGTGAGGAACACACACTCGATCTTCTCTGAGACTGGACGTAGGGATCTAGCCTGAATTAGTATAAATCCTCATGTCTATTGGATGCTACCATCCTCTTCTTAGAGCAGTGCGGCAATCGTATAAGTTTACTAGTCCTGTTTACAAAACACCAACAGTCGGCGCGCCAGGTAGGCGATAGTCACGCACTCTCATTTGATTAAAGAAGGAAGCGATTGCTCCTCGCAGCACCGGTGGACTCACTGGTGGAATGGCCCGCGGTGGTCACATCCACCATGAAAACTACGGTTCATCGGTGCCAATGGGCCAGTGTTCGTGCCCGCCCTCAGCCACAGTCTAGACCTCCACCTTGGAAATCTGGATCCGGTGGCTCACGGTGGACATACTCTTGGAACTGCCCACGGGGGCTGCATCCCGGAGTACACCTACCTAGAGGGGATAGTACCCTCGCTCGTCGCAAGCTGTGGCCAAGTTTCCCGTCTAAAAAACCAAAGGATCACGACTCACGATGAACTCGCCCGAGGAATGGCCTCAACCGGCCACATCCTTCTATGCAACCACGCGGTTAACCACACCAAAGGGCCGGTGCCCGCGTCCACCCTTGGCCGTGGCCCAGACCTCCACCTTGGGAGTCTGGGTCCCGCGGCCTATGGCAGACATATTCTTGGAACTGCCCTCGAGGGCTGCATCCTGGAGTGCACCCGCGAGAGGGGCATAGTGCCCTCTCTCATTACTGGCTATAGCCAAGACTTCCACCTGGGAAGTCAGACGGCCATGACTCACGGTGGCCTCGCCCAAGGAATGGCCCATGGTGGCTACATCCTTTTAGGAAATCATGAGATCGTTCAAACCAACGGGGCAACACATGTCGCCAGCATACACCCTGCCCAGACTCACCGCATGGCGAGACCGGACCCTACGGTAGAGTCACGCTTCGGGCACCATTTCCGCCACCAGCGAAACGTAGTGATCCAGGACGCGCATGAGCAACGAAGCCGCCCACCACAGCGCAGTGACGTTACTAGTGATCAAGGGGTGAGCCGCGCGCGATGCCACACAAGGTCAAGCCCGGGACCAGGATCCAGTCCCACGTAGCGTGCAAGACGTACGACACAACTCCATGGGGCTGCCACCTGTTGCACGGAAGCACGTGCATCCAAGGAAGTGGGCTCACTAAGTGCGCCGCGCGCCACGACGAGCGGACCAAACCGCGCTGCGCTGAAAGCCAACTCCTGCAGCAACAGGTCGTGACAGCCCCCTGTTGGGAATGGCAACCACGCACAAAGACAAAAATGCGACGTCCACAACGTCGTCGTGCTAGGAGGACTCAGGCACTAGTATGCACGAGCCCACCTGGCCGAAAGATACAACAAGACGGACGCAGAGAAGCCATCCTCAAGGGCTCGCCGGCCCAACGAGGATATCGAGCCGGCATGGACTAGCCCAAGGTTGCCTGAGGGGTCGACCCACACCGGTTACGACCACTCAAAACGGTGGAGAAGCGACCCCATCAGCTCGCGGCCTGAAGATCATAGCAACTCCATCACGAGCGTGAGCTCGGGGGCACCCTGCACCCTGAGCAAAGGCAATTAGTCCCACGACAGCTCCCGGTACATCGGTTAGTTACATCCACATTGACCTTAAGCTCTTTGCCCAAACACGTCCACCTACACATGTAGGATTGCCCACAGCTCCGAAAACCCACAACTAACCCATGGAGTGAGCCATGAAATAGTGTGCTTGAGCACCCCGTCCTGGAGCCGCTCAAACCCCCGAGTGACTTGATTCGGCTCGTGCTAGCAGCCGGATACGAGTCACTCGCAGAGGCCGCACACGAGGGCGCATACGCATGCCCCACAATGTAGCATTGCGTGTCACCATCCCAATGACCCCTTTCTCGAGCATCTTTCGATCGCTCCCCACGCCGCGACGGGCTGGTAACCCGTGTCCCGACCTCTCACTCGAGACACCCCGGTCAACCCAACAAACCAGCTCCTAGGCAAGACTAGGAGCCCGTGCACGAGCCTGAGAGGAGACGAGAAACCCATTCACTCAGGACCAGGGGAGCGAAAGGAAGAAGGGCTCATGTCATTTCGTCGCTTTCTTCCCGCATCGTACCGGATCTGCGATCATCCTTTGCCTTTCTGTTGCTCAAATGGATCATGCACATTTTAGCCCCACGGGCAAGCCCCCAAGTTAAGATATGCATTCACGGGCACAAATCTAAGGGGAGGGAGCACATTTAAATTCGAACGGAAAGTAACTGAAAGAACGGCAGAATGACAAGCGAATACACCAATCACACTTCATACACATAAAACCCAAGCGAATTCGTTACAAAAAGGACACACGCAACTCAGGACCCTTACACAAGGGTCATCACATACCAGAGGCCTAGAACTGGCACCATACGGTAGGCACTTTGTTCTCGCTCCACAAGCGGTGGCACCACTCACAGCAGAGGTGTCGCCGCACAACCTCCCCAACGCGTGGCTTGGGGCAACGCCGAGGACGGCGCCACCTCGGTGCGGACACCTCGACACCACAATACGCCACCAAGTCATGCGTGACAGAGGACTACATGAAGCTGAGCTACCGGAACCAAACCAGGGCAAGGCTATGCACCCCACAGGGAGCAAGGAAAAGAAGACGCTCGCGCAACCTGAAGGAAAACGAAGAAGGGCACGATGCCACCGAACCCATCTTACCAACATTTAGGTCAAAAAAAGGGGGTCACACTGAACCAAACCCCACAAGTCGATCCCTGGGCAGGGCTACATGGCCATGGCATTCTAACGACCAGACCAACTGCGGTCATGGATAGATGGCAGCACACGAAAGAATCAAATTCTAGGACACGAATTGAAAGAAACATCTTTACTTAAAAATTCTCCAAGAACCCTGGGCACACCTTAGGTCTCTCAACCATCACCGCGGATGACCTCTACATCCACGACAGCGATGATGGCGTCCACGGTGATGGCGAAATCATTAACCAACTCAGCTCGCTCCTCCGACCGGACCCGCTCCGGGAACCCAGGCACCACCCGACGAAGGTTCACCCCGGTACGCAACTGCATGGTGGCAAGGGCGACACCGGCCCCTTGCCATATCCCTACCACCACCGCCTGTTTGTGATCCTTTGCCACAATGAACTCCTAGAGGCGAGTCGCCTCCTCCTGATGGCGAGAAACCGCCAGCCGCTCCCCAATGCTGGCAACAAGTCAACACAAAGATCAGTGACTCCAGACATCCATCCAAGCGTCGAGATGAAGGAAACCCTTATCTGCGATGCAGGTCTAGGCGACGATGGTCGCCGCATATGCAGTGGCAAACTCACCCTCCGAGGTGGTGAGCGTGGCCCTAGCGGTGTCAAGGTCGAGCTCCAGCCGCCTCGCCTTGTGGGCGGCCAATGAAAACCGCCGGTGAGCTTCGTCTGCCTCACGGATGAGGCGGTGAAACTCTCGATGACCACCCGAAGATGATGAAGACGAGCTGGACCCCGACCCTGGTGGGGCCCCAGATGGAGCGACGCTAGCAGCACCAACGGCTCTTCCCGATGCGGCATGAGAGATGGCCCTGAGGAGCACTCACAGTCAACATAGATTAATAGTAAAACTCAAAACATTGCTTAAACACTTACCCCTATTCATGCATCAAACCTCGTAGATGCAGCGGTCGATCACCAGCCTCCAGCAACCCATCCCACGGATGCTTGTCGTGATCCATCGACTCAGAGAGGAAGGGAAGTTGCAAGCACCCGAAAGTGAGAAGGAAGGAGCAGCAGGGCAAACACCGAAGAGCAGATGATCCCCTTCGTCGTACCAGTTCTCTCGATTTATAGCTGTAGTAACCGGCCGCAGTGGATACCTCAAGCGCGCGTGTATTCACCTTCATTTACTAACCACCTTCTCATAGCACAGGGGAGGCGACCAAGCAAAAGATTGAGCGGTGGATGCCAGCGCGGTAACATATCCCGAGGGAGGCGGCCAGACAAAAGGCTGAGCAGCGGATGACAACGCGGCAACGTATCCCGAGTAAGCCTCATAACTCTCATCATCTTTCAATTTTCGTGCATGCACCTCATGGCGCACGACCATCTACAAGAGGGCACCACCAAGACGCGACGTGGCAGGGGAGGTCGACAGCCCCTAAGCTCACACGCCGAGTGACCCTCCGCATCCATGATCCCGCATCGTGCTTAGGAAATCTTGTCTTGGGCCGGCCCTTAGAAGGGCTCGAGGCCACAAAAGGGATAGGGCAGGGAGGAGATTGGCCCCCACGGCTATAATCGGTGGTGTGGAGCCACTGACCATTTCTCCCTATGTTCAAGTCGTCCGCTTCGAAGTCTCTCGGGTTAACCCCCTCTGGGGGAACGCATCTTGCCCTTTGGCCACTGCGGAGGTGGTTGGGGATCAATGGGATTGACGACCGATGATTTATGGGACGTCTCACGTGAGGCACAGCTGAACTCCATGTCTATTGGGTAGGATATCAGGTCTGACTCAATTACCCATAGACCCTGACAAGGCGCATCGCTCCGACCATGTGGTTACTGTGGACATGTCTCTTCCTGCGTGGGGCGAAATCAAACCCACCCTCGACAAGGCAACATGACTTCTCGAGGATGGTAAGGGCACTAGGGAAAAAAGAGGAGTTGGGTCCCCGTGACCCCAAAAGAAGTCAGGGCCAAGCCTCAACTAACTCCTCCCTACATCCTAGGTCACAGACCTAAGGCATGCTCCGAGGACTCACAAACCGTCAGGGGTCTATGACCCCTCCGGGAGAGATCGACGAAGCAAGGGGGCTAGGGTGACGTGCAACGCGAAGCCCAAAACATGATCACGGCTCAGTCACACAGAATAAACAAAAGGTCAAAGACCTATGAGCCAGGACACATTTAGAAAAATCCTTATGATCGAGCAAGAGAGAGGTCGGGGAAACACACCCCCATTTCACAAAGGCGTGAAGTGCCCTCAGGTAACCCGAAAAAACACGGACGTGACCCCTACTCAAGAGCTCGGGGACTCGTCGGGGGAACCAAAAACATACAGAAAAAGAACTTTCTTTTCACCTAACTCTGGGTAGTACAAGAGCGGACGACCCACTCAAAACACTGAACCACGACACTGCTGCTTAGGCAGCCTTGTCAAGGATCCTGGAGGCGCCCGCTACTAATGCGGCAGAAAAAAGGCTAGAAATCGCCTCCCATTCCTCCACGTAGCACCCCAGCCTCACGAGCGGGGGCGCGTAGGGAAGAAAGAATGGGGCAGGGTCCAACCCACAGTCCACTACCATCAAGCCTCAGAAGGCATGAAGGGAACACCAAGGGACAGCAACGCCTCCGCCGATCCTAAGGCGGCCTTCGGAAGTCGTCTGCAGGTATGAGGAGAAACTAGAAGTTATCCATGGTGCTCGTACTTCAGCGACTCGAAGCCTATGGGTTCGGGGAAGCGCTTGAATCACGAGAATCCATGGTCGGCCCAAATGTCGCCCCAATCCTTCCCGCTTGCAAATTCCCTTCTGGCACCATACGCTGGAAGGGGCGATCCTCGGCGGGCGGCATGCCCAGAACCACGCGGTTCTCCTAGGGAATTTCTCCTTTTTCTTCCCTTCGAACTTACGCCTCTCGAAGGGGTTGGGGAAGCAGCTCAACAACATGGCAACAAAGCAACCAAATGAAAGGAAGGCCAATATTTATAGGCCCAGAAACAAGCCACGTAGCCTAAGAGACACCGCCAACAACAGATGCCCATGAAAAATCGAGGAAAGCAAGACCTTCTTAAGGGTAGGACCAATACAGCGTCGACAAGACCACTCGGTCTAGCCCAGGTCGCAAACCCCGATGAATGGCACATTGACACAGGCGAGGCTCAGCAGTCACGCATCATATCGTCAGGATGTCCCGAAGAAGTAAAGCACAACGACCACCAACCATGTTGAACACACCGAACCGCAAAGGGTCGAGCAACAAGGCTCAAGTAGGCCACGACCACAAGCCCACGCTCCAAATGAACATGCATATCAGTGCTTTTCTAATCACTTTATGATCGCAAAAACGCTCGGGGGCTATTGTCAGGGTTATGACCCCGGGGTGTCTCAAGGCACTGAATAATTAGCAGGCCACACGGCCTGCAACTCATCAGATTAACAATGGCCTGAATGACCAAGGCCTAGCTAGGACGAGCACGCCAAACCAATGCCTAGGCCAGGGTCGACCATGACCCTTTCACCCGCCTTAGCCACACGGAAGACGCACGACCTCTCCCCCATCATGACCCCTGGGCAGGACAGGGAGAGGTCAAGCATAGCTTAGTATGCTTGCTCTGACAGGAGCAGGCACGCCGCACTGATCTCACAAGGACCGATGTGACAGTGGTCACCTCGGTGCGGTCAGACGCCATCCTTGTGCCACGCCGCACCAACGAGACAATACCGCATGACAACAGCAACGAGTACAACACCCACCGTCCAGATATGGACCGATGGGATGCACGTACGATCTCACCCACTATGCATGGGATCCATGGCAAGGGTCTCGACCTAGAGGCCTTCCTGGCTAGTGGAATGCCACGACCCCAATGATCAGGGTCATGGTTGTCGGTGTTTGGAGACCGGCAGCCTGCCACGGGGGTACCCGGGACAGTTGTTCGAGCTTCGGCGTATGCTGGAACTCGACGGTAAATGTTGAGACAGTCGATTTATACTGGTTTAGGCCCTCGGTCATGATCAAGTAATAGCCTTCACGTCCAGTCAGCGTTAGCCTTTGCGTTGGATTGATTGTGTTATGTCATCTCTCTCATTACAGGGGTGCCCACAACCTCTCTTTATATCGGTAGAGAAGGTTGTGGTGCGGTTACAATCCTAGTTGGATCCAAACAAGGTGTCCTGAACTTAATACAGAAGGTACTTTCCTTAGAAGTCTGGCTAGTCTGACCTATTCTACTCGGAATCGGTGTAGTGAGTGTCACACCTTTTCCTGCTTCTGCCCGTGGGCCAGGCTAGAGCCCACGGGTCGTGGTCATGATGTTGGGGGAACCCTATGGGTCCCGTATCGGCAAGCCCCCGAGTGTTTCAAGGTTGAACTCGAAGGCCTCCTTGTTTTCTTTGGTCTTGCCTGGTGAAATAAGCTTGGTCCGGTTTCTTTTGAAGTGAAGCCTTGAAGTGGCCCTATCTTGAAGAAGTTTCATGAGTGACGTGCACTTTTTTCATAGAAAACAGTGCACTCACTGAATGTAGCCCTCGAGCCTCTTGCTATTTAGAACAAAAAGTTGGAGGGTCTTTGAATCTTGATTGTTGAAAAAACTAAAAATCTCTTCTGAGGATATATACCCTGCAGCCCCCGAGCATCTTTCTAGGTTCTTTTTTATCGTCAAGTACTTGGATAGAGGGTCTTCTATCATCTTCTTAGGTAGCCAGCTTTATGTCAGAGGTTGGTGGTTGTTAGCTGTTGAATTGAATTCTGCGTAGTCACGAGGTGTATAGTGTTGACATATATCCTTTGAATATGCTTGACCTTGAGTACTGTTCCTTCACGAGCGTGTCTTCTTTTACTGCATTCTGTCTTTTCGTTGAGTCATTTGTCAATGCTTGTTCTGTTGGTGCTCCTGGTCTATGTGCACCGCTCCTTGACCTATAAATACCCCTTGGGGCGCTTGCTGCAGACCGACAAAGTCTTGGTGTAAGTCTTGAAGTTTTATAGTCATGAATATGATAGTTTGTGAAGTAGAGCAGCCCCGGGCGTGAGTTGTGAATCTTGTAGATCTTATAGCAGATGGAAGATGTCTTGTGATTGAGATTAGTGGTAGACTAATCTCGTAGTGGAATTATACCACGTAGTACGTGATGGCAGGTGGAAGAAGTCTTGTGATGTGGGATGCATTCCATCATCCAATATCTTAGGGTTGCTTCTTCCACTCTGCCTCGCGAGTATCCCGTGCAGATCGGTACCGGATCTAGCATCACATCAGACTTGGGTAGACCGATGCCTGCGAGCCTCACCTGGTCCATGTTGTCCTGCTGTGCCACTGATAGCCGTCTTGGATGCACTGTGCCCTTCCTTTGAAGAATACAGTGTATCCGAGTTGAGTGTCTTCTGCCGTCTAGTAACTAGTAGCATGTGGTCATTTCTAGAGCCGTGTTATTTCTAGGCTCCTTGTTGCTAACTTGCTCGTCGTAGTACCGAGTTCATTGGGTCTTGTAAGACCCATAACCTTATGTCCTTTGATTATATTTGTAATGGTAAAATCTTGTCTTCTGAGTTGCTGTTCTTCTTCCTGGTGTATTGTCTTGGTTGTTTCTGAGGCTCTCGAGTTCTTTTTATAATAACCGAGTTCTTTGATTTCCTAGTGTGGTAACCTTTATTTGCTTCTTGGTTAATGAGTTCTCTTTGAGTAATATAACAACTCTGCCGTGGTATTGGATGGATAAGTCTAGAATCTGCCCATTGTACTGTACCGTTGTGAAAAGGTATGCCGTCCATCATTTTAGCCATGTTAGTTATGGCAGGAAACAGATCGTTGTGTTCCCATGCCGAGTTAAGCGGGCCTGATGGGCCGTGTTTTCACAGCTATAAAACTATTTAAGGGCCTTTCTTCTTCTTCTTCTTCTTTCTTACCCTGTTTTTGCCTTCTAGCTTTTATTCTTTGCGAAACCCTAGCACCCAGAGCATCACCGTCGCCGTTGCCACTGTTATCTGAGCGCCGCCACCTTTTGTTCTTAGTGCTTTGCTAGTGCATGGGCAAGAAGAATTCGTCGAGCAAGTTCAAGGCGGTCTTCGTGGATGAGGAGGCATCACTTTCAGTGATTGAGAACCAAGAGTTCATGGCCATGAGGGCTGCGTAGAAGATCTGGCCAGCTCCGACCACGATGGAGGACCAGTTGCGCGAGCTCATCAGTGATGGCCTGATCTAGGGCAAAGAGTTTGCTGATTGGAAAACCCTAGGCCAGCATCAGGTCCCAACTCTAGGTCCTGGTGAGATTGGTCTCTTTGTCTCCTTTATTCGTGCCGGACTCTACCTTCCCGCCTCTACTTTTCTTCATCATTTTCTTAGTTACTTTGAGATTAGCCTGAACCATCTTGCTCCCAATGCTGTCCACCATCTCTCTGTTTTTGTTCATCTTTGTGAAACTTTCCTTAGAATTCCTCCTTCCTTTTCTCTCTTTTGTTACTTCTTCCGTCTGAAACCCCAACCTCGCAGCAACAACACCCATGTTCTTGGTGGCTGCGGGATCCAGTTTCGCCAAGGTCATAAAAATCAATTTTTTGATTATGACTTGGTTGATTCTATGAGGGATTGGCATGCCGACTAGTTTTATGCTGCCAATACGATTCCTCCCCTCGCTGCTCATTCTGACTCTGGTCCCATGGTCAATGACCGCTGGGAAAAGAACCTTTTGACGAACGATGAGCTCTAGGCGATCAAGCCGTTTCTTGAGAGGATATGTACTCTAAAGCAGCAAGGCTTGACTGGCTTCGGGATCATTGCCAGCTTTCTACGCCACTGAGTTCAGCCTCAGAAGGAACGAGAGCACTATGGCTTCGAGTACTCTGGGCGGAGGACCCTTCCCGTATGGTCCCTGCCCTTGAGTTGACTGATGAGGAGGTGCTCAAGCACCTTCAGAAGATCTTGAAGGGAGTGAGCGTCGTCCCGCACACGGTCCCTGAGTACCGTGCCGACAACGCACCTCCTGCTGTGAGTTGTTTTACTCTTGTGAGTACTTTTCTTTTTCCTTTATTGTTGGCACTTTCTATCTTCACTTTCTTACTTAATCTTTCTCCTTTGGTCATTTTGCTTATTTGTACGAATTGGGGCATAACTTTGTTGACCCGATCCCCACTTATGATAATCCTGCTAGGGTGGAAGTTAGGGAGAACCTTGCTAGAGCATCTTCAAACAGTAAGTCTCAAGCCACCACAGTCCTTCCTGGCATTTCCTCTGCAGAACTCGACCCATACATTGAGTATGTTCCTCGTCTAGTTCCTCGAGCTCCTCGTAGCATCAGCAAGAGGTCGCGGGCGGATGATGCTTCCGCTGGCGTGTCTGCTACCAAGAAACCCCATCAATCGAGTACTCATCTAGGTGCTCAAGTTATAGGTAGCATGCTCCTAGGTGAGCATATCAATATGTTTTGTCTTCTTTATTGTTTGTTTGTGTCCTTAACTGAGTACTTTCTCCTTTCTCAGATGGTACTATGGTTGAGTTGCTCGAGGGCATGGAGGATGAGGATGATGATGCTGCCCTCGACGCACGTCGGTGAGTTGTTGCTGTATTTTTTGTTTTCTTGCTATTATACTTGAGCACTTCTTTTGACTTGTCCTTGTCCTTGTATTTTGCAGTAAGTGGGTGTCGGGCCTGAGTTCTTCTGGTGCTCAGGTGTCAATCACACCATCCCTGGCACAGGGAGGTGATGATATTTTTGCTACCACCATGCCTCCGTCGAAGTCTTCAGTTCAGCTTTGGGGTTTTAGTATGAAGAGGAAGAAGACCAAGTAAGTGAATCCTGGTTAGGTTGTTTGTCTCTGTTTTCCCTTCTTCTAGTTCATCTTCTTATTGTTGAGTTCTTCATCAGCTTGTAGGCTCTCACCCTCGTCTTCCCCCAACCCCTAGTCGGCTTCTTAGTCCGCTGGTGCGCCCCTACGTACTAAGTCTTAGGACTCAGAACATATGGTCAGCGAGGCAGCTGTGGGGGAGACAAGGGCTCCTGATGATCATGCTGCCGTAGAGTCGCCAACTCTGGAGGTGATCATGACCGTGGCGGTGGATCAGGTAGCCGGGGCTTCTACTGCCCAGGATATGGCCTTGGTCTTGTCTTCTCCGTGTCGGCCAACCTCTCCCTCTGTTGCTCTTGCTACCAGCAGTCAGCGTCTAGATGACGACGTGATACGGGAATTCGACGCCACCCATCATTTATCAGAGTTGATTGCGGCCTGGGGGATCCTGGCAGCTGGTGTAACTTCTTTTGGGGAAAAACTCTAGGTAAGTTTTCCTTAAGCTTTTTCTTTGGTTGCTTGGCTTCTTCTGTTCTTACATCTTGTCTTTTTTTCGTCTTGTTTGATCAGTCCTTCTCTCGAGACAACACCGACTTCTTTTTCTCGTAAGAGGGAGGAAACGGCTCTCCATGCCTAGGTGATTGAGGCAAAAGAGCAGAGGGATGCTGTCATCTAGGAGGCCTTGGAGAAGGTGGAGGTCATGAAGAAGGAGTGCGATGGTATTCTAGATTCTTTTTTATGTCTTTTGTCTTCAAATTTTGCTTTCAGCTGACTTGTTTTTTTGTTGCCTGGTCTAGCTCTCCGTGTTGAAAAGCATAAACTCCTCAAGAATATTGAAGATATGATGGTGTTGGTTCAAAGCAACCACAAACGGGCGGAGGAGGTAATTATTTGAGCTGAGGAAGATCTTGCTCTTACCAAGTTGATCTGGCGTGGTGCTGACAAGGATCTTGTGCAGGTCCAAAAATTATTAAGGTCTTGAATGGTAAGCTGGCGATGGCTACCGAGAACTGGAACACCTTGTGGAAAACCTTTCGCTCGGTAGCCGACCTTCTCCGAACTCCGGTGGATGACGGTCAGACTCGGGCTCAGTTTGTCCCCTAGGTGTCGAACCGTTTCCAGGAGTTCATGAAGAAGTGCGTCCAACTCTGCACCAGAAACATCCTTGCCCAGGTCCGGGTTCTTGCTCCAGAGGTTCCTTTGTCCAAGATTGCAGAGGAAGTCGAAAGTCAAGAGTACATGGATGCTATTGAAAAAGTGGAGCCTGAGGTCGATAATTTATCCGGGAGGATTGCTGAGAATCTTAGTATCAATATTTCTTCTCCTGATGACAATGCTTGACTTGATTGTAATCGACTTTTGTATTCTAGCTTTTTGTAAAGAATATTATACTCTTCTATCTTGAATGAAGATTCTTTATCTCTTGGTAGCTTCCTTTTGTTTCTATGTATGGATGCCTTCACCTTGTTTTGTCCTTTTAGGCGAATTATCCGAGTAGTCAATCTTAGATTTTGCACGTACTCATAGCGCTGTATAAGATTTGCAACTTGAGCTTTTTTGGCTTAGTAGCTTTATTATCCTTCATCTAATATTGGAATCCAAACCTGAAAAAAGTTCTCTCAACTCGAGTAGTCAAACCTTATTAGTTCTCTCAACCCAGGCCTAAAAAAGTTCTTTGGATCGGACGAGCTCAAGCAACTTTTCAATTCTTTTGCTCTCATCTGGTTGTGAAAACAACTCAGGATAGGGCGAGCATCCTCTGGCTCTTATCTAGGCCGTAAAAACAAACTAGGATAGGTTTGAGCATCGGCCTATTAGCCTTACTCTCATCTAAGCCTAAGAAGGCTTAGGATAGCGAGCTCAAGCATCTTTTCAGCTCTTTTGCTCTCATCCGGTCGTGAAAATAACTCGGGATAGCGTGAGCGCTGTTTGGCTCTCATTCAGACCATGAAAACAACCCTAGATAGGTTCGAGCGTTGGCTTATTAGCCTTACTATCATCAAATCCTGAGAAGGCTTAGGATAGCAAGCTCAAGCATCTTTTCAGCTCTTTTGCTCTCATCTGGTCGTGAAAACAACACGAGATAGGGCGAGCGTTGTTTGGCTCTAATCCAGGCCATGAAAACAATCTAGGATAGGTTCAAGCATCGGTTTATTAGCCTTACTTTTATCTAAGCCTAAGAAGGCTTAGGATAGCGAGCTCAAGTATTTTTTCAGCTCTTTTGCTCTCATCCGGTTATGGAAACAACTCGGGATAGGTCATAATAAGATAAATGTTGACAAGGAACATCATCTTTATTTTATTGATCATGAATCTTGATTACATGTGGCTCTCTTGCTACATAAATTATGTCTTGAGTTCTTTAAGCGTAGAATCTTCTTAGCTGGCTGATATGCCACTTATTTTTGACTTTTATTCCATCTTCAGTCATCAACTCATATGTGCCTAGCCTGGTGACTTTTGCGACAATAAAAGGACCTTCCCATGGGCTAAGTAGTTTATGGCGTTCGTCAGTTTTTTGTATTCTTCGTAGTACTAGGTCCCCAACTTCAACTGAGCGAGGTTGAGTACTTTTATTGAAGTGGCGCCTTAAACCTTGGAGGTATCGGGTTGACTGAAGGGTAGCGTTTACTCTAACTTCTTCTGTACTGTCGAGTTCCAATCTTCGGGTGTGTTTTGCTTCTCCCTCCTCGTATTGTTTGATTTTTGAGATGTCCAGATCAAGTCTGCTGGTAGTACGGCTTCTGACCCATAGACTAGGAAAAAAAGTGAGTACCCAGTCGCTCTGATTACTTGAGTGCGTAGCCCCGAGACTACCTTAGGTAATTCTTCGATCCACTTTGGGCCATAATCTTCTAGTTCTTCATACAATCTTGGTTTCAACCTGGCTAGTATGAGTCCGTTGGCTCTTTCCACTTGTCCGTTGGGCTTCAGGGTGTGCAACTGATGCATAATTTATACTGATATCGCTGTCATGTGCCTAACTTTTGAACTCGATGGCTGTAAAGGGGGAACCCAAATCTATGATGACGCGGTTGGGTATTCCGAAGCGATGCGTGATATCTTGGATGAACTCGACTGCTTTTGTTGTACTATACTTCACGAGCGGCTTGTATTCGATCCACTTGGTGAATTTGTCGATTGCAACGAAGATGTACTCAAATCCACCTTTGGCCTTCTTGAGTGGTCCTATTTGATCTAGCCCCTGGCATGCGAACGGCCAGATAGGAGGGTTGCAAATTAGATCGTGTGCTGGTACGTGAGCTTGCCTTACGAACATTTGGCACCCTTTGCACTATTTGACTAGTTCTTCTGTGTCTTTCAAGGCTGTTGGTCAATAGAACCTAGTACAAAAAGTTTTGTGCACCAGTGTCCTTGAGGCTGCATGGTTGCCACAACAACCTAAGTGGATTTCTTCTAAGATTTCTTTTCATTTTTCCCTTGAGACACATTTGAGTAGTACTCCTGATGACACGACTATTCTATACAGGTTGTCACCAATAAGGACGTAGTTCTTGCTTCTTCTGATTATCCTGGTGGCTTCTTTCTTTATTAGCTGGTAGCTTGTTTTTTATGTAGTCGATGAAGTTTTGAATCCATGATCTGGTGACTACCATGATCTGGGTTGTTGGTGCTGGTGGCCTAGGGGTTATCTCACTAGGTTGTTTTATGGAGGGTGATGGCAACTCCTCTACAAACACACCGGGGGGGACCTTCGTCCTGTCTGATCCCAGCTTAGCGAGAACATCTGCTGCGACGTTTGAATCTCGTAGAACGTGTAGGATTTCTAGTCCTTAAAAATTGTCTCTAATTTTCGTACTTCAGCATAGTAGGCGTCCATGTTGTCCTTGGTACAGTCCCAATCTTTGTTGACTTGATTGATGACCATAGCTAAATCACCATAGACAAGTAACCGTTTAATTCTAAGAGAAGTCACGATCCATAGTCCATGGTTGAGTGCTTCATACTCTGCTTTGTTGTTTGTGGCTTGCCACAGTATCTAGAGTACATATTTAAGTTATTTTCCTTCTGGGGATATGAAAAGAACACCTGCGCCAGCCCCGCCCAACTTGAGTGATTCGTCGAAGTACATCTTCTAATGGTCAAGGAAGGCATCTGGCGCGGGTTGTTGAATTTCTGTCCGTTCGGCCACGAAGTCTGCGAGTGCTTGTGATTTTATTGCTTTTCATGGAGAGAAATTGATATTTAGAGCTCGGAGTTCTACTGCCCACTTTGATATGCGTCCTGTCGCATCTTTATTGCGTAGGATGTCTCCGAGAGGGAAATCTATTACCACGGTAATCTTGTAGCCTTCGAAGTAGTGCCATAGCTTTTGGGAAGTGATCCGGAGGGCATAGAGTAGTTTTTGTACATGTGGGTACTGTATTTTTGAGTCTGTCAGAACCTCGCTGACGTAGTATATCGGCCGCTGTACTTTGTATACATGCCCTTCTTCTTCCCTTTCTACCACGATAGCTGCACTGACCACCGTAGAAGTTGCTGCTATGTATAACATCATGTCTTCGTGCTTCTTTGGTGGCGTGAGTACAGGTGATGAGGTGAGGTACACCTTAAGGTTTTTGTAAGCCTCCTTGGCTTCCTCTGTCCAGTCAAACTTGTCTGTCTTTTTTAACAGCTTGAAGAAAGGGAGTCCATTTTCACCGAGTCGTGAGATGAAGCGATTAAGGGCTGCCATGCTTCCTGTAAGTTTTTGCACATCTTTTACACAGTGCAGGGGTCTCATCTCTGTTATGGCTCAAATCTGCTTGGTACTTGCTTCTATTCCTCGGTTGCTGACCAGGAATCCGACTAGTTGTCCTGACGGTACTCTGAAAACGCACTTGTTCGGGTTCAATTTCCACTTCCACTTATTTAGGTTTTCAAAAGTTTGTTTCAAGTCTTCAATTAGCATGTCTTGGTTCTTTGTCTTTACTACTGCATCATCGATATAAGCTTCTGCGTTGTCACCAATCTATTCCCCGAGGCATGTTTGAATAGCTCTTTGATAGGTAGCGCCAGCATTCTTGAGTCCAAAGGACATGGTTTTATAACAATAGGCACCGAATGGAGTGATGAAAGATGTCTTGCTCTGGTTTTCTTCCTTCGTGATCTGATGATATCCTAAATAGCAATCAAGAAAAGATAGCAGGGCGGATCCTACCATTGAATCGACAATCTGGTCAATTCGCGGTAACCCGAACGGGTCCTTGGGGCAATGCTTGTTGGGATCCATGTAGTCGACACACATGCGTCATTCTATCATGTTCTTTTTCTGTACTAGAATGAGATTTGCTAGCCAACCTAGATGAAGAATTTCTCTTATAAATTCGGCTGCCATCAATTTTATAATCTTTTTGATTGTTGCCTTCTTGTCCAGTGAAAATCTTCTTAACCGTTGTTTGACTGGTTTGGAGCCTTTACATCAATTCTATGCTCAGCCAACTCCCTTCAGACACCTGTCATGTCGGTCGACTTCCAAGAAAAGATGTCTTTGTTGTCCTGAAGAAAGTTGGTGAGCGTGAGTTCCTATTTAGCCAAGAGGTGAGCATTGATGGTCACCGTCTTCTCGGGATCACCAGTACCCAAATCAATTTTCTTCACATTGACTTATTTTGGTGGTGCAAGGATGTAAGGCTTCTTAGCTGAAATCTCTAGCTCTTCCGAATTCATCTGTGTAGCAACGGTGGTTATTTCTTCCTGTGCTTTGGCTACGATTTGGATTACTTGTATGTTGCAGTCGAAAGCGTGCTTCAAGTTGCCCTGGAGGGAGAGTATTTCGTGAGGCCCTAGCATCTTGAGCAGGAGGTATGGGTAGTGAGGTATAGCCATGAACTTGGTGAGTGCTGGTCTTCCAAGGATGGCATGATATGATCTCTCAAAGTTTGCAACTTCAAATAGAATGAATTCGGCTCGGTAATTGGTCGATGTTCCAAATGTAACTGGTAGAGTGATTTGTCCGAGCGGCATGGTGGCTTTACCGGGTACTATTCCATAGAAAGGTATACTTGTTGGTGTAATCAACCCAGCAAAGTCTAGCCCCATCTTCCTTACTATCTCTAAAAATATGATGTTGAGTCTAGCTCCTCCATCAATCAGGACCTTGGTGACTGTCATCCCTGCTATAGTCAGATCTAAGACTAGTGGATATAGGTCAGCATTCCTAACGCTAGTCCATTGATCTTCTCTTAAAAACTAGATTGTGTACTGTGACCAATTAAGGTACCTTGGGACGGCTGGTTCTGCTGCCATGATGCTGCAGAGAGCCAGCTTGTCTTGGTTCTTGCTTCTAGAACCTGGAACTCTAGAGAAGATTACTACAACTGTTCTCTTCGACTGTTGGAAACCTTTGTCTTCCGGGTTATCTTCGTCTTTCTTCTGGTTATCTTCTTCTTTACCCTTGTTTTTTTCCTTTTCTTGCGCATCAATCAATGAAGATGTGGCAATCTCCTATTGTGTGGTTTCCTTGCGGGTGCCATATACAATGCATATTCTCAATGTCTTCAAATCTCCTGATCTTTGAAAAATTCTTCAACTTGTCAGCCATTGCGACGGTGTTATTGGGCCCACGCTTCCTGTCATGATGTCTGTTGTTTGAGAAATTCCTTCTGTTCGAGTTGTTTTGGTCGTTTTCTCAGTTGTTTCTATCCAGAAATCTTTCTCTCGTCTTTTCTTCTGCCATAATCATCTTTTCTACTATGCGTCTGAATTCTTCATTGTTCCTTGGGTTCTCTTTGTAACAATCTTGAAATTGCCATTTAGCCATGATCCTGTAAGAAAAGGCTTCAATTACTTCTCGCTCGGTGATGTCATGTACTTGGGCACGCAATTCTCCAAAACATTGATAATAATCCCTAAGGCTCTTGTCTCTCTTCTGCTTGAGTCCTTTTAGCTCTGCATGTGTGATGGGATGTGTAATGATGCCTGCAAAATTTTCATAGAAAACTCTTTGCAAGTCGTCCCAACCTCTAATTGACCCTGGGTTCAGTTTGTCGAACCATTGGAGGGGCATGGTTTCTAGGGCCATAGAAAAGAACAATGCCTTGATATCGTCGTCTCCTCCAACTAGTTTCAATTGACAGCGACTAGATCCTAAGCCACTGCCTTGGTTTGATCTTTCCATCATATTTAGAGTGGTTTGACGGCTTGAACTTGTGAGGCAGTCGTACTGAAGCAAGTCGGCTTGAAAAATAGGGAAACCTATCATGCATTTTGGCTTCCTGTGTTCTGACTCAGCCCCCCTTCTTGTCAGCTGTCATTTAGCCTAGGAAAAAGTTGTGGGGATGAGCGGTAAGGTGCTCTGCTCCTTTCTTCTCTCTGATGCTCAACTTGATTACTTTGGGTGTGGCCTCTTCTTTTCTCTCAACTCTGGCTCCCGTTCGGTCCCAGCCTTTCAAAGGCAGACTTCCTTTGACTTTGTGCTTCTTGTTCATGTGATGCTGACCTAGCGGGAAGCTTGGAACGAATTCTTCCATCGTGTGCCCTCAGGGCCATTGTCCGAAGAACTTCTCAGAGTTGTACTTGTTCCTCGTTGGGATGTGAGATTGCTTCAAGTTCTTCTAGCGCCTCTCGTATCTTGTCGTAAGGAGCTTTGTGTGCTCTGGCCGCACGGCTCTCTTCGGCTTCTTTCTCTGATTTTCTTTTGTTGTACATGGCTAGCTCTGCCTCGTATGTGTCCCATGCTTCTTTTTGTTGCTTGGAACAGCGTCTGCGACCTTCTTTTAGTTTGTTCCTTCTTTCTCTAGCTCATTTCTAGCCCTCAGACTCACCATCGTACTCAGGTGCGTTGGGTGATATGTTTGACTCTGATTCATCCGAAGACCTGACATTGGGTGCAATTGGTGGCATCGGTGGTGGCCGTCGAATCATGAGGACTTCTCGGGCCTGCACCACTCTTGCCCTATTTCTAATGTCTTCGGTTAGAGCGTTGGTGTCATAGAACGTACCGCCTTCTTGGTAAGGTAGAGTGATAGTCTCATCAACTAGTCAAGTATTGCTGCTCTAGGAAAAAGTACCCGACCAGTGGACTAGGCAATCTTGAGATGTCACGATTAATATAAGGCCTTCCTGTGCTCCAGTAAGCTGTAGCCTTCGTACTGGACCAGCTGTTTCTCAGAGTAAGTCCTGATAAGTTCTCGGCACGTTGTCAAGTCCGGTTGGGAGATGACCCAATTTCCTGCAAGAATCTTGAAATAGGCTCGAATTGGTCTCTTGAAGGGTTGATGTCGTGTTCTAGAGTACAATTGGAAAAGAACTCGGCTTGTCTCTAAAAGAACTCGAATTGGACCCCGACGAGGAATCCCACCCGGACACAAAGTCAAGTCTGGTTATCATCGGAGCTCGAGTCGATTCAGACACCGTAAGGCCTAAAAATCTTTCGGTGAGATCTTCGGCTGACCCCGTTGGAAGAGTGAATTCCTCGCGGGCTTCCTGAGCTTCGACGAGACATCCTTGGAGGTTGGCCTCATTGTTCACTTCGTAAACTCATGATCCGAAGATGAAGATTGATCCCGTCGGGAAGATCGTGTTGTCAAAATCCGTAGAGCTCTTGATCGTGATTGCGCCGAAAGACCCTACCTGGCGCACCAGCTCTCGGTGTTTGGAGACCGGTAGCCTACCACAGGGGTACCTATGATAGTTGTTCGAGCTTCGGCGTATGCTAGAACTCGACGGTAAATGCAGAGATAGTCGATTTATACTGGTTCGGGCCCTCGATCGTGATCGAGTAATAGCCTTTACGTCCAGTCGGTGTTAGCCTTTGCGTTGGATTGATTGTGTTATGTCATCTCTCGCGTTATAGGGGTGCCCACAGCCTCTCTTTATATCAGTTGAGAAGGCTATGGTGTGGTTACAATCCTAGTCGGATCCAAAGAAAGTGTCCTGAACTAAATACAGAAGGTACTTTTCTTAGGAGTCCGGCTAGTCTGACCTATTCTACTCGAAATTGGTGTAGCGAGTGCCATGCCTTTTTCTACTTTTGCCCGTGGGCCAGGCCAGGGCCCACGGTTCTTGGTCATGATGTTGGGGGAACCCTATGGGTCCCGCATCGACAATGCCCCTCAGCCTATGAAGCGACCAGACAAACAACAACCCGGGGCAGCTACCTGCTATAGGTACGACTCCTCGGGCAACCTAGAGATGACGATGAAGACCACGACGGACACCGCGTCACACAGGACAACTGACGAACTGTCACCATGGCTACAATGCGGCCACGACTAGCCCAGTGGCACCATGTCAGACCTTGTCATGATGTGGCCACCATACCACGACGATAGCCATGCCCGGGCAAGCATCAGAAGACGGTGTAGCTTGCAAGCCAAGTTAGGTAGGACCTCCCTCAGGCTCCTGACCCTTTGGTCAGGGGAACCTCCCCTTTGTAACGAGCCCGACCTCAAACTCTATATAAGGGCAGCCAGGGCTCACATCCTGACATTCTCATTATTCATCCTCTACCATTTCATCTATAGTAGTAGGGCTCCTAGAGTTTCTCTTTAGGCTGCCCCTCGTCTAGCATAGGTTCTATCACCTCATTCACCATTCTTGCACCCCCTATTATAAGAACTTCAGAGCATTCAAGCGAGGAACACGCGCTCGATCTTCTCTGAGACTAGACGTAAGGCTTCAACCTAAACCAGTATAAATCCTTATGTCTATTGGATGCTACCATCATCTTCCTAGAGCAACATGGTGCCTGAACCAGTATAAATCCTCGTGTCTATTGGATGATACCAACGTCTTTCTAGAGCAACGTGGCAATCGTATAAGTTTAGTAGTCCAGTTTACAAAACACCGACAGGTGGGGAATAATCCGGCATGTCGCATGTGTGTTGTGTAGGGGTCCTAGTCTTTTGGATCTAGATTCTAGAGTCGTTGCTTGCTCTGCTTTGCTTGTTCAGTGTCTGGTCGTCAGGTTTGGTCGAATTTGTCGTGTCAAAATCTATTAGGTAGCGAAAGAATATGGTATTATCATTCTGTTAAAACTTTGTTGTTGTTTTTTTTACTTTTTTAATTGAATTATCATCCTAACAAACTTCATTAAACATAACCATTATTGGACTCATTTTGTTGCTCCTGTCATCTCAAATGTGACAGACAATAAAAGCTAGAAATTAGATGTGTGGTTCCTGAGATACAGTTATTTGAACATCTTCAAGTCATAATAAGATACAAAATATTGCAATATGATTGTTAGAAATAGACGGGCCCTTTGTTTATTGTTAGGGAAATGCTAGCGCACGGACGTCTGATGGGGATGAATTCCATCGGATGTCCGCCCGCACGCCTGACAAGCCCGCCCCGATGCTTGACCCACCCCTATCCATGCACCCCGCCTCCATCCCCATCCGTTCACCCTGCCCCTGCAGTGGCACCCTCGACTCGTTGTACCCCCGACCGTCGGCCCCTAGCGCATCACACGCCACGTCCGCGGGGCACCGACTCGCTGTGCCCCATTTCCCAGTGCCCCTGACTCTCTGAACAGCAAGAAACACGTGCAACATGAAACACTTGAATGCATCATGCCTTGAAACAGATGAAACATCTAGAATATACACTTGCAACATATGTGTAAAAACATATGCAACATCTAGATAGAACACTTGCCACTTGCAACTTGCAACATGAAAACACTTGTTGCAATAGAAGACTGAAACAAATGAAACATTTTAGAACATACTATTGCAATATATGTGTGAAAATATATGCAACATCCAGATCAAAACGCTTGCAACATACGTCTGGAAACAAATGAAACAATTTGAACAAACGCTTCATGCCTCTGAAACACTTGCAACATATGCAACATCCCCCGATCTACTTTTGCAACATCCACATAAAATAATTGCAATATGCCTCTGAAACATCTAAAATAACTGAAACATACATTTGTAACATAGGGAAGAGAGAGGCCTAGGCCGGTCAATTTTGGTCGATGGGGTGGGAGCCAGCGGCGAGCGGCTGCGTGGGTGCACCACCTAGCACTAGCACCAGCGGCGCGCGCGAGCACCACCACTACCAACACCACCGGCACCGAGGTTGGCTCAACAGCGATGGTGGAGGATGGGAGGCACGCCATGGCCGCCGAGGTGGGGGGAGCTCGGTCGCCGGGGTAAGAGAGAGTGCCATCGGGGTGGGCAGGGCGCGCGGGCCGAGGTGGCGGAGAGCTGCCCACTCCCCTGCAACACCGCCGTGCCAACTCCATAGATCTCGCTCATGCTCCATGGATCTTGCCGGGGTGGAGAAGAGGGCCACCGGATCTGTGGACATTGGGGGCTCCCGGTGAGGTTGCCGGGGTGGGGCAGGACGCCGGACGTTGGTGCACTGCGGCAAGGGACGAGAAGCGTGGAAGGGGTAAGGATGGGGAGGAGGAAGCGAAGGGATAAGTTTTTTTAATATACATGCGGGCGGGAGCTAGCGGCAGTGGTGAAAAAGCCGTTTCACGTTTGTGTGGTCCATCGGTCGCACGACACATAGCATTTCCGTTATTGTTAACAACGGGACTATGATATTAAAACGGAGACAACGCGTGCGGGAGGGAAAGAATAGAGAAAGTGGTGGAAAGCGACCCAGCCAAAACGCTACTAGCATATATGCTTGCTAATTGCTATAACGATGAGGAACAGAATGAAAGGACCAATTTGTAAGTAGGAGTAAATCTTGGACCTTTGACAAAAGACGGCAGCATTGTAATGTAATGTAATGTAATGTAATGTAATGTAATGTAGCAGTATATTTTCGTTTTTGCATCAACCAGACTGAATATTAGGTTTATTTTGGTGCTAATGTTGTCTGCAACATAATAGAATAGACAAATTACACATATGGATCCGTGATCTGTGAGATATACCTATTTGAAGGTTTAAAGTTGTGAACGGCTAATGTGGTGGTGCTGCGATTAGCTAAAAGGAGAAGGCCTCTCTCACAAAGTTGCAGAATCAAATGGCTTTGCCATTGAAAGCGAGGCAGGCCAGGCCTCTTCTGCGTTGATGGCTACGGCCGTGTTTAGTTCTCAGAAAATTTTGCAAAATTTTTCAGATTCTCTATCACATCGAATCTTTGGACATATGCATGAAGCATTAAATATAGATAAAAAATAAAACTAATTATACAGTTTAGACGAAATGGACGAGACGAATCTTTTAAGCCTAATTAGACCATGATTGGACAATATTTGCCAAATAACAACGAAAAGAGCTACAGTGCTTTTTTGCAAAATTTTTTGCATCTAAAACAGCCCTACCTTTTGATTAACAGTAACAGCTGTAAGATTCAGCTCAGCTGTTTGCCCCTGTCTGCTTCCTTCTGCAGTGCCTAGCACTGTCTTTTTTTCCCCTGTTGTTTTTGTTTTATTATTTTCGGAGGAAAGTAGGAAGTATGAGTCGTGTAATCTGTCTCTAGATTTGGCTGACAATTCGAACTGACTGGAGTAGGTAGGTATCACTGCTTATGGTCCTACTACTTTTGTCAAAACTGGATAAAATATGGTCCTAATAGATAAGCTTAAGAAGGCCGTTAGGGGGTGTTTGGTTTGAGGAGTTAAAGTTTAACAAACACTGTAACACTTTCGTCTTATTTGACAAAAAGTTTCCAATCTTAGACTAATTAGGCTTAATAGATTCGTCTCGTAAATTACTCCTAATCTGTGTCGACATGCATGCAATTAGTCTATATTTAATACTCCATGCATTTGAGGGAACATTGATGTGATGGGAGTTAAACTTTAACAAAACCTAATCAAACAGGCCCTTAGTTGGTGCGTGCAGCAACGGATAAAATATGTGCTGCAGCACATGTGCACAGAAGCTGCTTCGCTTACAACCTTGTCAGTATGAGGATGCATGATTAAGAAATAATAATATAGTCCTATGTTGTTAAGTACGTAGAACATTACACACTAATAATA
Organism: Saccharum hybrid cultivar R570; assembly: GCA_038087645.1. Classification (NCBI taxonomy): domain Eukaryota; kingdom Viridiplantae; phylum Streptophyta; class Magnoliopsida; order Poales; family Poaceae; genus Saccharum; species Saccharum hybrid cultivar. The sequence continues at coordinate 1,404,410 of JAQSUU010000579.1, read as the reverse complement.
ACTTATATCTGTCTATCATCAGCTCATATAGTATTGTGTCCGTACTAGCGTTTCGTAATGGCCGTGTTTAGTTCCCCTAAAAAGATGAAAAAAATACTGTAGCATGTTTTGGCTTTATTTGGTAAATAGTGTCCAACCGTTGACTAATTAGGTTCAAAACGTTCGTCTCGTAAAGTACAACCAAACTGTACAATTAGTTTTTAATTTCATCTACATTTAGTACTCCATGCATATATCACAAGTTTAATGTCATGAGAAATTTTTTTTAGAATAGTACATTTTTGGTGGAACTAAACACACAGCCTGCTTTCTGAGTCTCCGAGAAGTGGCAGAGTCTCGTCAGAGTGAGTCCCTCAACCAATCAAAGTCTCCTCCCCCTCCTACTACTAGGCGACTAGGGGATGCTTTTTCAGTGGAGCCCGTATCGACAAGTAGAAAGTTTGGAGTGCGTAAGCGCCACGCGAGCCTCACTCGTGTGTCTGACGTGCAGGCAAGAATGGCGGCGTTTTGCGGTGGCCGTGGAGTTCCGCTCTGCACCAAGTACCGACGCTCGGCCCAACAGACGCCGTCACGCCGGCCGCGAGTTCACGCGTTCGCCAGGCGCGTAGGTGCCGGACCTGCAGGTCGACGTCGATCGTCACATTTGGAATAGTGGGGATGATGTGAACGTGACCGAAACTCGTGGCCGCCCTGACTTGGAACATGGCGTGCGCACGCGTCTGCTGATTCGAAGCCGCACCCGGCACCCCGCACGGACGCATCTGCGGACTGCGGTCCCGCCGCCCCGCGCCGTGAGTTTTGTATTCGTGTGACAACGTTGATTGTTGAATAGATCCAATCACCAAACTAGCTCTAAAACAAACAAACTTGGGCTAACGACCAAAACAAATCGTTTGTACAACTTTGATGTAGATCGTTGAATCGATTCAAGTTCCGCTTGCTTTGCCAGAAACGACGGCTAACTCCACCTTCCCTCCCTCCTTCCCCCAGAGCGACCCCCTCCTTCACGGCGGGGGGGGGGGGGGGGGGGGGGGGGGGGCGTGTGTGTGTTGGCGATGTCGTGCCGCGCCGACCGCGCTCCGCAGGAGCCAGGGTCGATGTGCGGGGCGCCTCCGCCGAGCACCGTGCAATTGATGATGCAGACCGACGAAGGGAGCACCAGTTGCGTCAGAACTCTGGCTGTCGTCGATCTGCTCTGACCCGCGTAGCCCGGGTCCAACGATGGGTCTTTTGGACCTGTGGGCACCCAGGAGGCCGCCGCGGTGCCCACGGCCAGCTCCTCACTCTCACCGGCCGCGGCCCCGTTCTACCCAAGCGGCTCTCCGAGGGGGCGCTCTAACCACCGTCCGTGGGCAGACAATGCCGACACTGAAGAATCCGATGACGAGCAGCCCGCAGGCTCCTACGTGGATGTTGTTCGACGTCCGGCGAAACATGAGCCTCGCTCAGCTGAGGGCTCGGGATGCTGTGGAGCGGACGGGGGCTGACTCAGGCAAGGGCAAAGGCAAGGTGGAGCGGGCCCTGGCCGATAGGGACTTGAGCGAAGACGGAGGAAGTGCAGCCGGCTGCGCCCTCAGTTGGTGCGTGGCCTGCCTGCTAGGCTGCATCCCTACCTGCCAATGCCTCAGCCGCCGCGGATGGATATCTACCCCCAACGCAGATGGGTGGCGAGAGGTCCTCTCTCGACAGGAGGCGCAATCTGCGGCCGCCTAAGCTGAGCCTCGGCGCGATGGGACGAGTCCCAACTGAACGAGTGAGATTGAGACGGAACCAGAGCAGACCGATCAAGCGCACAAAAATACAGTAGCGCAGTATCCGGCTCAGGATTTGTTCTCCAGCCAGTCAGCCACGCACCCTCTCCGCTCCTTGGGTTTCCATTCGCGATTCTCTCCCTCACGCACAAGAAAGCGGAGGAGGGAGTAAAGCGCGGCCACGTTAGGCAATGGTCCCTCCCAGACCTCTCTTGTGGGCAGGGCCGCAGGGCCGCGGTGGCCGGGCACCAAACTAGGAAAGTCAGGCAACACCACAGCCCAGTCCCCTGTGTTGGTCGGAGATCTAAAAGCAAACATGGCACGCTCTGTACACCAGAATCCTGTGGATTGGTGGCGTTTATATGCTTTAGCATATAACTACTTTCAAGCTAGAGAACAATAACAATGAAAGGACCAAGAAAATAGCAACCCGCGGCATATGCACGCTGAAGATTCTGAATCCTTTTCACCCGTCTCTGAATAATTTTCAAAATCTCTTCGAACACAAGTGCAGGTCTCAACAGCTAAATGCGTTCATGGACCAATTAGTGCTAAGCAATATGAATTGACCCTTTTTATTTATCCAATCCACTTAATACATGCTTTGTTCTAGATCTTGCATAAAAAGGTAAACAGACAGCAAGTGAAACACGAAGATAAGACAAGGACCATATTCTTCGCTGACCGGTAGATTTTGACACAACAAATTAATTCAAACAAACGAGGCAGAGGAAGCAACGACTCCAGATCCAGAACCCCTACCCCATACGGCCATACACATGCCGGATTATTCCCCATCAAATCTAAGCGCAGTTCGTAATCAGATCACATCCCCCTTTGGCTGCTTCAGTCCACTCAGCATCGGACAAAGACTACACACGGAGCACGTGCAGGATAACCAGAAACAGGCTGCCCAAAAGCAGAGCGAAGAGTTGAAAGGCAACAACCGGCGAGCCCGGACCGGCGGCGAGCCTGTTGACAGCCACGGAGCAGGCACCAATTCCAACGAACGCGAGCAGACGGCTCAGGTATTCGCCCACCATGCCGTCGTACCCCAAGCCGATGCTGGGGCCGTGGAGCGCACGGACATTTCCCTCGGCGTGCCTGGTACACGGGAGAATCTCCTGCGCGAAGTTGCCTAGGCCGTACGCCGCGCCGGCAGCGTCGGTGAGCAGGTTGGCAATCACCTCGCCACGTCCGGCGCCCGGGCGGAACTGCCAGGCGTGGTTGTCGTACACCACGCCGACGCCGTCGGGGAGCAGGTTTACAAGCACGTCGCCGCGTCCGACGCCTGGGCGGGGGAGCTGCAGCACGCGGTAGCCTACTGCGCCGACGCCGTCAGAGAGCAGATGGACCTCGCTGCGTCTGGCGCCTGGGCGAGGCTGCAGCTGGTAGTGGACGTAGTTGTCGTGCACCGGGACGACTCCCTCGGGGTCGGGGAGCTGCAGGCCGGCGACAAGGACCTCGTCGCCCGGGCCAGGCTGCCGCCAGAAGTCGCCAACGACCATGCCGGGGCCGGGTTCGCCGTGGAACACGGCGACAAACAGCTCGCCACATCCTTCGGCGGTGCGGACATGGCGCGGGAAATCGGAGTTGGGGTACACCGCGCCGAACTGGCCGTTGAAGATGTCGCGGTGCAAGAGTTGGCTGTCGAAAGTACCGGTGTGGATGTGGGCCTCGCCTCCTCCATGGACCGCGGCAGCCATGACGAGCTCGGTGGACTCCACCACCGTCGTCGGCCACGCCGCCTCGCCTCCGTGGTCCATGTTCCCCAGCTCCTTCTTCTCCGGCAACGCGAACACCCGAACGGGAGCGAGTGGTGAGCTTCCGACCCGCTTTGGATGCTCGCTTGCTTGAGCTCTAGAGGTTCTTTGAATGGATCTGCCTGCACGCGGCGTTCTTAAATAGAGTCGAGTCAGGCCCGATTTGCTGCCGAGGTTGATGGACCCCACCCGACGAGCCCGACCCGTCCCACGGCGAACCCGATCGGGCCAACGAGTGAATTTCGTGGGCATTCACGCCGTCGGTTGCCGCTATCACTCCGACAAGTGAACAACTGGCTGTGTTTAGTTCCACCAAAAATGTACTATCCTAAAAAAGATTCTCCGTCACATCAAACTTGTGATACATGTATGGAGTACTAAATGTAGATGAAATCAAAAACTAATTGTACAGTTTGGTTGTACTTTACGAGACAAACGTTTTGAACCTAATTAGTCAACGATTAAACACTATTTATCAAATAAAGTCAAAACGTGTTACAATACTTTTTTCACCCTTTCCATGGAACTAAACACATCGGCTGTCAGTTTATGCGCTCGTGTGGTGGTACCGATAGCAGCGGGGGCCTGGGCCCCACGTTGCAGAGGATCTGATTCCGTTTGCACCGGGCACTCGCCATCGGCAGCGAAGCGGGCCGGCCCGACGGGCGACGGCAGCCAATCAGACGAATAGACTTCGTGGTGGGGCATTGCGGAGACGTCATGAGACACGGAACGGCAGGGTACCGTCTACCGTCCCATGCTAGCTTCTTATCACCTCTTTTTTCAAAAGATACTTTATTTTAGTTTCAAAAAATATTTACGTATTTTAATCTTACACTTATATTTTTTTTAAAAAATATTAATCCCTTTGGCCACGCCAACTCCCTGGCGTGGCAAAACCGCACTACCGCGCCAAACAGCTTTGCCTACTGCGCTGGCACCTCCTCCCGCGCCAAAGCCACCTCGCACACCGGGGCGCGTATAGAACCACGTGTCAATTTAAAATAACCCGTTTTGGGTAATTCATCAAATATGCGACATTTAGCCAGGTCAAAAGAAAATTTTGTATCCTCTTAAAGATTCTTGTGAATCAGCTTGAGAGATGGAATGTGGCTAATTTGTTCTGCGTTGGTCAAATAAATTCAGCAAAGCAACACTTATTAGTTTCATCGTCCGAATTGTCATAATGATATTCAAGAGCTTGCATGTTTGAATGATATGATCTATAAATATCCCGAGAGTCTTTCAAAGGAGTTTTAACAGCAATAGCCTTTTGCAACAATTGATGAACAATAAGAAATTTGAACTGCTCAATTTTCTTCAATCTCATCCCCGATCGTCCCTCTCAAATTCCACCTCCATGAATTTCTCCAATCTCATCCCCGATCGTCATTGCCGCCGCCTTATCCAACAGTCCCATCGGAAGTTACGCAATGCGGATCCAAATCAGAACAAAAGAAAAGTCGATCTTATCAAGGGATTTGGAGCTATCAAAATCAACAACGACCAACACTTCCTTGGAGATCATCCATGCGCCATCTTCGAGCGCCCTTCTCTTCACCGGCGCCTGGTGGAAGGTGAACAGAAAGCAACTGTCGCCTAGTTCCTTGCATTCGATCCCCTTCATTGGACACCAGATCCACCCCACTGCCTGCTCCACTATCTCCATCCGAGCCTCCTTCTCCGAGAAAAGTTTCCTGAAGGCCTTCAGAGGTCCCCCCCGCTATGTCTCCCTTTTGCACCCCAATACGGGTGCTCTTCTTCTCCACCTTTGTTAACTTCAAGTTCTTCAACAAACCTTCCACCCCCTCAATGATTCCCTTCCCCAAACAGATTGGGAAGGAAACCCTTAACCAGTGAAAGGCGACTGCTGTACGACTCGACAAGGCTAGCATAAACTAGGGTTTATGGTATTTTAACATGGACACTTTGGACGACAGAGACGACACCCTAGATCCCAAGGGTGATGGATTAGGGCGAAAGGGAACCTAAACCTCGACCGATCGATCAAGATCAAAACTCGGGAAAGATCAAGGAGGAAGAAGAGTGTCGGTGTTTCAGATCATCGACGAGTAAATTTGTATCTGCACGTTTGGCCTGGATGGTGAGTGTGAAGGACACAAGGAATTATACTGGTTCGGGCAGAACGTCCCTACGTCCAGTGCGATACTGCTCGTGTTCCTAACTCTGTGTTTGTAGTAGGAGTTACAAACGGGCGAGAGAGGGACGGGGTCCCAAGTCTCTGGTGTGTGTGTGTGAGTGAGTGTGTTGCTTTCCAGTGGCGAAGTGCGCTAGAAAGACTTGAGAGAGATGGAAAACTTAGAAGGCGTGCCCCGTTGGGGCGCCTAGCTTTCCCTTTTATAGATCAAGGGAAAGGCCGGGAGTACACGACAGAGAGAGAGAAGGAAAAGAAGAAAGAGAAAAAGCAGAGAAGAAGAGAGCTCTGGGGCCGCGTCGTCCTTCCTCTCCTATAGGTGGGTCCCGCTAGGACTACAAGGGATGACGGGGGTGGCTCCACGCTGTGATGTAGACGATGATGGAGACGGCTCCACGTCATGGCCCTGTTTGCCACTGGCGTCAAATGCGGGCATCGTCAGCTGGTCGTGGAACCGCGTCCCATCCCTGGTCGCCCGGCGTGGTCAACAGGCTCCCTTGACGGGGGCCGTAAGGGGTTAGGCAGCACAGTGTTGGCATGCTCAACGTCGTGGGTGACGTGAGCTCCCAAGCATGGCCTGTCACGGCCGCGGATCGCATTGGGGTGTGCCTACTCCCTTCCCGGTGTTGAAAGTTTGACCCCAAGCTTCGTGCTGTCACACCTGTAGTGGTTAGAGGTAGCGCGGGCCCCTGTGGGGTCCTGCGCTCCCGCCCAAGGCTAGATTTACTTTTTGGGGTTAGGCGAGGCAGAGTTCTCCCTTGGGGGTCGGGCGAGGCAGAGTCCATACCCAAGGGGTCAGGCGAGGCGAGGCCCGCCCCCAAGAGGTCGAGCGAAATGGAACCCATGTGATGAGGACATCGCCACGCTGGACACATTGACGTTATGGTCTTCCCCAAGTTGCAATTCGTCTCCAACTCAGCTGCCACGTCACCCTCGGATTCGGCAGACACGTCGTCACTGTTTCGGTCATAACTCTCTCATACGACATCAAAACGGGGCGTTCTTGGATGCGTTGGAAAGAGGACGACGACGCCATCATTTTGGATCTGGTCCCAGCTCCATAAGGTCCGTGGATCATTCTGTGTGACCATGGCAAGGTGCTGCGTCACCTATTTGGGCCAACTTGGCTATGTATCGTGTCGGGCCTTAAGCCCAAGTTGTGGGCGCCAACCCCTGGCCGTTTCCAACCCTAAGTCGAGTCTTAGACTATAAATATAGCCGCCACCGCTGTTAGACAATTGGGGTTTTGTTTAGAGTTTAGTTTTCCATCGAGAAACTGAATCGTTCATTGTAACTGTGGTGACAAATCCTTTTACAGTGATCCAGGGCCCCTGTTCTTGATCTCCTCCACTGTGTCGATTAGTCCTTTGGAACCGAGTTCTTGAACCCTCTATTGATATTCACATCATTCATATTTGCAATTTCAGATTGCGTGCTTTTACCTTCTTGCTTGTGCTCTTCAATTCGCTTGCAGGAAAAGCCTTCTTTGCGAGATCAATCAAGTTGTGCTTGGTTGATAAACAACGGAGCAGTGGTGTAACGGTTGCAGGGTTCGAATCGTGTCTGATTTGAAGTCGGATCACCAACGTCGAGATCTCCACAAGTCGAACTTACCGGTTACCTCTCGGAAGATCGGGCTAGTACTCATCAATTGGTATCAGATATTTCAGGTTTACCGCGAGGTATAATCTCATTTACCCTAGCCTTCTTGTGCAGCGTGTGTTGAGTACACGTGTGGGACATGAAGAAGAGTTGACGATCCAACGCCATAATTTGTTCCACATGTATTTCATTGTGCAGGGTTGTCGTGTTCTCACTATCATTGATAGCGGGAGTTGCAATAACTTGGTGAGTTCAGATTTGGTTGAGAAGCTTGGCTTGACCACACGACAACATTCGTATCCATATAAACTTCAATGGTTCAATAATAGTGGTAAGACTAAAGTAAGTAATCAGCACGCATTAGCTTTTTCATAGGTTCTTATCATGATACTGCTGATTTTGATGTTGTCCGTATGCAAGCTTGTTCCATTTTATTAAGTCGCCCATGGGAATTTGATAATGATGCTTTACACCATGGTAGAACTAATACATACACTATCATACATAAGGACAAGAACATTACATTGCTACCTTTATCTCCTACGGATATTATTAAACATGCTAATGAGATTAGAAATAGCCGTTGATAATGATGCTTTACACCATGGTAGAACTAATACATACACTATCATACATAAGGACAAGAACATTACACTACCTTTTTCTAGAGAGGGGCAAAAAAGAGTTTTGGGTGCCGTGGGGGCACCGCCACCCCTAGGGCGGTGCACCACCACCCCATGTCTTGTGCCCACTTGTTCAACGGCTAGTTTGAAATAGCCGTTGCAATTCAACTGTTGGGCACCGCCAAACCTTGTCCGGTGCCCACACGTTGTTGTCCGGTGACCACGCAGAAACGTGCTACTTGGCTCCAACGGCTCTATTTGGCTTGGGGGCTATAAATAGAGGTCAAGCTCGGGCTTGGCTAAGGTTGAGCACCTTGGGGATGTGTTGCCCTTGTGTGTGCTTGGTTTGAGAGCCCTCTAACTCACTTGTGCTTGCAAGAGCGCGATCCAATTGCGAAGTGAGAGATTTCTAGTGCGTTGCATTGAGTGATTGCATCGAGTGACACTAGGTGATCGAGTTGCAAGCCGGTGATGCTCGTTACTCTTGGAGGTTGCTATCTCATAGATGGCTTGGTGGTGGTCTTCGTCAAAGCACGCAAAGAAGATTGTGCGGTGCTCCGGAGAAGTGATTGTGAGGGGTGTTGTGCTTGCCCTGCGGGCGCCGCGAAGAGCAACTCTAGTAAAGCGAGACGCGAAGGGCGACAAGTGGTCCGACCGTGTCAAGTGCTATAGCTTGTGGTAAGCACTCCACGTGGGAGAGTGTGACTTGCGGGTCACCACTAGTAAGAGGACCGGTGGCAACCTTGGAGCTTGTCTAAACGAGGACTAGTTTGATGGCAACCAAGTGAACCTCAGGATAAAAATTATCATGTCATCCTTTCTTCATGTTGGTTTGCATCCCTTTTACACGAGCTTGTATTTACTTTTATTTACATTGTGCTTGTGTAGTTGCTCTTGTACTTAGTTTGCTTGTGTAGCTTGCTAGTTACCTTCTTGCTTGTGTAACATAGAAGTAGCTCCCTTGCTTGACTAATTTGGTTTGAGTAACCATGTTAGTCACATTGCTTAGTTTATGTAGCTAAGTAATTTATGCTCTATAACTTGGCTTGTGTAGCCTTGTTATTGAGTATTGCTAGCGAGCTTAGGTGGCTTTGTGCTTTTGCTTACGAGCATGTGTAGGAGCTCTTCCGTTGCTTGAAGTACTAGTTGCATAGGTTTGTGTGACCTTACAAGCTAGAATTGTTTAGGTGAGCTCTAGCTAGCCCGGTACCTTTGTTGCCTAATTAGAATCTTTATAAGGTGCTTGAGAATTTAGATAGAGGGGGTGTAGTCTTGGCTAGACCGTTAGTTTTAATTCCGCATTTGTTTCGGTTAGCCAGCGCGATTAATTTTAGATAGGACTATTCACACCCCCTCTCTAGTCTACCATCTCGACCCTACAGTTCTGTGTCCTTATGTGGAACATGACGTTGGAGAAGCTCCCGTGCGACGACGACGACCACAACGGGGACGGCAGGAGACGGATATTCGGGTTCGCCGTTGGAGTGCCCGTGGGCGTGGGCGTGGGCGTGGCCACGGTGGTCGACGCGGCCGTCCTGACGTGCTAGAGCGGCGGAAGGTGCACGACAACGACGGCAACAGCAACAGCGCCATCACCGGCACCATGATCCGGAGCCTTGACGGCTTCGAGTACCATGAGATCCGCAAGGTCACCAACAACTTCGACGGGAAGATGAAGATGGGGCAGGGCGGGTACAGGGTTGTGTACCAGGGCGTGACACCAGCCTACTCCTCTTGTTGGCCCGCGTCATGCGGCGCAGCAGCGGCCGCGGCAACCGACCTCTGCGCTGGACCTCGCGCTGGCGCGCCACGAGGCCACAGCTGTGCCCAAGCGTCGCCTATGGGCCGGCCTGGCTACACCTAACCCTATCCCCCCTATCTAACGGCGACACTAATGGGAAGTGATAGATATGGCGACTAGGGAAACACAAAAATTATTTGATGGCAGTGAGGGAAATTTGGAAAATTTGATGGCAACGAAGGAAGTGCTATAATTTTTAGCAGCAACGAGGGAGTTTCAGGAGCAGGCATGTGTATTGGATTCCTAAGTCCTTGATTCCAAGTCCACCTTGTGCTTTGGTGTCACAGACATTCTCCCAAGCCACAAGGTACTGCACCGAGTTAACTAAAGTAGCTCTGCCCATATGATTGAGAAGTGTAGCTTGCCAACCTGCCAAATACTTATCTGTTTTCGCGATGTAAGGAGTGAAAACGGACAACCTCAATTTTTCATTTGACAATGGCAGGGCGAGGTAGGTTTGTGGGAATCCTTCACGGCGGCAGCCAAGGGCGTCAATGTACTGGGCAAAGTCTTGCTCATTCATGTGTATTGGCACGGCTGTGCTCTTGTTGTAATTTATTTTTAATCCTGTTGCATCAGCAAATTGGTCCAGCAGACATTTCAATTGAATAATATCTTCCGGCTTGCCCTCTATCAGCAGCAGCGTGTCATCTGCGTATTGCAGAACAGGACAGGGGGTATCATCCTCTATTGGGTGTCGAACCGGATGACACTGTCGGACCAAAGCCTGAAGAACATCAGCTACCAGAATGAACAAATATGGTGATATTGGGTCCCCTTGCCTGAGCCCCCATCTGCAATTTATCCGTGGTCCTGGGCAGCCATTTACAAGCACAGCAGATTTGGAGGTCTGTATAATTTGGAGGGTCCAACGTTGCCAAGTGCCATTGAATCCTCTAGCTTGAAGGATGTTGAACCACCCTTCCAAGCAGACTGTATCGAACGCTTTTGTAAAGCTAATTTCAGTACCAAAGTAGGTCGTCTTCCTTTGTGGCAGCATTATACAAGTTCCATTGCAAACACAAAATTTTCTGTTATTGATCTGCCTTTTATGAAGCCTGTCCAATCAATTGTCCTACGTAGATCTGTTCAATGAAATGGAAGTCAACCAACCGTCGATTACGATATATTTAGGCCCAATATATCAGAACACTTTGTGTTGCTCAGTACATTTTGGCCATGAATTACTACTAGCTGGAGAGAGTTGTGGCTCAATTCCAAGTTCTGTTCAAGTTCAAGGCCGCTGCATATTTTGCTACTCGCACCCGCAAATGTCCGTAGCTGTTTTTCATGCTTCCTAACCACACACAGTAACTGCTGATGTGTTTGCCAATCACTCACTAGTTTACTCATGGCGTGCTTCGTGCAGCTCAAACCCAACGCGCAAAGCCGATTATATAACACTAACCCTTCTAGTGTGCTATGTTCGTGGCGTGTCATTTTAATTTTAACTATTTCTCGATCTTAATACAAAGATGCACAGATCTTTTGTGTATTCGAGAAGAAGAAAAAAAGCGAAGCGCTCTAACGAACTGCACCTTCGTTGGCTACAACTCTAAGAGGTCGGTCTGACGGTGATTTGTTGCAAACAGGAGTAGTACAAACAAACTCTGGCATTTGTAAAAGAGAGAGAGAGAGTGCGTTGATTCGAAGCTTTTGAGTTCTGACTAACAGCTGGCTGTGTTGCCCCATTCTGCTCGTTTCTAGTATCATCGATGGACCGAACTACCGAACTGATCACTCGACCCTGCACAACCAGCAGCACATGTGTAATTCCAAAACCGCGGGCAGTTCGTAGCAGGTGCGTCCTGTCCTGCTACGGACAAAATGTGCAGCGACACGTGTGCACGAAATCTCGGGTATATTCGCACTGGCATGGATGCACGCACTCGTCGGCTCGTTGCCGATGATTAGAATATACACACTCGGTTGGTCCACCAGAGGCTTAAAGCCACATCAATGAGGTTAACCGTCCGGTGTCATCCACATCAGCGCCACGCCAATGGCCAGAGGGCAGTGGGGGGCCGGCTCACACTGGCACACGCAACCTTGTTTACCCCCGTCTCACACGCCAACAGCTCCCTCGGCGTTCGTTTTCTGCCGTGCCAAGTTGCTCCAGTTCTCCGTTCTCGTACACCGCGACCGCCGATGCGGACGGGAGATGCAAAGCTCGCGCCCGTCGCCCGGTCCGACCCAAATAAAATGATGGGACAACGTGCTGGAGCTGCAGTACTCGTACACCTCGGCACCTCGCAGGGGTCACGCGGAGGCGGTGCACGCCGACTTGCACTTCGCCGCGCGCCCAAAGTAGCCGCACACCACACCAACGCAATGGCAGATGATGCCAACAAGTCAAGAATAGCATCACTGTCCCAACAGAGATGCAGCAAACAACAGTACTAAGAGCTGTAGGCCAAGTTATAAGCACCAGGCTATACAATAGTTAGTCTTTTATTTGTCTATAAAATTTCTTTATTATTATATGTCTTTATTTTTTTTCTTATTCCTCCTCACATACATCTTTGCATATGCTTCCGTGTCTAGCTCGGTGCTGGCATGGGAGTCAAGCTCTCTTCCCACTCCTTTCTTCTCTCTTCCATATAAGAAAAAATATTAATTAGCTTAGCTATAAGCCAATTATTATACTTGCTCTGACGATGACAGGGCCAGTGGTGGCGGCAACGTCATGTTGCCGGCCAGACTGGCAGTTCAGGGATCCAGGGAAGGTAGTAGTTTTAGGAATCAGTTGATCATCAGTACATCGAAGAAGGCAGGAACTAAACTGATTATTCACCACGAGCTCCGAGTTTGATCAGGATGACCCCGAGCAGGAGTAGAGCGAACATGCCAAAGCAGAGCACCGGGTCCTCCTCGCCGGACACCACCGTGAAGGGACAGGAGGCCATGACGAGCCCCACAGCGGCGGTCCGTCGGCCATGCCGACGCCGGCGAGGACGAGGTTGGCGCCGATGACGACTCCCACAAAGCAGAGGAGTAAGCCGAAGCCGCCAAAGTGCATGCCCGCGCTGACAGAAAGCAGTGTGACGATGAGGCCCATGGTCATCACCCTGCTTCCCGGAGTGCTCATCGCCGGCGGCGTGACACCGTAGTCCGTAGTCCTCTGTTAACTGGAACATCAACAAGGCCAACGAATTTTTCTTTTCACAGGTTCGCAAGAATCACGGAACAAGGATGTCACGCGCCCATGCAACGGAAAGGAAGTATAGAATCGGTTAAAGATGTTATTGCGGCGGCCGGAACTGGCCGGGTCGTCCGCCACGGGGCGCACCACGTTGAGCTCAGACGCTAAAACCTCTGCTTGTTTACACAGAAATCACCCGTTCTTTTTCCCCCATATTTAGAGTCGAATGAAGATAAATTGGTAAGGCGAAGGAGAAGGAACACTACCGGTGTTGGTGGTGAGGACGCGGACGATTCGGAGCTAAGGACCTTCGCAGTTCCCCGTATCCTGTGCTCACGGGGCCTCCGGTCGGTAGCACGAACTTCACGTCGGGCTGGATGCTGCCGAGGGGGAACGTGGCATACGACGAGAGGGAAGGGTTGCTAGTAGAGCGGGGACGAGGAGGGAAGTGCTGCCGCTGGATCTGGGCGGTGGTGGTGCGAGTGCAGAGAAGGAGACGGGAGGCAGTGCGCGGGTTGGGGACGAGGGAGACGAGGCCGAAGGGCTTGGCGCTTATAAAGCAGCCTGCTAACAAGGCCGGGTATTCGGGTTATCCGAAAATTTTGAGTCAGGTAATTCGGATAGCTGGAAATTCAGATATTGAAAATTGTTATCCAATTTTTTTAAAAAAAACATTGCCTAAAATTTTGGCTACCCGATAATTTAGGTTCGGGTTTGGATTTTACCTGATATACCCGAAATTGACAAAACCAACCATTTTAAAAGAATTCAAATACCATTTTAAAGCAATAAACACTAGTCTTTTAAATCACACCATGTCTTTATATCAATTACCAACAAATCATTGATCAAGTTAGCATAAATCTACATTAATTCATACCTAATAATATATTTATATGGCATTGAACCACTTCATGTCTTCATATTAGAAATGAAAGAGCAAATATTTGAAATATTTCGGGTAATTCGGGTACTGGAAAATATTACCCGAATTACCCAAACTAATTTCGGTTTTTTACAATCACTATCCGAAATTTTGATCGGGTACCTCGGGTGTAGGTTTGGGTAATTCGGGTTCGAAAATTGGGTATCGGGTATTTTGCCCACCCTTACCGCTAACCACGGTCGCGCCCTCGGGCCACGAGCCGACAGCGATCAGCTTAACTTGGGTTAAGACAGTAGGCGGAGACCCCAATACGCTACCGCCGTTACGATTTGGGGTGGCCCGCGGTCAGTGAGGGTTTCGCTCCACCGGGTGGACGGGAGAGGGAGAAGGGTGGCGCGAAGGGCGCGGACACGTGCGTGGTGCGCGGGCGTGGAGGAAAGGCCGGGCGGCCTTTGGAAACTGAGCAAGTGGCAGGAAAGAGGAAACGTGATCGATCTGGACAGGCCCGGCTGGCTACGGCGCTACGCCCACCGGGCGCTCGCGACTCTCTGGCTCGACCAGTCGACCACACGACAACGGAGCTGGCACTATTTGGCGAGCGTGACGCGCTTGGCGCACGACGTCTGCCCCTGACGGACGCCTGGGCTCGCCATGCATGCTCATGTGGCCTCACCCCACGCATCATTTTCTCTGCAAATCAAATGATGGGTTGGTCTCACTCTCACCTCACCCCGTTCCGTTGGCATGCGACGCCGACCGTGGAGTCCGCTGCTGCGCCGGAAACGGACCCATCGAGCTCTGGTGCGCCGATGCTCGGATACGCGCGTTCGCGCATAAGGCTGGACGAAAAACTCGAAGCTCGTTAGCTCGCTCAGCCTGTGGCTGGCTCGGCTCAGCTCGGCTCGGCTCGTTATCATAACGAGCCAACTCGAGCTGACTCGTGAGCCGCTCGCGAGCCAAACGAGCCGTAGTTTTAGAGAAAAAGTCATCATAACTTATATTAGTTTTGTATTATTTCATATTTTGCACTTCACAAATAGATGATATGTTAGCTCATATGAATATTTTGTTCGATTTAAGGCTATTGAATATATTATTTTTTATATTATTAATATTTTTATGCTTTAGATAAATACAAATATTATATTTTGTATATTTTTTTTTACCTGGCTCGCGAGCCTAACGAGCCAGCTCGAGCTCGTAACGAGCCGAGCCGAGCTGGCTTTCTGGCTCGTTAAGATAACGAGCCGAGCCAAGCTAACTCGTTATCCTAACGAGCCAGAACGAGCCGAGCCAAGCCGAGCTGGCTCGTTAGCCAGCTTTATTCGCGCAGGTGCAGCATTTGACTTCACGGAACAAGAATTGTCCTTGTGATCGATTTGCATGCCCGCCACACCTACGCTTCCTAGGTGAGGGTGACGACGCCATGGCCCACCATGCAAGGAATTGAAGGGAACTTCATTGGCGATCGACCTCCAGGCCAGGCGGATGTCCGGTTATCCGATCGCGACGGCAAATTTGGTAGTACCAATGGCGACGGGTCGGCGACTCGTCACACACAGTCCTGAGACCATCAGCACCGGAAGACGGTACCGGTTGAAAGGCCCGCACCGGGTGCTGTAAAACGTCCGGTATCCGGTACCGATACTTTAAATACAGAGGAGCTCGCGTAAGATAGCGGATGATCCATATGCACAGTACGCCAGTCCCACCATGCGCGCGCGTGAGAGGAGAGAAGAGAGGTGGGAGCAGCAGCGGTGGGCCCCATGTTTTTAAGTTACTAAAAAATGTTATAACTCACAAACTAAAAAGACAAATTAAATTCCGATTGCACCATTAAATTCGTTTCAATAAATTCTTCAAAACTAGATCTCACATGGATATATTTAGATAAAGTGACAAGTGAGTCCCATAGTAGATAGAGGATGATATAAAGAATGGATGAGTGCGAAGAAACTGTATATTGTGTGGTGATTATGATAGAATATTCCTTTTAAAAGATGAATTCAGAGGTTGAAGAGTGCGGATAGTCTGACGGCTGAATTACTGATCCTGGTCCACCTGCCGCCGCCCACTCCCATCGGCTCAAGGCTTATAAATAACTAAATAACCTCCGCGACAGCGACAGCCGACAGGGGATGGGTGTGAGGCGGACCGGACGGAGGCGGGGTCGAACGCGTGAACTGGCGGCGTCTGTTTGGCGGGGCGTCGGTACAGAGCGGCTCAGGGCGTTGCCGTGTTGCGTTGCAAGCCCCGCCACAAGTAAATCCGTTGCGACACTAGGAGGAGAAACACGTCCGCACCGGAAACGTGCTGGGCGATTCACGGACGCGGCCCACATCGTGAACCGGATTGGAATATGCCACGCAAAAAGATTGGGCTAAAAATGGACGGACAGCCTGCGTTGCTGCGGTTCGGCAACGCAACGAGTGAGGCGCCCGGCGCCCGACTTTAGTCGTGCCCTGCTCCTGCGACGGGACGGGACGGCATGCTTTTTTTTTTGACCAAATACAAAGTACTAACTTGCGCTTGCACCGTTGTTCAAAAGACATATTGCCATAGAGAGTACTCTCTCCATTCCATTAAAAATATCGTTTTTAACTTTTAGACTTTTTATTTGACCGTTCGTTATACTCAAAATTCTTGTGGAAGACAGGAACTAGGCTCTTTAAACACCCGGCCCAATCCGATAATAATAATAATAATAAAACACCCGGCCCAATTCAGGAAGACAGGAAGTAGGCTCGGTAACAGGGGGCAGCGGTGGCAGGGCTTCATAGAACGCTGTCGATTCAGGAGTCAATCGATCATCAAAGCATACCAGAACTGAACCCGATTATTCACCACGAACTCCGGCGTTGATCAGGTCAAGCCCGAGCAGGACCAGAGCGAACATAGAGCACAGGCTCTGCCTCGCCAGAGACCACCGTCACGGCACAGGAAGCCACGACGAGCCCCACGGTGGCGGTGTTGTGGCGCACAAACACTGCAAGAGCATGTGCACCGTCGAGCACCACCAGGACGGTGGGCGCCGGGTGGTCGGCCATGCTTATGCCGATGGCGCCGAGGATGCCGCCAGTGAGAACCCCCGTAAAGGCGAGGAGTAAGCCGAAGCCGCTGGCGCCGAAGTGGATGCCCGCGCTGGCAGAAAGCAACACGATGGTGAAGCCGATGGCCATCGCCCTGCTTCCCGGAGTTCTCATCGCCGGCGGCGTGGCACCGTAGGCGTAGCCCCCTGTTTAAGTTTAATCGAGAAGGAACGAACCAACAAGAGCTTGGTTTTTCAGGCTCGCAAGGCAGAAAATATGGAACAAGGACGTAAGAGCATCTCCAAGAGACTCTTCATATTCTTCCTAGATGATGTTAGGAATAGAGATTTTAGAGAAAAACTACCTTCCAACAGCCTCTCTAAATGATCATCCAAATATAGTCATCTTCTATTCCGGATTTTTCGCTAGCCAAAAATAGAAGATGAGAATGACTCCTAGAGTGCGCATGAGAAATAGAAAAACTATTGGAGAATGAAAATATATAGAAAACTATTTTTATACAAATAACTCTCTAAATAGTAATTTAGAGAGTGAGATTTAGAAAAACTCTCGTAGATGCTCTAATAGGGGCAGTGAATAAACAGCGCAATGCATGAATAAATACGACTCACTCCAAATTATTGAACCCCTTGCAATCTCGCACACATAATACACCGCGTCTTTGGCTGTCTCACTTATCGCTCATGGATCGACGGAGACCAGGAGTCGTCCAGGAGCAGGTGCGGCGCACCACAGCTATGCTTTCCACGGTCCTATTCGAATCGGATAGAAGCAGGCATGGACCAGCCCAAGCTGCCAACGCATATACTGTGCAGTACTGGCTTTGTTCAGTTCTGTAAAGTTTTGTGTATCACGTCGGGTCTTATATAGAGGTGCCGTATGTGGTGTTTTGATACTAATAAAAAAACAAATTACAGAATCCGTAAGTAAACTGCGAGACGAATTTATTAAGTCTAATTAATCCGTCATTAGCATATGTATTACTGTAGTACTTTATTGTCAAATCATGGACTAATTAGGCTTAAAAGATTCGTCTCACAAATTACACACAATATGTGTAATTAGTTATTTTTTAGTCTACATTTAATACTCTATGCATGCGTCTAAATATCCGATAGGATAGGATGTAAAGTTTTAGGGTGAGAACTAAACGAGGCGCAGAAAGGGAAGATCATCCTGGCAAAAAGCAGGGGCAGTCCACACCTGACGCAGGGACAGGGCAGTGAATAAACAGAGCAATGCAAGAATATATACGACTCCAAGTTACTGAACCCCTAGCAATCTCGCACACATAGACACATAGTACACTGCGTCTTTGGCTCACTTATCGCTCACGCCTCACGGATCGACGGAGACCCTGAGGAGTCCAGGAGCAGATGCGGCGCACCACAGCTTCGCTTTCCACGGTCCTATTCGAATCGAATCCTAAAGGGCTAGTTTAGTCCGCGAAATTCTTTAAGAAACGCTACTGTATCACTTTGTTGTTATTTGATAATTAGTATCCGATCATGGTTTAATTAGACTTAAAAGATTTATCTCGTGAATTTCGTCTAAACTGTATAATTAGTTTTATTTCTTATTTATATTTAATACTTCGTACATGCGTCAAAGATTCGTTGTGACAATAAATTTTATAAAATTTTAAGAACTAAACCCGCCCATAATAAGCAGACGTGGACCAGCCCGAGCTGCCAACGCATAATAGTACAATTCTGCACGGTGAGACGAGATCAGATCAATCAAATCGCATGTGTCGCATTGACATGGGTCCACGCAGTCGCGCACACGTCGCCTATGGCCGTGTTTAGATGCCCGAATTCGGGTATAACAGTGTCCGAGTTACTGTAGCAATTTTTTTATTTAGTAAAAATTGTCTAAAAATTGATTAATTAGACTCAAAATGTTCGTCTCGGAAAGTACAACAAAACTGTGCTACTAGTTTTTTATTTCATCTACATTTAGTACTTCATATATGTGCTGACATTTTGATGTGATGGAGAATCTTCTTTTTACATAGTGGAATTTAGTGAAAATTTTGGGAAGTAAACAGGGCCTATGATTAGAATGTCACACTCGGTCGGTCCACCAACAGGCTCAAAAGTCTGGTCTTGCTCTGCCACTCTGGTGTCTGGGCGTGGTGGCCTCGCGAGTCCGCAGTGCAGCTATGCAGGTAGCAGGGTTTTAAATTTGGCATAGGTAAATTAAAAGAAGAAAGTGGTGGTGTGGCGCGATGCGAAGAACATCCACTATCGGAATCCAGTTCGTCGCCGATTGCCACGTGGCTTGCCGAGCGTTTTTTTGCAAGTGCTAAATAAAATACATTCGGCAAAGAAACTGCTTTGCCAAGTGAAAAAAAAAACACTCAGCAAAGATATTTTTTTGCGAATGAAAAAAAAACACTCGGCAATGTTTTTTTTCACTCGACAAAGTAGTTTTTTGAAACACATTTTGAAGCCTTAAACGAATTCAAATCAAAAGTTTTCAACTATAAAGTTTTATTATTTCTTAAGATCTATAAAGTTTTTTTTGGTCATTTCTTCATTCGACAAAGCGATAGTAACGTTGTTCACAAAATCTACACGTCTCTCGTATAGTTTCATGAAACTAAAAGAGAGATATATAAGATTTGTGAATAATGTTAGAACCACGACCTCAGATGGAAAAACTTCCTAAATGAAAATTATAGATCTCGAAAAGTTATGAAACATCGTAGTTGACAACATTTTAATTTGAAATTATTTTGTCATGCAAAATTGCATCCGAATTTCAAAAATTTAAAATTCAAATTTTTCAAAAGACTTTGCATGGAAAAACAACCAAAATAAACTTTGTATATCTCGAAAAGTTATGAAAATTTGTAGTTGACAACTTTTTAATTTGAAATCATCTTGTCATGCAAAACGATGTTTGAAATTTAAAATTCAAATTTTTCAAACGACCTTGGATGGAGAAACTTCCTAAATAAAAATTGTAGATCTCGAAAAGTTATGAAACTGTGTAGTTGACAACTTTTTGATTTGAATTCGTTTAGGGCCTCAAACAATCAATTTACACATGATTTAGTATAATATTTGGGGGAACCGAAATAAAATATAGACACAAATGAAAGAGAGGTGTAGTGGTAGAGGAGCTCGTGCGTGTGTGAGAGATCGCCAGTTCAATTCCTACTGGGCGCAAAGTTTCGAAAAATTGCTTTGGCGGCTCACTTGGGAGCAGTTGTTATATGACTAGTCGGTGGGTCCCCCTCCCCCAATTAAAAAAATTATTTTTTTCTATTTTTTTTAGATTTTTTTAGTTTGGTCTTTGCCGAGTGCAAAGCCTTTGCCGAGTGCTCGATAAAAGATACTCGGCAAAGGTCACTTTGCCCAACCTTATATCATTTTGGAATGCAAGATTATCAAAATATAGGAATAGAAAAACGGAGGACTGGAATACTACTTGAGTAAGCAGTAGTACTAGCCTAACGGGAGCGTTGCCCGTTCCAATTATCATCATAATTAAGCCTATTATACTGTAGGGCTGTTTGGTTGGTGCCCTTCCGGGCAACCTTTGCTTCAGGCATGTATCTCAGCTCCAGTGTAACACCCCGGTGTTACGTATACATTCAGCACATGCAAATTATGAGCATAAGCATTGTCATCCATTCATTAACATTGTATGAAATAATGATTGAAACATGTTAACGAAAACATGCTTGTTGCATTGTTTGTTTAAATAGAACTAGGCCATGATTGTGCTTGTAATAGTGTTAAAATGCTTGTTTGTTAGTTTAAATGATTTAGAAATGTTTCACATGCATTTTGGAGCAGAGTTCATTTTGGAAATTTTCCCAAATTCTTCTTCTAATAATAATTCTCAAAAATGCTGAAAAATGGGAAAAATAAATTCAAATCAACTTTTAACCTCCATCTCCAAAACTGTTTAGATTTTGACCTTACTCCTTTTGGCAAAGTCGTAGAGCTCAAAATGTTGAAAAACTTTTGTTTTTGCCCCATCTTGAGAAAAGATTTGGAAAATGCTCAAAATGAGACTTTACTGCTGTTTCATTTGAAAAATAAAAAGAAAAGGAGTTCATTTTCTTAAACAGGCCCACGCTCCACTTTCGGCCCGCAGCCGCAAGCCGGTCTGGCCCAGCTCGCGTTCACGCACGCGCGCCCGCGCACGCTGCAGTCCAGTGGACCGGGCGTACGCCGCACGCCGTGCCCCGCTCCCCCCGCGCGCGCGTCTCGCCGCATGGCCGCGCTGCACTAGCGGCCAAGGGCGGTGGCTGGCCGGCTGGTCGAAGCCCCTGCACCTGGACGGGAACGCGTCCAGGGTCGCTCCCGACCGCGCCTTAACCCCCGCGCCTGCCCCCGCTTTCACCTCGCGCCTTTCTTTTGCGAACGCCGCCACGGGAACGGAGCTCCTCGCCACCGTGCGGCCGCCCGCCATTGCTGCCGCCGCCGAGCTCGCCCGCGCCGCCTTGCATTCGTTCGAGCGCCAAAAACTCCCGCGTGAGCCCTGCCTCGACGTGGCACACCTCCGGCACTGCTGCTTCGCGAAGGTGAGGGCCGGAATGGCCATGACCGCCACAGTGGTGCCGTCGGTGCTCGCCACCGTGTTGTTGTTCAAACCTAGTTTCAACTAGGGTTTAATTAACCTTCTTAATGCATGTTTAGTTACTAAGGTTTGCTTTAGTGTATCTTTGAAGCATCTTAGCTTGTTGTGGTGACTTGGCATGTTAGTATAGTGGTTGTAGTAGTAGTATAGTAGTACATGTTCTTGGATGATGTGAACTACCTTGTAGAAGAATTGTATTTCTACACTATCCAATGAAGTAAACATGTTCATCTACATCCCATTCATCATGATCATGACATGTCATCCCTCCAATGCACCTATGCATGAGCACTTATACATCTGCATCATACAAGATCGTAGGAAGTAATTCCGGTAGCAGTTCCAGAGGAGCCGGAAGAGCAGCCCGAGGTGCAAGAGCAGGAGGTGTCCGAAGCCGTCGAGGAGGTCGGTGAGGATCTTTCGGAGTGCCCCGATCATCGTCCGAGCTCTTTCGAAAGAGGCAAGCCCCGGAGCATTATAAGCCTCCTACTTTATAAAGCACTTTACTATATATATGTTATATATTTGATGCATTACGTTTAGGAGTTGTTTGCAACCGTTGCTGCATTATACCTTGTTTACCTTTGTTCTACCATATCCTTGTTACCCTGGTATTCGCAGTCGAGTCAATGCTTAGCTGGCTTAGACCGGTAGAAGTCGAGTGATTTCCTGTCACCTGCGAGCTATAGGTGGTAACCTGAATCTGCTTGAATAAGTATGTCATCTTAGGATAACTGAGTGTTAATTTGAAGTTGAGACCGGATGAAGATTTACAGGGTTTCGGACTGTAGTGTTTTCCGTCTGTGTCGGTTAAGAATCGACCGTTGTTGGACCTCGAGTCATGTTGAACGCATGCCTCACATTTAGCTGGTCGAATAATGCACCTTTCGACCGCGAAGCTGGGAGATTATTCGGGCCGAGTGGATTGCCCGCAGCGCACTGTACCGGAGCAGGTGTGGTAGGACACGGGGGCGCGATGATAAGGCCAAAGAGTAGTCGGGCGGCCCCTGGGTACATGTGGTTCCTGGCAAACTCGAGACTTTACCTGGATAGTTGACTCGGTGACCAATATCTCACTTTAGCGGGTAAATGAGGTTTGTGTGAGAAATAAATTACTAGCTGGTTTATAATCGATTCGAATCGCCATCGTTCACTGGATAGTGAACACTTGACTTGAGTTACTTCATCGTAGTAATGTTGATGGAACACTTGGACAGTTATATATGAAATATGACATTATGGAAGTTGTTAATGATCATTGGTTATCCTTACTTGTTTAATCACATGTTTACTCTAGTACAGGTGAAAATGTAGTTGACAGGTTAATAAAGATTAACTTGATATAAAAGCTTCTGGAAAAGATTCTTTAGATACTAAAAATATCTTTTTACAAATGAGTCAGCTACCCTACTATAAAGCCTTTCATCCTCCTTGGTGTCACTTTATTTTCGGTTATGTCGGATAAGTCTAGCTGAGTACCTTCTCGTACTCATGGCTTTGTTCCCATTTGTTGCAGTTGGGCAGATGTATTACGGTTACTATATCAACTATCTCTATCCTGCGATGGGTGATGCTTAAGACCATGGGCAGTGGTCGTTCCCTACGTCTTATCTAATGCTTTTGTTGGAGATGATCATCAGCTGGCACTGTACTTGAACTCTGTGTGAGTGTGTTGGTGAATTTGAACTAAATGCTTTCGCTACTTTTATTTGAACTTGGTTTGTAATAACTATGTTTAAACTCCGATGTATCTATGATGTGAAATTTTATGTAATTTGTGATGGTGACCGCTAAACTTATTATGATCTTGGCTGGTATGTGAGTTGGTTTGAAATCCGTCGTGATTTCACGGACTACCGGGTTATACGGGCTTAAGTTTGCTAAATCGTCTGCTCGGTGGATGATTTTCTTACTTAATTTCGTATAATTGGTCGGTTCTGTTACATCCAAGACCTAGAAATCCGATGTCTGAGAGAGCTGCTGAGCAGGTTTGTCTGGATATAAAATATTTTCTAATTCAAGAAACTTACATGGGTCAGATATTCATCCTACAGTAGATTTTAATTCTCGAGCAAATGAGGTTGGATCAACCTGCTTGAGCGTACTACTCATAAAAAAAGTTGCTACGAAACTCAAGTTGGACAAACTTCCTTAATTTTAACTAAATTTGTAGAAAATAATAACAATATTTGAATCTCCAAATAAGAGTATTATGAAAATATATTCAACTATCTATCTAATGATACTAATTATATACTTAAAAATATTAATATTTCTTATATATACTTGGACAAAGTTGAAAATATTCGACTTCTGAAAAAGTGAGAATGATATCTTTTTATTGGATGGAGAGACTAAGGTCTGTTGGGTTCTATGAGTTAAACTTTAGCCCTTCATTTTTAGTCTACTTTTAGCTTTTGGGAAACCAAACGGGTGAGCTAAAAGGAGAGGACTAATTTTAGTCCATTAGCCCCTCAAAGTGGGCTAAAAGGGATTAAAAGTGATTTTACTCTCTCCTCTCTCTTTCACATTTTAGTCACCTTTTAGCATCTGGACGTAAACTTTAGCACCTCCAACGGAACCCCCTACCACTCCTACGCCTACGCGTACCGCACGCGCCAAAGTTCCAACTCGCATGCCGGTTTCGATTCACGCATGTACTTATATAGAATAACTTATTCTGTAGTCATTTTGAGTTACGATAATTACTATATTAATTTACGTGATTATAGTAACTCCTTCTAAGTGGTTTACTATAATGTTACGCTAAATATCTGCAAGTGTTACAGTAACACAATTATCGTAAATATATATTCACTTTATCGTAAATTAAGTATAAAAATTATCGTAAATGGAATAACTTATTCTAGCTAGCTGCTGAACAACTGAAACGATTCTCCGCGACACCGCACATCGTCATTGCCTCGCTTTTGGCGTACGTCCTATCCTATAAAACAACATGATGATTCGTGGCCCAACCAAAGGATCCAGGAGCAAGGTGAAGAAGAGCAAGCCAACGACACCGGCGGCGTCAGCTTCGTGCACGCGACCTCACGGCCACCACCAAACTTGGGTAACTAAACGGTGATCCATGCGGACCGCCGCCGGGAACGCCCGTGCGAATCCCGGCTCTCTGAGCAAACTCTTTGCTTCCCTACCCGCCTCATCCTCGCTCCATGATTCTTGTTAACTTTTTTTCCCCTGTTGCCTTGTTCAGGTGCAGGTGCTCAGTGACTACTCTGCAACACCGCCGATGGCCGCTCCGGGCAGCAGGGCGACAGCCACCGGCCTCGCCTACATACTGATCGCTGTCAGCGCGGGCGTCAGCTCCGCCGGCACTTTGGTCTTGCTTCTCAGCTTCGCCGGGGTGCTCGCCGGCGCTAGTCTCATCTTCGTCGGCGTCCGGATGGAGGACGGACCGGCGCCCATAGGCCGCCCCGGGGTGCTCGCCGCGGGTGTACGCTGCCTGCGCCGCAACCTCGCCCTTGTGGGCGTCCTCTTGGCTTCTGCTGCCGCCAGTGCGACGACGGCGGACAGGGAGGCGACCCCGGTGCTCTGCTTCTACTCGGGCTCTCACTCCTCAACATCGGAGTTCTTCTTGTTGGGGAACAGGAACAGTAGCTGGTGCGACATTCATTCTCATTTGATTTGATTCCTGATTGGACATCATTGCCCTGACCCCTGAATGCCGGAGTTGCCAGTCCGATTGGAATTAATCCGCCTTCATCACCACCACCACCGCTGCCTGTCCTAATTGTAGTGTGCTTGATGGATAATCTTTGTCATGGCATGCGAGCTTAAATGTCCATTGAGCTGCTAATAAATAGTCAAGTCGTGCTACTATAGTGTATAGATGTTTGTTTTTCCCCTACTGGTCATGTAAGATAATTTCGATCATTTTGATTAAATGTAGTTATATGTTTTTTATTTGAAAGTAATGCAATCATATGTACTAACTTGATGAACATCGTATTCTGCATATCTGCATGCAAAGTTTGAGTGCTTTGTGTTAATAGTCTGACTTTCAGTGGCTGGATATGGAGATTAACTAGTCTAGATCGATGATCATAGTAGTGATCATTGCTTGGTTCGGTTGCTGTATCGCAACCGAACCCAGAGCTCTATCCATCAGAACACTATTCTATTGATGTGTGCACCGTTTTTCTAATTCAAACCGGCTTAGTAAACGCCTAGTACAGCTTCCTGTTGACTGGAGTAGGAATCAGGACGCGAACAAGCTGATACTAACTTTGTCCCTTTTTGCATCATGAGGCGCACAATCTTAACCTGAATTTCGGTTTATCTGAATAATTTGTTGACTGCGAGTCGAAGGAACGATATTTCAAGGGTGTTTGATTCCAGAAAACCAATAATTAGCTACCAATTAAATTAGTTCCAGTGAATTCAGACATCCGGGTAATAATTTATAAAATAAAATTTACCTAGGAGATCCAACTCTGGGCCTAAAGAAGCCTGTTAGCTTCTAAAGAAGCCTGTTAGCTTAAGTTGCGTAGTTTTTGTTGGCAAAAGGTTGGTTAGAAAAATGATTGCTCAAAAGATGGAAAAGAGAGCTCCAAGGTCCAAGTGGATTTACACGATTGATCCTGTTGCAGTAGAACACGAACGTGCAATGCGCGGCGATGAAATGAACAGAGCCTATTAATCGGCGAGGCTAGCGTCCGGACGTCCGGCCCTAGACCTGCGTCCGACGCGGCTCCTGTTTGGCGCACCCACTGCGCCCCCTCACGTAAATCGAAACAGAATTACGTCCGCTGCGCCCACGCAACAAGAGAGCGCGCCTGCTGCGCCGACGTCACCACGTGCCTACGCCCCTCTACCAACCGCGACGTACGCAGCCCCCTCTGCCCAGCGCCCATCCCACTCCGAAGGCAACGTCTATCTATACGGAGCTCCCTCGCTTGCGCCTGACACACGCAGCTCCCTCATCTCGCGCCCATCACCGTCCCTCATTCGTATGGATGCCCTGCTGGCTTTGGGAGAAACGATGCAGCAGAAGGTGGGAGGAGGAGAGATGCAACACCCGATCTACTTCTGAAACATCCAAATACAACGGTTGCAACATACGTCTAAAGGCAGTTGAAATAGTTGAAACACGCTTCTGAAACACTTGAAAACACACATATGAAACACACTTAAAAACCATTGCAACCATGCACAACATCCAAATAAAACACATGCAACATATGTGTGAAAATATGCAACATCCAGATAAGCACAATTGCAACATGCGTCCAGAAAACACAGATGAAACATACCTCTGAAACACCAAACACTCAAAACATACTCTTGCAACATGCATGTGAAACAATTGCAACATGTGCAATATCGTCCCAATCTACTTTTGAAACATCCATATGAAACAAATACAACATAACTCTGAAACGCCTGAAACAATTAAAACATAAAATTGCAACATAGGGAATGAGAGAGCCTATGCGGGGAGTACCATGGCCACCGGATCTGCAGGTATTGGGGGCTCCTGGTGGCTAGGGAAGGCCGCCGGTGTGGGGGGAGGGGCGCCGCCGGGGTGGGGGAAGAAGCCGCCAGGGGTCGGGGAACATAGGGAAGGAGAAGGCTACGCCGGTCGATTCCAGCCGCCGAGGGTCGGTGGCGACGAGGACTGTCGCGAACGTCGACGGCGACGGCCTGTGCGCTGCCGCAGTGCGCCCACCGCTTCTAGATCGAGTGCCAGGGTAGGGGAAGGGGCCGCCAGGGTGGGGAGGAGGATGCTAGGGAGGAAGAGCATGCCGCCGCCAGCCAGGGAGGTGGCCATGGCCGTGAGTTGGGGTAGTGCGCGGGGCGCAAGCCGCAGAATGAAGGAGGAAGCGTGGGAATGGGTGCGTGGGTGCAACAGTGAGCGAGTGAGGCGAGTTGGGCAGCGGTGGCCGCACATTGATGTTGGCCGATTAGCGCGTAGGTCTAGAACGGCGCGTCCGACGTGGACACGCCTGGACGGGCGCCCTCACAGAAGCATTATCGTATGTTGATTCTTGCTTGCTTACAATCAGGGCCTGTTTGGAACGCGGGAATTTTTCGCTGTTCCTGTATTTTTCCTGTAAAATTGAACTGATTCATATGAAATTCCTACGTTCCAAATAGGCCCTCAAGTAGCAGGTGTGAGATAGTTTAAAAATAGCGGGTGTGAGACAACAGGTGGCCTCAACAGGAGATTGCAAGCAGCGGAAGGACGGAGACGCCGGCGACAGCAGCAGAGACAGATGACAGCGTGCCACTGTGCTAGAGCGATCCCGGTCCGTCCATCCGGTTCCAAGGACGCCCGGGCCCTTGTCGAACCGACACGTTTCACGGCTCTGACGTTGCGCGGCGAATGGGACTTCTCAGACGTTGCGGCATTGGATCAGCAGCGGGACCTGGTGGGATTCGACGTTTGGGCCATGGGCACCGATGCCCATTGCGTGACAGACTAGTATGGACGTGTTTGGGAGAGCTCCACGTAGCTCCATATCCGCAAAAACAGCTCCGCGCCATATTTTTTTTTTCCAGCCGAACAGTTTTAGCTCCGGTAGCTCCACCACAAATCTACTCCACAAAAACGGTGAATCTGCGCCTAGATCCATGGATTTCGTGGAGCCACCACCAAATCCACGTTTCGTGAAATTGGGAGAAATTATCCACCACTGCCACTAGTAAGTGTAAAATGACCAGTTCGTTCGACTTTTTCTTCCCATCGCTAGTCTTCTTCACCGTGACCTGCCACCGCGTGCTCCCCTAGCTATGGCCGCGCCCGGCAGTGGCTTGCCTCCGCCCGCCCGCCCACCCGCCGGTGAGGCCGCGCTCGCCCGCCGGAGCCCCACCCTCGCCGCCCCTCCCTACGCGCTGCCCCAGCCCCAGCCGGTCGCGCCCCTCCCCGTGCGCCATCGTTGGAGACCCTCCCCGCCTGTCGAAGCCTCGCACCGCCCGCCGGAGCCTCACCTGCGCCGCCGTGGCTGCTCCCGCACGAGCCTAGCGTGGTAGCGCCCCGCCGTGGCCGTGCCCGGCCCTGGCCGCGCGCTTCGGCCCTCCAGTGCGTGGAATCGATAGGAGGAAGAAGATGGGATTTTTTGTTTTCTTTTTCCTGACGCATGGGCCCAAATTGCCAGTGAGATAGAGATGGGAGTAGAGCTGTACCAAACGCTTTTTTGGATCTCAGATCTATGGTGGAGCTAGCTAGATCCGTGGATCTAGAGCTGTTTTTTAGAGCTGGAGCTCAACCAGGCCCTATATATTTTGAATTTTCAACTTGTAATAATAATTTTTTTTTAAAAAAAAGGAGCAAGAAGAACCCTGAGAAATTGTTTTGGTTGTGTTATTAATAATGAAGTAAAATTGTTTAGAAGTTACATACATGACAGCTCATCTGACATTTAATATTCATATAACTAGAACATGCGGTAATGAAAACTTATCACCACCTGTTCATGTTAGCCGCCGATGGTGATAAAGATTTTTTTAAATCCTAGAAAGGCCCCACCAGCTAGCGTCACAAGTCACCCGATTTTTCGCGCGAAAATCCACGCGCTGCGCGGTGCTGGGATTCGAACCTCAAACCTATGCCATCACGCGTAGCTGCTCTAACCACTCCGTCCCTAAGTCACTTGTGTCCATACAACATGTATATTCCTTTAGTAGTACTTCTTATGATTTTAAAATAAATATTTAGAACCCTAAATGAATTTAGATAAAAATGCCATCAACTATAAAGTTATTGTTTTGATCGAGATCTACAACTTTGATATCGGTGGTTTTGCCATCTGAGGTCGTTTGACAAATTTGAATTTCAAATTATCAAAACTTCAGCCATACTGTTGGGACATCAACTGATTTCAAGTGAAAAAGTCATCAATTACAAAGTTATAGTTCTCATCGAGATCTACAACTTTGGTTTTGGTTGATTTTTCATCTGAGGTCATTTGTAAATTTGAATTTCAAAATTTTTAAACTTCAGATACAAATTTAAGACCCTAAATTATTTCTAATGAAAAAGTTGTCAACTACAAAGTTGTAGATCATAGCGAGATCTATAACTTTGCTTTTGTTTGTATAATTAAAAAAATTAAACTTTAAAATATAAGAGCTTCAAACATATTTTTAGGATGGTAAACAATTTCAAATAAAAAATTCATCAACTACAAAGTTGTAGATCTACAACTTTGATATAAATTTTGTTTTCATCCAACTTTGTTTGAAAAAGTTATGAATTTTATTGTGTTGCAGCATAAATCATCACCGCTGGTTCGTATTACGAACCGTTAGTAAAAAGATTTTCACCACTGGTTGATACCACAAACTGGCGGTACAAATTGGTCGACCATCACTATCGATTGGTACCACAAACTGTCTGTAATAATAGGTTTATCACCGCCGGTTCGTGTTACCAGCCAGCGGTGATAACCGCCTAAATTTTCACTAACGGTTCATAACACGAACCGGCAATGAAAATCATTTCAAACGGTCTTTAGCAAACCAGCAGTGAAAAGTGGCGGCGGTGATTACCCATTATGTAGTAGTATACTTCACCCCATCACCTATAAAACCAGATATTCTATACCTCGAACTATTGGAAACAGTCTAAATAAATCCCTAGGACAGTTTTGAAGGTGGCTTTGCTGATGTGGCAAAAAGTCTATATAGCCCCGAGCCTATCAAGGGTTGATTACACGACCCCTCAACTATAAAATGTGATAGTAGAGCCCTTAAAACGTATAATAATATTCAAATTATGGTCATGTAGGGTCGTTTGGACATAATATTCCACTACACTAGCCTAAGCATACAGGCGCATTGGCTGCCTCCCTCTCTGAACTCTTTCCAGGCTTGTGCTACCGTCCAATTAGCACCACCTTGTTTCCTACTTCACCTCATGCACTCCTCGACTATATTAAGCACATGCACTATGCTTGCACCCTTGTCATCTGACTCTTTCCACATCCTTGTCCCCTCTCACTTTCTTCTCCTATGACTACCTAAAAATTGAGAAGGACGACTGATGGAGGTTGTGGGAGGGGTTGAACAAATGCCATCGACGAGTGATGGGAGGTGGACCAGTCTAGAAAGACTAGACAAGTGAAGGCAACAAATGACCTGAGTGCAAGCATATATGTTTAGACCAGTGTGACGGAATACGATGTCCAAATAACCCTAAAGACCATTTGACGCTTTACGGCCTATAATACCATGTTGACGTGGTAGGCCAGCGGGGCTTTATAGCATAGCAGCAGTCAGAGGAAGGAGTCGGCCCCGCCCGGCCCACGCCCACGCCCTTCCTCCCTCCCTCCTCCTTCCCAATGCGTTTTTGCCTGAAGCCTTGTTTGATGTATGTGTATTCCCCTTAATCCACATATGTTGGAGTGGAATGGAATGAAACTTAGTTTAATTCTATTACAATCCACTCTAATACACGTGGATTACGATAAATACATTTACATCCAAGCAAGGCCTGAGTGATAATGGTGGGTTTGACCACTTGACGCGGCCGCACGTGACCCGGAAAAAGAAGAGCTGGGTGGGAGTTGCATGCAATTCGGAGGCTTTACAGGGGTGGTTTCATGAAAAGGCAAAGAGCTGGGACGGCATTGGCAGGTGATAATAATGAGCTTAATCATTGTTGTATCAATGGCTCATGGCTGGTACGTATCTTTCCCCTTTCGTAAATGGCACCCGCAATCTTTACAAGAAAGCTGCCCATGCAGCAGCTGCTGTTGCTGCTGCCTGCCTTTTTTTTCGGTTTTTTTTGGCATTTGTGGGTCGTAGGCATGTGTGTAGTTACAGCCCAGGGTCGTGCGTGTTGGAATTGTTGTGTGGAGTATTGTTTGTTTAAGATGTGCAGTGGCATAAAATTTTTGTACTAGTTGAGCCTGTTTAGATCCTATCAATTAAAACAATATTTAGAAAATACTACTCATTTCTGTTGGAATATAAGTGAATTACTCATCTCTCCCAATCAGCTTAAGTTGATGGGTTGAACTATTCGGTGCATGCAACTCAATAATTTCATTGCTAAATTATTTTCCATTTCATGCACGTTCTTGAGAACCAAACAGGATAGAGTATTTCGTGAGTGAAGAGAGCACTTATGACTTCAAATAGATATATTTTTTAAAATATATTTCATAACAAATTTTGTGCTACTTATTTTTACCACAAATATCAATATCAATATTTTGTAAATTTAATACTAAGCTAGAATTGTATTCCTTGCGGGTCTCTAACTAACAAATCCTTCTCCAGTCGCGCTCCCACCCAGACGCGCATCACTTCCGCCAGTCCATAAATACCGGACAACCAAGGCCTTATTTAGATGCCCGATTCGGGAAAATCCCAAATGCACGGTAGTGCACTGTGCGACACTGTAGTATTTTTGTTTTTATTTGATAATAATTATCTAAACATTGATTAATTAGGCTCAAAATATTCGTCTCGCAAACTACCAAAAATTGTATAATTAGTTTTTGATTTCATCTACATTTAGTACTTCATGCATGTGTCGGTATTTGATGTAATGGGGAATTTTCTTTTTGTATAATGAAATTTGGAGGTGAATTTTGGTATCTACAAGCCCAAATCGACGGAGCAGCGCGCCGGCAGAACCACCGGCTTCTCAACAACGACCGCGCTTTCCTTCTTCCCTGCTTCCGGCGGCCGAGCAGCCTCCACCGAGTGCGCCAGGGCCGGCGGCGTCAGCTTCGAGCTACGCGACCTCACACCGACCGCTGTCGCCACGCCAGACGCCGCCGATGACCACTTGGGGCAGCAGCAGGGCGGTGGCCAGCGGCCTCGCCCTCACGATGATAGCTGTAAACGCCGGCGTCAGCTCCTCAAGCGGCTTCGCCTTGCTTCTCAGCTTCGCCGGGGTGCTCGCCGGCGCCAGCTTCATCTTCATCGGCTTCGGGGTCGCCGACGACGCGGACGCGACGGCGCCCATAGGCCGCCCCGGGCTGCTCGCCGCTGGTGTACGTGTACGCGCGCTCGTACACTGCCTGCGCCGCAACCTCGCCCTCGTGGGCCTCCTCTTGGCTTCTGTTGCTGCCAGTGCGACGGCGGCGCTTCTGCGCGTTTGCTCTGCTGCTGCTCGGCCTCTCCCTCCTCAACGTCGGACTTCTTCTCGGGGAACAGGGACAGGAACACTAGTAGTTGGTGCGATTCTTGGGCCATGTTTAGTTACCCTCAAAATTCCAAGTTTTTTCACTCTCTCTCCATCACATCAATTTTTAGCCGCTTGCATGGAGTATTAAATATAGGTAAAAAAAATAACTAATTACACAGTTTAGTTGGAAATCACGAGATGAATCTTTTGAGCCTAGTTGGTCCACGATTGGACAATATTTGTCAAATAAGACGAAAGTTGTACTATTCATCCGGTTGAAAAAACTTTCAATCTAAACAAGGCCTTGGATGCATTGCCTTGAAGGCTGAAGCCTGAGTTGCCAGTCCGATCGAAAACTAGTCCGCCTTGGCCACTGGTCACCACCACTGCCGCCGTGAGTGTGCTTGTCGGAAAGGAGTAATTTTTTTTAAAGGACGGCAAAAGGTTTGCCGCAATTTATATTAGAAGAAGAAAATGAAACAAGAGTTTGTCCAGTTTTTTAAGGGAAACTGGACCTAAAACCCTTACAACTAGGGATACAACAACTCACTGGAAACAACTCGGACACATCAACTGACCACAAACCACCAAGAAGCCACTACCTACAAGTCAAAGACGCAACACAAGAACCAGCGTCGGTACAAACAGCTCACTAACCAACACTACTTCCTCAGCCAAGGAACTCAACCACGCTGGCCACAACTAACATGCAAAAGGCTACAAAGACCACATGAACTCATTAAGCTAAAAAACACCATGCATGCCTAATCAACAAGGAACCATTGAAGAGCACCAGAGTAAAAACAGAAGAGCGCAGGTAGATCAACAAGAGGCCATCGAATAAACCACCAGCTGCATACGAGAACTTCCATCAAACTTCTAACTGCTATTGAATATTTCTAGATTCCACTTTGGATAGCTTGCCCCTCTTCTTCTTGTTTTTTTGTTGCCCCACTTCAATTAGCACCATGAGGGCATCCATCTTCTCCTTGGTGAGTGGACGCTCAAAATGTTGTGCATAAAACTCGAACTGGTCAGCTTCCTCTTGTGTTGTTGGTGGCGATAAGTCTCCAAGTTTTTTTGACAAGCAACTCCTCTGCAACTTGGATTGCTCCTTTTCCTTCTGTGGTTTTGGCTTTCTTCGCTAACCTACTGCTTTTACGTTGTGGGGTAATGACAGAGGGTCTTGGTGGTGATGGAGTCTCAGGTGGTTCAGATGTGTTTCCCATTTCATGGTCATTGGGTTCATCATCAGGACTTGCTTCTGGTAGCTGTGGTATTAGAGGGGCTGGTACAGATTTAGTAATTGAAGCTATGAACCCATCAATTGTAACTGCCCAAGCTATCATAGCTGGGTCTTGTGGTGTAGTGGAATCAACCTCATTCTCCACAATATTGGAAGGAACTTAAGGGATAACCGACTCCTGTAGTGTAGAAGAGCTGGTATTTTGATCATTTTCCACACCATTACCATGTAGATCAATGTGGCCCAGAACATCAGCAACAAGCTTCTGATTGCCCATCTCTAGAGGTACGCTTCCCAAACTAGCACTAGGTGTTGACGCCTTACCATCAGCAACATCTGCAGCCTCCTTTAAAATGTGTGCTGGTTCCACTGTGCTATCAATCTGTACTTCAGCATTTGTTGCACTGTCGGAGTGGCATAATGGTTCAACACCTGCAACTTCTAAATTTATCAGGTCAGTCACTTCTACGGTTGTTGGGGGAGCTGATCTGTTATCTGTCTTAGGCTTCTCCAAGTTTGTCTCATTATAGTGGCATTGTGGATCAGCATTTGCCATAACCACTTCTATATCCATATCGGACGACGAGATCGAATCTTGACTGGTTGCAGCATCAAGCATTGCCAAGAGCATTTTCTTCGGAGTTCTAAGAGCTTGTGGAGTAATTGTTGGTGTCCTAGTGATGCGTGACTCAAATAACATGGGATCACAGGAATAAATGCTTGGTCCAAGAGGGAGTGTGGTGAGAGTGTTATCCATGAGGTTGTAGCTGCTATCCTCCATGATCAACTTTGTCTTGTCAACCATGATCTGAGTGAGTGGCGTCGCGAAAGTGACATGCTTGGGTGTTGAACTCTTGCTGTCCTGTTTGCCCATTACTTTCCTCATGGTGTGTGGAGGTTCATTGTTATCAGAATACCAGAACAAAGACGAGGAGGCCCTACTATGATGTCGGGGGTCCTCAACTTGTAAGCTTCCACCCAGGTGATATTGAGTTTCATCATCGCCCTGTTGATGTCGCCTCCTGTTCAACAGTTGAGAGAGGGATTCATGGTTCCCTCGACAAGCAGATGCCCTGTGTCCCTCTTCTAGACAGCGCCAGCACCTCGTCAATCTATTGCAAAAAGCCACTCGGTGCATAGTAGAAAGGCAATTGAGACAACATCCTCGAACATGTTTGAGAAATCTCTGCCTCCTCTCCTCTTGCTCAACAGCTGGACGACAGTGGGTAGGTGAACCTCTTAAATCTCTTGACAATTTTCTCCACCGAAAATGTGACTTGGCTTTATCCCATCCTTCTTCTCTATCAAACCATGGATACTCCTCTTGAAAAGGGCGTCTAGGATACTTTGGATGAGGAACTGCAGGCCCACAGTCCAGAGAGCGGAACTGATATGAGTGCCTGGAAGATGAAGAGGGTCCTTGATGCAGTCCCACGAACTAATGATGGTGCACATTATCCCTCCCAGATGATGCGTGTCGTGCCACATGCCGGTCGCCTAGATCTTCGTAGTGAGGTGCAGACTTGTGTGCTTGGTCAGGAAGGGAACTTTGATGCTTGATGGCATGGCGAAAATTTGTGTCTGCTATAATGCGACTCTGCTCAGTGATTTGAAATCCTTTGCCATGCTTGGTCTGAAGGTTGAGCTGTCCGGCATCGACGTGCAGAGTGGCTCGATGTGTCTCTCTCACGCGACCCACCGAGAGGCCTTGGTCCATTGAATGATCTTTAGCAAACTTTCCTTTCCCCTTCTGTTTGCTAGCTTCGATGTCTTGAACCAAACCTTTTTTGTCTCTCGCATTGTTGGCAGCTCGTTGAAGGAGGTCTTCCAACTGTGGATCTGGAAATTGCTCTCTCATCCTGCGTTGGTTGGAGAGACGGAGCTCGACCTCAATATCTGTATCTTCTTGGGGCTTCCTGGCATTGGATTGAATGCTAGCGTGGTCTGTCTTCCTGCCGGACGTGTCGACTACTCTGCTCGGCTCTGCAACTGAGTGCCCATGAGCTAGGAAAGGATTGAAGACGCTTCTGCCTGTTGCCTCACCTGAGCGCTCTTGTTGGTCCCTGAGCTTGTTCAAATCCGTTGCCAACTCTGGGAGCAAAGCCCATCCCTGCTCCTGTAGTTCTCGGTCGATCTCTGTTGGACTTGCCGGCTGGTGGCTGCTTTCTTCTGGCGAGGCATTGGGCGGCGCTGATGGCGATAGGGCACCGCTGGCTGTGAGAGCTTCGAGGTTGCTGAGCCTGTGGTGCGACGAGGAGTGAGGCCCATCAATGGATAGATCGGGCGATGGTGGTTGTGGATCCGGTGGCTGTTGGCTTCGGGACGATGGGGATGTGGTGGATCTGGGCGGGGAGGATTCCGTCGTGTGGGGGACGAGGAAGGGGAGGAGCGGGTCGGGGTCTTCCATCTCAACTTGATCTCATCTTTCTCAGCTCAAATGTCCATTGAGCTGTTATACTGTAGTGTATAGATGTTTTTTTCCACTACTGGTGATGTAAGATAATAGCAGTCTTCGTTTGATCTTGGATCAAATCCAATGATCTGTAACTTGATGAACACCGTGTTCCGAATATCTGCATGCACATGCGTGTGCGTAACTAAACATCTTGACCTTCAGATCATGCTAGTAATAACCATTAGATTGTTCGATTGCTGTATCTAAACCGAATCCAGAACTAGTGATGTGTGCTCCCTTTTTAAACTCAAACCGAGTAAACGCCTAATACAGGTTGCAGTTGACTGTTGTAGGAACCAGGGCACGAACAAGCTGATACAGGAGTTTGGCCTTTTGCACGTTTATCTGAATATTTACTGCTATATCAAACTGAGACCAGGAGTTGACGAAAAGGTATTGAAAGGGTGTTTAATTCCAGAAAACCAATAATTATTAGCTACTAAATTACTAGTTTTAGTGGATTCAAACATCCGGCTAATAATAATTTGAATAAATTTACCAAGGAGATCCAAGTCTTGCTCCAAAAGAAAAGGCTGTTGGGGAGGGGTGTTCGGTCGGGATGGTCAGTGACCAAACTCTGGAAACGGAGGTCCCGGGTTCGAACCCCGGGTGGCGCGCTCGCGGGAAGTGAGTGACGTCACCGGCTAGATTAATCTGGTCCCCTAATTAAGCTTCCTTTAATGAAGCCGGAGGGTAATCCCGCCTCTGCCCTCTTTTTAAAGAAAAGGCTGTTAGCTTTCGATGTTCTGTAACTTTTTTTTCAAAAGAGAGCTCCCGGTTCGCTTGGTTTATCAACCGTACTTTTTCAGCGAACGAACAATATTTTTCTCTCACAATAAATTAGCGAACAATACTTTTCGGCCTGGCTTTTCACCAAAACGAACAGGGCAAGTGGGGATACACGATCGAAAACGCTCGTTACAGGGCGTCTCTCCGTCCGGACGGACACCGCACTCGCCCACGCCGCCCACGTCCGCGTCTCCTGCTCGTGAGACGGACCCTGGCCTTGCCCGCGCCGCCCCGCTCACGCCCTTGCCGCTAGCCCGTGCCGCCTCACGGCGAGCCCGACGCGCTAGACACTCGCTAGCTCGCTCCCAGACTCGTGCCTGCGGCCGCGCTCCATCCGCCTGCCCCTGCCCTGTCGATGTTCGTGCTGCCGTGAGCTCCACACCGGCGACCTCCGCGCCACTCCGCGGCTTCGAGCACCGCGGCGACGAGCCTCCATTCGTCCAAGCAGCAAGCAGATGCTACGTTGAAAACGCATTTTGCAATAATATTTTTCAAGTATTTCAAATGTTTCAGAGGTATGTTGCAAGTGTTGTATATTGATATTGCAAAATTAGATCCGGATGTTGCACATGTAATGGCTATGCACGTACGTTTCAAGTGTATGTTCCAAATATTTCATTTGTTCCAAACGAATGTTGTAAGTATTTTTGTCTGGATGTTGCAAAAGTAGATTTGGATGTTGATATATATGCATGTTGCAAGCATATGTTTCAAGTGTTTTAAGGTGTTTCGTACGTATGTTTGTAAGTGTTTCATCTAGATGTTGCATATGTTTGCAATGGTTTTTAAGACGTTTTCGCAAATGTTTCAGATGCTTGTTTCAAGTGTTTTGTCTGTCTTCTTTTCTATGTTGCAACCGTTGCATCTAGATGTTTCAAAAAGCAGATCAGGTGTTGCACATGGGATGCACGGCTCGAACGATGTCTAGGGCGGCGTGGGTGACATCCGGGGCGGTACGGGCTCACTACTGGTGCGCTTCCTCGTAAACCCGACGCACTGGACGCTCGTTCGCTCCCTATACGGACAGTGTCCGGACGCTAGCACCCAGATCCGACGTCTGGGCGCTGTCAAGTCCGATACATGACAAAACCCGGTTTCACGTCAGATGCCCAAACAGCCAAATGAAAACTCAACTCAAATGATACAAAGTCACTATGAAAACTACCCTTTGGTTATTCAGTTCTGGTCTAGCTCATCCAGTCATTTGTCATCCTGATTGTTAATTCCATCATGCGATGATGATGACTAAACTAGCCCCTCAAAGCCAATGCTTCCGAACATTCAGTTTGGTGAGGGGAAAAAAAGAAAAGAGAGAGAGAGAAAGAAGGGACACAAAATTTGTCCTGTGATATTGTTGTTTAATCCACTAGCGAGTTGCGTGAGATTGCCACCGGCTGAACTGGTCACGAAAAGGAACAGCTCCCGTGGAGTTGCCTGCCTGTCACATCTCTTTTGCCTTCGTCATGGTTGGTCAATGACTCAATGATCATCCGAAAGAGATCACCATGGTGCAGGACACAAAACTTCAAGTCCAAGGAATCAGAGCAGTGCCCCCCTCTTGCTTTAATTTTGTCTTTACATCTTGATATATTTAATGATTTAAACGTACGAAATGTTTAGCTTGCCATGTGAATCTTCCGACAATTATATACCCAATTTCAGATAGTCAGCCCCGTTTTGAAACTGCTGAAATTTCGTTCTAGCACTATGTTTGAAACATTTTGCTCTTGACCACTGGCCTCTTTAACCTACCGGCAGCCAAAAAAAAAATAATGCGGATAACAAGAGGGCCGGAGGCAAAAAATCAAATAAAGAAAGAAACGGGAAAAAAAACTCAGAACCCGCCAAACCTGCCGCCTCGATCGCGGTCGCCTACGCTTCCCTCTGCAGTTGACCGTGGAAGACGAACCGCAGTGGGAGCAGGGCACTCAGCCACACAGAGAGCTGAGCTGAGCCGAGCAGGGAGAAGGACGCGAGAGCAGCAGGCCAGCAGCATGGAGGCGGCGGAGACGGAGAGGGGCACCGTCACCGTGTGCGTGACCGGCGCGGGGGGCTTCGTGGCGTCGTGGCTCGTCAAGCTCCTCCTCTCCACCGACCGCTACGCCGTCCGCGGCACCGTGCGTCATCTCGGTATGCCTCGCGTCCCCGCCAGCAAGCCCCTCGCTATAAAAGTCTACTAAGAGCTTCTCAATTCTCATCACGTCACAGCAATAGACTTCTCTGAATCTCAAGTAAGCCACGTATTTAGGAGTAATAACAGATCCTGCCTCTGACTCTGATGCTCCAAAAGGATGTTATTACGGACCAAGAGGATCACAACAGATTGTAACGGTGATGATGAATTGGTGATCTGTGCTATCCTGCGCTGTAGGTGATGCCAAGAATGCCCATCTTATGACACTGGAAGATGCCGGCGAGAGGTTGCAGTTGGTCAAGGCTGACATGCTGGACTACGGCAGCGTTGCGTCCGCGGTCTCCGGCTGTGAGGGTGTTTTCCATGTCGCGAGCCCTGTCCCCTCCGGCCAACCCTCCAACCCAGAGGTGATTTTGCTCAAAAAAGTTTGGTCCTTGCATTGCCTTTTCTGAACTTTTCAGGTTGTAGAGCTAGTTCTTTTCCCTTTTATTAGAACAGAAAAGGCATAAGTAGGATGGAAAAAAAACATGCCGTTGATGATATCTGCCCATTGCTCTATGCTTCAGGAAAGTTTACATGACCTCTTGGATTGGATTTTCTCAAAAATTTTCCTTTTTTACTAGTCTGTTAGATGAGGTAAAAGTTTAATCGTCCACCAAAATGTGCATTTATGGTCCGTTCAGCTAACTTATAATCCGTATTTTTTCAACTTGTTTTTTCAGTCGGAACAATATTTTTCTCTTACACAAATTAGCCGGAACAGTATTTCAACTTGTTTTTTCAGCATAAGCGAAGGGGGCCATTGGCTGCCACTGTCAGCACGAGAGTGAAATCCCCTATTTAATTTCATATGCAACACTCTTTTTTTTCTCGAATACGCAGGAGAGCTACGTATCATTGTATTATAAAGAGAAAATAAAGGCCCGAGTATATTGCCAACTCATGCGGGTACCATAAATGAGAAGGTTGGGACACTACCAACATTTTTTTTTGAAAATAAAGGCAGGAGCTCTGCCGCTCTGTTAAGAAGAAAATAGAGTTTTATGTACAACGGCACCTACGGTGCCCAAAAGCACCGGTCAAAGGGCCAAAACACAAAGGCCACTGAACACACACTTGTTGTTTTACCCCGTAATACACATGGTCCTACATCTCTGAATAATATCATCTTTTGTTAGATAGGCGACCTGATCTGTCGTTTTGTGTTCATTTTCGAAAATCCTCCTATTCCTCTCCTTCCATAGGTTCCACCCAATGTAAATAAATACTCCATTAAATGTTCTGTGTTCTTGCTTCGGTAATGTGCACGCCACATTCTCCCACCAGTTGGCCAGGCATTGGGGATCTTGTTGGGGCAGCTGGACATCAATGTTTTCCTAGGATAACACCTTGCTCCAGACGGCTTTAGCAAAGGGGCATAGCAAGGAAAGGTACAGCCCTATCTCCAAAGGTCTTTTGCAGAAGACACAGTGCTCATAATGCGGCCACCCTCTTTTTTGCAAGTTATCCGCCGTAAGAATTCTGTCGTGCAATAGTATCCATGCATGTACCTTGCATTTATTTTCTGCCCTTGCTTTCCAAATGAGGTCAGTGTGGAACCTGTGATGCGAGCCTCGGAACTAAATCCTATATGCTGAGCGTGTGGAATATTGACCATCGGCTGTCCATTTCTAGACTATGGAGTCTTGCACATCGGACGTGAGCTGCACCTCCTGAATCATGATCCAGAGGGCGACGAATTCTTGTACATGGACGAAAGTTGTAATACGCGGCCTGAGGGATCGGATCCAACTGCCATTTTGTAGTTCCTGGCGAACCGTCCTGTTCTTAGGGCGTACCAACTCAAAAAGATGGGGCGCTAGGTATCTTGGGGCTTGACCCTCTAGCCAATTATGGTGCCAGAACTGTGCCTTGTTACCATTTCCAATTGTGATTGTGGTTGAGGCATTGAAGAGCAGACGGTCTATGTCATTGCACGACAGTGACGCCCCTATCCAAGGTTTTGAGTCATGTACTCACTCCTGCCACAGCCAACGTAGGTGCAAAGCTCTTCTAAATTTTTCCAAGTCTGGCGCCCCCAAACCACCTAACTCTTTTGGTTTGCACAATGTCGGCCAATTTACCGGACAGTGCCCCCATTGGCGTTCTCATCTCCTTTCTAGAGAAAAGATCTTCTAAGCTTGTCAAATTGTTTTCTCGCCCATACCGCCAGTGGGAACACGATGAGGTGATAAGTAGGCATCGAGGATAGCACTAAGGTGACCAAAGTAAGTCTGCCTGAGCATTCTCCCTTTCCAGCCAAGTAACCTTTGTCCAATCCGCTCAATGACAGGTTGCACATGGACCTTTTGCAGGGATCTCGTATGTAGCTGCAATCCCAAATAGCGGCATGGGAAGGACTCCCTTGTCCCTACAAAGGATGCTAGCACAAGGTCGATGTCCTGGCATCTGATCGGGTGGACTGAACTCTTTTGCAGATTTATGTGTAAGCCTGAGACCACACCAAACTGCTGGAGGATCGTCGTGACAGAGTCCAAGTCATCCTTGATTGGATTAATGAAGATCGCCGCATTGTCAGCATACATAGAGGTCCTCCACCTGGCCGTGGCTAAGGGTAGCAGAGAGAGGATGCCTTGTGCTGTTGCCATGTCCAGCAGGCGTTGTAGCGGGTCCATCGCAAGTATGAACAACATGGGCGATAGAGGGTCACCCTGTTGGACCCCTCTCATGTGGCTGAAGGTTGGACCGTGCTGACCATTCAGTAGCATTCTTGACGATGTCGTGCGCAAAAGGATGGATACCCATTCCCGCCAGCGCGGTCCGAAACCTAAAGCCTGTAGTACTTCCAGGAGGTAGCTCCAGTTGACTGTATCAAAAGCCTTGTGGATGTCGAGTTTCAGGAACAGCGAGGGCAACTTCATTTTTTGCATTGTCCGCACTGTGTTTTGAACGTATAGAAAATTGTCGTGGATGCTCCTCCTTTTAATGAAAGCGCTTTGGCATTTCGAGACTAGGGAGTCAAGCAAAGGCGCCAGCCTATTTGCGAGAAGTTTGGTGAAGATCTTTGTTATGCTATGAATGAGATTGATTGGGCGGTAATCTGTAACTCACAAGGCATCCCTTTTCTTCGGGAATAGGATGATGTTTGTCGTATTCAGTAGCTCAAACCTTTGGGAGTTTAGCGTATATAGACTGTTCAATGCAGTCGTAACATCGTCCTTGATGATGTCCTAACAGACTTTGAAGAAGGCGCCTGTGAAGCCATCTGGGTGGGGCGCCTTGTCGGGTGGCATGGAGATTATTGTAAATCTCATCTTGTGTGAACGGGCACCTATGAGACATCTGACCACCGACAACTAGGCACCTAACCAGAGGTCCCTACCCCATCTAACCAAAGTTCTTGGAGCTTCTTAGCTCCAACCAAGCACCACAATTTGTACTCATCTCTAAATTGTCTCAAGACCTCATTAACGGATGGAGTAGCTCTATCAAAGACACAAGAACTGTGATGCTTCCATATCAGCCAAGATGTCAGAATGATTAGCGAATTAACCCCTTTTTAGTACTCCTTCTTGACTCTACGAATGCACTTGGCCCACCAATCAGCAAAGTTATGTTCGTTCTGTTGTGGTACTGCTTCATCCATCTCTATAGGCGAAAGGATGTTGAACCACACTTGCCGTGAGAACACACAATTAGTGAGCAGATGTTGAATAGTCTCCTCCTCTTGGTCGCATAATGGACATCTCTCTGGATGTGACATCCTCGGCAAGCAAGCCGATCTGCTGTCCAACATCGGTTTCTGATGGCGAGCCAAATAAAAAATTAACATTTTTTAGGGGCCCATGACTTCCATAAACATCGCCAAGGCTCAAATGTCACTGAACCATAGAAGAAATCTCGATAGGTAGACTTGGTGGAGTATGTTCAAGCCGATCATGGACAGGCCTCCCTAAATATCACTCACCCAAGCATTATTTTCAAGTGCCTCTGCCACTGTTCTTTTGGTTTTAATTTGAGGTCCTCTTAACGTTTCCACGTTTTTACTACTTTCTGATAACAGAAGAAGGCATCATCTGATTTTTCCTCATTTACAACTTGCAACATCACTGAACCCTGATAGTCTGTTGATAGGCTCATGATACTTATCAGTCTTTGGGTTCCTCCAATTACAAACAGTGCTTATGATGTTCCATACTTCTATTCTGGGCCTGTTTGGATCCCATGAACTGAAACAAATATCTAGAAAGTGCTTCTCATTTTATTATTAGATTACTTTTCATTTTTCAATTCATCTCAAT
The DNA here is from genome assembly GCA_038087645.1 of Saccharum hybrid cultivar R570. Classification (NCBI taxonomy): domain Eukaryota; kingdom Viridiplantae; phylum Streptophyta; class Magnoliopsida; order Poales; family Poaceae; genus Saccharum; species Saccharum hybrid cultivar. Next base: position 1,361,009 of record JAQSUU010000579.1, on the reverse strand, counting down.
TCCTGGGAACCAAACAATTCTTTAGAGAACATTTTACCATATTAATCTTTTGCAGGCAGATGTCATAGCTCCTGCTGTAACCGGCACACAGAATGTGTTGAAAGCTTGCTATGAGGCAAAAGTGAAGAGAGTTGTTGTGGTATCTTCAGTGGCTGCTGTGTTCAATAATCCAAACTGGCCTAAGGGCGAGGCCTTTACTGAGGATAGCTGGTCAGATGGGGAGTATTGCAGAAAAAATGAGGTTTCATAGTAAATTCACTTAGCAAAGCTGTGTTGTTTCAGTTGTCAAGCCTCTATATGTGCACATATATTAGGATGGAGCATGCTTTATCTTTTGGTCTGACTGTCTGAGCAACACAATGAATTGAGAAAAATACAGACAGAGATGTCCTGTGTCAATTCACATTTTACAAGGAAACTTAAAATCTACTACGAAGTACTGTCCAATGAATTTAGTATTACTTATTTACTGGATTTGGATCATCCACAATTATGCCCTGTGTCCTTACTCCTTACTTTCGAGCGTTGTAACTATGGCCTTGATTCAAACTTTTGGAGACTTTTCCTTCATGTATTCTTTCTCTGGTTTTCCATTTGGATCTTTTCTTAAAAAATGAGAAGCTACCATCATTGTTTGTTTTAACATTTCGATAATGTAATATTCTTCATTCAACCTTATGGACTACTGTTTCCATGGAACAGGCAATTGTCATGTCTGAATCTACTCATATTAATTCATCTGAGTTTTGTCCTTGTAGGAATGGTATTTCCTTTCTAAAACACTGGCAGAACATGAGGCTTTTGCTTACGCAGCAAAAACTGGGCTAGACATTGTAACTATTTGCCCACCATTGGTAATTGGACCTTTGTTGCAACCTACAGTAAATACAAGTGTTAAAATCTTCCTCAGTTATATCTAAGGTGAAGAACATTCAATTTTTTAACTATTTAGTCTTTTTTTTATTTGCATTGAGTAGTATAATACTACCTCTGTTTCAAAATAAATCAATTCTTAAAAGCACCTGAGTCAAACTATCTTGAATTTGACCAACTTTATATGAAAGGGTAATAACATCCATGACACCAAACAAGTACTATATTACGAAAATATATTTCATAGGGTATCTAGTGATATTAATTTGGTGTCATAAATATTGATATTCTTTTCTATGAAGTTGGTCAAACTTAAAATAGTTTGACTTAGAATAACTCTAGAAGTTAATTTAATTTGAGATGGAGAGAGTATGATGCATGTTTTCTCCTTTTTGTTCTTATATGAGATACAAAGTAGAAGCATTTCCTTTCAATTAAATCCAAAGATATGTTCTTTTATCTAAGGAGTTCTAAGATTTATTGGCGTCCTAGGATGGGGACAAAAGGAAAACGAGTCCACACTAAAGCTACCATTACAGAGCATATAGATTTTCTATTTGCCGGGGTGCACACAGAAAAAACATACTAATTTATCTTTCGGTTTGTTTCCAATAGAAACCAATGAAGTATATCAAGCAATCCCCATAGTATTTACTGCATTGTTTTTTATGATCAAGCATCTTCATTTAGTGTATGGTTAGGACTTAGGAGTCAAACATTATGTCTTTGAATGTAAATGCTGTTCTTGTGCAGGAGATCAGGAGACAGTTAACAATGGACCCAAGAATCTAGTGGATGTTCGTGATGTCGCTGATGCCCTTCTGTTGACTTACGAAAATCCGCAGGCATCTGGACGGTACCTCTGCAGTTCAACAGCAATAAGAGTCTCTGATATTGTAAACATACTAAAGACCTCATATCCAACATACACTTATCCCCAAAAGTAAGCTTCTTCCTCGGCAAGTGATTTTGTTCTGTCTCTTGAATTTCCCTCCGTATCTTTGATAGAGTTGATTCTACTCTCTGTACAGCTGTGATTTTCTAAAACATTTAATGTGGATGCATGGCCAGAATTGAGCTGGTGAAAAATGAGAGTGGCCCCATTTTTTCTGTTAAAATCTCAATTTTTTCGATTGACCACATGACAGTGCTATATTTGTATCTTGGCTTTATAGAAATGTAACCAGTGCATTACCCACGCTGTTTAGCAGGTCTTATGCGATTCAGAACTTCGCACCATGTTCTTCTTCCCATGTGATTTACTCATTGAGCTCTTTTTTTATATATATCTGAAAGACAGTTACTGAACTTTCGGTGCAACTCTATTCTTCTCCATCGCAATGACTTGCCGATTCGCTGAAGTGGAAGGTAGCAACACATATATCACGGAGAAGCTTCGTAAGCTAGGGTGGACCTCTAGGCCTATGGAGGAAACCCTTCCGGGACAGCGCCGAATGCTACCGAGCTTTGGGCATCCTGAACTGAGCTTCCATTCAGCTTTGGGCTTTGGCTGCTGCTGCTACTTTCAGCTTCTTTCCTCTTCATGTAAACAGTGAATCAGAAATTCAGAATAAGCTGGTGTATAGGAACTAGAAAAGGGGATCATGGGAGATGTTGATGCTAAGAATGAACTTGAACACCATCGTTTCTTAGTTTTTTTTTGTCTCTGCGCGCTTGAGGGCAAATTAAGTACTCGCATGCTGTAACGCTTACATTATTCTTCAGGTGATGATTTGTCCCGTATTGTAAATTTGGAGTCGCAGAACTGACCCAACAATGAAGAGGTTCTAAGAATTAATTGAAGTGGTAGATCAGTCAGTAAGGATGAAAATGGTCGGAAATAGTCGAAAACGGACTTACGATATAGAAAAACGAAAACGGTCGGTTCGGAATATTTCTACATTTAGCAATTAAAGAGTACAAAAATGGTTGAAAATGGTTGTGAAACCGATTGAAACTGATAATTTTTCATGTTAAAAACGGTTCATAATATAGAAAACGAAAATGGTCAATTCGGAATATTTCTGTTCCGTTTTCATCCCTATCAGTCAGCCTGGGCAAGATTAAACCGAAAACCGAGAACCGAACCGAACCGAACCGAATTTTCAGTTTTTTCGGTTTTCGGTTTCGGTTTCGGTTTCGGTTTCGGTTTCTGGTTTCTGCATACCTCGGTTATTGGCTACGGTTTCGGTTTTAACCCTAGACCAAACCGAACAACCGATTAAACCGAGAAAGCAGGCGACTGCGAACTAGTGAACTGAACCCCGTCGTCCACTCGTTCCATCCCCGCGGCCCTGCCTCCACTTCCCCTCAGCCAAGGCAGCCCAGAGCAGAAGCCCACCAAGGCCGGCCCACTTCACCCCCACGCGGCCACGCCAACCCACACTAGCTTCGGCTGATGTGCTCCCCAGTCTGGCAGTCCCCAGTCCACCCACACGAGGCCACAACTCATCCCCACCCCAACCACTCTCCAAACCCTAATCAACTAATCCATCCCAATCCTAACCTTCCTTCGGCTTTCGTATCCTGTGGCGGCGGCATGAGCAGGCGGCATGGCGGCCGCACCGTGCGAGGCCGTGAGCAGAGGACGCGCGCGCGGCGGTGCGACCAGGCGGCGCGGCGGCTACGATGGACCAGGCGGCGCGGCGGCTGCGAGCAGAAGCACGCGGCGGCGAGGATGGAGCAGCGCACGCAGGCGGCTGCGCGAGCGGGCAGCGGGCAGCGGCGAGCGGCGCACAAGGGGCAGCTTCGCGAGCAAGGAGCGACGAGCGGAGTGGTGGCGGCACCGAGCAGGGAGCAGCTCGGGCGACGACTTGTTCGGTTAGTACGGTTTAAACCGAAAAACCGATGTACAAAACCGACACCGAATTCGTCGGTTTCCTATTTTGTAGATAACCGATCGGTTTTGGATTCTTGAAAACCGAAGTTTTGACAACCCGAACAAACCGAACCGAAATGTCGGTTTAGGTGCAATGATGTGGATAACTTATAGCGGGAAGTTCTGTTTTTTGGCCAAATGTGCACTTCCTGGTTGCTCATATGGGCTTTATGGTTTGCCAAATTTTGTTTAATACTAGTATTTATGTGCCTAAAACTTGACATATAAAAGAAAAATTCCAGTTTAGCCTATAATAGACATAGAATCTTGGGTATTTCAGACAAGTCATCCTTCGGATAGCCCAATTCACGGGCGAGTACATAAAAGATAGGTTGTCAAACAGACCAACCTTCTTAGAATACAAAAATATCCACATATGAGCAACCTTCGCCCGTGACTTGGGCTATCTGAAGGATAGGTCGGGCCGGGCTCGGTCACTCTCTTGTACTTTCAAATCTCTATCTTCTAATATAAAAATATGCACACTCGTGCGTATTCGCTAAAAAAAACCCTTCTTAGAATAGAAAGTTCACTCACTGCCCCACCTATCCTAGATTCTTTCCTAGGTGCCACGAATACTGGCCATGGCCATGGAAACGCCGGTGAACATGAGAACGGCGTACCCGAATGTCATGGCTGGGGTGATGGCACCTGCGGCTGCCGGAACTGCGGCGGTGACGGCTAAGGATGCTGCCATGATCCCCAGGATACCTAAGCGGTTCTGATGGCTGCCACGGCGTCCGTTGCTGCGCCCGTCGTCTTCGCCAGTCGCCTTGGTTCCCACTCCTCCCAGCACAAAGGGACCGCAGGCCTTAGCGCCCACGGACTCGTCAACACGAACCTGAACGATTTAATTTTAGGATCACAAATCAATTTCTGCAATTCTGCGACGACAGGGACAGGGACAGGACGACAGGTTACCTGCACGAGCACGGCGTCAGGGGAGGAGCGCATGAACGTCTCCTCCTCCCCGGCGGCGATGATGCTCTCGAGGGGCAGCACGAGGCCGTCGAAGTAGCAGAGGAGCTGTGAACGGACGCGATGCCGTCGGGGGTCGACGAGCACTCCTTGTCCCAGCGCAGCGGCGCGGTTCTCGACGAGGCGAGGTCGCGCACCGGGCTCGCGCTGGAACACCGCGGCGTCGGTGGAGAGGCCACGGGATCGCTTCGCCAGAGCGCGGAGCTGGTCGCCGATGCTGATGACGAGAGCGCCGGGAAGCGGGTTGACGGTGACCCACTGCTTGCCGCCACCGTGGAGCACCTGCAGGCCGGCGACGTCCTGGTCCATGAGAAGGATGGTGAGCGCGTCGGGGTCGGTGTGGGCAGGGAGGCCGCCGGAGGTGAGCTCTGGTTCCGGGCACGGCGGGTACAAGTTGACGGCCACGTGCTGTTCCTGGTCGCCCAGCAGCGTCTGCTTCATGTAGGCCGTGTCCAGACCCAGGCTATCCGAGATCGCAGCGCACAGCCTGAACCCAAGCTCCCGGACTTCCTTGCAGTACGTGCTCATGGTGTCCCTGATCGTACTCGTACACATGCGTGCCAGTCTCAGACATGATACTTCAATCATAACAAAAGAAATCAGGGTGTGAGAGTAATAATAATACTCCATACTTGAAGTCCGGCGGGTCCGACGATGACGGCCGGTCAGGCACGAACTCGTCGGGGGGATGGCAGTGTTGCCGGAGGTAGTCGCGCCAGTTGTGCACCGTCTCCTTGCGCACGTTGAAGCTGGTGGACAGCCGCATCTTCTTGCCCGGGTCGTCGGAGTAGAGCTTCGCCTTCTCCTCCGCGGGGAGCCGGAAGAATTCGTACGCCATGGACATCATCGCCGCCGTGAGCTCCTCCGGCACCCCGTGGTTGAGCACCTGGCCGGTGGGCGACAACAGGGATCGGGATTATTTATTTATATTCACCAAATCAGTACTACGATCGAGCGCACGGCCAGCGGCGAGCCGACGACCAAGACTACCGAGCCGTACCCAGTACCCACCTGGAAGAAGCCGTGGGTGCGGCACGCCTCGGCGACCCTGGCGACGACGACGGCGCGGTCGGGGTCGGCGAGGTCGACCACGGGGATCTCCGCGTCGGGGAAGACCTCGCGCAGGCGCGGCCGCTGCGTCTCTGTGAGATGCCGGTGTGCTAGCACCTTGGTGATGAGCGATTGACAACACGGTGTGCGTGTGACGTATCTCTCGACAGGTTGTGGTTGTAGGTGACAGGTGGAGACAAGGTACATGCGGCGACGAGTGAAGAACGAGGATAGGATGCCGTTCCGAAGAACCGTGGGGGCGGAGAAGGGCGGATCGAGGCTTGCGTTCGAGGGACAGGCGATCGTGTGGTGTACGTCTACTGTACCTGGCTACACGGTGGGAGGACGTCGAGGGAGGTTTCCAGATTACGCCACAAAATCCGGGGTTCGCTGGTTGAGCCACAAAGCCATGCATCGTACCAGGACGCTCGTGCGGCGTGCGTTGGCCGAAGATGGAAATTCTGGCGATCGCGATACGATTTCGGATGGTCGTGCGGCGACATCGCGAGGATCACATCGCGGAGACGGAGGGATCGCGGACATCGCGGAATTTGCCATGGAGGACGTAATTGGAATTTACGCCCCTACGTTGGATTTATTTAGCGTAGGGGGTTATGTGAAAATAGGTCGTGCCACTCTTTGAAGATATAAATATGTGGCACCTAGGGTTGAGAAGTGCGCGGAACGTTTTGGACTCTCGACGAGTTACTATTCACGCATGAACAGTACCGTGAACAGTACTCGTGCCCCGGGGTTCCACGGTTCAGTTTTTCCTCTCTCCGGTCTAGCCTAGGGTTTGAATTCTAGTGAGAGGTTTTTGTTGATCTCTCCGATTAAGAGAGGGAGGATGTTCGGGCGGAGGCTAGATGCACTTTTGTAAGTTCAATTACTCAATTTAATCTTTCATCTATAATGATTGATCTTGTGCATCTCGATTGGTTCTTTACAATTCTCGTCAGCATCTGACATAGTCTGCTTGTTTTATTTTTATCTCAAGATCCGTAAGTCCGATTGATGTGATTCCAGTTGGGTTAGTTTCGTAATTTCATCTAGTTTAATCTGACAAATTTTTAGGTCGATCGGAGTTACGGATTTTCGTCCGCATCAGGTTTACTAGGTACATAGAGTTCTAGCCAGATTTGGAAAACGTGATTTAATCAGGTTTTGTGTTTAGGGGAAGGGTTAGAAATTATTTTTGGCTTCCACGACCATTCACCCCCCTCTGGTCGCCCGTTTCGATCCTTCAATTGGTACCAGAGCCGGTTTAGGTTTTCTATACCTTAATCGGTGCTGAAAGCTATGGCGACCAATGAAAAGTTTGATGTTCGCGCTCCGTTTTTTTGATGGGACTGATTATGATTACTGGAAGGCACGTATGACCAACTATCTCAAAGGTAAGTCGCTGAAGCTATGGAAAATCACACAAAATGCCACATATGTGATTCCAGCTGAGGAACCAACTGACGCCGCTGAGATCGGGCTTCTTGAAACAAATCATCGCGCTGTTGCTATTTTACAGGCTTCTATTTGTAAAACTGAATATGATCGGGTTTCTAGTGAAGATCTCGCTTATCAGATCTGGGAGAAACTTAGAAAATATCATGAAGGTTCAAACACTGTGAAAAACCGAAAATTTGAGATTCACCGAAAAGAGTTTGATGCTTTTTGCCAATTGCCTAGTGAGTCTATTGATGACATGTTTGCACGTTTTCAAGTGATTGTTAATAAGATGAAGGCCATGAATAGCAATATGCCTTATGATGATCATGATAGGGCTCTCAGATTATTACATTCACTTAATGATGAATGGGATATGAAAGTTGAGGCGATCGTTGAATCTGTAGGTTATGAGACTCTCACCACTGATGAGCTTTACAGTAAGCTCAAATCAAAAGAGATCGAAATTGTTTCTAAGCGTAAATTGAAAAATCCCACAGCTGCTTCTTCTTCTGACGTTCCAATGGCTTTGGTTTCTGGAAATAAGACTAACACTAATGCTAATCCAAATGTTTTCAGTTTTGCTTTGTCTTCTTTGTGTCATGTTGCAGATGAGGAGTTGGAGGTGCTAGATGATGATCAGCTTGTACTGCTCTCCAACAAGTTTAAGCGTGTGTATGACAACAGGCGTAATAGAAGACGTTCAGATGGCTGCTTCAACTGTGGTGAGCGAGGACACTTTGCTGCTGATTGCCCAAACAAGCAGAGATCTTTTGAGCAGGGCAATAACTCCTCCAGGCGCCAGGAGAAGTTCAGGGAGAGGAAGAAGAAGGATAAGCAATGGAAGAAAGGCGGACAAAAATACTCTGACAAGCAAGTCGCTAAGGCTGCAAATGTTTTGTTATCTTCTCTTGGACAGTATGTTTCAGGTGGCTCGTCAGACTCCAGCGATTCAGATTCCGAGGATGAGACACCCAAGAAGAAGACAGACGGACTTTGCTTCATCACTGACGCCGGCATCAATGGTGGGATATGTACTATGGCCTTGGAGGGTGATGCATCAACCGACAGCAACGATGAAACTTCTGATGATGAGGTAGATACTTCTGCAGAACAAAGAATAGCTAATTTAACTAAAATTGTTCATAAGCAAAATAAAGTGTTGGCTAAACTTAAAACTGATTATGATAAAACTTGTGCTGAACTAGCTACTCTAAAAAATGCTGCATCTAATCCTGCTGAACCTGATGAATGTGAAGAATGTTCAATTCATATGATTTCGCTTTCTAAATTGCAAACCAAGTATTCTTCCATTGTTGATGATCGAGATAAACTTTATGCTGAACTAAATGAACTTCGTTCTCGGTCGAATTTGCTTGATACTTGTGTTTCTTGCCCGCTTCTGAAAGTTGACTTGGATAATGCTTTATGTCGGGTAAAAATTTTTGAAGAACACACTTGTCCTGATTTGCCGGTTTGTTTGATTTGTCCAACTTTACGATCTGAATTAAATGTTGCTAAATCACATATTGTTGAGTTGGAAAAACACACTTGTCCGGTTCTTCCTTCATGCCTAACTTGTCCTAATTTTGTTGTTGAAAATAATGATTTAAGGACCAAACTTGCTGATTTGGAAGAAGAAAATAAGCATTTGAGAACTATTCTTGGTTGGTGTTCTATTCGTGAGCCTCAAATTGGTATGGCTATTGCTCAAATTAAACGGGGTGAGCGTTTTGGTCCCGGTTATGACTTGAAACATGTTTTTGGTGAAAAAAGTGGACCGCCTGTTGATGAGAAGAATCCACCTTTGGCTAAATATACTGGACCACCTCCTAGGAAGGGTTCAGGTGTCACCTCTGATGGGTTGCTGGTTGAGACATCTAGATCTGCTCCTAAAAAGCAGGTTTGGGTGCCTAAGCCAAAACACTTCAATGGTGTACAAAATACTAAGCCAAATGGTTCTTCTTGTGATCATTTTGCTAAGCCTGTTTTTGTTGCTTCTAGTTCTAATGCTGAGGCTTCTTTCGCTCCTGCACGCAAGCTTTATCATTGTGATTTTTGCAGTCATGATGGTCATCTTTATGAGTTCTGTTATCGGAGGATGCGTGCTGAACGACGTGAGCAGTACCCCACACGTGGTACTCATGATCGTCGTGTTTTTAGATGTGAGCAGTACCCTGTACGTGGTACTCATGATCGTCTTGTTTTGAGACATGAGCCATTTGTTCGCTCTTCTGGTTTTCGCTCACGTACTCGTGCTCTTGCACAACATCGGGATGACAGACCACGTTTTCCCCCTCGTGGTTCTCATCGTTTTTTTGAGAACTTTGATTTTGCTAACGCTTCTTTTGAGCAAGTGGCTCAGCACTGGTTTTCATTACATTATCCTAACCCCAGTGTTGAGTCATTAGCTCACCCTCGCTCTCGTTGTTGATTGAAGGTTGGAGGCGAGGAGGACATATGGATAATGGACTCCGGCTGTTCGCGCCACATGACCGGAGATGATAAATGGTTCTCCAGCCTCACCCCCACGAGCGTAAAGGAAAACATCACTTTTGGGGATAAAAGTCAAGGTAAGGTAATGGCGCATGGCTGCATCAAGGTAACAGATAAATACATGTTAAAGGACGTCGCATTGGTAAAGAATTTGCATTATAATTTGCTGTCTGTTTCGCAACTTCTTGAGGATGATTTTGAGGTTCGTTTTAAGAAAGGAAATTCGCGTGTTCTTGATTCTGCTGGTAACCTTGTTTGCAAGATTTCTCCTTTTAGACGGATTTTTAAAGCTGATTTTTCTAAATCTTTTGGTGAAACTCGCTGTTTAGTTGCTCATGGTTCCCCCCTGATTTGGAAGTGGCATCGTCGGTTGGGCCACTTGAGCTTTGATTTGCTTTGTCGTTTGAGTTCATTGGATTTAATTGATGGTTTACCGAAACTCAAGTTTGAAAAGGATTTGATTTGTGCTCCCTGCAAACATGGAAAAATGGTTGCTGCTTCTCATGCACCTGTGACTCAGGTGATGACGAGACGACCGGGTGAACTGTTACATATGGACACTGTTGGTCCAGCCCGTGTTCGGTCTGCTGGTGGGAAGTGGTATGTGCTCGTCGTTGTGGACGATTTTTCTCGATATTCATGGGTGTTCTTTTTGGAATCTAAGGATGAGGCTTTCTCATATGTTCATGATCTTGTTCTGAAGTTGAAAAATGAGTTGTCAAATAATGCCGTTAGAGCAATTCGCAGTGACAACGGTACGGAATTTAAGAATTCTCGTATGAAGGCTTTTTGTTCAGAACAAGGTTTAGATCATCAGTTTTCCTCACCTTACGTTCCTCCCCAGAACGGTGTTGTTGAGCGTAAAAATCGTACGCTTGTTGAGATGGCTAGGACAATACTTGATGAACATAAAACTCCTAGACGTTTTTGGGCTGAGGCTATCAACACCGCTTGCTATGTTGCTAATCGCATTTTTCTGAGAGCTTTTCTGGGGAAAACATCTTATGAGTTGAGATTTGGTCGACCTCCCAAAGTTTTCCACTTTCGAGTTTTTGGCTGCAAGTGTTTTATATTGAAAAAGGGAAATTTGGATAAATTTGAATCGCGTTCTTCCGATGGGTTATTTTTGGGGTATGCCTTGCAAGGGCGAGCGTACCGTGTGCTTAATCTTGATACTAACCGCATCGATGAGACATGTGAGGTCACCTTCGACGAGACAATGCCTTGTTTTTCTTCTGCTTTTGAGTGTGCAGGTGATGACGAGATCGGGCATGATATTTTTGAGGATGAGAAAGAGGATGATGGATGTGACGACGACGATGACGATGATGCCCAGCCTGCGATGCAGGGGGAGCCTGGCGCCCAGCCTGAGCAGGCGCCCTCCACCACTTTGGAGGATGGACCATCACCGACACGTACATCTACAGCAAAGCCTGCAGCTTCATCGACTGTTGATCATGTACCGGCTGTAGTTGAGGGGGAGGCGATTTCAGAACGTACAGCACCACGACACATTCAAAATCGTCATCCTGCCAAGAACATAATAGGTAATTTGGATGAATGCACGACAAGGAACAGAGGTATGAAAAATAAAAATTATTGTGTCTTCGCGCATACTGCCTTTGTTGCCTCTTTTGAACCCCGAGATGTTGGACATGCTTTATCTGATTCTAACTGGGTCAATGCCATGCATGAGGAGTTAGAAAATTTTGCACGGAATCAGGTTTGGGTTTTGGTTGATCCTCCTCCTTCTTGTAAACCAATTGGAACTAAATGGGTCTTTAAGAACAAACAAGGGGAAGATGGTCATGTTGTTAAAAATAAAGCTAGGCTGGTTGCTCAGGGCTTTTCTCAAAAAGAGGGTATTGATTATGGTGAAACTTTTGCTCCTGTTGCTCGTTTAGAAGCCATTCGTATTTTGCTTGCATTTGCTGCTTCACGTGGATATAAGCTTTATCAAATGGATGTGAAAAGTGCTTTTCTGAATGGTTTTATAGAAGAAGAAGTTTATGTTAAACAACCGTCTGGTTTTGAACATCCTAATTTTCCTGATCGTGTTTTTAAGTTGCAAAAGGCTTTATATGGTTTGAAGCAAGCACCTCGTGCTTGGTATGCTAGATTGAAAACTTTTCTGCTTAAAAACGGGTTCAAAATGGGTTCAGTTGATAAAACTCTTTTTCTCCTCAGGCAAGGAAATGACACTTTAATAGTTCAGATTTATGTGGATGATATCATTTTCGGTGGTTCCTCTCATGCTCTTGTGAAAAAGTTTGCAGATGTGATGAGTAAAGAATTTGAGATGTCTATGATGGGCGAGCTGAATTTCTTTCTTGGCTTACAAATAAAACAAACTTCGGAAGGTACATTTGTGCATCAGGGAAAGTACACGAAGGATGTCCTGAAGAAGTTTGCGATGGATGATGCGAAGCCAATTTCTACGCCCATGCCGACTAGCGCTGCTTTGGATGCTGATGAGGACGGAGAGCCCGTGGATCAGAAGGAATATCGAAGCATGATTAGGTCGCTGCTGTACTTGACTGCTACGAGGCCAAATATACACTTTGCTGTGTGTATGTGTGCTCGTTTTCAGGCGTCCCCCAGAACTTCTCACCGTCAGGCGGTGAAGCGCATAATGAGGTATCTTTGATTTACTCCTGCATTTGGCCTTTGGTACTCTGCTGCTTCAACTCTCAGTTTGTGTGGTTATTCGGATGCTGATTTTGCTGGGTGTCGTTTGGATAGAAAGTCTACATCGGGTACTTGCCAATTTTTGGGTTCTTCGCTTGTTTCTTGGTCCTCTAGAAAACAATCTAATGTTGCTCAATCTACTACAGAGGCTGAGTATGTTGCTGCTGCTAGTTGTTGTTCTCAGCTTTTATGGATGATAGCTACCCTTCGTGATTTTGGTTTGTCGTTTTCTCGCGTTCCTCTCTTGTGTGACAGCACTAGCGCTATAAATGTTGCAAAGAATCCTGTGCTTCACTCTAAGACGAAACACATTGAGGTTCGTCATCATTTTCTGAGGGATCATGCTGAGAAGGGTGATATTAAGCTTAAATACATTGATACTAGTCAGCAACTTGCTGATATTCTGACTAAACCACTCGATCAAACCACGTTTGCACGTTTGCGTGGTGAGTTCGGAGTGTGTTACCCATTCTAGTATCATTGTAAGTTGCTTCAGTTACATATGCCTTATACCTGTTTTGGCTAGTTTGCGATCGATGCTTTTGGAGAGGTTTGAATGCTTTGCTTGACCAATTTTTATTTTGAAAACAGCACAGATATATACTTAAAAAATTATGTTGGGCTATGCTTGTTTTTTTTGGATCTAGTGACTTGTTGAATACTTGACATATATCTTGCTCATGGTTCGGTAGTCAACTTCTTTTAATGGGTTTTCACTGCAAATGTAACTCACAATACAAGTTTTAACTCGGGAGTGCATAGTATGGTTGTGAGCAAAAACTCTGAATTCCCATATCTCTGCTATTTAGCTCATGATCTGCTTGCCTTACTGAGAATTTAAATATGGGCACAACTCTGATTTTTTCCATGTCCCTGCTGGTTCTCGCTCATAATCAAAATTAAACAAACTAGCTGGGCACAACTCTTGCTTCCCATGTCCCTGCTGGTACTCGCTCATAATCAAAATTAAACAAACTGGCTGGGCACAACTCTTGCTTCCCATATCCCTGCTTGTCAAGCTCACAAAAGCCAGAATTAAATATGACAAATGCATGTATTTGTGGGCGTTGCAGTGAACTTTGACTGAAGCTGTGTATCTATCGTGTCAGCTTGCTATATGTTTTGTCTTCAGCTTGGCACTAATTTTGGAATATGCATGTTTTTGCCTGGCTAATTGGTTTTTCAAAGAGATTTCAGTTCTAAAATTCTATTGGTCATGGCATTGTGTTGCTCCTTCTCTGAGTAGCTCGTGTTGCTGGTTAGCTTTTATAAGTATTTTGTAAATGTCTCAGAAGCTTCGACTTGTGCTTTCTCACATGCTTTTCTCTAAATTGGTTCCTTACATTTTATCTTGATGGAGTGCTTTGTCAACAAGGGGGAGAGTGTTGAGTTTTGCTGTTGAGATTGCTTTTGGGAAATTGATATGGTTTTTTGATTCATTTTGGGGAGAGTGATTTTTTTTGTCTTGATTGTGTCGAGCCTAGCTTTTTCGCTAGCCCATGTCTTTGGGGATCAAGATTGTTTATTTTTCTTTCTTTATATTTTTTTTAGTTCCAATAAATTTGTGCGGTGTGGTGTTGTCAATGCACTCATCAAGGGGGAGATTGAGATGCCGGTGTGCTAGCACCTTGGTGATGAGCGATTGACAACACGGTGTGCGTGTGACGTATCTCTCGGCAGGTTGTGGTTGTAGGTGACAGGTGGAGACAAGGTACATGCGGCGACGAGTGAAGAACGAGGATAGGATGCCGTTCCGAAGAACCGTGGGGGCGGAGAAGGGCGGATCGAGGCTTGCGTTCGAGAGACAGGCGATCGTGTGGTGTACGTCTACTGTACCTGGCTACACGGTGGGAGGACGTCGAGGGAGGTTTTCAGATTACGCCACAAAATCCGGGGTTCGCTGGTTGAGCCACAAAGCCATGCATCGTACCAGGACGCTCGTGCGGCGTGCGTTGGCCGAAGATGGAAATTCTGGCGATCGCGATACGATTTCGGATGGTCGTGCGGCGACATCGCGAGGATCACATCGCGGAGATGGAGGGATCGCGGACATCGCGGAATTTGCCATGGAGGACGTAATTGGAATTTACGCCCCTACGTTGGATTTATTTAGCGTAGGGGTTATGTGAAAATAGGTCGTGCCACCCTTTGGAGATATAAATATGTGGCACCTAGGGTTGAGAAGTGCGCGGAACGTTTTGGACTCTCGGCGAGTTACTATTCACGCATGAACAGTACCGTGAACAGTACTCGTGCCCCGGGGTTCCACGGTTCAGTTTTTCCTCTCTCCGGTCTAGCCTAGGGTTTGAATTCTAGTGAGAGGTTTTTGTTGATCTCTCCGATTAAGAGAGGGAGGATGTTCGGGCGGAGGCTAGATGCACTTTTGTAAGTTCAATTACTCAATTTAATCTTTCATCTATAATGATTGATCTTGTGCATCTCGATTGGTTCTTTACAATTCTCGTCAGCATCTGACATAGTCTGCTTGTTTTATTTTTATCTCAAGATCCGTAAGTCCGATTGATGTGATTCCAGTTGGGTTAGTTTCGTAATTTCATCTAGTTTAATCTGACAAATTTTTAGGTCGATCGGAGTTACGGATTTTCGTCCGCATCAGGTTTACTAGGTACATAGAGTTCTAGCCAGATTTGGAAAACGTGATTTAATCAGGTTTTGTGTTTAGGGGAAGGGTTAGAAATTATTTTTGGCTTCCACGACCATTCACCCCCCTCTGGTCGCCCGTTTCGATCCTTCACTCTGGCCGGACGTAGCTGTCCGGCAGCCTGTCATGCTCGGCCGTGGAGATGAGCTGCTCCGCCATGCCCGCTGACACGCTGCTCCAGACTCTAGCGCCTCCGACTCCGAGCGAGCTCCCGGCGTCTGCTCTGGCGCAGCTAGGCCGCGTGCTCCATGCCCATGTCTTAATAATAAATAGACACGCAACGTAATCGACCGATGACGAGACGAGCAGCTACCAGCTAGCAGCGGCACAAGCTTCCGATCGAGATGACACGTGGGGCCGGCGAGACCTCGAGATCCGTGCTCCGCTCGGCTCCCAATTGACCGGGTTGAGGCAGCTGAGCGATCGTCAGCGACAAGGCGCAGGGCAACGTCAGGGCAGTGACGGCAGCAGCGGGATTTGGCCGCTTCTTTGTCCACTGTGCGTCGCGTGATTTGAGCGGCCGCCTACAGCTTCAGGCTTCAGCGTTCGCCGCGTGCCGAGCTGAAGCTACCTGTCACCCTGCCGAGCATGCAGTGTAAATAGTATAGATCTACTGCAAATAATAGTGGCCAATCTCCAATGGCAAACACAGTTTAGGGCCTGTTTGGGAGCAATTCTTTGACATAGTAGCTTCACGCATGATGCTACCAAATAAGGCATGACAAAACATCACCGTGGAAAGGTGGAAGAGTTGAAAAATCTAGCTTCGATCGACTCCTTCGCTCGATTAATTGGACGTTGATGCCACTAGGACCACGCATTGCGTTGTCCTCCCTCGCGTGCCATCGACCGGTGGCACGGACCACATGGGCATGCAACCATGCGTGGCTGGCAGCACAGAAGACGACAAAGAGGTATGGTGCACAGAGAGGGGAGGCAATGGGAGGTGGAGTGACGGTGCAAGGGGAGGTGGGCTGGGAAGGGAGGGTCGACGAGGGTGGCGGACATACGGTGGGAGCTCGGGATGAGGAAAAAGAAAGAGTAGAGAAGACGTGTTGTGCGGTGGTGTTGTGGGACAGGATAAGACGGATAGAGAAGAAAAAAAGAAAATAGTGAAAAAAAGTATTATGAAAAATTATCCTTTTTACCAATTAAAAAAAGCCATCGAACGTTTTTCTAACCTTTAAAGCTGAAGCTAAAAAAAACTTGTTTTATCAAAAGAAGTTATAGCTAGAGCTATTTCTCTGGAGCTTTATGACTGCTGACGACTGACCTTCTCAGATTACAGAACACATTTGGATATACATGCATGCGCAGCGAGCTCGCACATCTAGTATTAGGCCCGTTTGGCACGGTTCCTTTTCACCGGTGAAGCTGTTTTTGGGGGTTTCAGCTCCATAATCAGCTTGATTGGTGGAGCTAGAGCCGTTTTAGTAAATCGTTTGGCAAAACAGCTTCACATATAGAGTTCCTTACAATATGCTCTCACAGAACGCCACGTATAATGTGGTAAAGCCGGAAGAAGCCACTATTTTTTGCTCCTTCCCACCCAAAGCTCTGTGAGGGCACGTTTTTAGAGGCTTCATCGATAGAGGCATTTTATTTTACCCCGTTTGACAAAAAACAGCACCAGACGGCTCCTGAAGCCACTAGAGAAACCCTGCCAAATGGGGCCGGTACGTATTTCTCCTCGACTGAGCACGTACATAGAGCTGGTTTGGCTGCAGTAGCGTTTGGATATACATATCGATGCGTAGCTTCCACGTGTGCATGAGTCGGCACCGGCTCTTACTAGTCGCAAGCGGCATTTCCGCGTGGAATTCTTCATCGTGGTGCCGTCGTGGTCGATGCCAAGACCCTACTACTCCGTGACACGTCAAAAAGACCGGCGATCTTGATGGCCACACTTTGTTGTGTTTAGCTCACGGGCGCGGGCGACTGAACTCGGCCGATTGGCTTGCTTTCAGCCTCACAATCTATGCACACAAATACTCCCAAGTTAGTCTTTGCTGATTGCATAATACGATATCGTCATCTCTCGATAATAGATATTTCTTGGCAACGTATCTGGTGCAAACTAACATCTTCGTGTAACCGTATAAACTTCTAATCTGGACCACATGATGTTGATCCAAGGGGCGCATGGGGATTGGGTAATTTTACGCTTAACCACCCGCTCCTAATCACACTTTTGCAAATCCACCCTCCCACTCCCCCTGCGCTCGTCTTTTTTGTTTTTTAGCCCTGTTTTCGAAAGATTCTTTCAAATATGCCCCTGGCGGAAAGATTTTAGAAAATGGACCCAGGGTGGTGAAAAAGTCATTTTTTCATGTCTATCCCATGGTAGTTGATACTCTAACATATCTAAGCCGTAGCAAAAATTCAGATTTACTATGACTTGACTATGCTCAAATTTGGCTAAGTCTTTAAATTTACTATGGGATGAGGATGGAAATATGGCTTAAGAAATTCCAGACTTAAGTCTCATGGTAAATGTCATGGTAAAATTCCAGACTTAAGAAATTCTAACAGCTCGGCGCCAATATCCATAGCGCCAGGCTTGACGCCAATGACGACGGCGCCAAGGTGCTGCCACGTCACCGCCAGCTCGGCGTCGTCGACCAAGTGGCATGGGGGCTTGGCGCCAACGCCAACGACACCAGACTGTGTTACCTTGGCGCCAACGTAGATGGCGCCAAGTCCTGGGTCCATTTTCTGAAATCTTTCCGCCAAGGGCATATTTGAGAGAATCTTTCGAAAAAGAGGCTAAAACACAAAAAAAGACGGCCCCTGCGCCCTCTTGGATCAACATCACGTGGCCCAAATTAGAAGTTTGCACGGTTGCACAAAGAGGTTGGTTTGTGCTAGATATGTTGCCTTTAGACAATAGGTCATGACAAATACGTTCGCATAACTAGTTAAGATGCATACAGGCTGTAATTTTACAAAAGAAATTAAAAAACAAATATCATGCCACGGCGAGCGATAAAACACAACAGAGCATCCAGTTACATTCACCACAACCAGAATCTACAGGTTCTCCGAGTGACGGAGGTTCTTCTAGTGTTTAACATTTAACATTTAGAATGAGCTTTTCCCCACAAAATGCCTCTCAGGAAGGAATCTCATGTGCTAAAAATGGTGTAGTGTTCTTTACTTTAAACACTAGGAAACTCCACCATTTTGGTAGACCACCACCAAGGACAAATTCGGTAAGACAACGCTGAATGCCATGATAAGAGTTTCCTAGTGTTTAAAGACGGGAAGAGGAAAGACGGGAACGGGAGCGACCTGGCCTGCCGGACGGCTACGCCCACCGGCCGCAGCCCGAGCCCCAGCCGCAGCCTGACTCATGGGTCCGCCATGCCCACGTGGCCTCACCCCCACGCATTTCTTTGCGCATGATTTGTTTGGTCTCACCCTCACCCGTTGCGTTGGCAGGTGATGCGATGCGGAGTCCGCGAGACCGGAGCCGGACACACCTGCTGCGTCCGAATCTTCGGACCCATCGAGCTCTGGTGTGCCGATGCTCCCTCGGATACGCGCGCCGTGCCCGTCAAGCATATGACCGCACGTCTCTGGACCGACCGGTTGAAAATAGGACATGGCCATCAGCTTGCAGGAGACCCGTCAAGACTACAAGGCAGATTGATCGTTAGCGCAGAGAGATGCACGCTGCTGCAGTCAATTTGCCTGCGCGAACAGAGATGTGCTAGTAGCATTTTTTTTTACGATTCAGAACTCATTTCATTCATCAAGGAACAGCAGAGTTACAATCTTCAGTCAGCAGATGGTCGATGCAAGTTGGGTTTGATTGCCACTCACCCAACCTGTCGACATCCGTGACTTCCTTTGCTAGCACATGAGCTACACGATAACAAGATCGAGATGCATACATCAATGTAAATTCATCAAAGCCTGAGCTAAGATCTATGATTTCTTTGATAATTGGCGCAACATGTGATCTCTGATTACCTCCCTGCGCCCACAAGTTGGCCATCTCCTGGCAGCCCGTCTCAAGCTGCACCCTTTGAACTCCTTGCTCTCGAGCAAACTGTACTCCATCCCGGCAAGCAAGAGCCTCCATCATCAAGGCGTCCAGACCATGGCTGTACCAACGAGCTCGGCCACCCTGGAAACGTCCAGCGGCATCCCCTAGGACTACCCCCATCGCTCCTCGGCCGTCTTGCACAGTGAAAGCTCCATCCACATTGCATTTAATCCACCCTATACGTGGTGGTCGCCATTTTTGGTGCATAACAATTGGCTTCAGCTTCTTCTTCTCATTGGCCATCTGCCACAAATCATGCGCTAGGTCCACTGCCCAGTTTACAGCATGCCTGATTTGTAGCTGGTCCTCCCCGTGACGGCGCCAGTTCCGCTGTGTCCATAGTGCATACATGCCAATAGTAAACCCCGTCTCCTTGTCTCAACAGACAGCAGGGCTTAAGATATCTGACGCCCAAGAGTGCGGATGCAAGTTCGGCAGTTTAATGCCCGTAAGTAGTTTAATTTCCCGCCAAAACAATTTTGCAGTAGTGCAATCAGTCAGAACATGCTTAATGGTCTCCCTCTCCGCACCACACAGGTCACAGAAAGCCGTCGGCTCCACATGTCGCTGATGCAGAATTGCCTTGGCTGGGAGAAACTCATGGAGTACACGCCATGAGAGATCACCCGATCCCTGTGTCTGTAGCAAATCACCCTGCATCTGGTCGGTTGCCAATTTTCTGTAAGCCGACCTGACAAAATACTCACAATGTTTCTCTAACTCCCATGCCCACCAATCCTCTTCTTGCGGTCTCACTGGAGTTCGGAGGATTGCGTTGGCATCGACGGGTATAAATGTTTCACGGATCAGCTCCTCGTTCCAATTACCAGACTCAGTTAATAAGTCTGAAACCATGCTAACCTCCTGGCCATCCCCTGGTGTCAGTAGTCTAGCATCGAAATGCATTGGAATCCACCTATCTCGCCATATATTTGTCAGGTTACCATCACCAATTCGTCTGATCATACCTTTGTGTAAAACTTCTTTTCCAGCCAGAATTGCCCTCCATGTATGGCTCGCATGTTTCTTCCGTGAACTCCCTAGGAACTCAGTATCATGGAAGTAGCAACCTTTCAAAACACGAGCACACAAGCTGTCCGGCCGTGTAGTCAAGCGCCATCCCTGCTTCCCCAGCATTGATATGTTGAAGAGATGTAAGTCCCGAAAACCCATACCTCCTCTTGATTTGTGCTGGGTAAGGCGCTCCCATCGGAGCCAGTGTATGCGTCGGTTCTCAGCCGAACCGCCCCACAAACAATTTGATATAGCTGCCCTCATCTTCTTGCAAGTGATTTTGGACAGCAAGAAACAACTCATAGAGTAGGTCGGGACTGCCTGCGCCACCGATTTGAGGAGGACCTCCCTCCCAGCGCTGCTTGCCTCTCGACCGCTCCATGAGCCAATGACGTTCTTGATTCTCGCAGGCATGAATCCAAAAGTTTTAGCATTTGATCGCCCTACAGCAGTCGGCAGGCCCAAGTACCTGTCAGCTAGGGCCTCCGTCTCAATGTGCAGCTCTTGTCGCTCCTCTGCTTCACCTCTTCAGTACAGTTTTTACTGAAGAAAACCGCAGATTTCTCTCTATTTACCAACTGTCCTGACCCTCTATGGTAGGTGTCCAGAATCGACTGAATCCTGACGGCCCCTCTCTGCGATGCTTCTGAAAAAATGATGCAGTCATCCGTAAAGAGAAGGTGCGATACCCATGGAGCGTGGATTCCCACGCGAACACCTCTGGATAAATGCACTGGACCGGTAGATTTCAGTAAACACGAGAGCCCCTCCGCACAAAAGAGAAAAAGGTAGGGTGAGATACGGTCTCCCTAGCGGATACCTCGCGTTGGCCTGAAAGTTTCTGAGAGTACTCCATCGACTTTGATTGAGAATGAGACCGAGGTCACACACCTCATCACCAGTGTAACAAAACCATCATGAAAGCCCATCTTCAACATAATTTTCTGGAGGTACTCCCACTCAACACGATCATATGCCTTTGCCATATCAAGCTTGATAGCACAGGCGCCAGTCTTTCCTTTCTTCTGCTGCAAATAGTGTGTGCACTCATATGCCACCAACATGTTATCTGTGATTAGCCTGTCTGGCACAAACACACTTTGTTCCTCTACAATAATCTCATCAAGAATACCCCTTAGTCTATTAGCCATCACCTTGGAGCAGATTTTATAGACCACATTACACAAAGATATTGACCTAAATTGCTTCATTTCCTGTGGCTGTTTGACCTTCGGGATTAAGACAATTGTTGTCTTGTTAACACTGTCCGGTAGCTCCCCTCTATTTAGGAAATCCAAGACTGCCGCCGTTACCCCGACAACTAGCAACTCCCAATGGTATTGGTAGAAACCAGCCCACAGGCCATCTGGCCCTGGGGCTTTGCTAGCCCCCATCATAAACAAAGCTGCCCGGACTTCTTCTTCTATAAAGGGTATCATCAAAGATTCATTCATAAGAGGCGTTACCTTCTCTGGAACGCAGCTTAGGATTGGTCCTGGGTAGAGCAATTCTTGTCTCGTAAAAAGCCTTGAGTAGAACTCCATTGCTTCTGTTTCCATCCCTTCCTGGCTAGTCACGATAGTGCCATCTTCCTTTCTCAAGGCCGAGATATGATTAACTTGGGCACGTTCCCTGGCCTTCGAGTGGAAGAAAGAAGTATTCCGATCACCCTCCTTGAGGCAGTCAAGTCTAGATCTTTGCTTCATCATGATTTCCTCCCTTGAGAGGAATTCAGACATCCGAGCCATTAGTTGTCTCTCTCTCGCTGTCAGCCCTGAGAGCAATGATGATTTGCGCACATTCTCCAATTCTATCCACAATTTCTATAGCTCCTTCCTTACCGATCCGAAGGATGTCTGCTCCTTCGTGGTCAAAGAGCTCGAGATATTCCCCAATTTTGCAGTCAGCTTGTCTAGAGATGTTGGACAGCCGAGTCACTCCAAACCGACTCAACCAAGGGGGGTATAAGTAGGATCTCGTCTCCACATATTTTCATACCGGAATGATTTACGTTTTGGTCTCCTTCTCCCACCCTATAGACACTCCACCATCAGGCAACAATGATCCGACTTTGTCGTCTGTATATGCCAGACTTTGACAGAGTGCAATAAATCAAGGAATTCCACATTCGCCAAACCTCTATCTAGGCGAACCTTAATATTGGTGTCTTCTTGCTGCCTATTATCCCATGTATAGGGAAGGCCAATGTATCCGAGGTCAGTTAAGCCACAAGTCTGCACTACGTCACGGAAACCTTCCATCCGCAGTTCTGACCTGCCTCAACCACCAATTTGCTCCTCGGCTCGCAGAACTTCATTGAAGTCCCCTGTGCATATCCACAGAAGATCACTCGTAGTCCCCAGAAATTTGAGTAATTCCCAGCTTCTATAGCGCAGCTCCCTTCTGGACTCTCCATAGAAGCCAGTAAACCGCCATGCTATAGGAGTGGCGCTGAGCTGTGAACTGTAACATCAATCCATCTTTTTTTATTTTTAACCCTTTTTCGAAAGATTCTCTTAAATATGTCCCTGGCAGAAAGATTTCAAAAAAATGACCCTGATCTTGGGGCCATAGTCGTCGGCACCAAGATATAACGACATGGTGCCAGGGTCATTGGTGCTAAGCCCCTGGCGTCGTGGCGCTGACGTGGCAGGGGTCTTGGCGCCATCCTCTTTGGCGCTAAGACTTGGCGCCAAGACCCCACTCTTAAACCTGCACCACTCTTCCTCCCCGAGCCATTCTTATTTTTTTCTCCTCCTCTTTGGGTTTTCCCTTTATCCACTTCCGCCAACCTCTTCAATCGACATATTGGACTGTGGAAAGTTGGATTTTATCCGTCGATCTTTGAGAGTCAGGTATCCTCTCACCCTTCCTTCTTTATTTTGAATCGATTTGGTAAAATCAAGTCGTATTCTTAACCTATGAAACTTCACATGTTATTGGTTCATGCACCTTTTAAAATTTGTATGTATTGTACAACCGTAGGATGCCTAGGCGTGGAAAAGCTAGAAAACAAAGGTATGCGTCGATCTTTTTCATCATATGTTAAACCCTAGGTTTTAGGGTTTATTGTTATTTGTTTTGTTATATTAGAACGAAATTTGTTGAATTATAGTTATGGACGGATGACCGAAAGTTCCTACGTTCCAAAGCCACTCCCTAGCGGTGTGTCAATACCTATGTGCTTCTGTGACGATCCTTGCAAGGTAGACATTTCCGAAGATGAGACAATGTATAAGCAGAGGTATTGGATGTGTTCCAATTTTGCATGGGAGCCTACGGAGCGTCAGCGCCGCAGTACATTTATTGTGAGAAATTGCTATTGTTTATTAATTAATTTGTATCATATGAAGTCTTGCATATTAATTGGTTTTGTAACAATTGCCTTTGCTGCAGACCCCTCCACCGCTCTATGATTTTGAGCAGTGGATCGACACTAAGATCAAGGAGGCTGACATGCGGCTTCTACAAGGCCTGAAGGAGTGGGATGCAGAGCATCTGGAGATATTAGAGAAGAGAGCCAGAGAGGAGGCAGCAGAAAAGGAGCACAAGAAAGAGGAGGAAAGGAGGCGTGTTGCTGCGTATAGGGAGGAGAGGGAGAAGAAGCTTGAGCGTGTGCGCCGAGCGAAGGCAACGATGGAGGAGAATCCTGATGCCCAGAAAAAGGAAAAGTGGCCTTGTTGCACTCAGTAGTTGGCTAGTTGTATGGTTTAGTCATAGACAATGTGGTCGATGTAGTATGCAATGTGTTTAATGTAATGCACTTTAGGTAAATTATGTACCTAGGGCATGTTCTGTGTTATTTAGTTCGTCATCATGTACTTCACATGCACTTTAAGTTTTTGGACCTTTCATAGTGTTGTCATATATTAGGTTTAATGTTGTTGAGGTATTGAAACTAGTTCTCGAAGTGCACATAAAACATAAGGAAGTAATGGATTTCACAATTCAACTTCTAACCTTTGTGCAATGACGAAAAAACGTTGCAATAGGCCCAATTTGGTTGCAAAAGGTAGATGTTGCAACCAAATCATGTTCGTTGCCAATGGTTGCAAAAAGTCACGTTGCAATAAGGTTTTGCAACCATTGCTAGTTTGACGTTGCAAGTGTTGGGGTTTCTTACAACCATAGGTGTCCGTTGCCAAGCATGGCAATAGGACATTGACGCAACGTTCACGGTCGTGGCAATATAAGCACTTGCCATGCCCATCTTCGTAGCAAGAGGTGGTACATGCAACGATCGATAGCGTAGCAATAGAGACAATTTGCCACGAACAATGTCGTTGCAATAGTCTGTATTGCCACGCTAGAATTTTGTTTCCTAAGGTGTTATTGCCATGACTGTTATGCCGTGGCAAGTACACCATTTGCCTCGCAATTTTATTCGTTGCGAGAGATCATACGTTATTGCCACGGTCGTTGTGCCGTGGTAATAGTATCATTTGCCACGTAATTTTATTCGTTGCCATAGATCATATTGCCACGCAATTGAGTTCGTTGTCATATATCATATTGCCACGCATAGCAGCTCGTTGGCATAGTTTGTATTGCAACGCTGGTAGCATTTGAATTGTGGTTTAATAAATGATCATTGCAAAAAACAATAAACCATAACAAAAG
This sequence comes from Saccharum hybrid cultivar R570, assembly GCA_038087645.1. Classification (NCBI taxonomy): domain Eukaryota; kingdom Viridiplantae; phylum Streptophyta; class Magnoliopsida; order Poales; family Poaceae; genus Saccharum; species Saccharum hybrid cultivar. The sequence goes on along the minus strand of JAQSUU010000579.1, from coordinate 1,336,262 downwards.
TGATTGCACTCACATATATTACTTATAACCAATCATTCAATAAGTTGACAAAGCATTGAAATAGTAGCTAAAATCATAAACGAGTGTATAGTTCACTCATTATATTATTTCACAACTTTTTAAAACTTGCAGCAGTACAAGAGTTCTTAACATCTATGCAGCACCTCGATGTTTTCCTAGCAGCAACATGTGATCACCTTGGTTATGTCCTCATTTGATTATCAGCCTCTCACTCAAACCTTGTCCACCTACTGACCAAAAGAATAAGTTTCAAATATTAGAAAAATATTAGATTTACCACGTCATGCACAAAATGTAAAGAGATTCAGATAGAACATGATTGTAATTAAGCAAAAGAAGAATTAATCAAAACTATGGAAGGAGTGCTGTCAATTTAAATAAGCAAAAGTAGAACTAAAAATTAAGAAATGCTATAGATACAACCATTTTGCTGTCAAAGTATCTTAATTTTTAAGGCAGTAGTAGTACAGATGCTTAGAAAAATCATAACTAGAGTTCTAGACAACAAAAAATTATATTTTTTTTTAACAATACGGAAAGCCCATGAAATTCTCTACATCATTCTAGTTATTTATAAATCAGATTATGAACTTATCAAGGTTGAAAATAAAAAAGGCTCACTGCTGTGCAGAGGAAGGTCAAAACCTGACAGGCTACATCTAAAATTCATAACTCCCAATTCTCCAGGGATAAAATCATGAACTTTCACAATGACAAACATCATTAAAGCCTCTGCAACTTTGGTATTATCAAGTATCACAGAAAATGTAATTTACTACATGGAATAATTCACCCAATTGCATAAGTTGCAGTTTTCAGCACGTATGATAAATGTATTTCCTATATTTCATAGTTCTACAAGGAAGGTCACATTTGATAAATTTTCAGAAATTGATGCAAGAGTGCATGACATCTAACAGAGTTACTAACTAGGAATGGTAGAACAGAATTAAATCCTTAACTAATTATTTACATATTTGGTGTAGGTGCAACCTTTCTTGCATTAGATGTGTCTAATAAGCATGCAGGGACAACAAAGATAAATGCAGACCAATGTCTCAATAAATTGCAGATTGGTGCACTCTGTATTTAAGAACACAGGAAAACAGGAATTACACCCAAATCATATCTATTTCTCATGGCATGGTAGTGTTAGTGTATGTCTGTCCAGAAAAGAGTCATGATAAAATGAGCACAATTTAGTTTCCAATTAGCAGATAACATATTGTAGTTGTTACCTTCTTCTTTTTAGGATTTCTTGTTCTATTCATCAGCTGTTGTTGAGTAATATATGTCTTCGGTGCTGCCACATTTGCAGTGTTTTCTTTGAAAAGATTTCTGCTGACAATAGTAGTATTTTTACTGGAGTGAGTAGTAGGTGGTGCTGCATCTTTTTGTACGGAGACAACGCTTCCTAGCTGAGTCTACAAAGATTAAATTGTTCAATTTATTTTAGCTAGACTTTAAGGTACATAGCTCAAGATTACTTGGAAGATAGTGCAATAATGTCATTACCTGCTGTAACGCATCTTTATTTTCATCAATTGCATGTTCACTAGTCTCATCGTCCTCTTGTGCAACACCCAAAAATTTCAAATTTTAGAATTAATGGGTTTCAAATCATTTAGATAACATTTAATGGGGAATTAGGATTTAACAATTTTAGAAAAGAATATTTGGTGATGCATTCATGTTGTTGCATTTATTTTATTTTGTGGTGTGGATATATTTGTTTTATTTTGAATTGGTTTGAAGAATTTTATTTGGAATAGTTTGAAAACAAACAAATAAAGAAAAGAAAGAAAGAAAATAAATAAGGCAAACTTACCTTTTCGGCCTGGCGGCCCAGCTAAGCCGAGCCCAAGCTTTTCTCTCGCGCCCGCGTGGGCCGGCCCATTTGCTACCGCGACCGCGCGCGCCTTCTCTCCTTGGTCGCTGACGGGTGGGGGCCGCATGTCAGACGCATCTTCTTCATCGCGTCGTGACCGAGCCGGTCACTCGACCGAGTCCGACGCTGCCCCGAGTCTCTTATTCCTTGCCCGACACGTCGGTGAGCCCCTCATAAATAGCGGCCATGTCTCCACCGCCTCTATCCCAACCTTAGCCGCAAGCTACGCCTCAACACCTAGCTACCGTAGCCGCAATCGAAGCCGCCTCTTGAGCTCGGAAGTTGAGCGACGGATTTGCCGACTCAGTTGTCTTCGAAAGCTTTCGACGGGTTCGGGTCACTCCTTTGAGGTAGCCAAACCCTTTTTCTTCTTCTAACATCACCGGTGTTGTCTAGTTGCTCACACTACCGTGCACAGGGGTCCGCCGCCCGCCATTGGAGGTTGCATATCGTCCACCGTCCGTTCTCGCCTCCGTTTTCATCTCAGGTGAGCTCGCGTTTGTCTCCTTTATCTTCCGGTGAAGACCGTTTGTCGAATCGTGCCCTAAGCCGCCGGATTGAGCAACGCCGACGAGCAATTGCTCGCCGCCGGCCAGTTTTCCACCGTCGGTCACTGTTGGTGGCCGGAATCCTCTTTTCTCTCTCCCTTTATTCAATCTCGGCCGTTCGGTTCTGATCCCACGGCCTACATCTCTTGATACCCCTTCGTAGCCACTTTTGCTAAAGAGACCCTGACTTTCTTAAGTCTCAACCCGCAGTCCTTAGCGCAATATCCTGAATCCGTTTTCGTGTTTTGAAAGCGTATTTTCTCCCGGATAAGTCAAAAATACGTTTTCAGGTATTTACAGTTTTGCCAATGGGATTGTTTTGGTCATAAAATCTTCGTTTTAACTCCAATTTGATCCGTTCAAGTTGCGTTAGGTTCGTATTTGCGAGCTCTACATGTTAGTGTAGTTGTACAGTTAGTTTTGATAATTTATTTTTCGAGTTTATAATTAAGTAATTATTTATATATAGGAAATCTTAGAAAATTCATAACTTTCACGTTTTAACTCCGAATTTGGTGATCTTTGCGTCTGTGTGATCGTAGAAACGTGTAGAAGAGTTTTATAAACTTTTATTACTGTTTTGTTACTGTTGGTGTACTGTTCTAATTGTATCTCTTTGTTTGCTTCATGTTTGTTTGATTGGATGCATGTGTGTTGTTGATTGATGATCGAGTATAGAAGGTGAGCAGTATCTGGACGATCAGGAGTATTACTTTGAGCCAAGTCAGCAGTATCACTTGGGAAGCTTTGATCAAGGCAAGTATAACACAGGACTATCCTTGTTACCTATACATTGAATTGTCATACATATGCATGTGCTTACCTTGACAACCTTAGAGATTATAACTTAGTGATTGTTATCTTGATTCCTTGTCAACCTTGGGAATGCATATGGGTAGCTACTGCTAGTGCTTAAACCAAGAACAATGATCTTGTAATTTGATTAATGGATTAAGCAATCAACTATTAAGATGATTTTATTACTGTTAAAAGGGAGCTAGAGCATGTGTATTATTTTGATGCTCTAGTTTCTCTCCATAAGGACTTATCTATAAGTGATAACCGGGATATACAGTACAGCTGTGAGGGCTATATAGCTCTGGCTTTAGTTGTTCAAGAGACCTTTTCTAGCTTGTTAGAGGTTACCTTAAATGGCGTAAGAATGACTTGTCACGTTGGGTGTAGTGCGAGCCCCTGGCCTAGTGTGTATAGGCTGCGGTTGTTGTGCCACAGGGAAGGGGGGTTCTACATCTGCCTGCCGAGTGAATCTAATGGCCCTAACTTGTTAGACGAACTTTTGAGTGGCTTTATATGGTTCTCGGGTGTTTGGGCTTGATCTCCCCACTCATTTGGAAATCATGACTCACAGTGAAAGTGTACACCTCTGCGCAGAGTTAAAAACTGGTATACTAGCCGTGCTCACGGATACGAGCGGCCTTGGGGATTCTTATGGAATAGTTGATCATAACTGTTATATCATGCTTAATTATTGTTGATTATTATTATGCTCATGTTAATGCTATTCATTATCCTTATTACAATTGATCATTGGTTCTTTAATGGGAAGTGGTTTATCTTGATGCTACTCAATTGCAAATATATGATTAAAAGCTAAACGCAGTTAAACAATGTCTAGCCTTTTTGAGCCTCATGAACCCTATGTTATATTTATTGAGTTCGACATGGACTCACCCTTGCTATTTCCACCATAACAGATGAAGATATAGAGGAAGATTATCGGAATGAGTACTAGTCTTGGTGTCAACCAGTCAACCGTGTCCCTGTGTGGAGTTTCCGCTGAAGAATTACTATTAGTTATTATTACCTATCGTTCAAGACTATGTCTTAAATACTTATTCGTTATGTAATAAGCACTGTGATGATACTTTGTAATTTGTCAACTTATGTGTGCGACTGTTTCCTGGGGCGCACATGAGTCTTTTATGCATCCTATTTTTGTCCTTAAAAATGGGTGTGACAGATGTAGGCCGTGGGATAAGTCAAAAATACGTTTTCGTGTTTTGAAAGCGTATTTTCTCCCGGATAAGTCAAAAATACGTTTTCAGGTATTTACAGTTTTGCCAATAGGATTGTTTTGGTCATAAAATCTTCGTTTTAACTCCAATTTGATCCGTTCAAGTTGCGTTAGGTTCGTATTTGCGAGCTCTACATGTTAGTGTAGTTGTACAGTTAGTTTTGATAATTTATTTTTCGAGTTTATAATTAAGTAATTATTTATATATAGGAAATCTTAGAAAATTCATAACTTTCACGTTTTAACTCCGAATTTGGTGATCTTTGCGTCTGTGTGATCGTAGAAACGTGTAGAAGAGTTTTATAAACTTTTATTACTGTTTTGTTACTGTTGGTGTACTGTTCTAATTTTAGCGTTTTAGCTCCGATACCAATCTGTCACACCCATTTTTAAGGACAAAAATAGGATGCATAAAAGACTCATGTGCGCCCCAGGAAACAGTCGCACACATAAGTTGACAAATTACAAAGTATCATCACAGTGCTTATTACATAACGAATAAGTATTTAAGACATAGTCTTGAACGATAGGTAATAATAACTAATAGTAATTCTTCAGCGGAAACTCCACACAGGGACACGGTTGACTGGTTGACACCCAGACTAGTACTCATTCCGATAATCTTCCTCTATATCTTTATCTGTTATGGTAGAAATAGCAAGGGTGAGTCCATGTCGAACTCAACAAATATAACACAGGGTTCATGAGGCTCAAAAAGGCTAGACATTGTTTAACTGCGTTTAGCTTTTAATCATATATTTGCAATTGAGTAGCATCAAGATAAACCACTTCCCATTAAAGAACCAATGATCAATTGTAATAAGGATAATGAATAGCATTAACATGAGCATAATAATAATCAACAATAATTAAGCATGATATAACAGTTATGATCAACTATTCCATAAGAATCCCCAAGGCCGCTCGTATCCGTGAGCACGGCTAGTATACTAGTTTTTAACTCTGCGCAGAGGTGTACACTTTCACTGTGAGTCATGATTTTCCAAATGAGTGGGGAGATCAATCCCAAACACCCGAGAACCATATAAAGCCACTCAAAAGTTCGTCTAACAAGTTAGGGCCATTAGATTCACTCGGCAGGCAGATGTAGAACCCCCCTTCCCTGTGGCACAACAATCGCAGCCTATACACACTAGGCCAGGGGCTCGCACTACACCCAACGTGGCAAGCCATTCTTACGCCATTTAAGGTAACCTCTAACAAGCTAGAAAAGGTCTCTTGAACAACTAAAGCCAGAACCATATAGCCCTCACAGCTGTACTGTATATCCCGGTTATCACTTACAGATAAGTCCTTATGGAGAGAAACCAGAGCATCAAAATAATACACATGCTCTAGCTCCCTTTTAACAGTAATAAAATCATCTTAATAGTTGATTGCTTAATCCATTAATCAAATTACAAGATCATTGTTCTTGGTTTAAGCACTAGCAGTAGCTACCCATATGCATTCCCAAGGTTGACAAGGAATCAAGGATAACAATCACTAAGTTATAATCTCTAAGGTTGTCAAGGTAAGCACATGCATATGTATGACAATTCAATGTATAGGTAACAAGGATAGTCCTGTGTTATACTTGCATTGATCAAAGCTTCCCAAGTGATACTGCTGACTTGGCTCAAAGTAATACTCCTGATCGTCCAGATACTGCTCACCTTCTATACTCGATCATCAATCAACAACACACATGCATCCAATCAAACAAACATGAAGCAAACAAAGAGATACAATTAGAACAGTACACCAACAGTAACAAAACAGTAATAAAAGTTTATAAAACTCTTCTACACGTTTCTAAATCACACAGACGCAAAGATCACCAAATTCGGAGTTAAAACGTGAAAGTTATGAATTTTCTAAGATTTCCTATATATAAATAATTACTTAATTATAAACTCAAAAAATAAATTATCAAAACTAACTGTACAACTACACTAACATGTAGTGCTCGCAAATATGAACCTAACACAACTTGAACGGATCAAATTGGAGTTAAAACGAAGATTTTATGACCAAAACAATCCTATTGGCAAAACTGTAAATACCTGAAAACGTATTTTTGACTTATCCGGGAGAAAATACGCTTTCAAAACACGAAAACGGATTCAGGATATTGCGCTAAGGACCGCAGGTTGAGACTTAAGAAAGTCAGGGTCTCTTTAGCAAAAGTGGCTACGAAGGGGTATCAAGAGATGTAGGCCGTGGGATCAGAACCGAACGGCCGAGATTGAATAAAGGGAGAGAGAAAAGAGGATTCCGGCCACCAACAGTGACCGACGGTGGAAAACTAGCCGGCGGCGAGCAATTGCTCGTCGGCGTTGCTCAATCCGGCGGCTTAGGGCACGATTCGACAAACGGTCTTCACCGGAAGATAAAGGAGACAAACGCGAGCTCACCTGAGATGAAAACGGAGGCGAGAACGGACGGTGGACGATATGCAACCTCCAATGGCGGGCGGCGGACCCCTGTGCACGGTAGTGTGAGCAACTAGACAACACCGGTGATGTTAGAAGAAGAAAAAGGGTTTGGCTACCTCAAAGGAGTGACCCGAACCCGTCGAAAGCTTTCGAAGACAACTGAGTCAGCAAATCCGTCGCTCAACTTCCGAGCTCAAGAGGCGGCTTCGATTGCGGCTACGGTAGCTAGGTGTTGAGGCGTAGCTTGCGGCTAAGGTTGGGATAGAGGCGATGGAGACATGGCCGCTATTTATGAGGGGCTCACCGACGTGTCGGGCAAGGAATAAGAGACTCGGGGCAGCGTCGGACTCGGTCGAGTGACCGGCTCGGTCACGACGCGATGAAGAAGATGCATCTGACATGCGGCCCCCACCCGTCAGCGACCAAGGAGAGAAGGCGCGCGCGGTCGCGGCAGCAAATGAGCCGGCCCACGCGGGCGCGAGAGAAAAGCTTGGGCTCGGCTTAGCTGGGCCGCCAGGCCGAAAAGGTAAGTTTGCCTTATTTATTTTCTTTCTTTCTTTTCTTTATTTGTTTGTTTTCAAACTATTCCAAATAAAATTCTTCAAACCAATTCAAAATAAAACAAATATATCCACACCACAAAATAAAATAAATGCAACAACATGAATGCATCACCAAATATTCTTTTCTAAAATTGTTAAATCCTAATTCCCCATTAAATGTTATCTAAATGATTTGAAACCCATTAATTCTAAAATTTGAAATTTTTGGGTGTTACATCTTGTGTGGTTGGTGCAATTTGTATGTTGTCATTGTTGGGGTACTCTACACATACAAATATTGAGGTAAAAGATTATGCATTATAATCATAAGTTTATTAAAAGGACGGAGGATAAAAACTTATTCTGAAATATTACCTGATTCATAGTTCCTGCTTTGTGCTGCGCTAGCATATTAAGAAATTATTACTTCATTTCTTCTTTTAGTGCTATCTTAGCATTTTCCAGATCCTCTTGCATCTGTCTCCTATTTTCTTCTTTCTCCCTTTCCCTTTCTGCAGCTTCGTGCGCAAGCTGATCTTTCAGCTTCTCAATCTCTACTTCATAAGCAATTCTCTTCTCTTTGGCTGCAGCTTCAGCACGTGCATGTACTTCAAGGTTCTCTTTCATAAGTTCTCTGTGAGTTCGATACTTAGCCAAGTATCCATGCCCATGTACTCTGGATTATTTGATCTGTGTCGTTTCTTTGTAGCATGACTGGAAAATTAGGTTCTCCTCAGCAGCTGAAAGTGTTTGTCTATCATGTTCTAACTCAATCTCACCCATTTTGATGGCTATGTTTTCCTAAATGGAATAAAAGAATCCATTAGAGTTGCTTGACACAACCAGCAGCTATAAAAAAAGGCTTGATGAAAGATTTACTCACGTATACTGCAAATGACACAGAATTTGACCATTTGCCCTATTTTGTGTGAGCGGCCTTCTAAAGAAAATGATCACTTGTCTCTTCACTAGTTTCTTTGTCTCTCTAGGACGCCAAAATATAATTCAACACACAAGTATTGCATCATACAATGGAAGGACCAGATAAGTGTATCTAATGATTACCAGCTTGAAGCTACACTGGAAGTCCCCTCTTGCAATGAACATAAAGAGTCCAGATCTCACCCGTGGCACTGCATACATAGGACAATGGTTGATAAATAAACATGTTAAAAAAGGTGAAGTATTACCCATTGGCAGAATCTTAACTTAAGGAATAAACATGTTGATCTTGATAGTAGATCTTTTAATTTTTCAGATCAACTATAGTTCAACATATCTGAAAACCTCACAAATATATAGCATTCTTAAATTTCACTTTGTCAAATCAAATCAAATGAACCAAAATAAATAAAGATTCAGTTAATCAGAAGTTGAAATTTTTAAGGAAATTATAATTCAGGAGAATTTATGCTCATGCTTTTTTTGTCAATTAAAAATAACAGGTGTCTCACTTGGCTACTTGTCAAATGCTAAAATTCTTTTCTACTATATGGTTACAGCAACATCAAGGCAGGAACTGATTCACTAATTTGGCATATAAAAGAACAGCAAGATTAATAGAAGCATGATTACTAATTTGGCAAGTTTCAGAATATAAAAGAAAAGGTAGTTCTAGAAAAAAAAATAGCAAATGGATCTGTCAAACAGCTCAAAGCCTCAAACAGAAACTAAGTTTTCCAAACAGTATCACCATCCAATGCCGCGACCTGTACAAAGTGTGGAATCTAATAAACTAAGTACTTAAACTGGACTAAAGCTAGGGATGCAAGCAGGACTACCTGTGGGCGGCCCGCGGGTAACTGCATCAGCCGCGAGTATATTTTGCTACCCCTGCAGGTTCCTACAAGTATACAAGTCTGGGTCATTTGCTTTGGCCCTGTTCAGCTGGAATTATAAGCCGGCTGAAAAACATTGTTGGTTGATTTTTTGTGAGAGAAAATATTGGTCCGGCTGAAAAAACAAGCTGAATAAGACGGATTATAAGCCAGATGAACAGGGCCAACACGATGACAGTTATGACCTTTCTGAGTTCGAAGAACATCATCATCCTGAAGCCATGGACAAGCTCAAATGGACAATTGAGCTGGCTAAGGACGATGCCAAAGGCTCCATCGATCACTATGCGGACAAGTATGTGAAGAAGGCAAAGCGTGATGTTGAAAACAGATTTGATAAGCTCTACCAGGAGATCAAGCAGAAGTACAAGCCGAGGAACTGAAGTGCATGGTGATATGTAGTTCTCTTTTGGTGTAGTATAAATAAATGCGAGTAGTGCATGTTGATGCTGGTAGGTAGTGTGTTGGTATGTCTACAACCACTACAACTATGTCGTATTAGTTTATTGGTTGTTCTGATGGGAATATAACTCAGACTCAGGCAGACTAGGATTGTTTGGTTCAGATACTGAAATCATGTCTGTGTGAAGAGCAGTGAGGGCACGGCGATCCAGCGGCACCGGCGACAGGGACACTAGTGGCTGCAGGGAGGCCGCGACGATGCCTGGTGAAAGAGGCGTCTGCGACGACGCCTTGGAAAGAGGAAGTGACGATGCCTATAGGGAAGTCGATCGTGCACATGCACGTACACCACTATACCAGATCCGATCCTGTTTCAATACCTAAACGGGTTCTACGTTATTTTGTATATGTTCCTGTGACTACTATTGATACAAACACATATATGGTGTAGTGGTAAGCACCTATCTTCTGAACTCTGAGATCGCTGGTTCTGTTCCTGTGACTACTAATGACACAAACACATATATGGTGTAGTGATAAGCACCTATCTTCTGAACTCTAAGGTCCCAGGTTCAAATCCTGATGGTGACTTTTTATTTAGTCTTTTTACTTAACCATTGTGCTCGAGAACCTTAGGTATTACAACAATTTAGTCTTTCGTTGCTATATGTACAATCCTTTTGCAACGCAAGAGACTATTACATACAATAAAACATAATCGTTGCAACATAGACGTGTTTTTAATTTGTATAAGCTTCTATGGCTACTAATGACAAGAACACAATTACAGTGTAGTGGTAAGTAGCTTCCCTATAGAGTTAAAGATCTCAGGTTCGAAACATGGTTACACATCTTTTATTTTTTTTATTTTTTTCCTAAAAGCGTAGTACTCCCAAACCTCAGTGATTGCAATGATTTATTTTTTTCATGGCTATATGTACAACTTTTTTGCAACGCAAGCGACTATTACATATAACGAATCATATTCGTTGCAACATAAACGCGCTTTTGCAACTATCAACTAAAAGGTTGCAATATCATCTTAGTATTGCAATGACAATAAAACTGCCCGCATGGCCACAAAATAATTTGTGTGGCAAAAATTCTGCCAATCGCAACCGAAAGTGCAAATGGTTGCGATAACACCCCTTATTGCAACCAAATCTTGCCATTGCGACAAAAAAGTGTGGCATAAGGGTCAGAAGTTAGTAGTGTCAACACGCATAACATAGAGCATGGCATGTCAGAACATGTACCAAACTAGGGCACATATGTCCTGGACTAAACCTAACATGCCTTAGGTAATTGGAGCGAATAACAAGCATATTACATGGCATGTGAGAAACATGTACGAAACTAGTGTACATAGTTTCTAGGACTAAACCTAACATGCCTTAGGTAATTAAACCGAACAATAAACCTAACACGGATGTGGCATGTGAAAACGATAGATTTGTTCTATCTAGTAGTGCGGCCACATAGCAATTGTGTTGCCCCTTCTCCACAGTACCCTCCCATTATTGGTGGTGGAGGTGGCGGGGGTGGTGGCGGAGGCCCATTGTTCTTGTGATTAGGGTAGGTGCAATATGGATCATGGCATAGTCCCTCCTGTGAATTGCCACCACTGTTGCTATCATCGGCTTCGTTGTCCTTGTAACCGCTGCTAACTTCCCTTTCTAGTATGAAGATACGGTCTTGCAAGTAGTAGATGTACTGTGCGTGTAGATAGATTGGTCTAGGATCGACCCACCTAGTGAAGCCACAGTTTTCTTTAGACTCCGAACATTGCATTTCAAAGATTTTAGTGAACTATGTAGTTAGTTTGGCCTATAAGATGCAAAGCAATGGAGAAAAAAATTTGAGTAAAAACTTTTAAAACCAATTACCTCTACTCACGAACATTTGAAGAAATGATGACCTCCATCCAAACCCTCCACAAACATCTGCACTAAGCAGTCCTCACCATGCCTATAATTTGGCCCATCTTTTTTCTGATTATCGTATCTTCGGAGAGGGCACTCTTTGGTGAAATCTCTCTTGGTCTCGACCAGAAAATGATACACTGGTTTATCAAAGTCTTTCGGACCCAGAGAATCCTCCCACACAATAGGAATTCCCTTCATCCCCCTTTCCTTCCCTCTAGATGACCCTCTAGACATTACTACTCGCAGGTAACCAACTACTGGTTTCAAGTGACTTGCATCGTATGAAGGAAGGTGTATATATAGGCAATAGTGGAGTGGGAAGCCGTTATAGTGTGGCTTCAATGCTCCTAAAAAGCCTACTACATATCAATGAAAAGTCTATTTCATAGGACACTGTAACGGCCTAGATGCCATCCCTAAAAAGCCTATTTGAAAAACTGAAAAGTCTATTTGAAAACTCATCTGAAAAGGCTAGATTCCTTTGATCAATCAATTCATCTGTAAAAGGCGATGCACTATAGGATAGTGACATGATAAATCACTGAAAACACTACATGCTATCGGTGTACTGCACGACTTGACATGTAGCAGAAAATTTTGGCAGAGTTTTCCCTGTTTTTTTATTCAATCCAAACACAAATATCTAATTAACATATGTCACCAACAAATATATATATGACATTCATCTCAAACAATATATATGAGCAGCCTAAAAGTGCATAAAGTCCTTAATATGCCATAAACTTCATAGTATCTCATACAGTACATAATAATAGGCTAGAACAGTCCATAATAATAGTCCATACAGTCCATAATAATATATAATAAAAGTCCACAAGTCCACCACGATCTATAAAAACATCTAACTTAAAATCTACCAGAGCCCTCACTGTCTCCTAGACCTACCCTCGCCCTTCTGTCTAAGAGCGTGGGTGCCTGGAGTGTAAGGGTCAGGTGGTCGACGTCGCCTGGTACCTACCTACTGCGTAGGCTGAGTCGAGGGAGCATCCTGTAGCTGAGACGGTCCAAGCTCCTCGTGCCCCTAGTCCACGTCCTTTTGGTCGTCGTCCTCGTCCTTGTCCTCGGTGCAAATGCCTCGCGACCCTGTAGGTGCGTGGCTAGACGAACCTACGCCACCTCTGGCTGCAGAAGGCACGTGCACGTCCTGCGCCGTGGCTGTCCTGCAACCACAGCGCGTAGCGACATGGTGTAGCCAACGTGCCATTCTCTGGTGCACAAAATTATGTCAACTGAATGTATTGAATGCATTAGTAATCTACTATTTGCATATTTATAGAATCTTACGTCAAGGAAGCTACGTGTGTCATCGTCCGTCACCCTCGGACGAAAGCGCTCTATTTCTTTGAACGACACCGTGAGGCTGTTGCCCTACAACAAAGTTGAAAGTTATAATTCATTGTTACACAAATTGATATAGAAAAGTAGAGCAAATGACATACCACTCTCTCCAAAATTGGTCATGCTTCCACCTTGCGACCTACACGAGTAGAGTGGTCGTACGCCGTGCCCTCGTCCTCGAATGACTCAATGTTAGCGTAGTCATCATGTGACAATTGTAGCCTAAGCCTCGGACGAGTCGCTTGGTGGTACCAAGCTTGGTACCGCCTATACTCTTTGTTCGTGTGCGTCTCGTCGTTGTCGTCCATGTTTTCGTCAAACATCTCCCACTCGTCGATGTAGTCTCGGTGATGCTGGTCCCAATCAAAGATCTTCCTGTTTTTCTTATGACCGAGCCTGCAAAACACGTACACCAAAGTTAGTGAACATCGTGTGACTATAACATGCATGTATGGCAAAGTTAAAAATTTCGGCAGAGTTTTCTTTGTTTGTTGAAGCAAACCACACATCATGTGATAATAATAGAAGTGCAACTCTAGGAAAACGGACCAATTAAAAGAAGAGAACACTTACTTGTGCAATTCAACATCGGTCGACAGTGGAGACGGTGGCCAAAGCTGCCTCGCTCGAAACTGGCGTGCAACTCTATGTGGAAGGTGGTACTCAACAGCATAGAAGCAGATAAGAGGGCACCTCACCCTATAGAGCTCGTTGTCGCTGTCACACACGTTGCTCACCAGAAAAGGAAGTGCGCCCTCGCCCGCGTACGGCTCCTAAGTCACCTACAACGTGTCCAAACATGAAGTTAGATAGCATAATAAATAATTTATTGAATCCACCATGTATATTAATTTATACTTACACTAGAGGCCATGAGCCTGTCTAGCTCGTCTGTGTACTCTTTGTACGCCCACTCTATCCTCGCGTGAGGAACTATCACCTGGTCCCACTGGTATGCCCACGTCGGCTGTAGACGTGTGTGCTGACCTGGGAACCAGTCACGAGGAGCCAGCACCATGGGACGAGCAACTGGAAGCCGTGACCACATCCACAGCTGGAGTAGGTACACACACCCACCAAGTGAGGCTGCCTGTGAAGACCACTGTCGGTGTTCGGACCCGAGGGGGTCCTAAACCAACGAGTAAATGCTGCGTGTCTCTTTCCTGGATGGTGATGCAAGGAGAACACACGGGGGTTTATCCTGGTTCGGGCAAAAGAAGGCCCTACGTCCAGCAGGGGGAGATGTTTGTATTTCCTTGCACCGAGGTGCTCGTGTAGGGGTTACAAGCATGCGAGAGAGGGTGTCGAGCCCAAGTCTCAAAGAGAAAAGAGGGAAAAGGCGGTTGCTTGAGATGTCGATCTTCTGTTTTGTGTTTTTCATTCTGTCTTCGCCCCCCCCCTCCGTTGAACCCTGGCCTGCCCTTTTATAGGGTGAGGGGAGGCCAAGACGACGGGGAGCCTTGAGGTGATGCTTTGTTGATTCCTGTTGAGTTGACTGTAGCGACGTGCCTTGGGAATGGCCGGCCATCCCTGGACACCCTGACGTTGTGGGAGACAAGATGGCGAAATGACCCAGAGCGCCATGCCATACCGTCCTTTGAACTAAGTCGAGCGTCGGGGCTGGGTCGAGGCCGGGTCGAGGCCGGATGGATAAGGCCGAATCCCCGATATCGCGGAGAACGGGCCTTGTCTTGTCCTCCCTCGAGGGTGATTGATGGTGAACAGTGCGCGGTAAGGTGGGTATAGTGACGGGTTTCACCTCCCATCACGGGATGGGTGGTAAAACAGTGAGATCTGACACGGGTATTGTTCCCACGTCGATCCTGGCCGCAGCCATGCCGGTAGGTGGTAGTAGGTAACCGCATTGAATGCTATGGCTTTTGTCCTGGGGTAGGCAAAGAAAAGGTGTCGAGGTGCTCGGTCCGGGCTCACGCGAGTCGGAGTTCTCCCCAGCGGGCGGTCGAGCCTCGCGCGGGTCGGAGCGCTATCGAAGTACCTCGCGGCACGGGATGGGGCGCGGTCGAGGCGCCCCGTCGAGCGGGCCTCGTACGAGTCGGAGCCGGGGCGCGGTCGAGGCGCCCCGTCGAGCGGGCCTCGTACGAGTCGGAGCCGGGGCACGGTCGAGGCGCCCCGTCGAGCGGGCCTCGTACGAGACTGTCTGGGTACGCGGTCGAGGCGGGCTATCTTTTATAGCGGTTTCGGTCGTGTTAGTTTTTTGGCGATAGGTGTGGGTACCCCCGTACTGTTGGTACCGACAGTAGCCCCCGAGCCTTTGGGTGAGTGTGTGATCACACTCCCAGAGGTTGGTCAGAATTGGAGTCGTAGCGCCGTTTTTTTTTTTGGCGATGGCGCGCGAGCGCACCCGCCGGGTGTAGCCCCTGAGGCCTCGGTGGAGTATTGAGACTCCTCTGAGGTCTTGTACGCGTTTGATTGGGGAACGATTCGTTGCGGTCAAGCCCCCGAGCCTCGCGCGCGCGAGGTCGATCAGGGTCCCGGCCGTCTTTTGCTACGCGACCCTCACGCTCCTTTTCCGAAAAAAGGAGGAGGGGTGAAGAACGCCGTACTACCCTCGTTTGGGCGCGAGTTCCGACGATCTCCGGTGAGCTGCTAGCGGGGGAATTCGAGTGAGAGCCCGTGCCCCGTTCGTTAGAGGTCGGCTAGTGGCCCGGAGGCGCCCTCAAAGATGCCAAGAAGTGGTCGTGTGGATCTCGATTCCCTTCGACAGGTTTCGAGGGCTCGATGCCTCCCCCGGAGGGATTCCTACGACGACCTTCTCCTTCGGCCTCGAATACGTCCTGGGGTGCCTCGAGAGCGTGGCTCGAGCCCTTGGCCATGTACGGGCGCACCCTGGGTCGTCCCTAACTCTGTTGCTCGAGGGCAGCTGTCGAACCCTGTTCGAGGGCCAGCTTTCGCTCCCTCGAGACTTATTCCGGGGCTCGGGGCCTGTTTCTGCGGTCGGGACCACGAGCCTCGCGCGCACGAGGTCGATCAAAGTCCTGGTCGTCTTTTGTGACCCTCACGCTCCTTTTCTGAAAAAGGAGGAGGGGTGGAGAACGCCGTACTACCCTCGTTTGGGCGCGAGTTCCGACGATCTCCGGTGAGCTGCTAGCGGGGGAATTCAAGTGAGAGCCCGTGTCCCGTTCGTTAGGGGTCGGCTAGTGGCCTGGAGGCGCCCTCAAAGATGCCAAGAAGTGTTCGTGTGGATCTCGATTCCCTTCGACAGGATTCGAGGGCTCGATGCCTCCCCCGGAGGGATTCCTACGACGACCTTCTCCTTCGGCCTCGAATACGTCCTGGGGTGCCTCGAGAGCGTGGCTCGAGCCCTTGGCCACGTACGGGCGCACCCTGGGTCGTCCCTAACTCTGTTGCTCGAGGGCAGCTGTCGAACCCTGTTCGAGGGCCAGCTTTCGCTCCCTCGAGACTTATTGCGGGCTTCGGGCCCATTTTCCACATACCTGGGGATATTCGTCCACGGATCCCTCCCTCGTTCGTTAGCCGGGCGCGTCTTTTGGGGAGGCGAGATCGGCGCGGTAGTGGGCGACGTGGCGTGTGGTCACGACATGGGGGACGGCCACGTGCCCGACTCCTGCGAGATGTAAGGAAACAGTTAGGTGAGCGCATTTAATGCGGGAAACTGTTCCTACCTTCTCGCGCGGCCGTTGGGCTTCCGCCTGGGCATATAAAGTTAAGGCCTAGGGGTCTACGTTCCCCACCGGTCCCTTGCGTTCTTGCAATCTTCTGCCTCAGACAATCTTTGCCTTATCGCGTTCTCCGCCCGCGTCATCGCCGCCACCGCATCCTTTCCATCCATCCCCCCTCCGACAGCACCGATGGCAGGAAAGAGCCAGATCCTCCCCGCCGATGACTAGGTCACCTCCTCGGTGACGGAGAGGAGGTTGGAAGAGTTGGTCGAGGACGGGCTGCTGCGGCCAAGGACGAGCCGGTCGCAGCCGGAGTGGATGGCGCCGCCCCATGCCCACTGGGAACCGGTGCCCCCTGAAGGGTATGTGGTGAGCTTCGTCTGCTTCCATGATCGGGGATTTGGCGTGCCGGCGTCGGTCTTCATGCGCGTGCTCCTCCACTACTACCGAGTGGAGCTTCACCATCTTTCCCCCAACGCCATCGCGCAGGCTGCCATCTTCACGGCGGTCTGCGAGGGCTACCTTGGGGTGGAGCCGCAGTGGAACCTGTGGCTTCACCTTTTCAAGGCCGAGCTCTTTGCCAAGAGGGCAGGGGAGAAGGACGTCCTGTGCGTGGCTCGAGTGGGGAGCTGCGTGCTACAGGTGAGGTCGGGTCGGGCGGGGCACCCGTCCACAACGCGGAGCGGGCGGGTGCGGACGTGACCATAGAGGAGGTCGCATCGGTGTTAGGACAGGAGGCGGCCCTGGCGAGGGGGTCGCGGCCGCAACAAGACCCGTTGGCAGAGCCAGCGGGCATGGTGGAGGGCGGTGCGGTCGAGCCCCTATCCGGAGCACCGGAAGAAGAGGAGCCGGCTCCGGAGGTGCCAACGGTCGAGGCGCGGGTACCGGAGCCATCGTCGGTCGAGGCCCCGGCTCCGGAGGCGCCGGCGGTCGTTGGTGCCCGCCCTCACCTTACCCTCGACGACATCCCCCTGGACAAAGTAAAACAAGCGATGGGGGTCGAGGGGGGTGAGGTCATGAATCAGGCCGGTGCCTCGACGGCCGTTGGAGAGGTGAACACTGCGGGCGAGGCCGGTCCTTCCGCGGGACCGGGAGGCGCCCCGGCCGGGTCGTCCTCGTCGTGGCCCGACATCGCCGCGCTGGCGATAGTGCGGGCATTGATGGAGCTGCCGAGGTGGGGGGGCCGTCCCTTCAGTTTAGGGACGCTACGAACCCCGACGCCGAGCCCATCTTTATCTTGAGCGACAAAGATGAGGTGCACCGATGGGAATACCTCGAGGGCGTCCGCCGGCATCTTGATCGGTTGCTCCGAGTGGCGTCCGGTGCCGTGCGGAGTATGGGAGATGCCACCGAGGTATGATCGACCCGTCGGCTTTCTCCGTAGTTTTCTTGGTGTCTTTTTCCCTCGGCTTTGTGACCTTTTTGGATTGCGTTCAGGAGCTGAAGGAGTACTCCCGCCGCAAGTCGCTCTTCATTCGGGATGAGAGTGGCGTGTGGGGCGCGCTGTCCCAGCAACGGGTTCTGGTTGAGGAGGCCCAGATACGGCTATCCGATCGGAACGCCGAGATGGTTGAGCTGCGCGTCGCGTACGCGGTGGTGAAAGAAGAAGTGACGCAGGCACGGGCGGCCGAGGCCGTGATGCGCACTGGCTTGGACAAGGCTCGGGAGGAGGCTGCCTAGGCCCGCAGGGATCTCGAGCCCCTGTCCATGCGGGTGAAGGAGCTCGAGGAGGATGTCTCCAAGGTTAGCCTTCAGCGCGACACCCTCAACGTTGAGGTCACGACGCTGAAGGGAGCCGTCCAAGAGAAGGACGCAGCTCTCGAGTCTGCTCGGCAGGAGATCGAGGCGCTAAAGGCAGCCATCAGCGACAAGGACAGCGCCTTCCTGGGGCTCGAGCGAATGTGCGGGGGGCTTCGTGACGAGGTCGTGGGCCTGCAGACCCATATCGAGGGTAAGTGTGATTGTCACGACCACGACGTTGAAGGCCCCGCGTTGGGTATTAATTTGTTTGTCGTGTTTCAAAGCTGGAGAGAGAGAATCGAGAGGCCCAATCTTCTACCAACTCCTTCCAGAGCCTCCTCGAAGCTGAGATCCGGAGGACCCAACTTCTCCAGGGCGCGATCACCACCGTATGCGACGGCTTGGGGGTTGAGCCCGACGCCGACACCGGGGAAGATGTTCCGGGGAACTCCTTCGTCCGCCGGATGGTGGCGCTGGGCCGCCTTGCCCGGGAGAAGATACGGGACGGCCTCCATCACGGCGTGAAGAGGGCGCTGGCCGTCGTCCGTTCAGGGTTTGTGTTTGACATGAATCTCGTCGCCGAGGGCTTCGTCACAGACCCAGATCGGACAGACGAGGAGAACGTGGATGCTTGCGTGGAGCTGATCGAAGCCGCCGAAGAGCCTGGAAGCCGTCTGACCTCGCTTTTTGAAGCTGAGGTGGTTCCGCCTGCCGACGACGAGGGCCTGTGAGCCAAATCGTAGCCTCGGAGGCATAGGTGATGCTCCAGACTCGAGAGCCCTCTCGAACCCTAGGGTGCTCTTTCAGCGAGGTCGATCTAAGAAGCGGTTCTTAAATTTTAAAAAAGAGCATAAGTTTTTTCGGGGACCGGGGGTTCCCCCCTTGTAGCCCCCGAGGGAGGGTCGACTCTAGGAGTGCAGGGTCGATCCTTCCTCATTACGAAATGAAAGTTTGAACATCGCTGTATTCTTTATTGACGAAAAAGAAAATACAGAGCCTCGAGGCTTTTTAAGGAAAGAAGCGACGTAGCTGTTCAATGTTCCAAGCGTTGGTGAGGATTTCGCCCTTCTCGTTGGATAGCTTGTAGGTGCCCGGCTTTAGTACTTCTACGATGATGTACGGCCCTTCCCATGGTGGTGTGAGCTTGTGTCGTCCCTTGGTGTTCTGGTTCCGCCGTAGCACCAAGTCGCCGACGTTGAGGTCACGCTTGCGGACGTGTCTGTCGTGGTAGCGTCGGAGACCCTGCTGGTACCTGGCAGAATGCAACAGAGCAACATCTCGGGCTTCCTCGAGCTGGTCGAGGGCGTCATGTCTTGTGGCGTCGTTATATCTTTCGTTGTATGCCTTCAACCTTGGGGATCCGTATTCTATATCGGTTGGTAGCATAGCCTCAGACCCATAGACTAAGAAGAACGGAGTGAACCCCGTGGCTCGACTCGGCGTTGTTCTTAGGCTCCACAGGACCAAGGGTAGCTCGGCAGCCCATCTTTTGCCATGTTTATTTAATTTGTCAAAGATTCTGGGCTTCAGGCCTTGTAGGACCATGCCGTTGGCACGTTCCACCTGACCGTTTGTTTTTGGATGAGCCACGGCTGACCAGAGCACTCGGATGTGGTGGTTGCCGCAGAAATCCAAAAACTTTCGGCCAGTGAACTGGGTGTCGTTGTCTGTGATGATACAGTTGGGGACCCCAAAGCGATGAATAATGTCAGTGAAGAAGAGCACAGCTTGCTCGGACCTGATGCTGGTGATAGGGCGGGCCTCGATCCACTTGGAGAATTTGTCGATTGCGACGAGCAAGTGGGTGAAGCCGCCAGTTGTCCTTTTCAGTGGTCCGACAAGGTCGAGCCCCCAAACGGCAAACGGCCATGTGATGGGGATAGTTTGCAGGGCATGTGCTGGAAGATGGGTTTGTCTCGCATAGTACTGACAACCCTCGCAGGAGCGTACTAGCTTGACAGCGTCAGAGACCGCAGTCGGCCAATAGAATCCTTGTCTAAAGGCGTTTCCGACGAGGGTTCGAGGTGCTGCGTGGTGACCGCAAGCCCCCGAGTGAAGATCGCCGAGCAGATTCCTGCCTTGCTCTTTTGTGATGCAACGTTGGAGGATACCAGTAGGGCTACGGCGGTAGAGCTCTCTGCTGTCGCCCACGATCACAAAAGTTTTGGCCCGGCGTGCGATCCGTCGAGCCTCAGTCTTATCCGAGGGGAGGTCCCCTTGGCCGAGGTAGTCGAGGTACGGGATGTGCCAGTCAGGCTCGAGGTCAGACGGTGGCGTTAGGTCTTCCACCTGCATGGCTTCAGCCCCGGTCAAGGGGGCTTCTGCCTCAGGTGGAGGGTCGAGCGATGCCCCGTCGACCCCCCCGTCTGGCCTGAGGTCGACGGATGGGTGCTGAAGGTCTTTCGCGAAGACGTCCGGTGGAACCGTGGCTCGACTGGACGCGATTTTTGTCAGTTCATCAGCGGCCTCATTATACCTGCGTGCGATGTGGTTGAGCTCGAGGCCGTGAAACTTGTCCTCGAGGCACCGTACTTCTTGGCAGTAGGCTTCTATCTTGGGGTCACGGCAGCTTGAGCTCTTTATGACTTGATCGATCACGAGTTGGGAGTCGCCTCGGACGTCAAGGTGTCGGACCCCGAGCTCGACGGCGATTCTCAACCCCGTGACGAGTGCCTCGTACTCGGCGACGTTGTTAGACATAGGGAAATGAAGCCGGACGACGTAGCGCATGTGAATCCCGAGGGGCGAGACGAAGAGCAAGCCCGCGCCTGCTCCCGTTTTCATTAATGACCCATCGAAGTACATGGTCCACAGCTTCGCCTGAAGCTGTGCAGGGGGGAGTTGTGTGTCAGTCCACTCAGCTAGGAAATCTGCTAATACCTGTGACTTGATAGCTTTTCGCGGCGCATAGGACAATGCCTCGCCCATGAGTTCGACCGCCCATTTGGCAACCCTACCCGAGGCTTCCCGGTTCTGGGCTATCTCTCCCAAGGGGAAAGAAGAAACCACAGTAATCGGGTGGCCCTCGAAGTAGTGTCGGAGCTTGCGCCGCGTCAAGATGACAGCATATAGCAGTTTCTGGATCTGTGGGTATCGACACTTTGTTTCTGAGAGCACCTCGCTAACGAAATAGACCGGCCTCTGAACGAGCAAGGTACGTGCCTCCTCGGCCCGCTCGACAACCAGGGCAGCACTGACTACTTGTGATGTCGCGGCGACATAGAGTAGGAGTGGTTCCCCCGGGGTTGGAGGGACGAGGATCGGTGAGTTAGAGAGGGTGGTTTTGAGTTTCGTGAGAGCCTCCTCAGCCTCAAGGTTCCAGGAAAAAATGGTCCGATTTCTTCAAGAGACGGTACAGAGGGAGTGCTTTTTCGCCGAGGCGCGAAATGAAACGGCTGAGTGCCGCCAAGCAACCTGTGACCCTCTGTACGCCTTTTAGATCTCGGATGGGGCCCATCTTGGTTATCACAGAGATTTTTTCAGGGTTGGCCTCGATGCCGCGTTTAGATATGATAAACCCTAAAAGCATACCTCGTGGGACGCCGAAGACACATTTCTCTGGATTGAGTCTGATGTTTTTTACCCTAAGGCACTTGAATGCAACGTCGAGGTCGCTGACCAGATAGTCGGCTTGTTGGGTTTTGACCACGATGTCGTCGACGTAAGCTTCGACGGTCGACCCAATGTGCTTCCCGAAAACATGTTGCATGCATCGCTGGTACGTTGCCCTCGCGTTCCGGAGACCGAAGGGCATCGTAACGTAGCAATACATGCCGAATGGGGTGATGAATGAAGTCGCGAGTTGGTCGGACTCCTTCATTTTGATTTGGTGGTAGCCGGAGTATGCATCTAAGAATGAGAGAGTTTCGCATCCCGCAGTGGAATCAACGATTTGGTCAATGCGTGGCAAAGGAAAGGGAACTTTCGGACATGCTTTATTTAAACCGGTATAGTCTACGCACATCCTCCATTTCCCATTCTTTTTCCTAACTAATACAGGATTAGCTAGCCACTCGGGATGATGAACCTCCTTGATGAACCCGGGCTCCAACAGTTTGTGTATCTCCTCACCGATGACCCTGCGCTTCTCCTCATCGAAGCGACGCAGGCGTTGCTTCACCGGTTTGGATCCGGCCCGGATATCCAAGGCGTGCTCGGCGACTTCCCTGGGTATGCCTGGCATATCCGAGGGACTCCACGCAAAGATGTCGACGTTTGCGCGGAGAAAGTCGACGAGCACTGCTTCCTATTTAGGATCGAGGGTGGCACTGATGCTCAGTGCCTTTCCCTTGGGATCAGCGGGATCGAGGGGTACGAGTTTGACATCTTCGGCGGGCGCGAAGCTGTCGGCATGGCGTTTTGGGTCGGGAATAGCATTGGCAAGACCGTCAAGGTCTGCAGCCAAGATCGCCGACTCCAAAATAGCCTCGCCGTGTTCGACGCACTCGTAGGCATGTTCATATGAGGGCCCTATAGTGATGACACCGTTTGGCCTGGCATCTTGAGCTTGAGGTAGGTGTAGTTCGGAATTGCCATGAACCTGGCGTAGCATGGGCGCCCTAGGATAGCGTGGTACGTTCCGCGGAATCTGACCACTTCAAAAGTGAGAGTCTCCTTTCTGAAGTTGGCCGGTGTGCCAAAACAAACAGGCAGATCGACCCGCCCGAGGGGTTCCGCCCGTTTTTCTGGCATGACTCCGTGGAAACCCCCGACGCTAGGTTGGAGGAGCGCTCTCTCGACCCCCAGAAGGTCGAGGGTCTGGGAGTAGATGATGTTGAGGCTGCTTCCGCCGTCCATGAGCACCTTGGTGAGGCGTGTGTTGGCGATGACGGGGTCAACAACGAGCGGATAGACCCCCGGGTTGGGGACGTAGTCCGGGTGGTCGTCACGGTCGAAAGTGATGGCCACCGCGGACCAATCAAGGAAGCGGGGTACTGCCGATTGTACGGAGAAGACCTCGCGCCGTTCTCGCTTGCGCTGGCGCGCAGAGAGGCAGGTTGAGGGCCCTCCGTAGATCATGAAGCAGTCATGGATCTCGGGAAATTCCCCATCCTTGTCGTCACCCTTAGGGTCCTCCTTCTCATCCTTCTTGGCGCCGACACCCCTGAAGTACCTGCGCAGCATGTGACAATCCTCGAGGTTATGGTTAGTGAGTCCCTTGTGGTAGGGACACGGATCTTTGAGCATTTTGTCGAAGACGCCCCCGCCGGGAGGGCCTCGAGGTTTCTTGTGCTCGGTAGCAGCGACGAGCTCGTCGGCCGGGGCCTCGAGCTTGCCCTGCTAGCCTTTTTTCTTCTTGCGGTTGTTTCTCTTGGGGCCTCGGGTGGAACTCGCGGGATCGTCGACCTTCTGCTCCCCCCTTTCCGAGTTGCCGCCAAAGATTGCACCAACCGCCTCCTCGCCGGCGGCGAAGTTGGTGATGATGTCCATCAATCCGTTGGCAGTGAGTGGGGTGTTACGGCCCAATTCTCGGACCAACTCCTTACAGGTGGTGCCGGAGAGGAAGGCCGTAATTACGTCGGAGTCGGTGATGTTGGGGAGCTCGGTACGCTGCCGGGAGAAGCGTCGGAGGTAGTCCCGAAGGGATTCATCTGGTTTCTGCTTGCAGCTCCGGAGGTCCCACGAGTTGCCGGGGCGCATGTAGGTTCCCTTGAAATTTCCCTCGAACACCCTCACGAGATCGTCCCAGTCGTGGATCTGCCGAGGTGGGAGATCCTCAAGCCAGGCTCGGGCGGTGTCGGAGAGGAACAGGGGGAGTTGTCGAATGATGACCTGGTCGTCGGTGGCCCCGCCCAATTGACACGCCAAGCGGAAATCGGCGAGCCAAAGTTCGGGTTTGGTTTCGCCGTTGTACTTGGTGAGAGTCGTGGGGGGGCGGAACCGAGCCGGGGCACCGTCTCACGGATTGCCTTACTGAAGACCCGAGGACCCGGGGGCTCGGGTGAAGGGCTACGATCTTCCGAGCTGTCGTAGCGTCCGCCCCTGTGGACGTAGTAGCCTCGAGCCACACCGTCACCGTGCTTGCGCGTGCGGCGCTCGACGATGTTGCCACGGGTGTCTTGAGGCTCGTGGTCGTTGCCGGTGGGCTCAGGGGCCGGTGCTACCCGGTTTCACCGGGCAGGCTCGGGGCGAACCGAGGCTTCTCTCTCCTGTCGGGAAGGCTCGAGGATCCGCTCCGAGGCTGTCTCGCGTCGCCTCGAGGCAGAGCTCTCGGCCTGCTGCATGGCGGCGATCTCGAGGAGTTCTCAGATTTCATCTTGAGCCCGACGGGCGTCGGGGTTTGATGGCTCGGGCATGTTGCGGAGGAGCATGGCGGCGGCAACGACGTTCTGGCTGGCTCGGGCGAAAACCGGGGGGTCGACCACCCGGTCCTCGTCGATGCGACGATTGACGTCGCGAGCTCTCTCGTGAGCTCTCCCGCCAAGTGCGTGTTCCGCACGCTCACGCTCGAGGGTTTGTTGGAGTAGATCTAGGTTTTCCCGTTCCTCGTCAAGCCTGTCCTGCAACTCGCGAATCTGTTCGAGCTGCGCTCCTTGATCCGCAAGGAACTGAGGCTCGTCTCGCTCGGCAGGAGGCTCGACATGAGGTGGCGTGTGCCTTCCTTCGACTGGCTCTTCGTCCTCTGATTCCGAAGTGCTTTCAACGTCGATGTTGAAGCACTCGCGGGTCGGATCATAGGTGTCGTCAGCCGAGTCAGAGTCAGGAGCGCCAAAGTAGTAATATGATGGGGGAACGTGTGGCCGTTGCCAATCGTCACTGAGGTGGTGACGTAAAGAAGCAGTCACACGGGGCTCTGCTTTCGATGTCTCCGTAGAGTCCCGATAATCAGAAGCCGGTGTGGATGCAACGATGTCCAGAGTGGAGCGTAGATGGTGCCCGGGGAGTTCCTCATAAGCACTCATGCGGGTGCTCACAGAGGATGCGTACACCCGGGCAGCCGAGTCTAGCCCAAACGGGAATGGTGATGGAGATGTCGCTGCCCGTGCTGAAATGGATGCTCCGGACAGTGGTGTCTCACCGGACGGGGGAGCGGCGGGATTTTCCGTCGGCATGTCACCCTCAGCCAAGCTTGTCCTTCCCAAACCTTCCAAAAGGAGATCTAGGCTGGCGCCTGGCTGGGGGGTGCCGGACCGGGGGACCCCATCGCCCTCCGCGGGGTGAAGACGGTGGCTGTACCGGGCTCGTCGTCGTCGGGCGGCCCGCGCCTGCCTGGAGCGACGGTGCCGGTGGATTGCTCCCCCGGGCTGGGAGAGCTCGTAGTCCTCGTCGGTTGGGTGCCTGGGCGGAAGTAGGACCATGTCGTAGCCAGAGCCGAGCGACATGAACTCCAAACTCCCGAACCAGATCACCGTGGCCAACGGAATCGGACGTTCGGGGTCAGCCATCTAGGAAGAAAGGCGAGAAAGCGACGTTTTCACGCAGCGATCCCCTACCTGGCGCGCCAACTGTCGGTGTTCGGACCCGAGGGTGTCCTAAACCAACGAGTAAATGCTGCGTGTCTCTTTCCTGGATGGTGATGCAAGGAGAACACACGGGGGTTTATCCTGGTTCGGGCAAAAGAAGGCCCTACGTCCAGCGGGGGGAGATGTTTGTATTTCCTTGCACCGAGGTGCTCGTGTAGGGGTTACAAGAATGCGAGAGAGGGTGTCGAGCCCAAGTCTCAAAGAGAAAAGAGGGAAAAGGCGGTTGCTTGAGATGTCGATCTTCTGTTTTTGTGTTTTTCGTTTTGTCTTCGCCCCCCCCCCCTCCGTTGAACCCTGGCTTGCCCTTTTATAGGGTGAGGGGAGGCCAAGACGACGGGGAGCCTTGAGGTGATGCTTTGTCGATTCCTGTTGAGTTGACTGTAGCGACGTGCCTTGGGAATGGCCGGCCATCCCTGGACACCCTGACGTTGTGGGAGACAAGATGGCGAAATGACCTAGAGCGCCATGCCATACCGTCCTTTGAACTAAGTCGAGCGTCGGGGCTGGGTCGAGGCCGGGTCGAGGCCGGATGGATAAGGCCGAATCCCCGATATCGCGGAGAACGAGCCTTGTCTTATCCTCCCTCGAGGGTGATTGATGGTGAACAGTGCGCGGTAAGGTGGGTATAGTGATAGGTTTCACCTCCCATCATGGGATGGGCGATAAAACAGTGAGATCTGACACGGGTATTGTTCCCACGTCGATCCTGGCCGCAGCCATGCCGGTAGGTGGTAGTAGGTAACCGCATTGAATGCTATGGCTTTTGTCCTGGGGTAGGCAAAGAAAAGGTGTCGAGGTGCTCGGTCCGGGCTCACGCGAGTCGGAGTTCTCCCCAGCGGGCGGTCGAGCCTCGCGCGGGTCGAAGCGCTGTCGAAGTACCTCGCGGCACGGGATGGGGCGCGGTCGAGGCGCCCCGTCGAGCGGGCCTCGTACGAGTTGGAGCCGGGGCGCGGTCGAGGCGCCCCGTCGAGCGGGCCTCGTACGAGTCGGAGCCGGGACACGGTCGAGGCGCCCCGTCGAGCGGGCCTCGTACGAGACTGACTGGGTACGCGGTCGAGGCGGGCTATCTTTTATAGCGGTTTCGGTCGTGTTAGTTTTTTGGCGATAGGTGCGGGTACCCCCATACTGTTGGTACCGACAACCACCGACACGCCTTGCAAAGCTGACGGTAAAGGAAAGCCAACACTGTAGAGAGCCAGCTATAGTGACCCGCCTGGTCCTAGGCAGTGAGGCAGTGGATCCACATCCACGACGCATTGTCCCCCGTTCCGTCGGGGAAGAGAACACAACCGAACAAGTGTAGGAACCACGCCCTACAGTAGTACTAAACTGTCTGGTCGTCTGCCCCCTGGAGGACACTGTGCGAACTCTGCCCGGAGCCAGGAGATTAGAACACCAGAAGTGCGCGCCCCTTGCTCACCCACCTCACGTCCAAGGTAGGCCTCCACCCGAGCTCTTCAACCCTCTGACCTACACTGCCCTGTCACTGCCCTCCCATGAATCCTCAGACCTAGCATCTTCTGACAGTTCTGTAGCGTGACTGTCATCTCCCCAAACGCTATGGAAAGTTGTGAGTCTCAGGCCACCACCTATAATTTTAGCAAAATAAAAATGCAAGTCAGAAAGATAAGTGCATGAACAAATGATTATGAATAGAACCTATGTGTTCATAAAATACCTATCAACCAGCAAAGTCAAGCCCGCTGAGTTGAACATGGATAGCCCACGATGAACCTGGAAAGACATGACGTCTAGGCCAGCTCTCGCTAGGTAAGGTGTGTACCTATCGTCGTACTGCATTTCCAAGAACCCTCCATGTACTCTAGGACGAAGGAGCGGAAGGTCCTGCATGGAAACAAAAGACAAATGTTACTTGACACACACATATGCGCTTATAATTCAAAGTATGTGATATGGAAGTGTAAAATCTTACCTGCCCCGCCGCTACGAGACGTCCTCGGTGGGTCTCGTCGTACACCGGGTCCAGAAGGTGGAATTGCGCCATCCTACAAAATGAAGATAGTTAGTAAGTTATAAATTAAATATGCATTGAAACATAAAATGAAAATTGTACAATCAATACGATAAATATTAAATAATAGAAACAACTACAAGTCGCACCTCGCTAATTTGCCAGTGGCAAGTGCGTGAATTGTGGCTAAGTCTACCACACTTGCCACACTCATACTGCTTGGGGTCAGTAAGAAATGGGGTTGCTCGACCACGTCGTGTTCTACCGGGTATCTGATCCCATAACCATCCTATGCCTCGTCCTCTTTCTAGAGCCCCGCTTGTTCCAACGGTATGCTGGATCCGCAACGTACTCTGGACCATCATATGGAGGCCACTCTCCAGGGTCCCGTAAAGGCACGAAGCGGGGCCTCCATGTTTCGACAAGTGTGTCCACAATGAACTCGTAAGGTATCCTGGCCTCGATATCATAGTTGCGATGCCTAACAGCTGCCACAAGGTGAGAACATACAAAGTGATATTGCCTTGGTTTACCACAAGTGCATGAGAAATCTTGGAAGACTACCACATGAATCCTTGACTCTCGAACATCGCCGTCAGACGTGGTACCGCCGGTATGCTTCACCTCATATCTCCCCGTGACATGGACAAAACATGTGACCTCATGTGTGCCAGCCCTCTCCTTTGCCTTTTCTAGATGTGCCTGTGGTGTTGGAGCCCAAATCTTATCATCACTCTGCAAATGCAATGCATGGGCGTGTCTATCATTGAACCAGGCAACAAGCTTGTAGAATGTGAATTGCACGATAGCATTCATGGGCATACCATGAATCCCCAGCAGCAACTTATTAAAAGACTCGGCCATGTTGCTGCACTAAAACTTGTACCTCCAATCACCTGCGTCGTGAGCTCTTGTCCATTTCTCTACATCTCTCATCAATCCTGTCAGCCATTGTCTACCTTCTCTATTAGATGCGATTCTGACCTCCTCTAACTTCCTACAGAAGTGCTTGTCCTCGAGCTGTCGAGCTGCCTCCTAGAAAAGATCAAAATTATCCTTGACACCATCCTTTTGAAGTAGATTCTCAGCAAGGTGCCGAGTACATCAACGATGGTGCAAAGGTGCATACCCCTCTATCTCCTCTCGCACGACATTAAGTATGCCCTGGTGCCTATCAGATATGACGCCCACTTCCCTGAAAAGGCTCAACCACATGTATCTAGACTAGCCTCAAGAAACATCCCCAGCTGTCATTGTTCTCCCTCTCAACCAAAACAAATGCCAAAGGAACAAGCTTGTTGTTTGCGTTACACGATATGGCTATGAGAAGTGTGCCACGGTACTTGCCAATCAAGAATGTACCATCAATGGAGGAGACTAGACGGCAGTGCCTAAAGGCCTCAACACACTGAGGAAAGCACCAGAAAGCACGGAAGAATATCTGTCTCCCATCCTTCCATGTGTCTGGTCTAGGGATATACTCATAATGCATGCTGGGATTCACCGCTTTGATTGCATTGAGAAGTACTAGAAACTGCTCGTAGCCATCCTCCTAGTCCCCATATATCATCTTCCACGCCCGCTGCTTAGCCCTCTAGGCTTTGCCATAAGTTATGTCATATCCTTCATAGACCTCATTAAATATTTTGATAATTGTTCTGACCTTCATGTTCGGCTCTCCCTGCAATACTTTCATCAACCGCTTGGCAATGAGGGTAGATGTCAACTGCTGATGCTTCGTGCTGAGGTCATGCGAAGCACAAGTATGTGGCCTGACAACTCTTGTGATCTTCCACTTTTCGGAGACCTTTTGCTTCCTTGCACAAACCCTCCATGGGCAACATTCCTTGCCACACACAACCATGTAACGCTGCTCCGCATAGGAATGTAGGACCTTGTAAGGTCTCTTGCGTATCACTGCAAACACCTGCAACCACCTCTTCAATGCAGGGAGGTCATTGAAAATCCTCCCCTTCTCGATCTTCATTCTAGGACTAGCCTCTAGAGCTTCCTGCAGCTCATCATCACGTCCTTCTACAAATGCCTGATCTGAATGAGTAAGATCACTGAACTCATGAACCAAAGGATCACAACGGTCGGGGAAGATACGTCTCAGCATGTCAACGTCACTCTCTGTGAGCTCTCCAACGGGACGATCATCGTCAGACTCAACAGCCCTTACGATCTCATATGGCTCTGAATCATTCATAATTTCAACACTATTGGAGGCACGGATTCCATCTTTAATCTGGACTTCAGCATCAGCATGAGGAGCACCCTCATTGTCGGGAACGTCTCCTGCAACATAGCCACAAATAGGAGGATGTGATAAGAAAAGTGGATCAAAAGAAGAGACTAAGCTACAAAGAAAAAACGATGCCTAATTGACACTTACTCAGATGATTCTGTGTTAAAGGGATCTCCTAAGGAGGATCTGCCACATCATTGGGGGCAGATTGGACATCGGGAACGGTGACGGAACCTCCGCATCCACATCACGTTCCGGGACAGGAGGGTCGAAGTATGTCTGCTCACCAATTGACGGGGAAAACCCAAGAGGGATGGGATCAACTAGCACCCGATGCACAACCACGTCCAAACTTTAGAACTGGCTCTTCATAGCCGATCTCACATAGTTCTCCCACTGATCTGCACACCCTATTGGGATCATCTTCCTTAGCATGTTGGGAGGGGAACCTAGGTGAAGTACACCCTCAACTACGATGCCATCATCTCCATGGTAATGTACCTCCTCTCGAGCCCTTGCAGCCAACTCACTAAATGATGGCTTCTCATTAAATAGCACAGGCACACTTTGCATGTCAACAAACTCAACATATCCATAGCGATCTCGTTCCACAGTGCCTCCATGATATATGCTCACTAGGTTGTCCATCTAGTATTCCATATACAAATACAAACACACCGAGCTTAGTCAAAGTAGTTTTCATATAGTACCTATCTAATACATACTAACTAACTAGAACCTAAGTAAATAGGTTAACAACTAAGTATATGGATATAATCTAATAACTAATTAGCTAAATCTTACCAAAATAACAACATATCTAACTACATCTAAGTACCTATGTATCTATGTATGTACCTATTTACATATCTATATCACTAAATCAATAAACTACCAACGTCGTCACATTTACTATCAATTCACTACTAAATACTACTAAGCACTACTAACTATGTCAAGTAACTATCAAACTAACTATGTCAAGCACTACTAAATATATAACTATTTAACTAACTATTAGCAACTACTAACAAAGTTATACAACTAGTTCTACCTTGCGCGGGGCGGGGCGGACGGCGCGGGCGGCCACGCCGGGGCGGATGGCTGGGGCGGGACGGCCGGGCGGGGCAGGTGGACGCCGCGGGCGCACATGGCCCGGGGCGAGGCGAACGGCACGGGACGGCCGGGCTGGGTAGGCGGATGGCGCGGGCCGAAAGGAGCGGACGCCGTGGGCATGCATGGCACGGCACGACGTGGGCGCCGCAGGCGCGCACGGCACGGCGTAGACACCGCGGGCATGCATGGCACGGCATGACGCCGGGCGGCGCGGCCGGGGGCCGACGCCGTGGGCGGGGAGGACGGCGCGGGGCGCGGTCAGGCGTGGGAGAGGAAAAAAGGAGAGAGAGAAAGGGAGAGAGGAAGAAAGAAAAGAAAAACGGGCGTTTTTGTCATCAGGGCTTGGCGCCAAGATTTATGGCGCCAATGAGGCTGGCGCCAAGACCCCTGCCACGTCAGCGCCACGACGCCAAGGGCTTTGGCGCCAATGACCCTGGCGCCATGCCGTTATATCTTGTCGCCGACGACTATGGCGCGAAGAGCAGGGTCCATTTTTTGAAATCTTTCCGTCAGAGGCATATTTGAGAGAATCTTTCGAAAAGGGCTAAAAAACAAAAAAGATGGCAACATCAATATGCAGCTTGTCAAATTGTCATAGCTTTCAAGCTGCACCGTCACCTCCCGGCTCCACAGAAGGGTGTAAGGTCCAAATGGCTAGAGGGGGGTGAATAGCCTATTTAAAAAACTACAAGCTTCACTAAACAACCACGTTAGACCAAAAGATGGCTAAACTAATTCTAGCACTAGCTCAACTACACAATGCAAGCCACCTATATAATTCTAGTGAAGCAAGGCTATGATCTCTAATGCACACCAAGACTAAGTCACTAAGCTACTTACTCCTATGTGATAAAAGCTACACTAAGCAAACTACACTAGGGTAAGTACAAGAAAGTAAAGAGCAAGAGACTTGATTCTTATACTAACTATGTAGAGAAGTAATGCACTCGAAGAATCAATCACAATGATCAACCACAAGAGAAATCCTCGATAAAGGGATGACACAAGATTTTTTACCGAGGTTCACTTGCTTCCCGGCAAGCTACTCCTCGTTGTGGCGATGCACCCACTTGTCGGTTCGCGAGCTAATCGACTATCAAAAGTCGAGCCCTCGGCGGGCGCCGCACAACCGCACACAAGATGGGGATCCTTCAAGCCACGAGCTCCACTAGAGTATCCAATTTGCGAACTCCCGCGGGGAAGGATCAAGAACCCCTTACAACACTTGGTGAGGACTCCAACAATCTCCAATTGCGAGCTCAATCACCTCCGCTGCTCCAAGCCGTCTACCGTGTCTGGAAACATGGAAGAGTAACAAGAAATCCGCAGCAACTCGAAGATCAAGTGCCTCTAGAATGCAACTCTCAAGCAATGCACTTGAATCTCACTCAATCTCACTCAAGATGTGCAACCAAGCAAAGAGATGAGTGGAGGGGTTGTTCTCTAGCTCAAAGGATGTCTCTAGTTCTCAAAATGTGCAAGAGTTACCCTCAAACCCCGGGCATCTTCTATTTATAGCGAAGAGGTACGCAGCTAGCCGTTACCGGACGACACAGTTGAAATCGCACTGACCGGATGCTCCGGTCAGGGTGACCGGGCGTGTCCGGTCACTACAAGACAAGCGTGAACAGTGCGTGTCAGAACTAGCCGTTGTCGTGACCGGACGCGCTCTAGCGTTTGACCGGACGCGATAGTGTCAGCGTCCGGTCGCGGTCCAGTAAGCTCCCGTCGAGACCGGACACATCCGATCGCACGTGACCGGACGCGCCACCGCGTCCGATCACATCTGCCCTCCGTGCTGAACTCCTGGGTGCGTGACCGAACGCGCCGGTTCCGCGAGGGACCGGACGCACCGGTCCGCGACCCTTCTCACACGCGCGTCTGTCTGTGGTTTGAACTTACCGGACGTGTCACCCGCGTCCGGTTAATTCAACCACAGCGTCCGGTCACTGTATTTTCAGTGATAATCATTTCGGACTTTCACCACCTTTTCTCACCTCCGGCGCAATAGAAAATAGGCATTTCATTTCCTCAAAAACGCCTGAATCCCACGCTCGCAAGCTCGGCGGGAGGGAGAGCGAACCCCAAACCCCTTACTACCGCTCAAACACCACCGCCTTCGCAAATGTGCTAACACCACCAAGTGTACACCACAATGTGCATGTGTGTTAGCATTTCACAAATATTTTCCAAGGCGTTATGTTAGCTCTCAACTAGATCCTAATGCATATGCTCAAGACATTGATCTAGTAGCACTTGATTCCCGAGCTAACCGTGATTGCCCCTCTTGATAGTCGGCTATGTATCCTAAATCCGGTCAATCACTTCTCTACTCATCTTAGACCGGCAAAAGAAAAACCCTATGGTTATACTTTGCCTTGTGCTCTTAGATCCTTCTCTTCCACTTGATCATCATGTCCATCATATTATGTGCATCTCCACCATGATCGACATTTCATGTCCATGCACCATTTCTTTGTGATCTTGTGGCCACCACTCCTTACCACGTACACCTTCATCATATGTGTTGCTTATGCCTAACTCAAAACACTTAACATATGGCATTAGCAACTTGGTGTCATTAATTACCAAAACCAAACTTGGGCTTTCAAAGGGCCAAGCCACCACCGCGGCCTTGAGTTCCGACTCCAAAACCCCCTTCCATTCCAAGCACGCTGACCAAACCGTCCACACGATTACTGAAGAATCTGGTCTCTGATAAGAAGACCAACCACGGGCGATGTAGCTCACACAAGCTACGAACTTCTCGAACTGTCTCGGGCCGCCCCAGTCCCCGGCAGTTCAGACATAAAAGTTTCGTTGTGCCCGGCGAGGGCTACAATCTGCAGCCGACGCTGATCGTGCATTGTGTGAAATACTGCCCCTTCTTTGCTTTTTGATAGTCTCCTGTAGGCTACCCCCACTGCTCTGAGAATCACCATCCACTTGGGTCACTCGTGAATTCACCAGTCCTATCGGGACGATGGCGTTAGAGCCCATCGCCGGGATGTTTAAATCCGGCATCTGCACACCACCGTTGGACTTCCTCTTCCTCACCATCTGGCGCTCATCCACATCCATATCGAGATGTGCTAGTAGCATTAAGCACCGAGCAAATAGCTAGCGAGAGGCGAGAGGCGAGTAGTGTACACGAACATGAACTCCAGACGACCGGGCTACCGGGCTACGGATTCCGACGGCGCCCAGGTACAAATACCAGTATACTTCCCTCTGTCCCTAAAAAAAGATTCATTCTCGCTTGCCTAAAAAGTTAACAATGTTCAAGTTTGATCAAATATATTTAATAAAATATTAATATTTATGATACATAATTAGTACTATTGGATAAACTTTTGAATATACTTTTATAATAAACTTATTTGGAGATACAAATGTTGCATGTATTTTTTATAAATCTAATTAAAGTTAAGAAAGTTTGACCAGCACGCATCCCATAGCGACTCTTTTAAAGGAACGGAGAAAGTGCCGTGTATACTGGTTCGTGGGAGGAAGGAGACGAGACGAGGCCGAGACTAGCTGTAGGCTGTAGAGCATCGTCACGGTGCGCCGCGAGGGAGGTGTCAAACTCAACCAGTCCAGTACCCTGACCGGCGACCGCGTTGCCCGTCGCATCACCGAGAGGAGAGGAGGAGGAACCGAGGAAGAAAGCCAGAAAACAATGCGCGCGCGCGCCGCGCCTACCCACGCAGCCACAAGCCACGGCGAGTGCGACAATGCGTCTCCGAAGTCGGGACCAGCAAAGTACTGTCGACCCCCGTCCCGGGCATGTATTCTTCTGATTGATTAACTGCCGTCGAGCGGCCCGTTCGTGCCCAACTGCGGCCATCAATCACCATCATCGATCGCGAAAGCGATGGGCCCATCGATCACCATGACGTCAAGGCTCTCGGCCGCGCACCGCGCGCGTCTAGAAGATCCAATCCGGGCCCCGGTCGTCGCCTTCCGTTCATTCCACGGTGGCATCACCAGGCGGCTTCTCTATATATAAATAACGGGCGCCCCAAGGGCAGGCCAATCCAATTAAGAAGCGCCAAGCAACCACACCTCGCTCGGGCGTTCGCGCATTGCCAGAGACGGAGCCGAGGAACATGGACCACGGAAGCGAGGCGGCGAGGCCGACGACGGTGGGGTCCACCGGTGCGGTCCAGAGAAGCGAGGCCAACATCGGGAGCCGCACGTTCGACTTCGACGGCCAGCTCCGCGCGGCCGCCGCGCCCCTCGGCAGCTTCAGCGACTTCGACCTCAGCGCCGTCACTGGACGCGGCGAGGTGCCTGTCGCCGCCGCTGGGTTCCACCTCCACCGTCAACCCGGACACGGCGTGGCGTACCTCAACATCGCCGAGTTATGGCGGCAGCCAGGTCCGGTCTATGTGCTGCTCGTCGGCCCGCAGCTCCCCGACGGAGTCGTGCCGGTGCACGACAACTACGGCTACTACTCGGCGCTGCAGCCTCGCCCGGGCGCCGGACGTGGACTGGTGCTTGTCGACCTGCTCCCCGGCGGCGCGGTGTACAACGGGGACTACGCGCTGCAGCCCCGTCCAGGTGCCGGACAGGGCGAGGTGCTTGTCGACCTGCTCCGCCACGGCGTCGGACATGGCGAGGTGTTTGTCGGCTTGATCCCGGGCCGCGTCGATGCGGACAACTATGGCTACTACGCACTGCAGCCGCGTCCAGGTGCTGGACACGGCGAGGTGCTTGTCGACCTGCTCCCCGACGGTGCCGGACATGGCCAGGTGCTCGTCGGCCTGCTCCTGGGCAGCGGCGGCATCGGAAGCGGCGAGGTGTTTATTGGCCCGCTCTCCGACGGCGCCGGCGCGGTGTTCATCAACTCAGGCAGCTTCGCGCAGCAGACTCTCCCGGGCACCGGGCTCGCCGACGGAATGGCCGGCACGCTCCGCGTCCCCAACCTCGGTGCAGGGTACGACGCCTCCGCGGCGCTTGCCGACGACCTCGGCGCAGTGTACGACAACCGTGGCGTGGTGGCCGAACACCTGCGTCGTCTCCTTCCGTTCGCCGGAATCGGCGCCTCATCCGTGGCTGTCAATGGGCTCGCCGCCGGCCCGGGCTCGCCGGCTGCTGCGTTTCACCTCTTCGTGCTGCTTTTGGGTGGTCTGTTTCTGGTTATCCTGCACGTGCTTCGTGGGTAGGCTTGTCCGATGATGAGTAGACTGAAGCAGCCAAAGGGGGACGTGATATGATGTGATCTGATTACGAACTGCGCTTAGATTTGATGGGGAATAATCCAGCACGTCGCATGTGTGCTGTGTGGGGTTCTGATCTTCTGGATCTGGAGTTTGTTGCTTGCTCTGCTTCGCTTGTTCAGTGTCTCGGCGTCAGGGTTGGTCCAATTTGTCGTGTCAAAATCTATCGGTCGAAGAATATGGTCTTTGTATTATCATTCTGTTAAACCTTTGTGGTTTGTTTACTTTTTGATTGATACAAGATCGAGTATACAGCCATTATTGTTCACTGAAGTCTTGTTACCCTAATAAACTTCATTAAACATAGCCATTATTGGACTCATTTTGCTGCTCCTGTCATCTCAAATGTGATAGACTAGGAAAAAGTAAAAATTAGATCTGCAGAAATAGTGGAAAGCGACCCAACCAAAACGCTTATAGGAGAAAGGACCAATTTGTAAGTAGGAGTAAGTCTTGGACGTTTGACAAAAGACGGCAACATTGTAATGAAATGTAGTGGTATATTTTCGTCTTGGCATCAACAACCAAACTGAATATTAGGTTCATCTTGGTTCTAATGTTGTCTGCAACATAATCGAATAGAGAAATTACACATATGGATCCGTGATCTGTGAGATGATATACGTACTTATTTCAAGGTTTAAAGTCGTCAACGGGTAATGTGGTGCTGCGATTAGCTAAAAGGAGAAGGGGGCGTCTCTCCCAAAGTTGCAGAATCAAATGACTTTGCCATTGAAAGTGAGGCAGGCCTGGGCTCTTCTCTTGGCGACTTCAGATCTTATGCTGAAATTTGGTTTATGCTGAAATGCTCTGAGAGAAAAACACTGTTACAAAACTAAAAAGTAGCTTAAGTGAACGGGGCGTTAATAACTTCAGTTGCAAAATGGGACAAGTAAAGCCGTTAGCACGAAAGCCTTTCTACCTCCGCCGTCACTCGTGCGGGCAGAGGAGGGCCGCGGCAGGACCGCACAGGAATGCGGCCGGCGGGCGGTGGCGGTAGATGTGAGTCCCGTCAGTCAACGCGACCTAGGCCTTGTTTAGATGCACTCCAAAAGTTGAAATGTTTTCACTTTCTCCATCACATCAATTTTTGGACCCATGCATGAAGTAGCAAATGTAGGTAAAAAAAATAATTAATTACACAGTTTAGTTGAAAATCACGAGATGAATCTTCTGAGCCTAGTTGGTCCATGATTGGACAATATTTGCCAAATAAGACGAAAGTGGTACTATTCATCGGTTTGAAATTTTTTCGGTGGCCCTACTCGTAAAATAGTCGGGTCCAGAGGTCAGTTGCCCTCGGCATCCACCGCACGTCCGCACCACGCTGTGTGCCGCACGGCACAAACAAAGTCATCCGCCGGCTGAATCGCCGCGGCAACGCACGCTCACGGCTCACCCACCCCACTCTTTGTTTGTGGAATATTCGAAGTTCCAACACGACATAATCGGCTTTTGTGAATATACTCCTAAGTCATACCCTGACTCGTTTCCGGTGCGGACGTGTTTTCCCCTTCCTTTCCTCCCTCCATCGGCCCCCTCGTGTCGATCGGAACTCGCTTTTGGATCCAACCCCACCGGCTCACCGTATAGTACGCAGCAGCAGGCCGTTCTCGGTGGACTCGATGGCAATTGAAGCCCCGCATAGACGACACCCGTCGCTATGCTTCCCAATTCCCATCGTCGCCGTGTGGTGTGGCACGGATAAAAATATGTGACGCAACACGTGCTGAACGAAAAAAGATTGGCAGCTGAAAAATGGAGCATGACCATGATCTCGTTAGGTGGTTTTGCTAAGCTCGGTCGAGTCCGGTGAGTTAGTAAGCCCGAAAAGGAAGATAATTTTTTTTGACAAAAAAGGAAGATAATTAATCATGGCCAAAAGCATACATATAGGCAATCTCCACACCTGATGCGGGGGCAGGGCAGTGATTAAACAACAGAGCAATCCGTGCATATACGAGTCCAAATTACTAAACCCCTCCCACGCAACGCATAATACAGCGCGTCTTTGGCTGTCTCTTACTTTCATCAGTTCATCACTCACGGAGTCACGGTCACATAGATTGGCCATACCCTTTTTTTGTTCGTTCATTCAGGTGGGGACGCGGGGGTGGGCCACGACTCGACGGAAGCCAGCCAGGAGCATGTGAGGCCCACCACAGCTTCGCTTCGCTTTCGCACGGTCCTGTAGAAGCAGGCGTGGGCCAAGCCGAGGAGCTGCCAACGCAACAATTGTGCACGGTGAGACGTCGCATCTAAGGCTGTCCGCAGCGCACATCTGTAAACCCGACTATATGCTAAATAAAGCGATGAACGAGTTGCACCGCGCTACGCTATAGCAAATGCTACAGTAGCGTTTACTACGGTAACGCGCCACTGGTACTGATCGCTTGTGCGCGCCTGTAAAAGAGGAGGAGGAGAGAGAAAGAGAGAGAGGAGAGAGGATATGAGATGGTTGTTGATATAGAGTATGATATAGAGTAAATATGGGTGCGGAAGGAGTTGATATAGAGACGAGAATTCTTGATGACTAGGACGGAATATTCCTTTAGAGATACGTTTAGAGAGTGCTACGGTGCGGATAACCTAGCGTATGCCCTTATTTTCATATACCATTTTCTGGCACCACAGCAAGCCACGTCGCCTCATTTCCCTGTCCATTGGATTGGCCATCAACGGCCAGCATAACACCATCTCCAGGAACCTTCCAGGTGCTTCCTGGCCTGCGCTTCCGCTCCTCCTCCCCTCGACCTTATCCTCTCCCGGACTCCCCACCGACGGACCAGAAACCCTCGCCGCGGCAGGGCGGCCTCCTCAACTCGCTGGCCTGGCGGCGTGCCCTCCCAGCGGCGCGCCTCCGCCTCTCCCTCGCACGCGCCCTCCGCATCGAGCTCGCCGTCGCACCTCCCTCCGTCTCCACTTTCCATGCTCTCGCCGTGCGCGGCCCCCCACGTCCCGTCCTTCTCCCCCTTGCCGTCCTCACCGAGCTGTGATGCGGCGGCGATGAAGATTCCCTGCAGCCGCACAGATTCAGGGTCTCTTCGTCCGCCGTCGTCGCCCACCACCAGGTGTGGCGACTTGCATCGCCGCTGCCTCTTCCTCGCGTACCATCTGCACGGTGATACCTCCGCCACCGAACCAGTCATTCCATGACCGATCGAACCAGGTTAGATCTCCTGTGTTTTTGCTCATTCTTAAGTCTGTTGCCCCGTCGTCTCTTGCCTTCACAGCCTCCTCCTACTTTCTTGCTTCCAGGGGAAGAAGACCATCCTACTTTCTTGCTTGCAGGGGAGGAACAGCAGCGCATCTCCCGTACTGGCTTTGTTTCTGCTCTTCCTGGTACTTGCATCTTCATTTCTTTACTGTTCTTCCCAATTTCTTGGGTCATCCAAATATGGTCTTCAAAGTTTATATATATATGTTTCGGAAAACACTAGGTCGTGCCAGAATCATATGTCCCCTTTTGTCGACTCAGCACCTACACCCTCTGTCCCTAAATGTTTGTCTCTAGAAAACCGTGTTTTCTCACAAACGCGCTTTCCGGGCAACCAACAAAAAGGGACGGAGTAGTACTTGATGTATACATAGATTGACAGTTCAGAGTGGTCACTGACCTCTCCCAATTTAAAGTCTTTGAAGTTCGCAACGACCATGTTGTATTCTATGATGCAAAGATTGTGAAATGTGATTACATCTCAGAGCAGCCAAAATCTGGGATGGGTCTATGAATAATCCTGCACTCCAAGTTGGAGTGGGGTTAGTTCACAACATGCCAGGTTGCTGAGCTCCCTTATTTTTCCCAAAACATATACTTTTATCCTCATCTTTGATATGTAAACTATTTTTTCCTACCTTCGTAAAAACATGTTTCTCTGTTTCCCGAATTGACTGACCAAACATATCCTAATGAGCATACTCAGTCACCTCTTCCTTTCATCATTTTCAGTTTCCCAATATGCAGGGTGCACCAGCAGGATGGCGACCACAAAAGCGGCCTCCCAATTTGTGACTGCACTACAAGCGCCCATATTACATTTGTTGGTCTGTATAGAACCCTGTGAAGAGAGAAGCAGATAGAGGCTATTTATTTACAGGTTTGCATCTGTCTTGATGTCGTCTTTATTGTAGATGTCGTCTTTATTGTAGAAATTTTTTAGGCCTCCAATACATATGCTGTAATTCCCTTCCATGCTTAAACTCTACTTATCGTTTTCGTGTCATACATATAGGTTTATAGTTCCTTCATGCTTAGATCCCAATTTAAAGTTTTAAACAATCGCAACGACGATGTTCTATTCTATGATGCAAAGATTGTGAAATGTGGTTACATCTTAGAGTAGCCAAAATCTGCGAATACTGACGTGTCAAATGTATTTCACCGCTTTTTAATGAGTGACCTTATGTGCTACAGCTTCCTAGCCCACACAGTTGCGTGCTGGCTGTTCATCTACAGCAGGCATGTCCCTTGCACACGAGACTCCGTTGTGCATCAACTTGCTCCTGCCTACGGCCCTCTTACACGGCAAGCAGCGCACCACCGTCCCCCACGAAACTCGGCAACTGGTATGCTTCCTTCTCAGTCCAGTTGCCTCTCCCATTGTCTTTTACTGGTCATGTACTGCAAGCCTGCAACCGTAAAGGCCTTTAGCCTAAGCAAATGATTTTTCTATGCCTTCTTATTTCACACATACGTTAACTGCCAACTAATTCAACTGGTATGCTTCCTTCTCAGTCCAGTTGCCTCTCCCATTGTCTTTTACTGGTCATGTACTGCAAGCCTGCAACCGTAAAGGCCTTTAGCCTAAGCAAATTATTTTTCTATGCCTTCTTATTTCACACATACGTTAACTGCCAACTAATTAAATAGTCCGATCCTTGCCATGGCCAAACCTAGGGATCATGGAGGACATGGTAGGTTACCGACCTGTTCTACTACTCTTTACTGATGGTCGTGATGGTACCTGGAGGCCGGTCTTGTCTGTACCGAGTACTTGATTACTAATAATTTGATCCAGCAGCGTTTGTCTTCAGTTGATAGCTTATTTTATCCAGTAACGAATAAAATAGTTTATGTCTTCAGTTGATACCCTCTGTTTTCAATACAAAGAGATTGCATTTCCTGACGACATGAACAATAATCCAATTGCCTCTCAATCGATGAAATAGTCATTCCTTTAGGTTTTCCTGGTGATGTACTGCAAGTCTGCAACTGTAAAAGCCTTTAGTCTAGGCGAATGATTTTCTTTGCCTTCTTAATTCATTCCTAGGTCAACTGTGAACTAAAGAAATACTGCAATCCTTGAGCTTACATATTTATTTATGAATAATACTTGATCAATACCAATGTATTGCAGTGCTGCCAAATATATAACGCTCTCTTGGTGCAGGATTGATATTTGCCGTGGACAAGCTGGCAAATATCCTACTCTTCAGTGCTTCAGTCGACACAAAATGAGTCTCCATATGCAACTGAAACATCCCTGTACTATGCTAACACTATCCTACCAAATGAGAACCCATCTGTAACTAATGTTACTAATCTTTTTCTTTTCCATGCATAGTCATATGGTGTGCTGTAATTCCGGCTTGCTGGCCCGTGCGAAGCACGGGGATACCTGCTAGTTGGCATGGATCCACTCGACGTCGACATTCGGTCGGTCCACCAGAGGAGGCTCAAAAGTCTGGTCTTGGTCTGCGACTCTAGCGTCTGTTTCTGGACGTGGTGGCCCCGCGAGTCCGCGATGCAGCGGATGACGGAAATAAATGGATTCTGTCGGATATAA
Source organism: Saccharum hybrid cultivar R570 (assembly GCA_038087645.1). Lineage (NCBI taxonomy): Eukaryota > Viridiplantae > Streptophyta > Magnoliopsida > Poales > Poaceae > Saccharum > Saccharum hybrid cultivar. The sequence goes on along the minus strand of JAQSUU010000579.1, from coordinate 1,294,078 downwards.
TCATATAAGTCCACTCCTGATTTCATTTTTACATTCTATCTATTATAAAAACCAAATTTAAGTTGACAAGGCCACGGGCGGGAAAAATAACAACAAAGTTCATGGGATATTAGTGGGGCTTCACCACGTTTAGAGGCTTTTATAGATTAGCTAGGACGTCTTTATTTGTTGATTAGTGGAGCTTCAAGTTTTTATTTATTGTAGCCTACTCAGTATTCTTCAAGGTTTGTATACCTAGTAGTGGAGGTTGCCTATGCAGGTTTATTTATTTTTGTTTATGACTAGAAATTGTTAAAATAACGGATCACTAATATGTGGATCATCTAGGGTAGATTTAGCGGGTAATTTCTATTCTGTTCGGTATAAACAAGTGATTCGCCCTAGAATGTGAACTATGGAGAGAAACTGGAGGGAGGAGAGAATAGATAGAGAGGGAGAGGTGCCTGATCGTCGGGCTTGACGAAGAGGGGGCGTGGGTGTACTGCGACTGCGGTGAAGAGGTAGTGGCGCAGTGAAGTTTGGTGGCGGCTTCCCATCGCTTACAACACTTCCCTCTGGATCGGCTAGGGTTTTTTGGTGGGGGTGCTGGCGGCTACAGTGAACCTCGTAGTGCGAGCCTCTGTCTCCCACCTTCTCTTTATTGTGCTGCGCGATGGGTCCCACTAGCTGTGTCAATGGGCTGGGCGTCCCTGATTTATTGTGCTGCGCGACGGGGGCTCACCAGCCGTGTCAAAGGGCTGGGCGTCCCCGATCAGGACACGGTCAAGGGGTCCGTCTTGACCGTTGGGTCAAGACGGATGAGATCAATCTAACATTCTCCCCATTGATCTCATCTTATACTTTAAACTTTACTTCACACTTATTTCTTTTACTATACCTTCACAGATCAGTGCATAGAGCATGCCTTATCGTCACGGTCAGTCGCCGATAGATTTAACAGCTATAATACACATCTCTGATCTGAAACAGATTCACAGATTCTTTAACTTTGTGCCCTTTATTGTACGGAAATCATAGGCTTTTTCGTAAACCCATGTTAACTGTGTGTTCTTTGAACACACTGGGTGGTAAGCCTTTGGTAAGCGGATCCGCAAACATTTGCTTGTTACTTTTATGTTCAATACTTTTAGTATGATTCCGGACTTTCTCCTTTACAACATATAACTTTAATGTCAATGTGTTTGGTAGCACACTTGACTTGTTGTCATAGGAGCAAACTATTTAAATGGTCATTGCTGTTGACAACCATTATTAATTTTGGGTACAAGTTCTTTAACCATTTTGTCTGTCCCTCAGCCTCATATCATGTTATACTATAACATTGCATCACTGATGATACTAAAACTGTTTCTTTAGAGCTTTTCCACAATAAAATTTCAACTGCGAGTGTTAGCTACTATGTGGGTTTCACTAAATATCTTGCTAAAATTTAACATTGTACCCACAACTACTTGAGAGTACTTGTTCTTTCTTTCTTAGCATGAGGCCGATATTCTTAACTCCATTCCAGTGATCTATATCTGGACTGTACTTTTGCCAAACAACCCGGATACATGAACTATGTCAGGGTAAGATCTTGTCTGTGTACTCATTAAGCTTCCAACAGCTGAAGCATATAGGACGTCCATCTATAACAATCTCACATTACTTCTTGGAACACTAAAGTTTTCAAAACTATTACCCTTGGCTATAGGAACAGGTGTAGGTTTATCCGCATAGGTACTTTATTTCTTTAGAAGCTTTTCTTAGTATGCCTATGCGATAGTCCTAATATCCCTTTTCTTCCATCTCGGTAAATTTCAATTCTTATAACAAGAGACATTTCACCGAGAACTTTCTTATTGAACCTTGAGAACAAGAGCTTCTTCTCATACAGTAGATTGACATCACTGCAAATAAGTAAGATGTCATCCACATATACAGGATTAAGAAATGAATTTTTCATTCTATAACTTTGTACAAACGCAATTGTCCTCTCATTCTCTTTAACCCAAAATTTCTAATTGACTCTTCAACTTTAAATGTCACTGTCTAGAGATTTGCTGTAGTCCATAAGAGATTTTTATAGGTGGCATTCCTTATGTTCTTTTCTTTTCACGACAAAACCTCTGGGTTGTGCCATATAATCATTTTCATACAAATCTCATTGGAAAATGTCGCCTTTACTTTCATCTGATGTAACTCAGATCATGATGTGCCACTAGCATTCATTGTAATCTATTTATTCTCTTCGCGCTTTTGATTCAAGTCGCATTCTACATCTTTACATATTTCCTTTGGAGTCATATTTTGTCTGGTAGACCCATCATAGCCTACTGTTTTGGCTCTTTAGGAATTTATTCTAGATCTTAAAATATTATTGGTATTATCGATTTCTTTCTTTGCTTCTTGCCATTTGGACGAGTGAACGCCTCTCATGGCTTCTTCAAATTAGGTGTGATTACCTTCCATTTGAATTTCACTAATATAAACTTTATAGTCATCAGAAATATCTGATTTTCTTATTCTTTGAGACTTTCTGGGGCCTCAACTACTAGCATTTCTTGACATTTATTGCCAAAAGACAATTGATTCTGTAACACCCCAGTGTTACGCAGACATTTAGCATTGCAAATCATACGCATGATGCATCATTGCATTTATAATCACATGTGAAGTAGAGTGCATTTTCAGTTAAAACATTTCTATGAAACATGAATGTTGCATATACTTGTTTAGAATTGTTTCACCCTAATTATGCTTGCTAGGCTACTAAAACATGTGTGGCTATAATTGTAAATCACATAGAATTAGTTAGCACAATTTTTGGAGCAACTTTGGTATTCAAAGTTGTCAAAATTTGCTTTTAAAAATTTTTATTGAAAAAAGGTCAAAAACCCTCCATATTTAGCTTTTATTCTCCAATTCAAAATCTGTGGGGAATTTTTAGTTGGTCCCTTAATAAAAGTTGTAGAGAATTAATTTCTAAGCAACTTTCATTTTTGGGTCATTTTCAGAAAAAGTCATTTTCTTGCTCAAAATGGGATTTTAAAACTGTTATTCGAAATTATTTGAAAATTTATTGGAAATAAAAATGGAAAATCAATTTCTCGCTTAAGCAGGCCGCCGCTTGCCTTTCGGCCCACTGGCCAAAGCGGCCCGGCTTCTCCCTCGCGCGCGCGCCCGCAGCAGCTCCCGCGGCCCGGCCCACGCCCGCGTGGCCTCCTCCCTCTCCCGCTCGTGCGCCCCGCTGTCTCGACCGTGGCAGGCGTCGCGCGCCACGTGGTGGCCGCATGCCAGCGACACCGGCCGGGTGGCGCCCGGTGGGCGCCTCTCGCGCACGCGCTCGCTCGCCCGGTGGACCCTTCTGTTGGAGGAACCTCCTCCTTGTAACGAGCCCTGGTCCTGAACTCTATATAAGGGCAGCTAGGGCTCCCATCCTGATATTCTCATTCTTCATCCTCTACCATTCCATCCATAGTAGTAGGGCTCCTGGAACTTCTCTTCGGGCTACCCCTCGTCTAGCATAGGTTCTACCACCTCATTTACCATTCTTGCACCCTTCTATTGTAAAAACTTCAGAGCATTCAAGTGAGGAACACACACTCGATCTTCTCTGAGACTGGACGTAGGGATCTGGCCTGAACTAGTATAAATCCTCATGTCTATTGGATGCTACCATCCTCTTCTTAGAGCAGTGCGGCAATCGTATAAGTTTACTTGTCCTGTTTACAAAACACCAACAGTCGGCGCGCCAGGTAGGCGATAGTCACGCACTCTCATTTGATTAAGGAAGGAAGCGATTGCTCCTCGCAGCACCGGTGGACTCACTGGTGGAATGGCCCGCGGTGGTCACATCCACCATGAAAACTACGGTTCATCGGTGCCAATGGGCCAGTGTTCGCGCCCGCCCTCAGCCACAGTCTAGACCTCCACCTTGGAAATCTGGATCCGGTGGCTCACGGTGGACATACTCTTGTTATTGCCCTTGGGGGCTGCATCCCGGAGTACACCTACCTAGAGGGGACAGTACCCTCGCTCGTCGCAAGCTGTGGCCAAGTTTCCCGTTTGAAAATCCAAAGGATCACGACTCACGATGAACTCGCTCGAGGAATGGCCTCAACCGGCCACATCCTTCTAGGCAACCACGCGGTTAACCACACCAAAGGGCCGGTGCCCGCGTCCACCCTTGGCCATGGCCTAGACCTCCACCTCGGGAGTCTGGGTCCCGTGGCCTATGGCAGACATATTCTTGGAACTGCCCTCGAGGGCTGCATCCTGGAGTGCACCCGCGAGAGGGGCGCAGTGCCCTCTCTCATTACTGGCCATAGCCAAGGCTTCCACCTGGGAAGTCAGACGGCCATGACTCACGGTGGCCTCGCCCAAGGAACGGCCCACGGTGGCTACATCCTTTTAGGAAACCACGAGATCATTCAAACCAACGGGGCAACACATGTCGCCAGCATACACCCTGCCCAGACTCACCGCATGGCGAGACCGGACCCTACGGTAGAGTCACGCTTCGGGCAGCATTTCCGCCACCAGCGAAACGTAGTGAGCCAGGGCGCGCATGAGCAACGAAGCCGCCCACCACAGCGCAGTGACGTTACTAGTGATCAAGGGGTGAGCCGCACGCGATGCCACACAAGGTCAAGCTCGGGACCAGGATCCAGTCCCACGTAGCGTGCAAGACGTACGACACAACTCCATGGGGCTGCCACCTGTTCCACGGAAGCACGTGCATCCAAGGAAGTGGGCTCCCTAAGTGCGCCGCGCGCCGCGACGAGCGGACCAAACCGCGCTGCGCTGAAAGCCAACTCCTGCAGCAACAGGTCGTGACAGCCCCCTGTTGGGAATGGCAACCACGCACAAAGACAAAAATGCGACGTCCACGACGTCGTCGTGCCAGGAGGACTCAGGAACTAGTATGCACGAGCCCACCTAGCCGAAAGATACAACAAGCCGGACGCAGAGAAGCCATCCTCAAGGGCTCGCCGGCCCAACGAGGATATCGAGCCGGCATGGACTAGCCCAAGGTTGCCTGAGGGGTCGACCCACACCGGTTACGACCACTCAAAACGGTGGAGAAGCGACCCCATCAGCTCGCGGCCTGAAGATCATAGCAACTCCATCACGAGCGTGAGCTCGGGGGCACCCTGCACCCCGAGCAAAGGCAATCAGTCCCACGACAGCTCCCGATACATCAGTTAGTTACATCCACATTGACCTTAAGCTCTTCGCCCAAACACGTCCACCTACACATGTAGGCTTGCCCATGTAACAGAACCGCCCAATTATACGAGATTAAGTAGGAAAATCATCCAACGGGAGGACAATTTAACAAACTTAAGCCCGTATAACCCGGTAGTCCGTGAAATCTCGACGGATTTCAAACCATTTCACATAACAGCCAAGATCGTACTAAGTTTAGCGGTCACCATCATAAGTTACATAAATGTTCGCGGCATAAAATACATCGGAGTTTGAACATAGTTATTACAAACCAGGTTCGAATAAAAGTAGCGGAAGCGGTAGTTCAAATTACGCACACACACAACATTTTGAAATAAAGTGCCAGCTTGTGATCATCTCCAGCAAAAGCATCAGACGAGAAGTAGCGAATGACCATTGCCCATGGTCCTAAGCTTCGTCCATCGCAGGATAGAGACAGTTGATACAGTAGCCGTAATACATCTGCCCATCTGCAACAATTGGGAACAAAGCCCTGAGTACGAGAAGGTACTCAGCTAGACTTACCCAACATAAACTAGAAATAAAAGACACCAAGGAATCATGATAGGCTTTCTGGTGGGATAGCTGACTCATTTGCAAGAAAATCATTTTTAACTTAACAATTCCTTTCCAAAAGCATGCAGTAATTAACTCTTTATTACCCTGTCAACTATGTTTGCACTGGTGCTAGAGTAACATGTAATTAAGCAAGTAAGGATTACCATTGATCATTAACAATAGTTATCATGTCATCTTCCACATAACTATCCAAGTGATTCATCAAGATTACTACGACGAAGTAGCTCAAGTCAAGTGTTCACTATCCAGTGAACGATGGTGATTCGAATCGATTATTAACCAGCTGGTAATTTATTCCTCACACAAACCTCACTCACCCGCTAAAGTGAGGTATTGGTCACCGAGTCAACCATTCAGGTAAAGTCGCGAGCTTGCCAGGAACCACATGTACCCGGGGGCCGTCCGACTGCTCTTTGGCCTTATCATCGCGCCCCCGTATCCTGCCACTACTGCTTCGGTACAGTGCGTTGCGGGCAATCCACTCGGCCCGAATAATCTCCCAGCTTCGCGGTCGAAAGGTGCATTATTCGGCCAGCTAAATGCGAGGCATGCGTTCAACATGACTCGAGGCCCAACAACGGTCGGTCCTTAATCGACACAGACGGAAAACACTACAGTCCGAAACCCTGTAAGTTTCCGCCCGTTCTCAAATTCATTTCGACACTTAGTTATTTTCATATGACATACTTTCACATAGATCCAAGTAATCTCCTAGAGCTCGCGGATGACAGGCAATCACCTGACTTCTACCGGTCTAAGCAAACTAAGCAATTATTAATCGCGGACACCAAGGTAACAAGGATCGGGTAAAGCAAGGTGAAACAAGGTGTAATGCAACAACGTTTGCAAACAACTCCTAAACGTAATGTATCAAATTAAGTAAAGTTAATAATAAATTATTTGCAAACCGGGAGAGAAATGCTCCGGGGCTTGCCTCTCTCAAAAGAGCTCGGACGGTGGTCGGGGCACTCTGGGAGATCTTCACCGACCTCCTCTTCGGCTTCGGTCACCTCCTGCTGCTGCACCTCGAGCTGCTCCTCTGGCTCCTCAGGGATGACGACTGGGTTCTCGGTTTGCGATCCTGTATGATGCAATGCGCGTAAGTGATTATGCAACGTGCATCGAAGGAGATGAATGCAATGGATATGTTGAAATGCAAGGTAGTCAACATCATCCAAGAAACTATATACTACAGGCACATGTCGTCTACTGCATTCTCTTCTACTACTAATATGTTAAGTTAACATATCTTATGAAATGCTTCAAAGATACACCAAAGCTTTACTAATTTCTTAATCACACTTAAAGCAACACTTGCTTAAACCCTAAATAATAATAGGTTTGAATAGCAACATATATTTCTGATACTCCTAAAAATCTGAGAAAATTACAGTAGCATAATACTACTCTAAACCGACTACCATAAAAATTTCATGGCATTTGGATAAGTAAACTATCCTATACAAAAATGACAAGCTATAGCATAAAAATGAGCATGAAATTACTTTGTACTATGAAAAGTGTCAAACAACAGAATTAATATTTTTCCTAGGTTCTTCATAGCATACTATGACTGTACAAAAATTATCACATGCATGTTTTATACAAAGTTTGCTCTCTAGCAAAAATAACAAAAATCAGCCATTAAAGGTACTTGAACTACTCCTCCAAAGTTTTCCACAGCACATGCATGAAACATATTTTTCCTAGGAAGTACATGACACAAGAAGATTAACAAACTTGGGAATCATATTTTTATAAAACCTATAGATTTTTCTACACATTTTTCAATTTATCAGCAATATACATGATTAAATAAAATCCTATAGAAAAGTATTTCAAATTTGACATGCAATATTTTTATATCATAGATCTGGTTCCAATGAATCTATAGAAATTTATTTCATAATTTTTGGAGCACATTTAATCACCCAAATAATTGCTAAGCACTTTATTTCCAATTGAGAAAATAAAAACTGAATCTTTATTTTGAAACGTGCCGACATCAGAAGGGGCAGACGGCCCGGCCTGCTCAGCCCAGAGACACGCGCGCGCGGGGGTAACGAAAACGGGCCGTGTCTCGTTGAGACCGGCCGACCCAGCCACTCGCCGCACTCGCAGGCGAGCGGGGCAGCGCGCGCGGCCGCGCGGGTGCTCGCCACCGCGGCGGTGCGACGGTCGCCGACGGCCAGCGGCTGTCTCCGGGCTCGAGCGAACAAGGCGAGGCGCGCAACACCATCGCGGGGACACGGTGAACATCAACGTGTAGTTCGAGAGAGATGGGGAGGAGCGGAGGCGACGGTGGCCGGAGCGCGAGCGCGGCGGCTCCGTTCACGGTGGCGCAGCGGGGCGGAGAAATTGTGCCCTACCGGAGCGAGCAAGGGGATGGTGGCGCTCGTTCGGAGGAGGGAAGAGGGTGGCGGAGCTCCGTGCACGAGCAATCGAGCTGCGGTGGACTGGCGTCGCCGGAACACGGCGGCGGAGGCGGAGCTCGCTGCGGCGAGCAGTTTGCCCGCTCGGGTTTTTCCGGAGGAAGGAGAAAGGGAGCGAGCGAGTGGAAAGGAGGCCGAGCGCATGCGGTGATTTGAGGCGGAGTGTGCGGGGCCACGGGCGGCCACGCGGAGGGCGTCGCCGGCATGCGGCCGCCACGCGGCGAGCGCAGTCTGCCGCGGGCGCCAGCGAGCGCGCGCGAGCTGGAGGGAGGAGGAGGCCGCGCGGCGTGGGCTGGGCCGAGACGGCGGCTGCGGCGCGCGCGTGCCGGGGTAGAGCTGGGCCGCTTCCAGCAGCAGGCCTAAAACGAGGCGGCGGCCCATTTAGGTTAGAATTTAAATTTCCATTTTCATATTTTCAAATAATTTCAAATAATAGTTTTCAAATCTCATTTTGAGCAAGAAAAAGACTTTTTTTTTCTGGAAATGACCCAAAAATAAAAGTTGCTTAGAATTTAATTCTCTACAACTTTGATTAAGGGGCCAACCTCAAAATTCTTATAGATTTTGATTTTTAGAATAAAAGCTAATTTAGGGAGGATTTTTGAATATTTTCAAATAACATTTTTAAAACAAATCTTTGACAAAACTTTGAGTGATTTAGTGGCTCCAAAAATTTTCCTTATAATTCTAAGTGATATGAAATTTATAGTTGCACAAATTTGATGAATGTCATTAGCACATTATCACAACATGTTATGCAATACTAGTTTCCACACTTTTATTTTACTAAAGGTACATCCTAAGCACATATGATTATGAATGCCATGACATATTATGCTCATGATTTGCAATGCAAATGCTTACATAACACCGGAGTGTTACAGCCCTCCCCCTTATAAAAATCTCGTCCCGAGATTTGGGTTACGAACCATTTATTATAAAAATCTTCGTATGCTTTTTGTAGGTATTCACCCGTTTTCCAAGATGCATCCCCTTCATCATGATGACTCCATTGTATCTTATATATTTTCACCACACTTATATTTTCACCACACTGTTTCGAGTAGCCCTTTCTTTGGAATCCAAAACTCGAACTGGTTGCTCACGATACACCAGATCTGACTTAAGTTTTATGCCTCGAGGTTCAATTATTTCCTCTGGAACGCGCAAACATTTCTTGAGATGTGATACGTGAAAAACTGGGAATATAGCACCCATTGATTCTGGTAATTCTAATTCGTAAGCCACTGGACCCTTCCTTTCCAAGATTTTGTAGGGTCCTACAAATCTGGCGGCAAGCTTTTTGCGTATTCCAAACCGCTTCTTCTTCATTGGCGTGACTTTTAGATAAACATAGTCACCAACTTCAAATACAAGTGGTCTCCTTCTCTTATCCGCATAACTTTTCTGACGTGACTGAGCTGCTCTCATATTTTGCTGAATGATATGAATTTTTTTTTCGGCTTCTTCCACGAAGTCAATACCATAATACCTTCTTTCCCCTGGCTCAATTCAGTTTAAAGGTGTTCTACACTTTCGGCCATACAGAGCCTCAAAAGGTGCCATCTTGATACTTTCTTGATAACTATTATTATACGCGAATTCTGCTAAAGGTAACCACGACTCTCATGAACCTCTAGAAAGACAACACACAAGCTCTTAACATATCTTCTAAAACAGCATTAACTCTTTCAGTCTGACCATCTGTTTGAGGATGATAGGCAGTGCTACGAATCAGACTAGTTCCCAAACCTTTGTGCAAATGCTCCCAAAAGTGAGCAGTGAACTGTGACCCTCTGTCAGACACTATAGTCTTTGGTATAACATGCAATCTCGCAATCTCCGCAATATACTTCTCGGCATATTGAGGTGGTCTATAATCTATCTTGACAGGCAAAAAGTGGGCTGTCTTGGTAAGACGATCCACGATTACCCAAATCGAATCATGGCCTTTCTGAGTAGTGGGCAAACCTGTGATGAAATCCATACTTATATCATCCCACTTCCAACTAGGTACTGACAAAGGTTGTAACAACCCGGCAGGTTTCATGTGAATAGCTTTCACTCTACAGCATGTGTCACATCTGGCTACATAAGCTACAATTTCCTTTTTCATCTTTGTCCACCAATAGCGAGGTCTTAGTTCTTGATACATTTTACTACTGCCAGGATGAATGGACAACTTAGAGAGATGAACTTCATCCATAATTTTATTCTTAAGCTCTCTATCCTTTGGAACAACAAGACGGTTGTCGAACCACAACACGTCCTGCTCGTCCACTCTGAAGTGTTTTGAGGGTTCTTCTTTAATTTTCTTTTTGATGTGGAATATCCCTTTGTCTGCTTTCTGACCTTCTATTATCTTACTCTCCAAGGTGCAACTGATCTGAATACTATGTAACACGGCAGGGTGCATTAGATTAAAACCATCTTCGAGTAAGGGTTGCATATTCAGACAATGTGACTTTCTACTCAAAGCATCAGCTACCACAATGGCTTTCCCAGGGTGATACTATACATTCAAGTTGTAATCTTTAATTAGTTCTAACCATCTTCGCTGTCTCATGTTCAATTCTGGTTGGGTGAAAATGTACTTGAGACTCTTATGATCGGTGAAAATATTGCACACATTACCAAGTAAATAGTGTCTCCAAATCTTTAAGACATGCACTACGGCGGCAAGCTCAAGATCATGTGTCGGATAATTAATTTCATGTTTTCTCAACTGACGGGAGGCATAGGCAATGACTCTTCCTTCTTGCATCAGAACACAGCCTAATCCTATTTTTGATGCGTCACAGAACACATCAAAAGGTTTCTCGATGTCTGGCTATGCAAGAACTGGAGCAGTGGTCAACAGTTTCCGCAAGGTGTGGAAAGCTGTCTCACACTCCTCTGTCCACACAAACTTGTGATCTTTCTGTAACAGACTTGTCATCGGCTTGGCAATCTTTGAGAAGTCTGAGATAAAGCGGCGATAGTAACCAGCTAACCCTAGGAAACTCCTGACTTCTGACACTGTGGTTGGAGTTTTCCAATCCATAACCTCTTGTACTTTGCACGGATCTACCGAAACTCCATTCTCAGATAGAATATGACCAAGAAAAGGAACTTTCTTCAACTAAAATTCACATTTGCTGAACTTAGCATACAACTTATGATCTCTTAGTCTGGTCAAGACAATTCTCAGATGCTCTTCATGATCTTTCTCATTCTCAGAGTATACTAGAATGTCATCAATGAAGACAACTACAAACTTGTCCAACTCTGGCATGAAAACCGTATTCATTAGATACATAAAATATGCAGGAGCATTTGTTAAGACAAAAGACATAACAAGATACTCGTATAACCCGTATCTGGTAGAAAAGGTGGTTTTCGGGACATCTTGTGGCCTGATCTTTATCTGATGATACCCTGATCTTAGGTCTATCTTGGAGAACACTCTAGCTTTAGCCAACTGATCAAACAAAACGTCGATATGAGGCAAATGATATTTATTCTTGATAGTTACAGCATTAAGAGGTCGATAATCCACACACATTCTCAGAGTACCCTCTTTCTTTTTCTTCACGAACAAGGCAGGACATCCCCATTCAGACTTACTCGGTCGGATAAACCCCTTCTTTAACAGTTCTTCCAGTTGCTTCTTTAGCTTAGCTAACTCATCCGGAGGCATCCGATAGGGTCTCCTTGAAATAGGAGCTATCCCGGGGATCAACTCGATTTCAAACTCAACATCTCTATCTGGAGGAAGGCCAGGTAACTCGTCTGGAAACACATCCGGGAACTCACACACTACCGGGATCTGGTGGATAGGAACAACTTCTATGGCACAGGTCACACTCACAAGGTCTGTTCTTCTAGGCAATGGTACTAGGAAAGTACCCTCTGTCTGGGGATCCTTAAGGGTAAGCAACCGACTGCTTGTATCTATGACTGCCCCCAGTTCTTCATCCAGTTTATTTCTATTATTACATCCAAAACTAGCCCAGGCATAACTACCAGGTTCACTCGAAACTTCCGACTACCTAACTCAAGGGTTGCCCCTCTAACCATCTTATTGGTTAACACATCAACCCCTGCTGAACTTATGCGATAACCATAACTCAATTCCGTGCATAGTTGTTCATGCTTCCGTGCAAATGCTTGACTCATAAAAGAATGCGAGGATCCAGAATCAAATAGAACAACTGCAGGGTGATGGTTAACAAGAAACTTACCGGCAATTACAGGCTCTCCCTCAGGAATCTCATCAACGGTGGTATGGTGTACACAGGCAGTGTAAGTCTGTTGCTTCTTTTTAGGCGGATAAGGGCAGAACTTTGAAAAGTGGCCTGGCTGACCACAATTGTAGCAGGGCCCCTTCACTGTACCAGCAGATCCTATAGCTCTCTTGGAGTTGCTCTGTTCTGCAGCTGCGGTGATCTTTGCTGGCGGCACGGCCATCTTGTACGGCTTCTGTGGTCCCTTGTAGTTCTGGGTTTTATGCTGTGGCGGCCTGAACCTTGCACCAGGTGCGGACGGACAATAAGAAAGACGATTTGCAGTGACAACTCTGGACTGGGATGGTCCTGACTCAAACACCCTCTTGCGATTCTTGGATGCAGTGTAGGCGTTGTTGTTCTTTTCTTGTTTCAAACAATCACTGACAAAGTCATTGAACCTGGCGCGGGTATTGGTACCCACATGCTTCATCATCTTCGGACTTAACCCTCTCTTGAAACTAGCAATTCTCTTTGCATCTGTGTCGACCATGTCTGGAGCATAGCGGCACAAGTTGTTAAAGGCATGCAGATACTGGGTCACAGTCTTGGTACCCTGATTTAAGGCCAAGAACTCTCCGAGCTTCATCTCAACCAACCCTGGGGGAATATAAACTCCTCTAAAGGCTTCAGTGAATTCTCTCTAAGTAATCTGGGCATTGGGAGGAAAGGTGGTGCGGTGATTCTTCCACCATATCCCTGCCGGTCCCTGTAGCTGATGTGCAGCATATTCTGTTTTCAGAACTTCTGTCAGCCTCAACACATGGAACTTATCTTCCATAGTGTTGATCCATTCTTCAGCGTCGAGTGGCTCTGCTGCTTCCTTAAAAATAGGTGGCCTAGTATCTATGAATTCCTTGAAATTACTGTACTGGTTCACCCCATGGCCACCACCTTGATTATTTCCTCTCTGAACATTTTCAGCGATGGTACGCAGAAAATCTTCCATATTCCTCTGTGACTGCTCGACGTTGCGCTGGCTCCCAAGGAACTGTGCGAAGAATACCTCTGCAGTGAGCGGTGGAGGAGGGGGCAATTGTGGCTCTGGCTGTGGCTCCTGGTGGTTGACGTTGTTTGCACCACCCCCACCAGCCCCTGCACCGTTGCCACCAGTTTCAGCGGCCTCATACGTGGCACGGCGAGTGTTTGCCATCTGCATATTTCAGCAACAAGTAATAATTGAGCGAAGTGGTAGTAATTGTATTCGAATGAACAATCATGCCATACTGAATTTATTGGAGAGAACAAGTCATGCAATAAAACAGAGGCACAATAATCACATTCCAATTAAAACAACATCACTAATCAAATTACTTCGAATGCAACATCGCGTTCCATACAACCACGTTGCCAGCATACATACACTAGACTTTTATGCATTTGAGCATCGCATATACAACCAAGATCCAAAAGATCGCCAGTCTCAAGATCGAACAGGATACAACACGATACATGGAAACCAAAAGAAGGCCATCGCGACAGAACCTAGCTACTAACGCAAGGCAACTAGCCTACTCCTCGGGGCCGTCGTCGAGGTCAGAGGCGTCACCATCGCTACCCTCAGTAGCGGCGTCGTCGTCGACGTCCATCTGGGCGGCGTCCGGAGGAGCATACGGGCCCATCCCGTTGTAGAGGGCATGAAACTCTTCATGCAAGTTGGCATTATTCCCTTCTAGCTCCTCGACCCTCTGCCTCAGAAGGTCCCTCTCGTTCCAGGCTTCATTCCTTTCCTGCACTAGCTGTCCCATCATGCGGTCTGCATTTCTGTTGGCCTGAGTCAACGTCTGCACCCGCTGCATAGCACTCTCACCTCTCTCGAGAGCCCGATCTCGCCGCAAGCTCATGTCGGCCAACTGCTCCTGCAAGCTAGCTATAGCACGTGCTTGCTTCTTCTTCTGCTTCCTTGCTTCAAGCCGGTCATCACCACGCAGACCAGTCAAGGTCCAATAGGTACTCTCAAGACCCTGGTATGCTCTGATGGCTGCATACATGGCACTCATTGTGTGGTTGTCGCTAGCCCATCCTTCACTTGGGCCTTTAACTAGGGCACTTCCTTGCGGTTGCACCCAAATGGCATCACGAGGGTCACCTCTCGGGAAAGTACCAGCCAAAGCTGCTGCCAACTCATTAGGAAACCTGCTCATTATGTCTTGAATGACGCGAAAGGCTACGCCCTCTGCACCCTCAACTGGAGTGCGTCCTTCAAACTCCAAATGCCAACCATCCCATTCTGGCGCATCACCAAGAGCAGGGACGGTGATTTCCACTACCGCAAGTCCATCCTCAGCTAACTGGCTCTCACTCCAGGAGTACACCGGCTCTTGACCCTCTAGGTACCCCACATCATGGAGCACTCTCCAAAGCAAGGTGGGCATGCCAAACTCGCTTAGAAAAGTGTCCGTGCTGCGGCGCTCCCGCGGGGCCATCTGGTGACGGGGTGCTCTTCCGCCAGTGGACTTACGGGCAGTCTGCTTCGTGCGGGCCATCTGTAGCACAAGTTTTAAATTACCCGGTGAGAACATATTTTAAGTTGATGTTACTTTTATCAAACTGGGATAATCCTTTTATAAGGGGAGGAATGCATGTTATGAATGAAATGCACAGGCAATATGATGCATGCGCGAGTCTTACGTTCTCACAAACTTAGAAGATAAAGACATCTAACGATGAATTCGGTGGCATACAAACGATCTCTCATATACGTAACTAATTCGATCTACACGATAAACGCTGTTATGTACCTGCAGAAAATTCATTTCAGCCCATTCCCCATGAATGCATGAAAGCAGTAAATCTACCTACACGCTCTACACGAATCTCCAGATGCGTGTACAACGGTAGTATCTACCCAAACACATCGTCCTATTGACGGCATCGCCTCAACGGACGGAACACCCACACATGCGATACTTTCATAAAAACATGTAATTATTCTAGTATCATATAAGCACTCTTCCTAGATCGGCGGTGTATCCGATCATGCTCTCACAGCTCACACTTACCAAAGCGTAGAGGTAACTGATCCATACATTACCACTCAATTAAGTGGCACTCATACAATAGCACGTCGTATGAGCAATGAAAGAGAAATATGGTGCAAGAACCCCAAGTTAGTACTTAAATAGCCACCTAGAGTCCTTAACTGGGCATACAGGATATGACCACTGGCACACCTTTAGTTTTAAAATCACACTTTTTAAACAGAATTTTGTTTTAAATACACTTATGAACAGTAATCACGCTAAACCATGCTCCGATGCCAGCTGTAACAGAACCGCCCAATTATACGAGATTAAGTAGGAAAATCATCCAACGGGAGGACAATTTAACAAACTTAAGCCTGTATAACCCGGTAGTCCGTGAAATCTCGACGGATTTCAAACCATTTCACATAACAGCCAAGATCGTACTAAGTTTAGCGGTCACCATCATAAGTTACATAAATGTTCGCGGCATAAAATACATCGGAGTTTAAACATAGTTATTACAAACCAGGTTCGAATAAAAGTAGCGGAAGCGGTAGTTCAAATTACGCACACACACAACATTTTGAAATAAAGTGCCAGCTTGTGATCATCTCTAGCAAAAGCATCAGACGAGAAGTAGCGAATGACCATTGCCCATGGTCCTAAGCTTCGCCCATCGCAGGATAGAGGCAGTTGATACAGTAGCCGTAATACATCTGCCCATCTGCAACAATTGGGAACAAAGCCCTGAGTACGAGAAGGTACTCAGCTAGACTTACCCGACATAAACCAGAAATAAAAGACACCAAGGAATCATGATAGGCTTTCTGGTGGGATAGCTGACTCATTTGCAAGAAAAGCATTTTTAACTTAACAATTCCTTTCCAAAAGCATGCAGTAATTAACTCTTTATTACCCTGTCAACTATGTTTGCACTGGTGCTAGAGTAACATGTAATTAAGCAAGTAAGGATTACCATTGATCATTAACAATAGTTATCATGTCATCTTCCACATAACTATCCAAGTGATTCATCAAGATTACTATGATGAAGTAGCTCAAGTCAAGTGTTCACTATCCAGGGAACGATGGTGATTCAAATCGATTATTAACCAGCTGGTAATTTATTCCTCACACAAACCTCACTCACCCGCTAAAGTGAGGTATTGGTCACCGAGTCAACCATTCAGGTAAAGTCGCGAGCTTGCCAGGAACCACATGTACCCGGGGGCCGCCCGACTGCTCTTTGGCCTTATCATCGCGCCCCCGTATCCTGCCACTACTGCTCCGATACTGTGCGTTGCGGGCAATCCACTCGGCCCGAATAATCTTCCAGCTTCGCGGTCGAAAGGTGCATTATTCGGCCAGCTAAATGCGAGGCATGCGTTCAACATGACTCGAGGCCCAACAATGGTCGGTCCTTAATCGACACAGACGGAAAACACTACAGTCCAAAACCGTGCAAGTTTCCGCCCGGTCTCAAATTCATTTCGACACTTAGTTATTTTCGTATGACATACTTTCACATAGATCCAAGTAATCTCCTAGAGCTCGCGGATGACAGGCAATCACCCGACTTCTACCGGTCTAAGCAAACTAAGCAATTATTGACTGCGGACACCAAGGTAACAAGGATCGGGTAAAGCAAGGTGAAACAAGGTGTAATGCAGCAACGTTTGCAAACAACTCCTAAACGTAATGCATCAAATTAAGTAAAGTTAATAATAAATTATTTGCAAACCGGGAGAGAAATGCTCCGGGGCTTGCCTCTCTCAAAAGAGCTCGGACGGTGGTCGGGGCACTCTGGGAGATCTTCACCGACCTCCTCTTCGGCTTCGGTCACCTCCTACTGCTGCACCTCGAGCTGCTCCTCTGGCTCCTCAGGGATGACGACTGGGTTCTCGGTTTGCGATCATGTATGATGCAATGCGCGTAAGTGATTATGCAACGTGCATCGAAGGAGATGAATGCAATGGATATGTTGAAATGCAAGGTAGTCAACATCATCCAAGAAACTATATACTACAAGCACATGTCATCTACTGCATTCTCTTCTACTACTAATATCTTATAAAATGCTTCAAAGATACACCAAAGCTTTACTAATTTCTTAATCACACTTAAAGCAACACTTGCTTAAACCCTAAATAATAATAGGTTTGAATAGCAACATATATTTCTGATGCTCCTAAAAATCTGAGAAAATTACAGTAGCATAATACTACCCTAAACCGACTACCATAAAAATTTCATGGCATTTAGATAAGTAAACTATCCTATACAAAAATGACAAGCTATAGCATAAAAATAAGCATGAAATTACTTTGTATTATGAAAAGTGTCAAACAACAGAATTAATATTTTTCCTAGGTTCTTCATAGCATACTATGACTGTACAAAAATTATCACATGCATGTTTTATACAAAGTTTGCTCTCTAGCAAAAATAACAAAAATCAGCCATTAAAGGTACTTGAACTACTCCTCCAAAGTTTTCCACAGCACATGCATGAAACATATTTTTCCTAGGAAGTACATGACACAAGAAGATTAACAAACTTGGGAATCATATTTTTATGAAACCTATAGATTTTTCTACACATTTTTTAATTTATCAGCAATATACATGATTAAATAAAATCCTATAGAAAAGTATTTCAAATTTGACATGCAATATTTTTATGTCATAGATCTGGTTCCAATGAATCCATAGAAATTTATTTCACAATTTTTGGAGCACATTTAATCACCCAAATAATTGCTAAGCACTTTATTTCCAATTGAGAAAATAAAAACTGAATCTTTATTTTGAAACGGGCCGACATCAGAAGGGGCAGACGGCCCGGCCTGCTCAGCCTAGAGACGCGTGCGCGGGGGTAACGAAAACGGGTCATGTCCCGTTGAGACCGGCCGGCCCAGCCACTCGCCGCACTCGCAGGCGAGCGGGGCAGCGCGCGCGGCCGCACGGGTGCTCGCCACCGCGGCGGTGCGACAGCCGCCGACGGCCAGCGGCTGTCTCTGGGCTCGAGCGAACAAGGCGAGGCGCGCAACACCATCGCAGGGACACGGTGAACATCAACATGTAGTTCGAGAGAGATGTGGAGGAGCGGAGGCGACGGTGGCCGGAGCGCGAGCGCGGCGGCTCCGTTCGCGGTGGCGCAGCGGGGCGGAGAAATTGTGCCCTATCGGACCGAGCAAGGGGATGGTGGCGCTCGTTCGGAGGAGGGAAGAGGGTGGCGGAGCTCCGTGCACGAGCAATCGAGCTGCGGTGGACTGGCATCGCCGGAACACGGCGGCGGAGGCGGAGCTCGCTGCGGCGAGCAGTTTGCCCTCTCGGGTTTTTCCGGAGGAAGGAGAAAGGGAGCGAGCGAGTGAGCGAGTGGAAAGGAGGCCGAGCGCATGCGGTGATTTGAGGCGGAGTGCGTGGGGCCACGGGTGGCCACGCGGAGGGCATCGCCGGCATGCGGCCGCCACGCGGCGAGCGCAGTCTGCCGTGGGCGCCAGCGAGCGCGCGCGAGCGGGAGGGAGGAGGAGGCCGCGCGGCACGGGCTGGGCCGAGGCGGCGGCTGTGGCGCGCGCGTGCGGGGGCGGAGCTGGGCCACTTCCAGCAGCAGGCCGAAAACGAGGCGGCGGCCCATTTAGGTTAGAATTTGAATTTCCATTTTCATATTTTCAAATAATTTCAAATAATAGTTTTCAAATCTCATTTTGAGCAAGAAAAGGACTTTTTTTTCTGGAAATGACCCAAAAATAAAAGTTGCTTAGAATTTAATTCTCTACAACTTTGATTAAGGGGCCAACCTCAAAATTCTTATAGATTTTGATTTTTATAATAAAAGCTAATTTAGGGAGGATTTTTGAATATTTTCAAATAACATTTTTAAAACAAATCTTTGACAAAACTTTGAGTGATTTAGTGGCTCCAAAAATTTTCCTTATAATTCTAAGTGATATGAAATTTATAGTTGCACAAATTTGATGAATGTAATTAGCACATTATCACAACATGTTATGCAATACTAGTTTCCACACTTTTATTTTACTAAAGGTACACCCTAAGCACATATGATTATGAATGCCATGACATGTTATGCTCATGATTTGCAATGCAAATGCTTGCGTAACACCGGAGTGTTACAGCCCACAGCTCCGAAAACCCGCAACTAACCCATGGAGTGAGCCACGAAATAGTGTGCTTGAGCACCCCGTCCTGGAGCCGCTCAAACCCCCGAGTGACTTGATTCGGCTCGTGCTAGCAGCCGGATACGAGTCACTCGCAGAGGCCGCACACGAGGGCGCATACGCATGCCCCACAATGTAGCATTGCGTGTCACCATCCCAATGACCCCTTTCTCGAGCATCTTTCGATCGCTCCCCACGCCGCGACGAGCTGGTAACCCGTGTCCCGACCTCTCACTCGAGACACCCCCGTCAACCCAACAAACCAGCTCCTAGGCAAGACTAGGAGCCCGTGCATGAGCCTGAGAGGAGACGAGAAACCCATTCACTCAGGACCAGGGGAGCGAAAGGAAGAAGGGCTCATGTCATTTCGTCGCTTTCTTCCCGCATCGTACTAGATCTACGATCATCCTTTGCCTTTCTGTTGCTCAAATGGATCATGCACATTTTAGCCCCACGGGCAAGCCCCCAGGTTAAGATATGCATTCACGGGCACAGATCTAAGGGGAGGGAGCACATTTAAATTCGAACGGAAAGTAACTGAAAGAACGGCAGAATGACAAGCGAATACACCAATCACACTTCATTCACATAAAACCCAAGCGAATTCGTTACAAAAAGGACGCACACGCAACTCAGGACCCTTACACAAGGGTCATCACATACCAGAGGCCTAGAACCGGCACCATACGGTAGGCACTTTGTTCTCGCTCCACAAGCGGTGGCACCACTCACAGTAGAGGTGTTGCCGCACAACCTCCCCAACGCGTGGCTTGGGGCAACGCCGAGGACGGTGCCACCTCGGTGCGGACACCTCGACACCACAATACGCCACCAAGTCATGCGTGATACAGGACTACACAAAGCTGAGCTACCGGAACCAAACCAGGGCAAGGCTATGCACCCCACAGGGAGCAAGGAAAAGAAGACGCTCGCGCAACCTGAAGGAAAACGAAGAAGGGCGCGATGCCACCGAACCCATCTTACCAACATTTAGGTCAAAAAAGGGGGTCACACTGAACCAAACCCCACAAGTCGATCCTTGGGCAGGGCTATGTGGCCATGGCATTCTAATGACCAGACCAACTGCGGTCACGGATAGATGGCAGCACACGAAAGAATCGAATTTTGGGACACGAATTAAAAGAAACATCTTTACTTAAAAATTCTCCAAGAACCCCGGGCACACCTTAGGTCTCTCAACCATCACCGCGGATGACCTCCTCTACATCCACGACAGCGATGATGGCATCCACGGTGACGGCGAAATCATTAACCAACTCAGCTCGCTCCTCCGACCGGACCCGCTCCGGGAACCCAGGCACCACCTGACGAAGGTTCACCCCGGTACGCAACTGCATGGTGGCAAGGGCGACACCGGCCCCTTGCCATATCCCTGCCACCACCGCCTGTTCGTGATCCTTTGCCACAATGAACTCCGAGAGGCGAGTCGCCTCCTCCTGATGGCGAGAAACCGCCAGCCACTCCCCAATGCTGGCAACAAGTCAACACAAAGATCAGTGACTCCAGACATCCATCCAAGCATCGAGATGAAGGAAACCCTTATCTGCGATGCAGGTCTAGGCGACGATGGTCGCCGCCTATGCAGTGGCAAACTCACCCTCCAAGGTGGTGAGCGTGGCCCTAGCGGTGTCAAGGTCGAGCTCCAGCCGCCTCGCCTTGTGGGCGGCCAATGAAAACCGCCGGTGAGCTTCGTCCGCCTCACGGATGAGGCGGTGAAACTCTCGATGACCACCCGAAGATGATGAAGACGAGCTGGACCCTGACCCTGGTGGGGCCCCAGACGGAGCGACGCTAGCAGCACCAACGGCTCTTCCCGATGCGGCATGAGAGACGGCCCTGAGGAGCACTCGCAGTCAACATAGATTAATAGTAAAACTCAAAACATTGCTTAAACACTTACCCCTATTCATGCAGCGGTCGATCACCAGCCTCTGGCAACCCATCCCACGGATGCTTGTCGTGATCCATCGACTCGGAGAGGAAGGGAAGTTGCAAGCACCCGAAAGTGAGAAGGAAGGAGCAGCAGGGCAAACACCGAAGAGCAGACGATCCCCTTCATCATACCAATTCTCCCGATTTATAGCTGTAGTAACCGGCCGCAGTGGATACCTCAAGCGCGCGCGTATTCACCTTCATTTACTAACCACCTTCTCGTAGCGCAGGGGAGGCGACCAAGCAAAAGATTGAGCGATGGATGCCAGCGCGGTAACATATCCCGAGGGAGGCGGCCAGACAAAAGGCTGAGCAGCGGATGACAACGCGGCAACGTATCCCGAGTAAGCCTCATAACTCTCATCATCTTTCAATTTTCGTGCATGCACCTCATGGCGCACGACCGTCTACAAGAGGGCACCACCAAGACGCGACGTGGCCAGGGGAGGTCGATAGCCCCCAAGCTCACACGCCGAGTGACCCTCCGCATCCATGATCCCGCATCGTGCTTAGGAAATCTTGTCTTGGGCCGGCCCTTAGAAGGGCTCGAGGCCACAAAAGGGATAGGGCAGGGAGGAGATTGGCCCCCACGGCTATAATCTGTGGTGTGGAGCCACTGACCATTTCTCCCTATGTTCAAGTCGTCCGCTTCGAAGTCTCTCGGGTTAACCCCCTCTGGGGGAACGCATCTTGCCCTTTGGCCACTGCAGAGGTGGTTGGGGATCAATGGGATTGACGACCAATGATTTATGGGACGTCTCACGTGAGGCACAGCTGAACTCCATGTCTATTGGGTAGGATATCAGGTCTGACTCAATTACCCATAGACCCTGACAAGGCGCATCGCTCCGACCATGTGGTTACGGTGGACATGTCTCTTCCTACGTGGGGCGAAATCAAACCCACCCTCGACAAGGCAACATGACTTCTCGAGGATGGTAAGGGCACTAGGGAAAAAAGAGGAGTTGGGTCCCCGTGACCCCAAAAGAAGTTAGGGCCAAGCCTCAACTAACTCCTCCCTACATCCTAGGTCACAGACCTAAGGCATGCTCCGAGTACTCACAAACCGTCAGGGGTCTACGACCCCTTCGGGAGAGATCGACGAAGCAAGGGGGCTAGGGTGATGTGCAATGCGAAGCCCAAAACATGATCACGACTCAGTCACACGGAATAAACAAAAGGTCAAAGACCTATAAGCCAGGGCATGTTTAGAAAAATCCTTATGATCGAGCAAGAGATAGGTCGGGGAAACGCACCCCCATTTCACAAAGGCATGAAGTGCCCTCAGGTAACCCGAAAAAACACGGACGTGACCCCTACTCAAGAGCTCGGGGACTCGTCGGGGGAACCAAAAACATACAGAAAAAGAACT
Source organism: Saccharum hybrid cultivar R570 (assembly GCA_038087645.1). Classification (NCBI taxonomy): domain Eukaryota; kingdom Viridiplantae; phylum Streptophyta; class Magnoliopsida; order Poales; family Poaceae; genus Saccharum; species Saccharum hybrid cultivar. Next base: position 1,271,119 of record JAQSUU010000579.1, on the reverse strand, counting down.
TTCTTTTCACCTAACTCTGGGTAGTACAAGAGCGGACGACCCACTCAAAACACTGAACCACAACACTGCTGCTTAGGCAGCCTTGTCAGGGATCCCGGAGACGCCCGCTACTAATGCGGCAGAAAAAAGGCTAGAAATCGCCTCCCATTCCTCCACGTAGCACCCCAGCCTCGCGAGCGGGGGCACGCAGGGAAGAAAGAATGGGGCAGGGTCCAACCCACAGTCCACTACCATCAAGCCTCAGAAGGCATGAAGGGAACACCAAGGGATAGCAATGCCTCCGCCGATCCTAAGGTGGCCTTCGGAAGCCGTCTGCTGGTATGAGGAGAAACTAGAAGTTGTCCATGGTGCTCGTACTTCAGCGACTCGAAGCCTATGGGTTCGGGGAAGCGCTTGAATCACGAGAATCCATGGTCGGCCCAAATGCCGCCCCAATCCTTCCCGCTTGCAAATTCCCTTCTGGCACCATACGCTGGAAGGGGCGATCCCCGGCGGGCGGCATGCCCAGAACCACGCGGTTCTCCCCAGGAATTTCTCCTTTTTCTTCCCTTCGAACTTACGCCTCTCAAAGGGGTTGGGGAAGCAGCTCAACAACATGGCAACAAAGCAACCAAATGAAAGGAAGGCCAATATTTATAGGCCCACAAACAAGCCACGTAGCCTAAGAGACACCGCCAACAACAGATGCCCACGAAAAATCGAGGAAAGCAAGACCTTCTTAAGGGCAGGACCAATACAGTGTCGACAAGACCACTCGGTCTAGCCCAGGTCACAAACCCCGATGAACGGCACATTGACACAGGCGAGGCTCAGCAGTCACGCATCATATCGTCAGGACGTCCCGAAGAAGTAAAGCACAACGACCACCAACCATGTTGAACACACCGAACCGCAAAGGGTCGAGCAACAAGGCTCAAGTAGGCCATGACCTTTTCTAATCACTTCATGATCGCAAAAACGCTCGGGGGCTATTGTCGGGGTTATGACCCCGGGGTGTCTCAAGGCACTGAATAATTAGCAGGCCACACGGCCTGCAACTCATCAGATTAACAATGGCCTGAATGACCAAGGCCTAGCTAGGACGAGCACGCCAAACCAATGCCTAGGCCAGGGTCGACCATGACCCTTTCACCCGCCTTAGCCACACGGAAGACGCACGACCTATCCCCCATCATGACCCCTGGGCAGGACAGGGAGAGGTCAAGCATAGCTCAGTATGCTTGCTCTGACAGGAGCAGGCACGTTGCACTGATCTCACAAGGACCGATGTGACAGTGGTCACCTCGGTGCGATCAGACGCCATCCCTGTGCCACGCCGCACCAACGAGACAATACTGCATGACAACGGCAACGGGTACAACACCCACCGTCCAGATATGGACCGATGGGATGCACGTACGATCTCACCCACTATGCATGGGATCCATGGCAAGGGTCTCAACCTAGAGGCCTTCCTGGCTAGTGGAATGCCACGACCCAATGATCAGGGTCATGGCTGTCGGTGTTTGGAGACCGGCAGCCTGCCACGGGGGTACCCGGGACAGTTGTTCGAGCTTCGGCGTATGCTGGAACTCGACGGTAAACGTTGAGACAGTCAATTTATACTGGTTTAGGCCCTCGGTCATGATCAAGTAATAGCCTTCACATCCAGTCAGCGTTAGCCTTTGCATTGGATTGATTGTGCTATGTCATCTCTCTCATTACAAGGGTGCCCACAACCTCTCTTTATATCGGTAGAGAAGGTTGTGGTGCGGTTACAATCCTAGTTGGATCCAAACAAGGTGTCCTGAACTTAATACAGAAGGTACTTTCCTTAGGAGTCCGGCTAGTCTGACCTATTCTACTCGGAATCGGTGTAGTGAGTGTCACACCTTTTCCTGCTTCTGCCCGTGGGCCAGGCTAGAGCCCACGGGTCGTGGTCATGATGTTGGGGGAACCCTATGGGTCCCGTATCGGCAAGCCCCCGAGTGTTTCAAGGTTGAACTCGAAGGCCTCCTTGTTTTCTTTGGTCTTGCCTGGTGAAACAAGCTTGGTCCGGTTTCTTTTGAAGTGAAGCCTTGAAGTGGCCCTATCTTGAAGAAGTTTCATGAGTGACGTGCACTTTTTTCATAGAAAATAGTGCATTCACTGAATGTAGCCCTCGAGCCTCTTGCTATTTAGAACAAAAAGTTAGAGGGTCTTTGAATCTTGATTGTTGAAAAAACTAAAAATCTCTTCTGAGGATATATACCCTGCAGCCCCCGAGCATCTTTCTAGGTTCTTTTTTATCGTCAAGTACTTGGATAGAGGGTCTTCTATCGTCTTCTTAGGTAGCCAGCTTTATGTCAGAGGTTGGTGGTTGTTAGCTGTTGAATTGAATTCTGCGTAGTCACGAGGTGTACAGTGTTGACATATATCCTTTGAATATGCTTGACCTTGAGTACTGTTCCTTCACGCGCGTGTCTTCTTTTACTGCATTCTGTCTTTTCGTTGAGTCATTTGTCAATGCTTGTTCTGTTGGTGCTCCTGGTCTATGTGCACCGCTCCTTGACCTATAAATACCCCTTGGGGCGCTTGCTGTAGACCGACAAAGTCTTGGTGTAAGTCTTGAAGTTTTATAGTCATGAATATGATAGTTTGTGAAGTAGAGCAGCCCTGGGCGTGAGTTGTGAATCTTATAGATCTTATAGCAGATGGAAGATGTCTTGTGATTGAGATTAGAGGTAGACTAATCTCGCAGTGGAATTATACCACGTAGTACGTGATGGCAGGTGGAAGAAGTCTTGTGATGTGGGATGCATTCCATCATCCAATATCTCAGGGTTGCTTCTTCCACTCTGCCTCGTGAGTATCCCGTGCAGATCGGTACCGGATCCAACATCACATCAGACTTGGGTAGACCGATGCCAGCGAGCCTCACCTGGTCCATGTTGTCCTGCTGTGCCACTGATAGCCGTCTTGGATGCACTGCGCCCTTCCTTTGAAGAATACAGTGCATCTGAGTTGAGTGTCTTCTGCCGTCTAGTAACTAGGAGCATGTGGTCATTTCTAGAGCCGTGTTATTTCTGGGCTCCTTGTTTCTAACTTGCTCGTCGTAGTACCGAGTTCATTGGGTCTTGTAAGACCCGTAACCTTATGTCCTTTGATTATATTTGTAATGGTAAAATCTTGTCTTCTGAGTTGCTGTTCTTCTTCCTGGTGTATTGTCTTGGTTGTTTCTGAGACTCTCGAGTTCTTTTTATAATAACCGAGTTCTTTGATTTCCTAGTGTGGTAACCTTTATTTGCTTCTTGGTTAATGAGTTCTCTTTGAGTAATATAACAACTCTGCCATGGTATTGGATGGATAAGTCTGGAATCTGCCCATTGTACTATACCGTTGTGAAAAGGTATGCCATCCATCATTTTAGCCATGTTAGTTATGGCAGGAAACAGATCGTTGTGTTCCCATGCCGAGTTAAGCGGGCCTGATGGGCCGCGTTTTCATAGCTGTAAAACTATTTAAGGGCCTTTCTTCTTCTTCTTCTTCTTTCTTACCCTGTTTTTGCCTTCTAGCTTTTATTCTTTGCAAAACCCTAGCACCCAGAGCATCGCCGCCGCTGTTGCCACTGTTATTTGAGCGCCGCCACCTTTTGTTCTTAGTGCTTTGCTAGTGCATGGGCAAGAAGAATTCGTCGAGCAAGTCCAACGCGGTCTTCGTGGATGAGGAGGCATCACTTTCAGTGATTGAGAACCAAGAGTTCATGGCCATGAGGGCTGTGCAGAAGATCTGGCCAGCTCCGACCACGATGGAGGACCAGTTGCGCGAGCTCGTCAGCGATGGCCTGATCTAGGGCAAAGAGTTTGCTGATTGGAAAACCCTAGGCCAGCATCAGGTCCCAACTCCAGGTCCTGGTGAGATTGGTCTCTTTGTCTCCTTTATTCATGCCGGACTCTGCCTTCCCGCCTCTACTTTTCTTCATCATTTTCTTAGTTACTTTGAGATTAGCCTGAACCACCTTGCTCCCAATGCTGTCCACCATCTCTCTGTTTTTGTTCATCTTTGTGAAACTTTCCTTAGAATTCCTCCTTCCTTTTCTCTCTTTTGTTACTTCTTCCGTCTGAAACCCCAACCTCGCAGCAACGACACCCATGTTCTTGGTGGTTGCGGGATCCAGTTTCGCCAAGGTCGTAAAAATCAATTTTTTGATTATGACTTGGTTGATTCTATGAGGGATTGGCATGCCGACAAGTTTTATGCTGCCAATACGATTCCTCCCCTCGCTGCTCATTCTGACTCTGGTCCCATGGTCAATGACCGCTGGGAAAAGAACCTTTTGACGAACGATGAGCTCCAGGCGATCAAGCCGTTTCTTGAGAGGATACGTACTCTAAAGCAGCAAGGCTTGACCGGCTTCGGGATCATTGCCAGCTTTCTACGCCACCGAGTTTAGCCTCAGAAGGAGTGAGAGCACTATGGCTTCGAGTACTCTGGGCGGAGGGCCCTTCCCGTATGGTCCCTGCCCTTGAGTTGACTGATGAGGAGGTGCTCAAGCACCTTCAGAAGAACTTGAAGGGAGTGAGCGTCGTCCCGCACACGGTCCCTGAGTACCGTGCCGACAACGCACCTCCTGTTGTGAGTTGTTTTACTCTTGTGAGTACTTTTCTTTTTCCTTTATTGTTGGCACTTTCTATCTTCACTTTCTTACTTAATCTTTCTCCTTTGGTCATTTTGCTTATTTGTACGAATTGGGGCATAACTTTGTTGACCCGATCCCCACTTATGATAACCCTGCTAGGGTGGAAGTTGGGGAGAACCTTGCTAGAGCGTCTTCAAACAGTAAGTCTCAAGCCACCACAGTCCTTCCTGGCGTTTCCTCCGCAGAACTCGACCCATACATTGAGTATGTTCCTCGTCCAGTTCCTCGAGCTCCTCGTAGCATCAGCAAGAGGTCGCGGGCGGATGATGCTTCCGCTGGCGTGTCTGCTACCAAGAAACCCCATCAATCGAGTACTCATCTAGGTACTCAAGTTATAGGTAGCATGCTCCTAGGTGAGCATATCAATATGTTTTATCTTCTTTATTGTTTGTTTGTGTCCTTAACTGAGTACTTTCTCCTTTCTCAGATGGTACTATGGTTGAGTTGCTCGAGGGCATGGAGGATGAGGATGATGATGCTGCCCTCTACGCACGTCGGTGAGTTGTTGCTGTATTTTTTGTTTTCTTGCTATTATACTTGAGCACTTCTTTTGACTTGTCCTTGTCCTTGTATTTTGCAGTAAGTGGGTGTCGGGCCTGAGTTCTTCTGGTGCTTAGGCGTCAATCACACCATCCCTGGCACGGGGAGGTGATGATATTTTTGCTACCACCATGCCTCCGTCGAAGTCTTCAGTTCGGCTTTGGGGTTTTAGTATGAAGAGGAAGAAGACCAAGTAAGTGAATCCCGGTTAGGTTGTTTGTCTCTGTTTTCCCTTCTTCTAGTTCATCTTCTTATTGTTGAGTTCTTCATCAGCTTGTAGGCTGTCACCCTCGTCTTCCACCAACCCCTAGTCGGCTTCTTCTTAGTCCGCTGGTGCGCCCCTACGTACTAAGTCTTAGGACTCGAAACATATGGTCAGCGAGGTGGCTGTGGGGGAGACAAGGGCTCCTGATGATCATGCTGCCGCAGAGTCACCAAATCTGGAGGTGATCATGACCGTGGCGGTGGATCAGGTAGCCAGGGCTTCTACTGCCAGGATATGGCCTTGGTCTTGTCTTCTCCGCGTCGGCGAACCTCTCCCTCTGTTTCTCTTGCTACCAGCAGTCAGCGTCTAGATGACGACGTGATACGGGAATTCGACGCCACCCATCATTTATCAGAGTTGATTGCAGCCTGGGGGATCCTGGCAGCTGGTGTAACTTCTTTTGGGGAAAAACTCTAGGTAAGTTTTCCTTAAGCTTTTTCTTTGGTTGCTCGGCTTCTTCTGTTCTTACATCTTGTCTTTCTTTTTTCATCTTGTTTGATCAGTCCTTCTCTCGGGACCACACCAACTTCTTTTTCTCGTAAGAGGGAGGAAACGGCTCTCCATGCCTAGGTGATTGAGGCAAAAGAGCAGAGGGATGCTGTCATCTAGGAGACCTTGGAGAAGGTGGAGGTCATGAAGAAGGAGTGCGATGGTATTCTAGATTCTTTTTTATGTCTTTTGTCTTCAAATTTTGCTTTCAGCTGACTTGTTTTTTTGTTGCCTGGTCTAGCTCTCTGTGTTGAAAAGCATAAACTCCTCAAGAATATTGAAGATATGATGGTGTTGGTTCAAAGCAACCACAAACGGGCGGAGGAGGTAATTATTTGAGCCGAGGAAGATCTTGCTCTTACCAAGTTGATCTGGCGTGGTGCTGACATGGATCTTGTGCAGGTCCAAAAATTATTAAGGTCTTGAATGGTAAGCTGGCGATGGCTACCGAGAACTGGAACGCCTTGTGGAAAACCTTTCGCTCGGTAGCCGACCTTCTCCGAACTCCGGTGGATGACGGTCAGACTCGGGCTCAGTTTGTCCCCTAGGTGTCGAACCGTTTCCAGGAGTTCATGAAGAAGTGCGTCCAACTCTGCACCAGAAACATCCTTGCCTAGGTCCGGGTTCTTGCTCCAGAGGTTCCTTTGTCCAAGATTGCAGAGGAAGCCGAAAGTCAAGAGCACATGGATGCTATTGAAAAAGTGGAGCCTGAGGTCGATAATTTATCCGGGAGGATTGCTGAGAATCTTAGTATCAATATTTCTTCTCCTGATGACAATGCTTGACTTGATTGTAATCGACTTTTGTATTCTAGCTTTTTGTAAAGAATATTATACTCTTCTATCTTGAATGAAGATTCTTTATCTTTTGGTAGCTTCCTTTTGTTTCTATGTATGGATGCCTTCACCTTGTTTTGTCCTTTTAGGCGAATTATCCGAGTAGTCAATCTTAGATTTTGCACGTACTCATAGCGCTGTATAAGATTTGCAACTTGAGCTTTTTTGGCTTAGTAGCTTTATTATCCTTCATCTAATATTGGAATCCAAACCTGAAAAAAGTTCTCTCAACTCGAGTAGTCAAACCTTATTAGTTCTCTCAACCCAGGCCTAAAAAAGTTCTTTGGATCGGACGAGCTCAAGCAACTTTTCAATTCTTTTGCTCTCATCTGGTTGTGAAAACAACTCAGGATAGGGCGAGCATCCTCTGGCTCTTATCTAGGCCGTAAAAACAACCTAGGATAGGTTTGAGCATCGGCCTATTAGCCTTACTCTCATCTAAGCCTGAGAAGGCTTAGGATAGCGAGCTCAAGCATCTTTTCAGCTCTTTTGCTCTCATCCGGTCGTGAAAATAACTCGGGATAAGGTGAGTGCTGTTTGGCTCTCATTCAGACCATGAAAACAATCCTAGATAGGTTCGAGTGTTGGCTTATTAGCCTTACTATCATCAAAGCCTGAGAAGGCTTAGGATAGCAAGCTCAAGCATCTTTTCAGCTCTTTTGCTCTCATCTGGTCATGAAAACAACTCGAGATAGGGCGAGCGTTGTTTGGCTCTCATCTAGGCCATGAAAACAATCTAGGATAGGTTCAAGCATCGGTTTATTAGCCTTACTTTTATCTAAGCCTAAGAAGGCTTAGGATACCGAGCTCAAGTATTTTTTTTAGCTCTTTTGCTCTCATCCGGTTATGGAAACAACTCGGGATAGGTCATAATAAGATAAATGTTGACAAGGAACATCATCTTTATTTTATTGATCATGAATCTTGATTACATGTGGCTCTCTTGCTACATAAATTATGTCTTGAGTTCTTTAAGCGTAGAATCTTCTTAGCTGGCTGATATGCCACTTATTTTTGACTTTTATTCCATCTTCAGTCATCAACTCGTATGTGCCTAGCCTAGTGACTTTTGCGACAATAAAAGGACCTTCCCATGGGCTAAGTAGTTTATGGCGTTCGTCAGTTTTTTGTATTCTTCGTAGTACTAGGTCCCCAACTTCAACTGAGCGAGGTTGAGTACTTTTATTGAAGTGGCGCCTTAAACCTTGGAGGTATCGGGTTGACTGAAGGGTAGCGTTTACTCTAACTTCTTCTGTACTGTCGAGTTCCAATCTTCGGGTGTGTTTTGCTTCTCCCTCCTCGTATTATTTGATTTTTGAGATGTCCAGATCAAGTCTGCTGGTAGTACGGCTTCTGACCCATAGACTAGGAAAAAAGGTGAGTACCCAGTCGCTCTGATTACTTGAGTGCGTAGCCCCGAGACTACCTTAGGTAATTCTTCGATCCACTTTGGGCCATAATCTTCTAGTTCCTCATACAATCTTGGTTTCAACCTGGCTAGTATGAGTCCGTTGGCTCTTTCCACTTGTCCGTTGGGCTTTAGGGTGTGCAACTGATGTATAATTTATACTGATATCGCTGTCATGTGCCCAACTTTTGAACTCGATGGCTGTAAAAGGGGAACCCAAATCTATGATGACGCGGTTGGGTATTCCGAAGCGATGCATGATATCTTGGATGAACTCGACTGCTTTTGTTGTACTGTACTTCACGAGCGGCTTGTATTCGATCCACTTGGTGAATTTGTCGATTGCAACAAAGATGTACTCAAATCCACCTTTGGCCTTCTTGAGTGGTCCTATTTGATCTAGCCCCTGGCATGCAAACGGCCAGATAGGAGGGTTGCAAATTAGATCGTGTGCTGGTACGTGAGCTTGCCTTACGAACATTTGGCACCCTTTGCACTATTTGACTAGTTCTTCTACGTCTTTCAAGGCTGTTGGTCAATAGAACCCGGTACAAAAAGTTTTGTGCACCAGTGTCCTTGAGGCTGCATGGTTGCCACAACAACCTAAGTGGATTTCTTCTAAGATTTCTTTTCATTTTTCCCTTGAGACACATTTGAGTAGTACTCCTGATGACATGACTATTCTATATAGGTTGTCACCAATAAGGACGTAGTTCTTGCTTCTTCTGAATATCCTGGTGGCTTCTTTCTTTTTTAGCTAGTAGCTTGTTTTTATGTAGTCGATGAAGTTTTGAATCCATGATCTGGTGACTACCATGATCTGGGTTATTGGTGCTGGTGGCCTAGGGGTTATCTCACTAGGTTGTTTTATGGAGGGTGATGGCAACTCCTCTACAAACACACTGGGGGGACCTTCGCCCTGTCCGATCCCAGCTTGGCGAGAACATCTGCTGTGACGTTTGAATCTCGTAGAACGTGTAGATTTCTGGTCCTTAAAAAATTGTCTCTAATTTTCATACTTCAGCATAGTAGGCGTCCATGTTGTCCTTGGTACAGTCCCAATCTTTGTTGACTTGATTGATGACCATAGCTAAATCACCATAGACAAGTAACCGTTTGATTCTAAGAGAAGTCACGATCCATAGTCCATGGTTGAGTGCTTCATACTCTGTTTTGTTGTTTGTGGCTTGCCACAGTATCTGGAGTACATATTTAAGTTATTTTCCTTCTGGGGATATGAAAAGAACACCTGCACCAGCCCCGCCTAACTTGAGTGATCCGTCGAAGTACATCTTCTAATGGTCAAGGAAGGCATCTGGCGCGGGTTGTTGAATATCTGTCCGTTCGGCCACGAAGTCTGCGAGTGCTTATGATTTTATTGCTTTTCATGGAGAGATTGATATTTAGAGCTCAGAGTTCTACTGCCCACTTTGATATGCGTCCTGTCGCATCTTTATTGCGTAGGATGTCTCCGAGAGGGAAATCTATTACCACGGTAATCTTGTGGCCTTCGAAGTAGTGCCATAGCTTCCAGGAAGTGATCCGGAGGGCGTAGAGTAGTTTTTGTACATGCAGGTACTGTATTTTTGAGTCTGTCAGAACCTCGCTGACGTAGTATATCGGCCGCTGTACTTAGTATGCATGCCCTTCTTCTTCCCTTTCTACCACGATAGCTGCACTGACCACCGTAGAAGTTGCCGCTATGTATAACATCATGTCTTCGTGGTTCTTTGGTGGTGTGAGTATAGGTGATGAGGTGAGGTACACCTTAAGGTTTTTGTAAGCCTCCTTGGCTTCCTCTGTCCAGTCAAACTTGCCTGTCTTTTTTAACAGCTTGAAGAAAGGGAGTCCATTTTCACCGAGTCGTGAGATGAAGCGATTAAGGGCTGCCATGCTTCCTGTAAGTTTTTACACATCTTTTATACAACGCAGGGGTCCCATCTCTGTTATGGCTCAAATCTGCTTGGTACTTGCTTCTATTCCTCGGTTGCTGACCAGGAATCCGACTAGTTGTCCTGACGGTACTCCGAAAACGCACTTGTTCGGGTTCAATTTTCACTTCCACTTATTTAGGTTTTCAAAAGTCTGTTTCAAGTCTTCAATTAGCATGTCTTGGTTCTTTGTCTTTACTACTGCATCATCGACATAAGCTTCTGCGTTGTCACCAATCTATTCCCCGAGGCATGTTTGAATAGCTCTTTGATAGGTAGCGCCAGCATTCTTGAGTCCAAAGGACATGGTTTTATAACAATAGGCATCGAATGGAGTGATGAAAGATGTCTTGCTCTGGTTTTCTTCCTTCGCGATCTGATGATATCCTAAATAGCAATCAAGAAAAGATAGCAGGGCAGATCCTACCATTGAATCGACAATCTGGTCAATTCGCGGTAACCTGAACGGGTCCTTTGGGCAATGCTTGTTGGGATCCATGTAGTCGACACACATGCGCCATTCTATCATGTTCTTTTTCTATACTAGAATGAGATTTGCTAGCCAATCTGGATGAAGAATTTCTCTTATAAATTCGGCTGCCATCAATTTTATAATCTTCTTTTTGATTGCTGCCTTCTTGTCCAGTGAAAATCTTCTTAACCGTTGTTTGACTGGTTTGGAGCCTTTATTGACATCAATTCTATGCTCAGCCAACTCCCTTCAGACACCTGTCATGTCAGCCAGCTTCCAAGAAAAGATGTCTTTGTTGTCCCGAAGAAAGTTGGTGAGCGTGAGTTCCTATTTAGCCAAGAGGTGAGCATTGATGGTCACCGTCTTCTCGGGATCACCAGTACCCAAATCAATTTTCTTCACATTGGCTTCTTTTGGTGGTGCAAGGATGTAAGGCTTCTTAGCTGAAATCTCTAGTTCTTCCGGATTCATCTGTGTAGCAACGGTGGTTATTTCTTCCTGTGCTTTGGCTACGATTTGGATTGCTTGTATGTTGCAGTCGAAAGCGTGCTTCAAGTTGCCCTGGAGGGAGAGTATTTCGTGAGGCCCTAGCATCTTGAGCAGGAGGTATGGGTAGTGAGGAATAGCCATGAACTTGGCGAGTGCTGGTCTTCCAAGGATGGCATGATATGATCTCTCAAAGTTTGCAACTTCAAACAGAATGAATTCGGCTCGGTAATTGGTCGATGTTCCAAATGTAACTGGTAGAGTGATTTGTCCGAGCGGTATGGTGGCTTTACCGGGTACTATTCCATAGAAAGGTATACTTGTTGAGGTAATCAACCCAGCAAAGTCTATCCCCATCTTCCTTACTGTCTCTAAAAATATGATGTTGAGTCTAGCTCCTCCATCAATCAGGACCTTGGTGATTGTCATCCCCGCTATAGTCAGATCTAAGACCAGTGGATATAGGTCAGCATTCCCAACGCTAGTCCATTGATCTTCTCTTAAAAACTGGATTGGGTACTGTGACCAATTAAGGTACCTTGGGACGGCTGGTTCTGCTGCCATGATGTTGCGGAGAGCCAGCTTGTCTTGGTGCTTGCTTCTAGAACCTGGAACTCTAGAGAAGATTACTACAACTGTTCTCTTCGACTGTTGGAAACCTTTGTCTTTCGGGTTATCTTCGTCTTTCTTCTGGTTATCTTCTTCTTTACCCTTATTTTTTTCCTTTTCTTGCGCATCAATCAATGAAGATGTGGCAATCTCCTATTGTGTGGTTTCCTTGCGGGTGCCATATACAATGCATATTCTCAATGTCTTCAAATCTCCTGATCTTTGAAAAAATCTTCAACTTGTCAGCCATTGCGACGGTGTTATTGGGCCCACGCTTCCTGTCCTGATGTCTGTTGTTTGAGAAATTCCTTCTGTTCGAGTTGTTTCGGTCGTTTTCTCAGTTGTTTCTGTCCAGAAATCTTTCTCTCGTCTTTTCTTCTGCCATAATCATCTTTTCTACTATGCGTCTGAATTCTTCATTGTTCCTTGGGTTCTCTTTGTAACAATCTTGAAATTGCCATTTAGCCATGATCCTGTAAGAAAAGGCTTCAATTACTTCTCGCTCGGTGATGTCATATACTTGGGCACGCAATTCTCCAAAACATTGATAATAATCCCTAAGGCTCTTGTCTCCCTTCTGCTTGAGTCCTTTTAGCTCTGCATGTGTGATGGGATGTGTAATGATGCCTATAAAATTTTCATAAAAAACTCTTTGCAAGTCGTCCCAACCTCTAATTGACCCTGGGTTCAGCTTGTCGAACCATTGGAGGGGCATGGTTTCTAGGGCCACAGAAAAGAACAATGCCTTGATATCGTCGTCTCCTCCAACTAGTTTCAATTGACAGCGACTAGATCCTAAGCCACTGCCTTGGTTCGATCTTTCCATCATATTTAGAGTGGTTTGACGGCTTGAACTTGTGAGGCAGTCGTACTGAAGCAAGTCGGCTTGAAAAATAGGGAAACCTATCATGCATTTTGGCTTCCTGTGTTCTGACTCAGCCCCCCTTCTTGTCGGCTGTCATTTAGCCTAGGAAAAAGTTGTGGGGATGAGCGGTAAGGTGCTCTGCTCCTTTCTTCTCTCTGATGCTCAACTTGATTACTTTGGGTGTGGCCTCTTCTTTTCTCTCAACTCTGGCTCCTGTTCGGTCCCAGCCTTTCAAAGGCAGACTTCCTTTGACTTTGTGCTTCCTGTTCATGTGATGCTGACCTAGCGGGAAGCTTGGAATGAATTCTTCCATCGTGTGCCCTCAGGGCCATTGTCCGAAGAACTTCTCAGAGTTGTACTTGTTCCTCGTTGGGATGTGAGATTGCTTCAAGTTCTTCTAGCGCCTCTCGTATCTTGTCGTAAGGAGCTTTGTGTGCTCTGGCCGCACGGCTCTCTTCGGCTTCTTTCTCTGATTTTCTTTTGTTGTACATGGCTAGCTCTGCCTCGTATGTGTAGACGAAAGAAAAAACTAATTACACAGTTTAGTTGTAAATCACGAGACAAATCTTTTGAGCCTAATTAGTCCATGATTGGACATAAATTGCCAAATAAAACAAAAAGTGCTACAGTAGCCAAACTCAAACTTTTTCACCAACTAAACAACCCCAAAGTCTCCTCCCCCTCCTACTACTAGGCGACTAGGGGATGCTTTTTCAGTGGAGCCCGTATCGACAAGTAGAAAGTTTGGAGTGCGTAAGCGCCACGCGAGCCTCACTCGTGTGTCTGACGTGCAGGCAAGAATGGCGGCGTTTTGCGGTGGCAGTGGAGTTCCGCTCTGCACCAAGTACCGACGCTCGGCCCAACAGACGCCGTCACGCCGGCCGCGAGTTCACGCGTTCGCCAGGCGCGTAGGTGCCGGACCTGCAGGTCGACGTCGATCGTCACATTTGGAATAGTGGGGATGATGTGAACGTGACCGAAACTCGTGGCCGCCCTGACTTGGAACATGGCGTGCGCACGCGTCTGCTGATTCGAAGCCGCACCCGGCACCCCGCACGGACGCATCTGCGGACTGCGGTCCCGCCGCCCCGCGCCGTGAGTTTTGTATTCGTGTGACAACGTTGATTGTTGAATAGATCCAATCACCAAACTAGCTCTAAAACAAACAAACTTGGGCTAACGACCAAAACAAATCGTTTGTACAACTTTGATGTAGATCGTTGAATCGATTCAAGTTCCGCTTGCTTTGCCAGAAACGACGGCTAACTCCACCTCCCCTCCCTCCTTCCCCCAGTGCGACCCCCTCCTTCACGGCGGGGGGGGGCGTGTGTGTGTGTTGGCGATGTCGTGCCGCGCCGACCGCGCTCCGCAGGAGCCAGGGTCGATGTGCGGGGCGCCTCCGCCGAGCACCGTGCAATTGATGATGCAGACCGACGAAGGGAGCACCAGTTGCGTCAGAACTCTGGCTGTCGTCGATCTGCTCTGACCCGCGTAGCCCGGGTCCAACGATGGGTCTTTTGGACCTGTGGGCACCCAGGAGGCCGCCGCGGTGCCCACGGCCAGCTCCTCACTCTCACCGGCCGCGGCCCCGTTCTACCCAAGCGGCTCTCCGAGGGGGCGCTCTAACCACCGTCCGTGGGCAGACAATGCCGACACTGAAGAATCCGATGACGAGCAGCCCGCAGGCTCCTACGTGGATGTTGTTCGACGTCCGGCGAAACATGAGCCTCGCTCAGCTGAGGGCTCGGGATGCTGTGGAGCGGACGGGGGCTGACTCAGGCAAGGGCAAAGGCAAGGTGGAGCGGGCCCTGGCCGATAGGGACTTGAGCGAAGACGGAGGAAGTGCAGCCGGCTGCGCCCTCAGTTGGTGCGTGGCCTGCCTGCTAGGCTGCATCCCTACCTGCCAATGCCTCAGCCGCCGCGGATGGATATCTACCCCCAACGCAGATGGGTGGCGAGAGGTCCTCTCTCGACAGGAGGCGCAATCTGCGGCTAGGGATGAAAACGGACGGAATTTTTCCCGTACCGTCCCGTTCCGTTTTCTATATTTTTTCGTCCGTTTCCGTATTTGTGAGATCCCGTTTTCGTATTTGCGGAAGTAGAAAATGGCGTTTTCCGTCCGTTTCCGAGTAATCCCGTTTTAATATGGAATAGACCCATATTTATTCCGTTTTTATCCCGTTTTCAATCTATGCTCAACATGTTCAACAATTACATGTCCTTATGTTATGTTAATATAACTACGAATCACCAAATATGCATGTTATGTTCACGTACATAGCATGTAAATAAATATTAAACTTTAAATATATTATTACATGACTTTATATATGTATACTTTGAGAATATTATATTATGTGATCTTAATTTAATTTTCCAGCTCTCCATCCGTATTTGTTCGTTTCCGTATGTCCGCATATTCCGATTCCGTTTTCGAACCCGTATTTTCCGAACCCGATCCCGTTTCCGCCAAAAAATATAGAAACGGAAGTAGAAATAGGGTTTTTCCGTCCGTTTCCGTCCGTTTTCATCGCTATCTGCGGCCGCCTAAGCTGAGCCTCGGCGCGATGGGACGAGTCCCAACTGAACGAGTGAGATTGAGACGGAACCAGAGCAGACCGATCAAGCGCACAAAAATACAGTAGCGCAGTATCCGGCTCAGGATTTGTTCTCCAGCCAGTCAGCCACGCACCCTCTCCGCTCCTTGGGTTTCCATTCGCGATTCTCTCCCTCACGCACAAGAAAGCGGAGGAGGGAGTAAAGCGCGGCCACGTTAGGCAATGGTCCCTCCCAGACCTCTCTTGTGGGCAGGGCCGCAGGGCCGCGGTGGCCGGGCACCAAACTAGGAAAGTCAGGCAACACCACAGCCCAGTCCCCTGTGTTGGTCGGAGATCTAAAAGCAAACATGGCACGCTCTGTACACCAGAATCCTGTGGATTGGTGGCGTTTATATGCTTTAGCATATAACTACTTTCAAGCTAGAGAACAATAACAATGAAAGGACCAAGAAAATAGCAACCCGCGGCATATGCACGCTGAAGATTCTGAATCCTTTTCACCCGTCTCTGAATAATTTTCAAAATCTCTTCGAACACAAGTGCAGGTCTCAACAGCTAAATGCGTTCATGGACCAATTAGTGCTAAGCAATATGAATTGACCCTTTTTATTTATCCAATCCACTTAATACATGCTTTGTTCTAGATCTTGCATAAAAAGGTAAACAGACAGCAAGTGAAACACGAAGATAAGACAAGGACCATATTCTTCGCTGACCGGTAGATTTTGACACAACAAATTAATTCAAACAAACGAGGCAGAGGAAGCAACGACTCCAGATCCAGAACCCCTACCCCATACGGCCATACACATGCCGGATTATTCCCCATCAAATCTAAGCGCAGTTCGTAATCAGATCACATCCCCCTTTGGCTGCTTCAGTCCACTCAGCATCGGACAAAGACTACACACGGAGCACGTGCAGGATAACCAGAAACAGGCTGCCCAAAAGCAGAGCGAAGAGTTGAAAGGCAACAACCGGCGAGCCCGGACCGGCGGCGAGCCTGTTGACAGCCACGGAGCAGGCACCAATTCCAACGAACGCGAGCAGACGGCTCAGGTATTCGCCCACCATGCCGTCGTACCCCAAGCCGATGCTGGGGCCGTGGAGCGCACGGACATTTCCCTCGGCGTGCCTGGTACACGGGAGAATCTCCTGCGCGAAGTTGCCTAGGCCGTACGCCGCGCCGGCAGCGTCGGTGAGCAGGTTGGCAATCACCTCGCCACGTCCGGCGCCCGGGCGGAACTGCCAGGCGTGGTTGTCGTACACCACGCCGACGCCGTCGGGGAGCAGGTTTACAAGCACGTCGCCGCGTCCGACGCCTGGGCGGGGGAGCTGCAGCACGCGGTAGCCTACTGCGCCGACGCCGTCAGAGAGCAGATGGACCTCGCTGCGTCTGGCGCCTGGGCGAGGCTGCAGCTGGTAGTGGACGTAGTTGTCGTGCACCGGGACGACTCCCTCGGGGTCGGGGAGCTGCAGGCCGGCGACAAGGACCTCGTCGCCCGGGCCAGGCTGCCGCCAGAAGTCGCCAACGACCATGCCGGGGCCGGGTTCGCCGTGGAACACGGCGACAAACAGCTCGCCACATCCTTCGGCGGTGCGGACATGGCGCGGGAAATCGGAGTTGGGGTACACCGCGCCGAACTGGCCGTTGAAGATGTCGCGGTGCAAGAGTTGGCTGTCGAAAGTACCGGTGTGGATGTGGGCCTCGCCTCCTCCATGGACCGCGGCAGCCATGACGAGCTCGGTGGACTCCACCACCGTCGTCGGCCACGCCGCCTCGCCTCCGTGGTCCATGTTCCCCAGCTCCTTCTTCTCCGGCAACGCGAACACCCGAACGGGAGCGAGTGGTGAGCTTCCGACCCGCTTTGGATGCTCGCTTGCTTGAGCTCTAGAGGTTCTTTGAATGGATCTGCCTGCACGCGGCGTTCTTAAATAGAGTCGAGTCAGGCCCGATTTGCTGCCGAGGTTGATGGACCCCACCCGACGAGCCCGACCCGTCCCACGGCGAACCCGATCGGGCCAACGAGTGAATTTCGTGGGCATTCACGCCGTCGGTTGCCGCTATCACTCCGACAAGTGAACAACTGGCTGTGTTTAGTTCCACCAAAAATGTACTATCCTAAAAAAGATTCTCCGTCACATCAAACTTGTGATACATGTATGGAGTACTAAATGTAGATGAAATCAAAAACTAATTGTACAGTTTGGTTGTACTTTACGAGACAAACGTTTTGAACCTAATTAGTCAACGATTAAACACTATTTATCAAATAAAGTCAAAACGTGTTACAATACTTTTTTCACCCTTTCCATGGAACTAAACACATCGGCTGTCAGTTTATGCGCTCGTGTGGTGGTACCGATAGCAGCGGGGGCCTGGGCCCCACGTTGCAGAGGATCTGATTCCGTTTGCACCGGGCACTCGCCATCGGCAGCGAAGCGGGCCGGCCCGACGGGCGACGGCAGCCAATCAGACGAATAGACTTCGTGGTGGGGCATTGCGGAGACGTCATGAGACACGGAACGGCAGGGTACCGTCTACCGTCCCATGCTAGCTTCTTATCACCTCTTTTTTCAAAAGATACTTTATTTTAGTTTCAAAAAATATTTACGTATTTTAATCTTACACTTATATTTTTTTTAAAAAATATTAATCCCTTTGGCCACGCCAACTCCCTGGCGTGGCAAAACCGCACTACCGCGCCAAACAGCTTTGCCTACTGCGCTGGCACCTCCTCCCGCGCCAAAGCCACCTCGCACACCGGGGCGCGTATAGAACCACGTGTCAATTTAAAATAACCCGTTTTGGGTAATTCATCAAATATGCGACATTTAGCCAGGTCAAAAGAAAATTTTGTATCCTCTTAAAGATTCTTGTGAATCAGCTTGAGAGATGGAATGTGGCTAATTTGTTCTGCGTTGGTCAAATAAATTCAGCAAAGCAACACTTATTAGTTTCATCGTCCGAATTGTCATAATGATATTCAAGAGCTTGCATGTTTGAATGATATGATCTATAAATATCCCGAGAGTCTTTCAAAGGAGTTTTAACAGCAATAGCCTTTTGCAACAATTGATGAACAATAAGAAATTTGAACTGCTCAATTTTCTTCAATCTCATCCCCGATCGTCCCTCTCAAATTCCACCTCCATGAATTTCTCCAATCTCATCCCCGATCGTCATTGCCGCCGCCTTATCCAACAGTCCCATCGGAAGTTACGCAATGCGGATCCAAATCAGAACAAAAGAAAAGTCGATCTTATCAAGGGATTTGGAGCTATCAAAATCAACAACGACCAACACTTCCTTGGAGATCATCCATGCGCCATCTTCGAGCGCCCTTCTCTTCACCGGCGCCTGGTGGAAGGTGAACAGAAAGCAACTGTCGCCTAGTTCCTTGCATTCGATCCCCTTCATTGGACACCAGATCCACCCCACTGCCTGCTCCACTATCTCCATCCGAGCCTCCTTCTCCGAGAAAAGTTTCCTGAAGGCCTTCAGAGGTCCCCCCCGCTATGTCTCCCTTTTGCACCCCAATACGGATGCTCTTCTTCTCCACCTTTGTTAACTTCAAGTTCTTCAACAAACCTTCCACCCCCTCAATGATTCCCTTCCCCAAACAGATTGGGAAGGAAACCCTTAACCAGTGAAAGGCGACTGCTGTACGACTCGACAAGGCTAGCATAAACTAGGGTTTATGGTATTTTAACATGGACACTTTGGACGACAGAGACGACACCCTAGATCCCAAGGGTGATGGATTAGGGCGAAAGGGAACCTAAACCTCGACCGATCGATCAAGATCAAAACTCGGGAAAGATCAAGGAGGAAGAAGAGTGTCGGTGTTTCAGATCATCGACGAGTAAATTTGTATCTGCACGTTTGGCCTGGATGGTGAGTGTGAAGGACACAAGGAATTATACTGGTTCGGGCAGAACGTCCCTACGTCCAGTGCGATACTGCTCGTGTTCCTAACTCTGTGTTTGTAGTAGGAGTTACAAACGGGCGAGAGAGGGACGGGGTCCCAAGTCTCTGGTGTGTGTGTGTGAGTGAGTGTGTTGCTTTCCAGTGGCGAAGTGCGCTAGAAAGACTTGAGAGAGATGGAAAACTTAGAAGGCGTGCCCCGTTGGGGCGCCTAGCTTTCCCTTTTATAGATCAAGGGAAAGGCCGGGAGTACACGACAGAGAGAGAGAAGGAAAAGAAGAAAGAGAAAAAGCAGAGAAGAAGAGAGCTCTGGGGCCGCGTCGTCCTTCCTCTCCTATAGGTGGGTCCCGCTAGGACTACAAGGGATGACGGGGGTGGCTCCACGCTGTGATGTAGACGATGATGGAGACGGCTCCACGTCATGGCCCTGTTTGCCACTGGCGTCAAATGCGGGCATCGTCAGCTGGTCGTGGAACCGCGTCCCATCCCTGGTCGCCCGGCGTGGTCAACAGGCTCCCTTGACGGGGGCCGTAAGGGGTTAGGCAGCACAGTGTTGGCATGCTCAACGTCGTGGGTGACGTGAGCTCTCAAGCATGGCCTGTCACGGCCGCGGATCGCATTGGGGTGTGCCTACTCCCTTCCCGGTGTTGAAAGTTTGACCCCAAGCTTCGTGCTGTCACACCTGTAGTGGTTAGAGGTAGCGCGGGCCCCTGTGGGGTCCTGCGCTCCCGCCCAAGGCTAGATTTACTTTTTGGGGTCAGGCGAGGCAGAGTTCTCCCTTGGGGGTCGGGCGAGGCAGAGTCCATACCCAAGGGGTCAGGCGAGGCGAGGCCCGCCCCCAAGAGGTCGAGCGAAATGGAACCCATGTGATGAGGACATCGCCACGCTGGACACATTGACGTTATGGTCTTCCCCAAGTTGCAATTCGTCTCCAACTCAGCTGCCACGTCACCCTCGGATTCGGCAGACACGTCGTCACTGTTTCGGTCATAACTCTCTCATACGACATCAAAACGGGGCGTTCTTGGATGCGTTGGAAAGAGGACGACGACGCCATCATTTTGGATCTGGTCCCAGCTCCATAAGGTCCGTGGATCATTCTGTGTGACCATGGCAAGGTGCTGCGTCACCTATTTGGGCCAACTTGGCTATGTATCGTGTCGGGCCTTAAGCCCAAGTTGTGGGCGCCAACCCCTGGCCGTTTCCAACCCTAAGTCGAGTCTTAGACTATAAATATAGCCACCACCGCTGTTAGACAATTGGGGTTTTGTTTAGAGTTTAGTTTTCCATCGAGAAACTGAATCGTTCATTGTAACTGTGGTGACAAATCCTTTTACAGTGATCCAGGGCCCCTGTTCTTGATCTCCTCCACTGTGTCGATTAGTCCTTTGGAACCGAGTTCTTGAACCCTCTATTGATATTCACATCATTCATATTTGTAATTTCAGATTGCGTGCTTTTACCTTCTTGCTTGTGCTCTTCAATTCGCTTGCAGGAAAAGCCTTCTTTGCGAGATCAATCAAGTTGTGCTTGGTTGATAAACAACGGAGCAGTGGTGTAACGGTTGCAGGGTTCGAATCGTGTCTGATTTGAAGTCGGATCACCAACGTCGAGATCTCCACAAGTCGAACTTACCGGTTACCTCTCGGAAGATCGGGCTAGTACTCATCAATTGGTATCAGATATTTCAGGTTTACCGCGAGGTATAATCTCATTTACCCTAGCCTTCTTGTGCAGCGTGTGTTGAGTACACGTGTGGGACATGAAGAAGAGTTGACGATCCAACGCCATAATTTGTTCCACATGTATTTCATTGTGCAGGGTTGTCGTGTTCTCACTATCATTGATAGCGGGAGTTGCAATAACTTGGTGAGTTCAGATTTGGTTGAGAAGCTTGGCTTGACCACACGACAACATTCGTATCCATATAAACTTCAATGGTTCAATAATAGTGGTAAGACTAAAGTAAGTAATCAGCACGCATTAGCTTTTTCATAGGTTCTTATCATGATACTGCTGATTTTGATGTTGTCCGTATGCAAGCTTGTTCCATTTTATTAAGTCGCCCATGGGAATTTGATAATGATGCTTTACACCATGGTAGAACTAATACATACACTATCATACATAAGGACAAGAACATTACATTGCTACCTTTATCTCCTACGGATATTATTAAACATGCTAATGAGATTAGAAATAGCCGTTGATAATGATGCTTTACACCATGGTAGAACTAATACATACACTATCATACATAAGGACAAGAACATTACACTACCTTTTTCTAGAGAGGGGCAAAAAAGAGTTTTGGGTGCCGTGGGGGCACCGCCACCCCTAGGGCGGTGCACCACCACCCCATGTCTTGTGCCCACTTGTTCAACGGCTAGTTTGAAATAGCCGTTGCAATTCAACTGTTGGGCACCGCCAAACCTTGTCCGGTGCCCACACGTTGTTGTCCGGTGACCACGCAGAAACGTGCTACTTGGCTCCAACGGCTCTATTTGGCTTGGGGGCTATAAATAGAGGTCAAGCTCGGGCTTGGCTAAGGTTGAGCACCTTGGGGATGTGTTGCCCTTGTGTGTGCTTGGTTTGAGAGCCCTCTAACTCACTTGTGCTTGCAAGAGCGCGATCCAATTGCGAAGTGAGAGATTTCTAGTGCGTTGCATTGAGTGATTGCATCGAGTGGCACTAGGTGATCGAGTTGCAAGCCGGTGATGCTCGTTACTCTTGGAGGTTGCTATCTCATAGATGGCTTGGTGGTGGTCTTCGTCAAAGCACGCAAAGAAGATTGTGCGGTGCTCCGGAGAAGTGATTGTGAGGGGTGTTGTGCTTGCCCTGCGGGCGCCGCGAAGAGCAACTCTAGTAAAGCGAGACGCGAAGGGCGACAAGTGGTCCGACCGTGTCAAGTGCTATAGCTTGTGGTAAGCACTCCACGTGGGAGAGTGTGACTTGCGGGTCACCACTAGTAAGAGGACCGGTGGCAACCTTGGAGCTTGTCTAAACGAGGACTAGTTTGATGGCAACCAAGTGAACCTCAGGATAAAAATTATCATGTCATCCTTTCTTCATGTTGGTTTGCATCCCTTTTACACGAGCTTGTATTTACTTTTATTTACATTGTGCTTGTGTAGTTGCTCTTGTACTTAGTTTGCTTGTGTAGCTTGCTAGTTACCTTCTTGCTTGTGTAACATAGAAGTAGCTCCCTTGCTTGACTAATTTGGTTTGAGTAACCATGTTAGTCATATTGCTTAGTTTATGTAGCTAAGTAATTTATGCTCTATAACTTGGCTTGTGTAGCCTTGTTATTGAGTATTGCTAGCGAGCTTAGGTGGCTTTGTGCTTTTGCTTACGAGCATGTGTAGGAGCTCTTCCGTTGCTTGAAGTACTAGTTGCATAGGTTTGTGTGACCTTACAAGCTAGAATTGTTTAGGTGAGCTCTAGCTAGCCCGGTACCTTTGTTGCCTAATTAGAATCTTTATAAGGTGCTTGAGAATTTAGATAGAGGGGGTGTAGTCTTGGCTAGACCGTTAGTTTTAATTCCGCATTTGTTTCGGTTAGCCAGCGCGATTAATTTTAGATAGGACTATTCACACCCCCTCTCTAGTCTACCATCTCGACCCTACAGTTCTGTGTCCTTATGTGGAACATGACGTTGGAGAAGCTCCCGTGCGACGACGACGACCACAACGGGGACGGCAGGAGACGGATATTCGGGTTCGCCGTTGGAGTGCCCGTGGGCGTGGGCGTGGGCGTGGCCACGGTGGTCGACGCGGCCGTCCTGACGTGCTAGAGCGGCGGAAGGTGCACGACAACGACGGCAACAGCAACAGCGCCATCACCGGCACCATGATCCGGAGCCTTGACGGCTTCGAGTACCATGAGATCCGCAAGGTCACCAACAACTTCGACGGGAAGATGAAGATGGGGCAGGGCGGGTACAGGGTTGTGTACCAGGGCGTGACACCAGCCTACTCCTCTTGTTGGCCCGCGTCATGCGGCGCAGCAGCGGCCGCGGCAACCGACCTCTGCGCTGGACCTCGCGCTGGCGCGCCACGAGGCCACAGCTGTGCCCAAGCGTCGCCTATGGGCCGGCCTGGCTACACCTAACCCTATCCCCCCTATCTAACGGCGACACTAATGGGAAGTGATAGATATGGCGACTAGGGAAACACAAAAATTATTTGATGGCAGTGAGGGAAATTTGGAAAATTTGATGGCAACGAAGGAAGTGCTATAATTTTTAGCAGCAACGAGGGAGTTTCAGGAGCAGGCATGTGTATTGGATTCCTAAGTCCTTGATTCCAAGTCCACCTTGTGCTTTGGTGTCACAGACATTCTCCCAAGCCACAAGGTACTGCACCGAGTTAACTAAAGTAGCTCTGCCCATATGATTGAGAAGTGTAGCTTGCCAACCTGCCAAATACTTATCTGTTTTCGCGATGTAAGGAGTGAAAACGGACAACCTCAATTTTTCATTTGACAATGGCAGGGCGAGGTAGGTTTGTGGGAATCCTTCACGGCGGCAGCCAAGGGCGTCAATGTACTGGGCAAAGTCTTGCTCATTCATGTGTATTGGCACGGCTGTGCTCTTGTTGTAATTTATTTTTAATCCTGTTGCATCAGCAAATTGGTCCAGCAGACATTTCAATTGAATAATATCTTCCGGCTTGCCCTCTATCAGCAGCAGCGTGTCATCTGCGTATTGCAGAACAGGACAGGGGGTATCATCCTCTATTGGGTGTCGAACCGGATGACACTGTCGGACCAAAGCCTGAAGAACATCAGCTACCAGAATGAACAAATATGGTGATATTGGGTCCCCTTGCCTGAGCCCCCATCTGCAATTTATCCGTGGTCCTGGGCAGCCATTTACAAGCACAGCAGATTTGGAGGTCTGTATAATTTGGAGGGTCCAACGTTGCCAAGTGCCATTGAATCCTCTAGCTTGAAGGATGTTGAACCACCCTTCCAAGCAGACTGTATCGAACGCTTTTGTAAAGCTAATTTCAGTACCAAAGTAGGTCGTCTTCCTTTGTGGCAGCATTATACAAGTTCCATTGCAAACACAAAATTTTCTGTTATTGATCTGCCTTTTATGAAGCCTGTCCAATCAATTGTCCTACGTAGATCTGTTCAATGAAATGGAAGTCAACCAACCGTCGATTACGATATATTTAGGCCCAATATATCAGAACACTTTGTGTTGCTCAGTACATTTTGGCCATGAATTACTACTAGCTGGAGAGAGTTGTGGCTCAATTCCAAGTTCTGTTCAAGTTCAAGGCCGCTGCATATTTTGCTACTCGCACCCGCAAATGTCCGTAGCTGTTTTTCATGCTTCCTAACCACACACAGTAACTGCTGATGTGTTTGCCAATCACTCACTAGTTTACTCATGGCGTGCTTCGTGCAGCTCAAACCCAACGCGCAAAGCCGATTATATAACACTAACCCTTCTAGTGTGCTATGTTCGTGGCGTGTCATTTTAATTTTAACTATTTCTCGATCTTAATACAAAGATGCACAGATCTTTTGTGTATTCGAGAAGAAGAAAAAAAGCGAAGCGCTCTAACGAACTGCACCTTCGTTGGCTACAACTCTAAGAGGTCGGTCTGACGGTGATTTGTTGCAAACAGGAGTAGTACAAACAAACTCTGGCATTTGTAAAAGAGAGAGAGAGAGTGCGTTGATTCGAAGCTTTTGAGTTCTGACTAACAGCTGGCTGTGTTGCCCCATTCTGCTCGTTTCTAGTATCATCGATGGACCGAACTACCGAACTGATCACTCGACCCTGCACAACCAGCAGCACATGTGTAATTCCAAAACCGCGGGCAGTTCGTAGCAGGTGCGTCCTGTCCTGCTACGGACAAAATGTGCAGCGACACGTGTGCACGAAATCTCGGGTATATTCGCACTGGCATGGATGCACGCACTCGTCGGCTCGTTGCCGATGATTAGAATATACACACTCGGTTGGTCCACCAGAGGCTTAAAGCCACATCAATGAGGTTAACCGTCCGGTGTCATCCACATCAGCGCCACGCCAATGGCCAGAGGGCAGTGGGGGGCCGGCTCACACTGGCACACGCAACCTTGTTTACCCCCGTCTCACACGCCAACAGCTCCCTCGGCGTTCGTTTTCTGCCGTGCCAAGTTGCTCCAGTTCTCCGTTCTCGTACACCGCGACCGCCGATGCGGACGGGAGATGCAAAGCTCGCGCCCGTCGCCCGGTCCGACCCAAATAAAATGATGGGACAACGTGCTGGAGCTGCAGTACTCGTACACCTCGGCACCTCGCAGGGGTCACGCGGAGGCGGTGCACGCCGACTTGCACTTCGCCGCGCGCCCAAAGTAGCCGCACACCACACCAACGCAATGGCAGATGATGCCAACAAGTCAAGAATAGCATCACTGTCCCAACAGAGATGCAGCAAACAACAGTACTAAGAGCTGTAGGCCAAGTTATAAGCACCAGGCTATACAATAGTTAGTCTTTTATTTGTCTATAAAATTTCTTTATTATTATATGTCTTTATTTTTTTTCTTATTCCTCCTCACATACATCTTTGCATATGCTTCCGTGTCTAGCTCGGTGCTGGCATGGGAGTCAAGCTCTCTTCCCACTCCTTTCTTCTCTCTTCCATATAAGAAAAAATATTAATTAGCTTAGCTATAAGCCAATTATTATACTTGCTCTGACGATGACAGGGCCAGTGGTGGCGGCAACGTCATGTTGCCGGCCAGACTGGCAGTTCAGGGATCCAGGGAAGGTAGTAGTTTTAGGAATCAGTTGATCATCAGTACATCGAAGAAGGCAGGAACTAAACTGATTATTCACCACGAGCTCCGAGTTTGATCAGGATGACCCCGAGCAGGAGTAGAGCGAACATGCCAAAGCAGAGCACCGGGTCCTCCTCGCCGGACACCACCGTGAAGGGACAGGAGGCCATGACGAGCCCCACAGCGGCGGTCCGTCGGCCATGCCGACGCCGGCGAGGACGAGGTTGGCGCCGATGACGACTCCCACAAAGCAGAGGAGTAAGCCGAAGCCGCCAAAGTGCATGCCCGCGCTGACAGAAAGCAGTGTGACGATGAGGCCCATGGTCATCACCCTGCTTCCCGGAGTGCTCATCGCCGGCGGCGTGACACCGTAGTCCGTAGTCCTCTGTTAACTGGAACATCAACAAGGCCAACGAATTTTTCTTTTCACAGGTTCGCAAGAATCACGGAACAAGGATGTCACGCGCCCATGCAACGGAAAGGAAGTATAGAATCGGTTAAAGATGTTATTGCGGCGGCCGGAACTGGCCGGGTCGTCCGCCACGGGGCGCACCACGTTGAGCTCAGACGCTAAAACCTCTGCTTGTTTACACAGAAATCACCCGTTCTTTTTCCCCCATATTTAGAGTCGAATGAAGATAAATTGGTAAGGCGAAGGAGAAGGAACACTACCGGTGTTGGTGGTGAGGACGCGGACGATTCGGAGCTAAGGACCTTCGCAGTTCCCCGTATCCTGTGCTCACGGGGCCTCCGGTCGGTAGCACGAACTTCACGTCGGGCTGGATGCTGCCGAGGGGGAACGTGGCATACGACGAGAGGGAAGGGTTGCTAGTAGAGCGGGGACGAGGAGGGAAGTGCTGCCGCTGGATCTGGGCGGTGGTGGTGCGAGTGCAGAGAAGGAGACGGGAGGCAGTGCGCGGGTTGGGGACGAGGGAGACGAGGCCGAAGGGCTTGGCGCTTATAAAGCAGCCTGCTAACAAGGCCGGGTATTCGGGTTATCCGAAAATTTTGAGTCAGGTAATTCGGATAGCTGGAAATTCAGATATTGAAAATTGTTATCCAATTTTTTTAAAAAAAACATTGCCTAAAATTTTGGCTACCCGATAATTTAGGTTCGGGTTTGGATTTTACCTGATATACCCGAAATTGACAAAACCAACCATTTTAAAAGAATTCAAATACCATTTTAAAGCAATAAACACTAGTCTTTTAAATCACACCATGTCTTTATATCAATTACCAACAAATCATTGATCAAGTTAGCATAAATCTACATTAATTCATACCTAATAATATATTTATATGGCATTGAACCACTTCATGTCTTCATATTAGAAATGAAAGAGCAAATATTTGAAATATTTCGGGTAATTCGGGTACTGGAAAATATTACCCGAATTACCCAAACTAATTTCGGTTTTTTACAATCACTATCCGAAATTTTGATCGGGTACCTCGGGTGTAGGTTTGGGTAATTCGGGTTCGAAAATTGGGTATCGGGTATTTTGCCCACCCTTACCGCTAACCACGGTCGCGCCCTCGGGCCACGAGCCGACAGCGATCAGCTTAACTTGGGTTAAGACAGTAGGCGGAGACCCCAATACGCTACCGCCGTTACGATTTGGGGTGGCCCGCGGTCAGTGAGGGTTTCGCTCCACCGGGTGGACGGGAGAGGGAGAAGGGTGGCGCGAAGGGCGCGGACACGTGCGTGGTGCGCGGGCGTGGAGGAAAGGCCGGGCGGCCTTTGGAAACTGAGCAAGTGGCAGGAAAGAGGAAACGTGATCGATCTGGACAGGCCCGGCTGGCTACGGCGCTACGCCCACCGGGCGCTCGCGACTCTCTGGCTCGACCAGTCGACCACACGACAACGGAGCTGGCACTATTTGGCGAGCGTGACGCGCTTGGCGCACGACGTCTGCCCCTGACGGACGCCTGGGCTCGCCATGCATGCTCATGTGGCCTCACCCCACGCATCATTTTCTCTGCAAATCAAATGATGGGTTGGTCTCACTCTCACCTCACCCCGTTCCGTTGGCATGCGACGCCGACCGTGGAGTCCGCTGCTGCGCCGGAAACGGACCCATCGAGCTCTGGTGCGCCGATGCTCGGATACGCGCGTTCGCGCATAAGGCTGGACGAAAAACTCGAAGCTCGTTAGCTCGCTCAGCCTGTGGCTGGCTCGGCTCAGCTCGGCTCGGCTCGTTATCATAACGAGCCAACTCGAGCTGACTCGTGAGCCGCTCGCGAGCCAAACGAGCCGTAGTTTTAGAGAAAAAGTCATCATAACTTATATTAGTTTTGTATTATTTCATATTTTGCACTTCACAAATAGATGATATGTTAGCTCATATGAATATTTTGTTCGATTTAAGGCTATTGAATATATTATTTTTTATATTATTAATATTTTTATGCTTTAGATAAATACAAATATTATATTTTGTATATTTTTTTTTACCTGGCTCGCGAGCCTAACGAGCCAGCTCGAGCTCGTAACGAGCCGAGCCGAGCTGGCTTTCTGGCTCGTTAAGATAACGAGCCGAGCCAAGCTAACTCGTTATCCTAACGAGCCAGAACGAGCCGAGCCAAGCCGAGCTGGCTCGTTAGCCAGCTTTATTCGCGCAGGTGCAGCATTTGACTTCACGGAACAAGAATTGTCCTTGTGATCGATTTGCATGCCCGCCACACCTACGCTTCCTAGGTGAGGGTGACGACGCCATGGCCCACCATGCAAGGAATTGAAGGGAACTTCATTGGCGATCGACCTCCAGGCCAGGCGGATGTCCGGTTATCCGATCGCGACGGCAAATTTGGTAGTACCAATGGCGACGGGTCGGCGACTCGTCACACACAGTCCTGAGACCATCAGCACCGGAAGACGGTACCGGTTGAAAGGCCCGCACCGGGTGCTGTAAAACGTCCGGTATCCGGTACCGATACTTTAAATACAGAGGAGCTCGCGTAAGATAGCGGATGATCCATATGCACAGTACGCCAGTCCCACCATGCGCGCGCGTGAGAGGAGAGAAGAGAGGTGGGAGCAGCAGCGGTGGGCCCCATGTTTTTAAGTTACTAAAAAATGTTATAACTCACAAACTAAAAAGACAAATTAAATTCCGATTGCACCATTAAATTCGTTTCAATAAATTCTTCAAAACTAGATCTCACATGGATATATTTAGATAAAGTGACAAGTGAGTCCCATAGTAGATAGAGGATGATATAAAGAATGGATGAGTGCGAAGAAACTGTATATTGTGTGGTGATTATGATAGAATATTCCTTTTAAAAGATGAATTCAGAGGTTGAAGAGTGCGGATAGTCTGACGGCTGAATTACTGATCCTGGTCCACCTGCCGCCGCCCACTCCCATCGGCTCAAGGCTTATAAATAACTAAATAACCTCCGCGACAGCGACAGCCGACAGGGGATGGGTGTGAGGCGGACCGGACGGAGGCGGGGTCGAACGCGTGAACTGGCGGCGTCTGTTTGGCGGGGCGTCGGTACAGAGCGGCTCAGGGCGTTGCCGTGTTGCGTTGCAAGCCCCGCCACAAGTAAATCCGTTGCGACACTAGGAGGAGAAACACGTCCGCACCGGAAACGTGCTGGGCGATTCACGGACGCGGCCCACATCGTGAACCGGATTGGAATATGCCACGCAAAAAGATTGGGCTAAAAATGGACGGACAGCCTGCGTTGCTGCGGTTCGGCAACGCAACGAGTGAGGCGCCCGGCGCCCGACTTTAGTCGTGCCCTGCTCCTGCGACGGGACGGGACGGCATGCTTTTTTTTTTGACCAAATACAAAGTACTAACTTGCGCTTGCACCGTTGTTCAAAAGACATATTGCCATAGAGAGTACTCTCTCCATTCCATTAAAAATATCGTTTTTAACTTTTAGACTTTTTATTTGACCGTTCGTTATACTCAAAATTCTTGTGGAAGACAGGAACTAGGCTCTTTAAACACCCGGCCCAATCCGATAATAATAATAATAATAAAACACCCGGCCCAATTCAGGAAGACAGGAAGTAGGCTCGGTAACAGGGGGCAGCGGTGGCAGGGCTTCATAGAACGCTGTCGATTCAGGAGTCAATCGATCATCAAAGCATACCAGAACTGAACCCGATTATTCACCACGAACTCCGGCGTTGATCAGGTCAAGCCCGAGCAGGACCAGAGCGAACATAGAGCACAGGCTCTGCCTCGCCAGAGACCACCGTCACGGCACAGGAAGCCACGACGAGCCCCACGGTGGCGGTGTTGTGGCGCACAAACACTGCAAGAGCATGTGCACCGTCGAGCACCACCAGGACGGTGGGCGCCGGGTGGTCGGCCATGCTTATGCCGATGGCGCCGAGGATGCCGCCAGTGAGAACCCCCGTAAAGGCGAGGAGTAAGCCGAAGCCGCTGGCGCCGAAGTGGATGCCCGCGCTGGCAGAAAGCAACACGATGGTGAAGCCGATGGCCATCGCCCTGCTTCCCGGAGTTCTCATCGCCGGCGGCGTGGCACCGTAGGCGTAGCCCCCTGTTTAAGTTTAATCGAGAAGGAACGAACCAACAAGAGCTTGGTTTTTCAGGCTCGCAAGGCAGAAAATATGGAACAAGGACGTAAGAGCATCTCCAAGAGACTCTTCATATTCTTCCTAGATGATGTTAGGAATAGAGATTTTAGAGAAAAACTACCTTCCAACAGCCTCTCTAAATGATCATCCAAATATAGTCATCTTCTATTCCGGATTTTTCGCTAGCCAAAAATAGAAGATGAGAATGACTCCTAGAGTGCGCATGAGAAATAGAAAAACTATTGGAGAATGAAAATATATAGAAAACTATTTTTATACAAATAACTCTCTAAATAGTAATTTAGAGAGTGAGATTTAGAAAAACTCTCGTAGATGCTCTAATAGGGGCAGTGAATAAACAGCGCAATGCATGAATAAATACGACTCACTCCAAATTATTGAACCCCTTGCAATCTCGCACACATAATACACCGCGTCTTTGGCTGTCTCACTTATCGCTCACGGATCGACGGAGACCAGGAGTCGTCCAGGAGCAGGTGCGGCGCACCACAGCTATGCTTTCCACGGTCCTATTCGAATCGGATAGAAGCAGGCATGGACCAGCCCAAGCTGCCAACGCATATACTGTGCAGTACTGGCTTTGTTCAGTTCTGTAAAGTTTTGTGTATCACGTCGGGTCTTATATAGAGGTGCCGTATGTGGTGTTTTGATACTAATAAAAAAACAAATTACAGAATCCGTAAGTAAACTGCGAGACGAATTTATTAAGTCTAATTAATCCGTCATTAGCATATGTATTACTGTAGTACTTTATTGTCAAATCATGGACTAATTAGGCTTAAAAGATTCGTCTCACAAATTACACACAATATGTGTAATTAGTTATTTTTTAGTCTACATTTAATACTCTATGCATGCGTCTAAATATCCGATAGGATAGGATGTAAAGTTTTAGGGTGAGAACTAAACGAGGCGCAGAAAGGGAAGATCATCCTGGCAAAAAGCAGGGGCAGTCCACACCTGACGCAGGGACAGGGCAGTGAATAAACAGAGCAATGCAAGAATATATACGACTCCAAGTTACTGAACCCCTAGCAATCTCGCACACATAGACACATAGTACACTGCGTCTTTGGCTCACTTATCGCTCACGCCTCACGGATCGACGGAGACCCTGAGGAGTCCAGGAGCAGATGCGGCGCACCACAGCTTCGCTTTCCACGGTCCTATTCGAATCGAATCCTAAAGGGCTAGTTTAGTCCGCGAAATTCTTTAAGAAACGCTACTGTATCACTTTGTTGTTATTTGATAATTAGTATCCGATCATGGTTTAATTAGACTTAAAAGATTTATCTCGTGAATTTCGTCTAAACTGTATAATTAGTTTTATTTCTTATTTATATTTAATACTTCGTACATGCGTCAAAGATTCGTTGTGACAATAAATTTTATAAAATTTTAAGAACTAAACCCGCCCATAATAAGCAGACGTGGACCAGCCCGAGCTGCCAACGCATAATAGTACAATTCTGCACGGTGAGACGAGATCAGATCAATCAAATCGCATGTGTCGCATTGACATGGGTCCACGCAGTCGCGCACACGTCGCCTATGGCCGTGTTTAGATGCCCGAATTCGGGTATAACAGTGTCCGAGTTACTGTAGCAATTTTTTTTATTTAGTAAAAATTGTCTAAAAATTGATTAATTAGACTCAAAATGTTCGTCTCGGAAAGTACAACAAAACTGTGCTACTAGTTTTTTATTTCATCTACATTTAGTACTTCATATATGTGCTGACATTTTGATGTGATGGAGAATCTTCTTTTTACATAGTGGAATTTAGTGAAAATTTTGGGAAGTAAACAGGGCCTATGATTAGAATGTCACACTCGGTCGGTACACCAACAGGCTCAAAAGTCTGGTCTTGCTCTGCCACTCTGGTGTCTGGGCGTGGTGGCCTCGCGAGTCCGCAGTGCAGCTATGCAGGTAGCAGGGTTTTAAATTTGGCATAGGTAAATTAAAAGAAGAAAGTGGTGGTGTGGCGCGATGCGAAGAACATCCACTATCGGAATCCAGTTCGTCGCCGATTGCCACGTGGCTTGCCGAGCGTTTTTTTGCAAGTGCTAAATAAAATACATTCGGCAAAGAAACTGCTTTGCCAAGTGAAAAAAAAAACACTCAGCAAAGATATTTTTTTGCGAATGAAAAAAAAACACTCGGCAATGTTTTTTTTCACTCGACAAAGTAGTTTTTTGAAACACATTTTGAAGCCTTAAACGAATTCAAATCAAAAGTTTTCAACTATAAAGTTTTATTATTTCTTAAGATCTATAAAGTTTTTTTTGGTCATTTCTTCATTCGACAAAGCGATAGTAACGTTGTTCACAAAATCTACACGTCTCTCGTATAGTTTCATGAAACTAAAAGAGAGATATATAAGATTTGTGAATAATGTTAGAACCACGACCTCAGATGGAAAAACTTCCTAAATGAAAATTATAGATCTCGAAAAGTTATGAAACATCGTAGTTGACAACATTTTAATTTGAAATTATTTTGTCATGCAAAATTGCATCCGAATTTCAAAAATTTAAAATTCAAATTTTTCAAAAGACTTTGCATGGAAAAACAACCAAAATAAACTTTGTATATCTCGAAAAGTTATGAAAATTTGTAGTTGACAACTTTTTAATTTGAAATCATCTTGTCATGCAAAACGATGTTTGAAATTTAAAATTCGAATTTTTCAAACGACCTTGGATGGAGAAACTTCCTAAATAAAAATTGTAGATCTCGAAAAGTTATGAAACTGTGTAGTTGACAACTTTTTGATTTGAATTCGTTTAGGGCCTCAAACAATCAATTTACACATGATTTAGTATAATATTTGGGGGAACCGAAATAAAATATAGACACAAATGAAAGAGAGGTGTAGTGGTAGAGGAGCTCGTGCGTGTGTGAGAGATCGCCAGTTCAATTCCTACTGGGCGCAAAGTTTCGAAAAATTGCTTTGGCGGCTCACTTGGGAGCAGTTGTTATATGACTAGTCGGTGGGTCCCCCTCCCCCAATTAAAAAAATTATTTTTTTCTATTTTTTTTAGATTTTTTTAGTTTGGTCTTTGCCGAGTGCAAAGCCTTTGCCGAGTGCTCGATAAAAGATACTCGGCAAAGGTCACTTTGCCCAACCTTATATCATTTTGGAATGCAAGATTATCAAAATATAGGAATAGAAAAACGGAGGACTGGAATACTACTTGAGTAAGCAGTAGTACTAGCCTAACGGGAGCGTTGCCCGTTCCAATTATCATCATAATTAAGCCTATTATACTGTAGGGCTGTTTGGTTGGTGCCCTTCCGGGCAACCTTTGCTTCAGGCATGTATCTCAGCTCCAGTGTAACACCCCGGTGTTACGTATACATTCAGCACATGCAAATTATGAGCATAAGCATTGTCATCCATTCATTAACATTGTATGAAATAATGATTGAAACATGTTAACGAAAACATGCTTGTTGCATTGTTTGTTTAAATAGAACTAGGCCATGATTGTGCTTGTAATAGTGTTAAAATGCTTGTTTGTTAGTTTAAATGATTTAGAAATGTTTCACATGCATTTTGGAGCAGAGTTCATTTTGGAAATTTTCCCAAATTCTTCTTCTAATAATAATTCTCAAAAATGCTGAAAAATGGGAAAAATAAATTCAAATCAACTTTTAACCTCCATCTCCAAAACTGTTTAGATTTTGACCTTACTCCTTTTGGCAAAGTCGTAGAGCTCAAAATGTTGAAAAACTTTTGTTTTTGCCCCATCTTGAGAAAAGATTTGGAAAATGCTCAAAATGAGACTTTACTGCTGTTTCATTTGAAAAATAAAAAGAAAAGGAGTTCATTTTCTTAAACAGGCCCACGCTCCACTTTCGGCCCGCAGCCGCAAGCCGGTCTGGCCCAGCTCGCGTTCACGCACGCGCGCCCGCGCACGCTGCAGTCCAGTGGACCGGGCGTACGCCGCACGCCGTGCCCCGCTCCCCCCGCGCGCGCGTCTCGCCGCATGGCCGCGCTGCACTAGCGGCCAAGGGCGGTGGCTGGCCGGCTGGTCGGAGCCCCTGCACCTGGACGGGAACGCGTCCAGGGTCGCTCCCGACCGCGCCTTAACCCCCCGCGCCTGCCCCCGCTTTCACCTCGCGCCTTTCTTTTGCGAACGCCGCCACGGGAACGGAGCTCCTCGCCACCGTGCGGCCGCCCGCCATTGCTGCCGCCGCCGAGCTCGCCCGCGCCGCCTTGCATTCGTTCGAGCGCCAAAAACTCCCGCGTGAGCCCTGCCTCGACGTGGCACACCTCCGGCACTGCTGCTTCGCGAAGGTGAGGGCCGGAATGGCCATGACCGCCACAGTGGTGCCGTCGGTGCTCGCCACCGTGTTGTTGTTCAAACCTAGTTTCAACTAGGGTTTAATTAACCTTCTTAATGCATGTTTAGTTACTAAGGTTTGCTTTAGTGTATCTTTGAAGCATCTTAGCTTGTTGTGGTGACTTGGCATGTTAGTATAGTGGTTGTAGTAGTAGTATAGTAGTACATGTTCTTGGATGATGTGAACTACCTTGTAGAAGAATTGTATTTCTACACTATCCAATGAAGTAAACATGTTCATCTACATCCCATTCATCATGATCATGACATGTCATCCCTCCAATGCACCTATGCATGAGCACTTATACATCTGCATCATACAAGATCGTAGGAAGTAATTCCGGTAGCAGTTCCAGAGGAGCCGGAAGAGCAGCCCGAGGTGCAAGAGCAGGAGGTGTCCGAAGCCGTCGAGGAGGTCGGTGAGGATCTTTCGGAGTGCCCCGATCATCGTCCGAGCTCTTTCGAAAGAGGCAAGCCCCGGAGCATTATAAGCCTCCTACTTTATAAAGCACTTTACTATATATATGTTATATATTTGATGCATTACGTTTAGGAGTTGTTTGCAACCGTTGCTGCATTATACCTTGTTTACCTTTGTTCTACCATATCCTTGTTACCCTGGTATTCGCAGTCGAGTCAATGCTTAGCTGGCTTAGACCGGTAGAAGTCGAGTGATTTCCTGTCACCTGCGAGCTATAGGTGGTAACCTGAATCTGCTTGAATAAGTATGTCATCTTAGGATAACTGAGTGTTAATTTGAAGTTGAGACCGGATGAAGATTTACAGGGTTTCGGACTGTAGTGTTTTCCGTCTGTGTCGGTTAAGAATCGACCGTTGTTGGACCTCGAGTCATGTTGAACGCATGCCTCACATTTAGCTGGTCGAATAATGCACCTTTCGACCGCGAAGCTGGGAGATTATTCGGGCCGAGTGGATTGCCCGCAGCGCACTGTACCGGAGCAGGTGTGGTAGGACACGGGGGCGCGATGATAAGGCCAAAGAGTAGTCGGGCGGCCCCTGGGTACATGTGGTTCCTGGCAAACTCGAGACTTTACCTGGATAGTTGACTCAGTGACCAATATCTCACTTTAGCGGGTAAATGAGGTTTGTGTGAGAAATAAATTACTAGCTGGTTTATAATCGATTCGAATCGCCATCGTTCACTGGATAGTGAACACTTGACTTGAGTTACTTCATCGTAGTAATGTTGATGGAACACTTGGACAGTTATATATGAAATATGACATTATGGAAGTTGTTAATGATCATTGGTTATCCTTACTTGTTTAATCACATGTTTACTCTAGTACAGGTGAAAATGTAGTTGACAGGTTAATAAAGATTAACTTGATATAAAAGCTTCTGGAAAAGATTCTTTAGATACTAAAAATATCTTTTTACAAATGAGTCAGCTACCCTACTATAAAGCCTTTCATCCTCCTTGGTGTCACTTTA
This sequence comes from Saccharum hybrid cultivar R570, assembly GCA_038087645.1. Classification (NCBI taxonomy): domain Eukaryota; kingdom Viridiplantae; phylum Streptophyta; class Magnoliopsida; order Poales; family Poaceae; genus Saccharum; species Saccharum hybrid cultivar. The sequence goes on along the minus strand of JAQSUU010000579.1, from coordinate 1,234,904 downwards.
TTTTCGGTTATGTCGGATAAGTCTAGCTGAGTACCTTCTCGTACTCATGGCTTTGTTCCCATTTGTTGCAGTTGGGCAGATGTATTACGGTTACTATATCAACTATCTCTATCCTGCGATGGGTGATGCTTAAGACCATGGGCAGTGGTCGTTCCCTACGTCTTATCTAATGCTTTTGTTGGAGATGATCATCAGCTGGCACTGTACTTGAACTCTGTGTGAGTGTGTTGGTGAATTTGAACTAAATGCTTTCGCTACTTTTATTTGAACTTGGTTTGTAATAACTATGTTTAAACTCCGATGTATCTATGATGTGAAATTTTATGTAATTTGTGATGGTGACCGCTAAACTTATTATGATCTTGGCTGGTATGTGAGTTGGTTTGAAATCCGTCGTGATTTCACGGACTACCGGGTTATACGGGCTTAAGTTTGCTAAATCGTCTGCTCGGTGGATGATTTTCTTACTTAATTTCGTATAATTGGTCGGTTCTGTTACATCCAAGACCTAGAAATCTGATGTCTGAGAGAGCTGCTGAGCAGGTTTGTCTGGATATAAAATATTTTCTAATTCAAGAAACTTACATGGGTCAGATATTCATCCTACAGTAGATTTTAATTCTCGAGCAAATGAGGTTGGATCAACCTGCTTGAGCGTACTACTCATAAAAAAAGTTGCTACGAAACTCAAGTTGGACAAACTTCCTTAATTTTAACTAAATTTGTAGAAAATAATAACAATATTTGAATCTCCAAATAAGAGTATTATGAAAATATATTCAACTATCTATCTAATGATACTAATTATATACTTAAAAATATTAATATTTCTTATATATACTTGGACAAAGTTGAAAATATTCGACTTCTGAAAAAGTGAGAATGATATCTTTTTATTGGATGGAGAGACTAAGGTCTGTTGGGTTCTATGAGTTAAACTTTAGCCCTTCATTTTTAGTCTACTTTTAGCTTTTGGGAAACCAAACGGGTGAGCTAAAAGGAGAGGACTAATTTTAGTCCATTAGCCCCTCAAAGTGGGCTAAAAGGGATTAAAAGTGATTTTACTCTCTCCTCTCTCTTTCACATTTTAGTCACCTTTTAGCATCTGGACGTAAACTTTAGCACCTCCAACGGAACCCCCTACCACTCCTACGCCTACGCGTACCGCACGCGCCAAAGTTCCAACTCGCATGCCGGTTTCGATTCACGCATGTACTTATATAGAATAACTTATTCTGTAGTCATTTTGAGTTACGATAATTACTATATTAATTTACGTGATTATAGTAACTCCTTCTAAGTGGTTTACTATAATGTTACGCTAAATATCTGCAAGTGTTACAGTAACACAATTATCGTAAATATATATTCACTTTATCGTAAATTAAGTATAAAAATTATCGTAAATGGAATAACTTATTCTAGCTAGCTGCTGAACAACTGAAACGATTCTCCGCGACACCGCACATCGTCATTGCCTCGCTTTTGGCGTACGTCCTATCCTATAAAACAACATGATGATTCGTGGCCCAACCAAAGGATCCAGGAGCAAGGTGAAGAAGAGCAAGCCAACGACACCGGCGGCGTCAGCTTCGTGCACGCGACCTCACGGCCACCACCAAACTTGGGTAACTAAACGGTGATCCATGCGGACCGCCGCCGGGAACGCCCGTGCGAATCCCGGCTCTCTGAGCAAACTCTTTGCTTCCCTACCCGCCTCATCCTCGCTCCATGATTCTTGTTAACTTTTTTTCCCCTGTTGCCTTGTTCAGGTGCAGGTGCTCAGTGACTACTCTGCAACACCGCCGATGGCCGCTCCGGGCAGCAGGGCGACAGCCACCGGCCTCGCCTACATACTGATCGCTGTCAGCGCGGGCGTCAGCTCCGCCGGCACTTTGGTCTTGCTTCTCAGCTTCGCCGGGGTGCTCGCCGGCGCTAGTCTCATCTTCGTCGGCGTCCGGATGGAGGACGGACCGGCGCCCATAGGCCGCCCCGGGGTGCTCGCCGCGGGTGTACGCTGCCTGCGCCGCAACCTCGCCCTTGTGGGCGTCCTCTTGGCTTCTGCTGCCGCCAGTGCGACGACGGCGGACAGGGAGGCGACCCCGGTGCTCTGCTTCTACTCGGGCTCTCACTCCTCAACATCGGAGTTCTTCTTGTTGGGGAACAGGAACAGTAGCTGGTGCGACATTCATTCTCATTTGATTTGATTCCTGATTGGACATCATTGCCCTGACCCCTGAATGCCGGAGTTGCCAGTCCGATTGGAATTAATCCGCCTTCATCACCACCACCACCGCTGCCTGTCCTAATTGTAGTGTGCTTGATGGATAATCTTTGTCATGGCATGCGAGCTTAAATGTCCATTGAGCTGCTAATAAATAGTCAAGTCGTGCTACTATAGTGTATAGATGTTTGTTTTTCCCCTACTGGTCATGTAAGATAATTTCGATCATTTTGATTAAATGTAGTTATATGTTTTTTATTTGAAAGTAATGCAATCATATGTACTAACTTGATGAACATCGTATTCTGCATATCTGCATGCAAAGTTTGAGTGCTTTGTGTTAATAGTCTGACTTTCAGTGGCTGGATATGGAGATTAACTAGTCTAGATCGATGATCATAGTAGTGATCATTGCTTGGTTCGGTTGCTGTATCGCAACCGAACCCAGAGCTCTATCCATCAGAACACTATTCTATTGATGTGTGCACCGTTTTTCTAATTCAAACCGGCTTAGTAAACGCCTAGTACAGCTTCCTGTTGACTGGAGTAGGAATCAGGACGCGAACAAGCTGATACTAACTTTGTCCCTTTTTGCATCATGAGGCGCACAATCTTAACCTGAATTTCGGTTTATCTGAATAATTTGTTGACTGCGAGTCGAAGGAACGATATTTCAAGGGTGTTTGATTCCAGAAAACCAATAATTAGCTACCAATTAAATTAGTTCCAGTGAATTCAGACATCCGGGTAATAATTTATAAAATAAAATTTACCTAGGAGATCCAACTCTGGGCCTAAAGAAGCCTGTTAGCTTCTAAAGAAGCCTGTTAGCTTAAGTTGCGTAGTTTTTGTTGGCAAAAGGTTGGTTAGAAAAATGATTGCTCAAAAGATGGAAAAGAGAGCTCCAAGGTCCAAGTGGATTTACACGATTGATCCTGTTGCAGTAGAACACGAACGTGCAATGCGCGGCGATGAAATGAACAGAGCCTATTAATCGGCGAGGCTAGCGTCCGGACGTCCGGCCCTAGACCTGCGTCCGACGCGGCTCCTGTTTGGCGCACCCACTGCGCCCCCTCACGTAAATCGAAACAGAATTACGTCCGCTGCGCCCACGCAACAAGAGAGCGCGCCTGCTGCGCCGACGTCACCACGTGCCTACGCCCCTCTACCAACCGCGACGTACGCAGCCCCCTCTGCCCAGCGCCCATCCCACTCCGAAGGCAACGTCTATCTATACGGAGCTCCCTCGCTTGCGCCTGACACACGCAGCTCCCTCATCTCGCGCCCATCACCGTCCCTCATTCGTATGGATGCCCTGCTGGCTTTGGGAGAAACGATGCAGCAGAAGGTGGGAGGAGGAGAGATGCAACACCCGATCTACTTCTGAAACATCCAAATACAACGGTTGCAACATACGTCTAAAGGCAGTTGAAATAGTTGAAACACGCTTCTGAAACACTTGAAAACACACATATGAAACACACTTAAAAACCATTGCAACCATGCACAACATCCAAATAAAACACATGCAACATATGTGTGAAAATATGCAACATCCAGATAAGCACAATTGCAACATGCGTCCAGAAAACACAGATGAAACATACCTCTGAAACACCAAACACTCAAAACATACTCTTGCAACATGCATGTGAAACAATTGCAACATGTGCAATATCGTCCCAATCTACTTTTGAAACATCCATATGAAACAAATACAACATAACTCTGAAACGCCTGAAACAATTAAAACATAAAATTGCAACATAGGGAATGAGAGAGCCTATGCGGGGAGTACCATGGCCACCGGATCTGCAGGTATTGGGGGCTCCTGGTGGCTAGGGAAGGCCGCCGGTGTGGGGGGAGGGGCGCCGCCGGGGTGGGGGAAGAAGCCGCCAGGGGTCGGGGAACATAGGGAAGGAGAAGGCTACGCCGGTCGATTCCAGCCGCCGAGGGTCGGTGGCGACGAGGACTGTCGCGAACGTCGACGGCGACGGCCTGTGCGCTGCCGCAGTGCGCCCACCGCTTCTAGATCGAGTGCCAGGGTAGGGGAAGGGGCCGCCAGGGTGGGGAGGAGGATGCTAGGGAGGAAGAGCATGCCGCCGCCAGCCAGGGAGGTGGCCATGGCCGTGAGTTGGGGTAGTGCGCGGGGCGCAAGCCGCAGAATGAAGGAGGAAGCGTGGGAATGGGTGCGTGGGTGCAACAGTGAGCGAGTGAGGCGAGTTGGGCAGCGGTGGCCGCACATTGATGTTGGCCGATTAGCGCGTAGGTCTAGAACGGCGCGTCCGACGTGGACACGCCTGGACGGGCGCCCTCACAGAAGCATTATCGTATGTTGATTCTTGCTTGCTTACAATCAGGGCCTGTTTGGAACGCGGGAATTTTTCGCTGTTCCTGTATTTTTCCTGTAAAATTGAACTGATTCATATGAAATTCCTACGTTCCAAATAGGCCCTCAAGTAGCAGGTGTGAGATAGTTTAAAAATAGCGGGTGTGAGACAACAGGTGGCCTCAACAGGAGATTGCAAGCAGCGGAAGGACGGAGACGCCGGCGACAGCAGCAGAGACAGATGACAGCGTGCCACTGTGCTAGAGCGATCCCGGTCCGTCCATCCGGTTCCAAGGACGCCCGGGCCCTTGTCGAACCGACACGTTTCACGGCTCTGACGTTGCGCGGCGAATGGGACTTCTCAGACGTTGCGGCATTGGATCAGCAGCGGGACCTGGTGGGATTCGACGTTTGGGCCATGGGCACCGATGCCCATTGCGTGACAGACTAGTATGGACGTGTTTGGGAGAGCTCCACGTAGCTCCATATCCGCAAAAACAGCTCCGCGCCATATTTTTTTTTTCCAGCCGAACAGTTTTAGCTCCGGTAGCTCCACCACAAATCTACTCCACAAAAACGGTGAATCTGCGCCTAGATCCATGGATTTCGTGGAGCCACCACCAAATCCACGTTTCGTGAAATTGGGAGAAATTATCCACCACTGCCACTAGTAAGTGTAAAATGACCAGTTCGTTCGACTTTTTCTTCCCATCGCTAGTCTTCTTCACCGTGACCTGCCACCGCGTGCTCCCCTAGCTATGGCCGCGCCCGGCAGTGGCTTGCCTCCGCCCGCCCGCCCACCCGCCGGTGAGGCCGCGCTCGCCCGCCGGAGCCCCACCCTCGCCGCCCCTCCCTACGCGCTGCCCCAGCCCCAGCCGGTCGCGCCCCTCCCCGTGCGCCATCGTTGGAGACCCTCCCCGCCTGTCGAAGCCTCGCACCGCCCGCCGGAGCCTCACCTGCGCCGCCGTGGCTGCTCCCGCACGAGCCTAGCGTGGTAGCGCCCCGCCGTGGCCGTGCCCGGCCCTGGCCGCGCGCTTCGGCCCTCCAGTGCGTGGAATCGATAGGAGGAAGAAGATGGGATTTTTTGTTTTCTTTTTCCTGACGCATGGGCCCAAATTGCCAGTGAGATAGAGATGGGAGTAGAGCTGTACCAAACGCTTTTTTGGATCTCAGATCTATGGTGGAGCTAGCTAGATCCGTGGATCTAGAGCTGTTTTTTAGAGCTGGAGCTCAACCAGGCCCTATATATTTTGAATTTTCAACTTGTAATAATAATTTTTTTAAAAAAAAAGGAGCAAGAAGAACCCTGAGAAATTGTTTTGGTTGTGTTATTAATAATGAAGTAAAATTGTTTAGAAGTTACATACATGACAGCTCATCTGACATTTAATATTCATATAACTAGAACATGCGGTAATGAAAACTTATCACCACCTGTTCATGTTAGCCGCCGATGGTGATAAAGATTTTTTTAAATCCTAGAAAGGCCCCACCAGCTAGCGTCACAAGTCACCCGATTTTTCGCGCGAAAATCCACGCGCTGCGCGGTGCTGGGATTCGAACCTCAAACCTATGCCATCACGCGTAGCTGCTCTAACCACTCCGTCCCTAAGTCACTTGTGTCCATACAACATGTATATTCCTTTAGTAGTACTTCTTATGATTTTAAAATAAATATTTAGAACCCTAAATGAATTTAGATAAAAATGCCATCAACTATAAAGTTATTGTTTTGATCGAGATCTACAACTTTGATATCGGTGGTTTTGCCATCTGAGGTCGTTTGACAAATTTGAATTTCAAATTATCAAAACTTCAGCCATACTGTTGGGACATCAACTGATTTCAAGTGAAAAAGTCATCAATTACAAAGTTATAGTTCTCATCGAGATCTACAACTTTGGTTTTGGTTGATTTTTCATCTGAGGTCATTTGTAAATTTGAATTTCAAAATTTTTAAACTTCAGATACAAATTTAAGACCCTAAATTATTTCTAATGAAAAAGTTGTCAACTACAAAGTTGTAGATCATAGCGAGATCTATAACTTTGCTTTTGTTTGTATAATTAAAAAAATTAAACTTTAAAATATAAGAGCTTCAAACATATTTTTAGGATGGTAAACAATTTCAAATAAAAAATTCATCAACTACAAAGTTGTAGATCTACAACTTTGATATAAATTTTGTTTTCATCCAACTTTGTTTGAAAAAGTTATGAATTTTATTGTGTTGCAGCATAAATCATCACCGCTGGTTCGTATTACGAACCGTTAGTAAAAAGATTTTCACCACTGGTTGATACCACAAACTGGCGGTACAAATTGGTCGACCATCACTATCGATTGGTACCACAAACTGTCTGTAATAATAGGTTTATCACCGCCGGTTCGTGTTACCAGCCAGCGGTGATAACCGCCTAAATTTTCACTAACGGTTCATAACACGAACCGGCAATGAAAATCATTTCAAACGGTCTTTAGCAAACCAGCAGTGAAAAGTGGCGGCGGTGATTACCCATTATGTAGTAGTATACTTCACCCTATCACCTATAAAACCAGATATTCTATACCTCGAACTATTGGAAACAGTCTAAATAAATCCCTAGGACAGTTTTGAAGGTGGCTTTGCTGATGTGGCAAAAAGTCTATATAGCCCCGAGCCTATCAAGGGTTGATTACACGACCCCTCAACTATAAAATGTGATAGTAGAGCCCTTAAAACGTATAATAATATTCAAATTATGGTCATGTAGGGTCGTTTGGACATAATATTCCACTACACTAGCCTAAGCATACAGGCGCATTGGCTGCCTCCCTCTCTGAACTCTTTCCAGGCTTGTGCTACCGTCCAATTAGCACCACCTTGTTTCCTACTTCACCTCATGCACTCCTCGACTATATTAAGCACATGCACTATGCTTGCACCCTTGTCATCTGACTCTTTCCACATCCTTGTCCCCTCTCACTTTCTTCTCCTATGACTACCTAAAAATTGAGAAGGACGACTGATGGAGGTTGTGGGAGGGGTTGAACAAATGCCATCGACGAGTGATGGGAGGTGGACCAGTCTAGAAAGACTAGACAAGTGAAGGCAACAAATGACCTGAGTGCAAGCATATATGTTTAGACCAGTGTGACGGAATACGATGTCCAAATAACCCTAAAGACCATTTGACGCTTTACGGCCTATAATACCATGTTGACGTGGTAGGCCAGCGGGGCTTTATAGCATAGCAGCAGTCAGAGGAAGGAGTCGGCCCCGCCCGGCCCACGCCCACGCCCTTCCTCCCTCCCTCCTCCTTCCCAATGCGTTTTTGCCTGAAGCCTTGTTTGATGTATGTGTATTCCCCTTAATCCACATATGTTGGAGTGGAATGGAATGAAACTTAGTTTAATTCTATTACAATCCACTCTAATACACGTGGATTACGATAAATACATTTACATCCAAGCAAGGCCTGAGTGATAATGGTGGGTTTGACCACTTGACGCGGCCGCACGTGACCCGGAAAAAGAAGAGCTGGGTGGGAGTTGCATGCAATTCGGAGGCTTTACAGGGGTGGTTTCATGAAAAGGCAAAGAGCTGGGACGGCATTGGCAGGTGATAATAATGAGCTTAATCATTGTTGTATCAATGGCTCATGGCTGGTACGTATCTTTCCCCTTTCGTAAATGGCACCCGCAATCTTTACAAGAAAGCTGCCCATGCAGCAGCTGCTGTTGCTGCTGCCTGCCTTTTTTTTCGGTTTTTTTTGGCATTTGTGGGTCGTAGGCATGTGTGTAGTTACAGCCCAGGGTCGTGCGTGTTGGAATTGTTGTGTGGAGTATTGTTTGTTTAAGATGTGCAGTGGCATAAAATTTTTGTACTAGTTGAGCCTGTTTAGATCCTATCAATTAAAACAATATTTAGAAAATACTACTCATTTCTGTTGGAATATAAGTGAATTACTCATCTCTCCCAATCAGCTTAAGTTGATGGGTTGAACTATTCGGTGCATGCAACTCAATAATTTCATTGCTAAATTATTTTCCATTTCATGCACGTTCTTGAGAACCAAACAGGATAGAGTATTTCGTGAGTGAAGAGAGCACTTATGACTTCAAATAGATATATTTTTTAAAATATATTTCATAACAAATTTTGTGCTACTTATTTTTACCACAAATATCAATATCAATATTTTGTAAATTTAATACTAAGCTAGAATTGTATTCCTTGCGGGTCTCTAACTAACAAATCCTTCTCCAGTCGCGCTCCCACCCAGACGCGCATCACTTCCGCCAGTCCATAAATACCGGACAACCAAGGCCTTATTTAGATGCCCGATTCGGGAAAATCCCAAATGCACGGTAGTGCACTGTGCGACACTGTAGTATTTTTGTTTTTATTTGATAATAATTATCTAAACATTGATTAATTAGGCTCAAAATATTCGTCTCGTAAACTACCAAAAATTGTACAATTAGTTTTTGATTTCATCTGCATTTAGTACTTCATGCATGTGTCGGTATTTGATGTAATGGGGAATTTTCTTTTTGTATAATGAAATTTAGAGGTGAATTTTGGTATCTACAAGCCCAAATCGACGGAGCAGCGCGCCGGCAGAACCACCGGCTTCTCAACAACGACCGCGCTTTCCTTCTTCCCTGCTTCCGGCGGCCGAGCAGCCTCCACCGAGTGCGCCAGGGCCGGCGGCGTCAGCTTCGAGCTACGCGACCTCACACCGACCGCTGTCGCCACGCCAGACGCCGCCGATGACCACTTGGGGCAGCAGCAGGGCGGTGGCCAGCGGCCTCGCCCTCACGATGATAGCTGTAAACGCCGGCGTCAGCTCCTCAAGCGGCTTCGCCTTGCTTCTCAGCTTCGCCGGGGTGCTCGCCGGCGCCAGCTTCATCTTCATCGGCTTCGGGGTCGCCGACGACGCGGACGCGACGGCGCCCATAGGCCGCCCCGGGCTGCTCGCCGCTGGTGTACGTGTACGCGCGCTCGTACACTGCCTGCGCCGCAACCTCGCCCTCGTGGGCCTCCTCTTGGCTTCTGTTGCTGCCAGTGCGACGGCGGCGCTTCTGCGCGTTTGCTCTGCTGCTGCTCGGCCTCTCCCTCCTCAACGTCGGACTTCTTCTCGGGGAACAGGGACAGGAACACTAGTAGTTGGTGCGATTCTTGGATGCATTGCCTTGAAGGCTGAAGCCTGAGTTGCCAGTCCGATCGAAAACTAGTCCGCCTTGGCCACTGGTCACCACCACTGCCGCCGTGAGTGTGCTTGTCGGAAAGGAGTAATTTTTTTTAAAGGACGGCAAAAGGTTTGCCGCAATTTATATTAGAAGAAGAAAATGAAACAAGAGTTTGTCCAGTTTTTTAAGGGAAACTGGACCTAAAACCCTTACAACTAGGGATACAACAACTCACTGGAAACAACTCGGACACATCAACTGACCACAAACCACCAAGAAGCCACTACCTACAAGTCAAAGACGCAACACAAGAACCAGCGTCGGTACAAACAGCTCACTAACCAACACTACTTCCTCAGCCAAGGAACTCAACCACGCTGGCCACAACTAACATGCAAAAGGCTACAAAGACCACATGAACTCATTAAGCTAAAAAACACCATGCATGCCTAATCAACAAGGAACCATTGAAGAGCACCAGAGTAAAAACAGAAGAGCGCAGGTAGATCAACAAGAGGCCATCGAATAAACCACCAGCTGCATACGAGAACTTCCATCAAACTTCTAACTGCTATTGAATATTTCTAGATTCCACTTTGGATAGCTTGCCCCTCTTCTTCTTGTTTTTTTGTTGCCCCACTTCAATTAGCACCATGAGGGCATCCATCTTCTCCTTGGTGAGTGGACGCTCAAAATGTTGTGCATAAAACTCGAACTGGTCAGCTTCCTCTTGTGTTGTTGGTGGCGATAAGTCTCCAAGTTTTTTTGACAAGCAACTCCTCTGCAACTTGGATTGCTCCTTTTCCTTCTGTGGTTTTGGCTTTCTTCGCTAACCTACTGCTTTTACGTTGTGGGGTAATGACAGAGGGTCTTGGTGGTGATGGAGTCTCAGGTGGTTCAGATGTGTTTCCCATTTCATGGTCATTGGGTTCATCATCAGGACTTGCTTCTGGTAGCTGTGGTATTAGAGGGGCTGGTACAGATTTAGTAATTGAAGCTATGAACCCATCAATTGTAACTGCCCAAGCTATCATAGCTGGGTCTTGTGGTGTAGTGGAATCAACCTCATTCTCCACAATATTGGAAGGAACTTAAGGGATAACCGACTCCTGTAGTGTAGAAGAGCTGGTATTTTGATCATTTTCCACACCATTACCATGTAGATCAATGTGGCCCAGAACATCAGCAACAAGCTTCTGATTGCCCATCTCTAGAGGTACGCTTCCCAAACTAGCACTAGGTGTTGACGCCTTACCATCAGCAACATCTGCAGCCTCCTTTAAAATGTGTGCTGGTTCCACTGTGCTATCAATCTGTACTTCAGCATTTGTTGCACTGTCGGAGTGGCATAATGGTTCAACACCTGCAACTTCTAAATTTATCAGGTCAGTCACTTCTACGGTTGTTGGGGGAGCTGATCTGTTATCTGTCTTAGGCTTCTCCAAGTTTGTCTCATTATAGTGGCATTGTGGATCAGCATTTGCCATAACCACTTCTATATCCATATCGGACGACGAGATCGAATCTTGACTGGTTGCAGCATCAAGCATTGCCAAGAGCATTTTCTTCGGAGTTCTAAGAGCTTGTGGAGTAATTGTTGGTGTCCTAGTGATGCGTGACTCAAATAACATGGGATCACAGGAATAAATGCTTGGTCCAAGAGGGAGTGTGGTGAGAGTGTTATCCATGAGGTTGTAGCTGCTATCCTCCATGATCAACTTTGTCTTGTCAACCATGATCTGAGTGAGTGGCGTCGCGAAAGTGACATGCTTGGGTGTTGAACTCTTGCTGTCCTGTTTGCCCATTACTTTCCTCATGGTGTGTGGAGGTTCATTGTTATCAGAATACCAGAACAAAGACGAGGAGGCCCTACTATGATGTCGGGGGTCCTCAACTTGTAAGCTTCCACCCAGGTGATATTGAGTTTCATCATCGCCCTGTTGATGTCGCCTCCTGTTCAACAGTTGAGAGAGGGATTCATGGTTCCCTCGACAAGCAGATGCCCTGTGTCCCTCTTCTAGACAGCGCCAGCACCTCGTCAATCTATTGCAAAAAGCCACTCGGTGCATAGTAGAAAGGCAATTGAGACAACATCCTCGAACATGTTTGAGAAATCTCTGCCTCCTCTCCTCTTGCTCAACAGCTGGACGACAGTGGGTAGGTGAACCTCTTAAATCTCTTGACAATTTTCTCCACCGAAAATGTGACTTGGCTTTATCCCATCCTTCTTCTCTATCAAACCATGGATACTCCTCTTGAAAAGGGCGTCTAGGATACTTTGGATGAGGAACTGCAGGCCCACAGTCCAGAGAGCGGAACTGATATGAGTGCCTGGAAGATGAAGAGGGTCCTTGATGCAGTCCCACGAACTAATGATGGTGCACATTATCCCTCCCAGATGATGCGTGTCGTGCCACATGCCGGTCGCCTAGATCTTCGTAGTGAGGTGCAGACTTGTGTGCTTGGTCAGGAAGGGAACTTTGATGCTTGATGGCATGGCGAAAATTTGTGTCTGCTATAATGCGACTCTGCTCAGTGATTTGAAATCCTTTGCCATGCTTGGTCTGAAGGTTGAGCTGTCCGGCATCGACGTGCAGAGTGGCTCGATGTGTCTCTCTCACGCGACCCACCGAGAGGCCTTGGTCCATTGAATGATCTTTAGCAAACTTTCCTTTCCCCTTCTGTTTGCTAGCTTCGATGTCTTGAACCAAACCTTTTTTGTCTCTCGCATTGTTGGCAGCTCGTTGAAGGAGGTCTTCCAACTGTGGATCTGGAAATTGCTCTCTCATCCTGCGTTGGTTGGAGAGACGGAGCTCGACCTCAATATCTGTATCTTCTTGGGGCTTCCTGGCATTGGATTGAATGCTAGCGTGGTCTGTCTTCCTGCCGGACGTGTCGACTACTCTGCTCGGCTCTGCAACTGAGTGCCCATGAGCTAGGAAAGGATTGAAGACGCTTCTGCCTGTTGCCTCACCTGAGCGCTCTTGTTGGTCCCTGAGCTTGTTCAAATCCGTTGCCAACTCTGGGAGCAAAGCCCATCCCTGCTCCTGTAGTTCTCGGTCGATCTCTGTTGGACTTGCCGGCTGGTGGCTGCTTTCTTCTGGCGAGGCATTGGGCGGCGCTGATGGCGATAGGGCACCGCTGGCTGTGAGAGCTTCGAGGTTGCTGAGCCTGTGGTGCGACGAGGAGTGAGGCCCATCAATGGATAGATCGGGCGATGGTGGTTGTGGATCCGGTGGCTGTTGGCTTCGGGACGATGGGGATGTGGTGGATCTGGGCGGGGAGGATTCCGTCGTGTGGGGGACGAGGAAGGGGAGGAGCGGGTCGGGGTCTTCCATCTCAACTTGATCTCATCTTTCTCAGCTCAAATGTCCATTGAGCTGTTATACTGTAGTGTATAGATGTTTTTTTCCACTACTGGTGATGTAAGATAATAGCAGTCTTCGTTTGATCTTGGATCAAATCCAATGATCTGTAACTTGATGAACACCGTGTTCCGAATATCTGCATGCACATGCGTGTGCGTAACTAAACATCTTGACCTTCAGATCATGCTAGTAATAACCATTAGATTGTTCGATTGCTGTATCTAAACCGAATCCAGAACTAGTGATGTGTGCTCCCTTTTTAAACTCAAACCGAGTAAACGCCTAATACAGGTTGCAGTTGACTGTTGTAGGAACCAGGGCACGAACAAGCTGATACAGGAGTTTGGCCTTTTGCACGTTTATCTGAATATTTACTGCTATATCAAACTGAGACCAGGAGTTGACGAAAAGGTATTGAAAGGGTGTTTGATTCCAGAAAACCAATAATTACTAGCAGGGGCGCCCGTGCAAAGCACGGGGCAGCACTGTTTATGAGGACCCGTTACTGTGTATAACGGGCAGGACTATTTCTGATGCCCGGTAGAGACTATTCATAGAAACCCGGTACTGTGCATAACGGGCGGGTACTGTTCATAAGATTCGGTACTGTACATAACGGGTTGGCACTGTTCATGGGACCCGGTACTGTTCTTAGAACAGTAATGAACAGTAAACTGTGAGTTGGGGGAGTGCCACCAACTTTATAGATATAGTATAGATTAGCTACTAAATTACTAGTTTTAGTGGATTCAAACATCCGGCTAATAATAATTTGAATAAATTTACCAAGGAGATTCAAGTCTTGCTCCAAAAGAAAAGGCTGTTAGCTTTCGACGTTCTGTAACTTTTTTTTTTCAAAAGAGAGCTCCCTGTTCGCTTGGCTTATCAACCGTACTTTTTCAGCGAACGAACAATATTTTTCTCTCACAATAAATTAGCAAACAGTACTTTTCAGCCTGACTTTTCACCAAAACGAACAGGGCAAGAGGGGATACACGATCGGAAACGCTCGTTACAGGGCGTCTCTCCGTCCGGACGGACACCGCACTCGCCCACGCCGCCCACGTCCGCGTCGCATGCTGGTGAGATGGACCCTGGCCTCGCCCGCGCCGCCCCGCTCACGCCCTTGCCGCCAGCCCGTGCCACCTCACGACGAGCCCGACGCGCTAGGCACTCGCTAGCTCGCTCCTAGACTCGTGCCTGCGGCCGCGCTCCATCCGCCTGCCCCTGCCCCTGTCGATGTCCGTGCTGCCGCGAGCTCCACACCGGCGACCTCCGCGTCACTCCGCGGCTTCGAGCACCGCGGCGACGAGCCTCAATTCGTCCAAGCAGCAAGCAGATGCTACGCTAAAAACACATTTTGCAATAGTATTTTTCAAGTATTTCAAATGTTTCAGAGGTATGTTGCAAGTGTTGTATATTGATGTTGCAAAATTAGATCCGGATGCTGCACATGTAATGGCTATGTACGTATGTTTCAAGTGTGTGTTCCAAATATTTCATTTGTTCCAAACGAATGTTGCAAGTATTTTGTCTGGAGTTGCAAAAGTAGATTTGGATGTTGATATATATGCATGTTGCAAGCATATGTTTCAAGTGTTTTAAGATGTTTCGTACGTATATTTGTAAGTGTTTCATCTAGATGTTGCATATGTTTGCAATGGTTTTTAAGGCGTTTTCGCAAGTGTTTCAGATGCTTGTTTTAAGTGTTTCGTCTGTCTTCTTTTCTACGTTGCAACTGTTGCATCTAGATGTTTCAAAAAGCAGATCAGGTGTTGCACATGGGATGTGCGGCCCGGACTATGTCTAGGGCGGCGTGGGTGACATCCGGGGCGGTACGGGCTCACTACTGGTGCGCTCCCTCGTAAGCCCGACACACTGGATGCTCGTTCGCTCCCTATACGGACAGTGTCCGGACGCTAGCACCCAGATCCGACGTCCAGACGCTAGCAAGTCCGCTACATGACAAAACCCGGTTTCACGTCAGATGCCCAAACAGCCAAATGAAAACTCAACTCAAATGATACAAAGTCACTATGAAAACTACGCTTTGGTTATTCAGTTCTGGTCTAGCTCATCCAGTCATTTGTCATCCTGATTGTTAATTCCATCATGTGATGATGATGACTAAACTAGCCCCTCAAAGCCAATGCTTCCGAACATTCAGTTTGGTGAGGGGAAAAAGAAAAAAAGAGAGAAAAAAAAGAAGTGACACAAGATTTGTCCGGTGATATTGTTGTTTAATCCACTAGCGAGTTGCGTGAGATTGCCACCGGCTGAACTGGTCACGAAAAGGAACAGCTCCCGTGGAGTTGCCTGCCTGTCACATCTCTTTTGCCTTCGTCATGGTTGGTCAATGACTCAATGATCATCCGAAAGAGATCACCATGGTGCAGGACACAAAACTTCAAGTCCAAGGAATCAGAGCAGTGCCCCCCTCTTGCTTTAATTTTGTCTTTACATCTTGATATATTTAATGATTTAAACGTACGAAATGTTTAGCTTGCCATGTGAATCTTCCGACAATTATATACCCAATTTCAGATAGTCAGCCCCGTTTTGAAACTGCTGAAATTTCGTTCTAGCACTATGTTTGAAACATTTTGCTCTTGACCACTGGCCTCTTTTAACCTACCGGCAGCCAAAAAAAATAATGCGGATAACAAGAGGGCCGGAGGCAAAAAATCAAATAAAGAAAGAAACGGGAAAAAAAACTCAGAACCCGCCAAACCTGCCGCCTCGATCGCGGTCGCCTACGCTTCCCTCTGCAGTTGACCGTGGAAGACGAACCGCAGTGGGAGCAGGGCACTCAGCCACACAGAGAGCTGAGCTGAGCCGAGCAGGGAGAAGGACGCGAGAGCAGCAGGCCAGCAGCATGGAGGCGGCGGAGACGGAGAGGGGCACCGTCACCGTGTGCGTGACCGGCGCGGGGGGCTTCGTGGCGTCGTGGCTCGTCAAGCTCCTCCTCTCCACCGGCCGCTACGCCGTCCGCGGCACCGTGCGTCATCTCGGTATGCCTCGCGTCCCCGCCAGCAAGCCCCTTGCTATAAAAGTCTACTAAGAGCTTCTCAATTCTCATCACGTCACAACAATAGACTTCTCTGAATCTCAAGTAAGCCACGTATTTAGGAGTAATAACAGATCCTTCCTCTGACTCTGATGCTCCAAAAGGATGTTATTACGGACCAAGAGGATCACAACAGATTGTAACGGTGATGATGAATTGGTGATCTGTGCTATCCTGCGCTGTAGGTGATGCCAAGAATGCCCATCTTATGACACTGGAAGATGCCGGCGAGAGGTTGCAGTTGGTCAAGGCTGACATGCTGGACTACGGCAGCGTTGCGTCCGCGGTCTCCGGCTGTGAGGGTGTTTTCCATGTCGCGAGCCCTGTCCCCTCCGGCCAACCCTCCAACCCAGAGGTGATTTTGCTCAAAAAAGTTTGGTCCTTGCATTGCCTTTTCTGAACTTTTCAGGTTGTAGAGCTAGTTCTTTTCCCTTTTAGAACAGAAAAGGCATAAGTAGGATGGAAAAAAAAACATGCCGTTGATGATATCTGCCCATTGCTCTATGCTTCAGGAAAGTTTACATGACCTCTTGGATTGGATTTTCTCAAAAAATTTCCTTTTTTACTAGTCTGTTAGATGAGGTAAAGGTTTTATCGTCCACCAAAATGTGCTTTTATGGTCCATAGGATACATGTTCGGCTCATTGGCTGCCACTGTCAGCACGAGAGTGAAATCCCCTGTTTAATTTCACATGCAGCACTCTTTTTTTTCTCGGATACGCAGGAGAGTTGCATATCATTATATTATAGAGAGGAAATAAAGGCTCGAGTACATTACCAACTCATGTGGGTACCACACATGAGAAGGTTGGGACACTTACAACATTATCACCTATGAGACATCTGACCACTGACAACCAGGCACCTAACCAGAGGTCCCTACCCCATCTAACAAAAGTTCTTGGAGCTTCTTAGCTCTAGCCAAGCACCACAGTTTGTACTCATCTCTAAATTGTCTCAAGACCTCATTAACGGATGGAGTAGATCCATCAAAGATACAAGAATTGCGATGCTTCCATATCAGCCAAGATGTCAGAATGATTACCGAATTAACCCCTTTTTAGTACTCCTTTTTGACTCTATGAATGCATTTGGCCCACCAATCAGCAAAGTTATGTTCGTTCTGTTGTGGGTATTTGCATTGAGTAGTATAATACTACCTCTGTTTCAAAATAAATCAATTCTTAAAAGCACCCCAGTCAAACTATCTTGAATTTGACCAACTTTATATGAAAGGGTAATAACATCCATGACACCAAACAAGTACTATATTACGAAAATATATTTCATAGTGTATCTAGTGATACTAATTTGGTGTTATAAATATTGGTATTCTTTTCTCAAACTTAAAATAGTTTGACTTAGGATAACTCTAGAAGTTAATTTAATTTGAGACGGAGAGAGTATGATGCATGTTTTCTCCTTTTTGTTCTTATATGAGATACAAAGTAGAAGCATTTCCTTTCAATTAAATCCAAAGATATGTTTTTTTATCTAAGGAGTTCTAAGATTTATTGGCATCCTAGGATGGGGACAAAAGGAAAACGAGTCCACAGTAAAGCTACCATTACAGAGCATATAGATTTTCTATTTGCCGGAGTGCACACAGAAAAAACATACTAATTTATCTTTCGGTTTGTTTCCAATAGAAACCAATGAAGTATATCAAGCAATCCCCATAGTATTTACTGCATTGTTTTTTAAGATCAAGCATCTTCATTTAGTGTATGGTTAGGACTTAGGAGTCAAGCATTATGTCTTTGAATGTAAATGCTGTTCTTGTGCAGGAGATCAGGAGACAGTTAATAATGGACCCAAGAATCTAGTGGATGTTCGTGATGTCGCTGATGCCCTTCTGTTGACTTATGAAAATCCGCAGGCATCTGGACGGCACCTCTGCAGTTCAACAGCAATAAGAGTCTCTGATATTGTAAACATACTAAAGACCTCATATCCAACATACACTTATCCCCAAAAGTAAGCTTCTTCTTCGGCAAGTGATTTTGTTCTGTCTCTTGAATTTCCGTCCGTATCTTTGATAGAGTTGATTCTACTCTCTGTACAGCTGTGATTTTCTAAAACATTTAATGTGGATGCATGACCAGAATTGAGCTGGTGAAAAATGAGAGTGACCCCATTTTTTCTGTTAAAATCTCAATTTTTACGATTGACCACATGATAGTGCTATATTTGTATCATGGCTTTATAGAAATGTAACCAGTGCATTACCCACGCTGTTTAGCAGGTCTTATGCGATTCAGAACTTCGCACCATGTTCTTCTTCCCATGTGATTTACTCATTGAGCTTTTTTTTATTATTTATTTATTTTTATTTTTTTATCTGAAAGACAGTTACTGAACTTTCGGTGCAACTCTATTCTTCTCCATCGCAATGACTTGCAGATTCGCTGAAGTGGAAGGTAGCAACACATATATCACGGAGAAGCTTCGTAAGCTAGGGTGGACCTCTAGGCCTATGGAGGAAACCCTCCGGGACAGCGCCGAATGCTACCGAGCTTTGGGTATCCTGAACTGAGCTTCCATTCAGCTTTAGGCTTTGGCTGCTGCTGCTACTTTCAGCTTCTTTCCTCTTCATGTAAACAGTGAATCAGAAATTCAGAATAAGCTGGTGTATAGGAACTAGAAAAGGGGATCATGGGAGATGTTGATGCTAAGAATGAACTTGAACACCATCGTTTCTTAGTTTTTTTTTGTCTCTGCGCGCTTGAGGGCAAATTAAGTACTCGCATGCTGTAACGCTTACATTATTCTTCAGGTGATGATTTGTCCCGTATTGTAAATTTGGAGTCGCAGAACTGAACCAACAATGAAGAGGTTCTAAGAGTTAATCGAAGTGGTAGATCAGTGCAATGCTGTGGATAACTTATAGCGGGAAGTTCTGTTTTTTGGCCAAATGTGCACTTCCTGGTTGCTCATATGGGCTTTATGGTTTGCCAAATTTTGTTTAATACTAGTATTTATGTGCCTAAAACTTGACATATAAAAGAAAAATTCCAGTTTAGCCTATAATAGACATAGAATCTTGGGTATTTCAGACAAGTCATCCTTCAGATAGCCCAAGTCACGGGCGAGTACATAAAAGCTAGGTTGTCAAACAGACCAACCTTCTTAGAATAGAAAGTTCACTCACTGCCCACATATCCTAGATTCTTCCTAGGTGCCACGAATACTGGCCATGGCCATGGAAACGCCGGTGAACATGAGAACGGCGTACCCGAATGTCATGGCTGGGGTGATGGCACCTGCGGCTGCCGGAGCTGCGGCGGTGACGGCTAAGGATGCCGCCATGATCCCCAGGATACCTAAGGGGTTCTCATGGCTGCCACGGCGTCCGTTGCTGCGCCCGTCGTCTTCGCCAGTCGCCTTGGCTCCCACTCCTCCCAGCACAAAGGGATCGCAGGCCTTAGCGCCCACGGACTCGCCAACACGAACCTGAACGATTTAATTTTAGGATCACAAATCAATTTCTGCAATTCTGCGACGACAGGGACAGGGACAGGACGACAGGTTACCTGCACGAGCACGGCGTCAGGGGAGGAGCGCATGAACGTCTCCTGCTCCCCGGCGGCGATGATGCTCTCGAGGGGTAGCACGAGGCCGTCGGAGTAGCAGAGGAGCGTGTGAACGGACACGATGCCGTCGGGGTCGACGAGCACTCCTTGTCCCAGCCCAGCGGCGCGGTTCTCGCCGAGGCGAGGTCGCGCACCGGGCTCACGCAGGAACACCGCGGCGTCGGTGGAGAGGCCACGGGAGCGCTTCGCCAGAGCGCGGAGCTGGTCGCCGATGCTGATGACGAGAGCGCCGGGAAGCGGGTTGACGGTGACCCACTGCTTTCCGCCACCGTGGAGCACCTGCAGGCCGGCGACGTCCTGGTCCATGAGGAGGATGGTGAGCGCGTCGGGGTCGGTGTGGGCAGGGAGGCCGCCGGAGGTGAGCTCTGGTTCCGGGCACTCAGGGTACAAGTTGACGGCCACGTGCTGCTCCTGGTCGCCCAGCGTCTCCTTCATGTAGGCCGCGTCCAGACCCAGGCTATCCGAGATCGCAGCGCACAGCCTGAACCCAAGCTCCCGGACTTCCTTGCAGTACGTGCGCACGTGGAAGCTCGTGGACAGCCGTATCTTCCTGGCCGGGTCGTCGGAGTACAGCTTGGCCTTCTCCGCCGCTGGCAGCCGGAAGAAGTCGCGGCCCACGGCCATCACCGCCGCCATCAAGTCGGCATGTATCCCATGGTTCAGGACCTGAGCAGGATAGGAGTATGCAACAATCAAACGCGCTCATCAGCAACGAAAACGTCATAATTGGAAGCGTGTCGTGCGTCGGCTTGCGCGCTAGGTTTGCCGGTGGCAATTCACGGCCCGGGCCGTTCATCTCACCTGGAAGAAGCCGTGCGAGCGGCAGGCGTCGCCGATGGCGGCGACGACCGCGGCACGGTCGGGGCTCGCCAGGTCGACGACGGGGATGCGCGCGCCGGTGACGACCTCCGCGAGGCGAGGGCGCTGCGACTCCGGCCGGACGTAGTTCCCCGGCAGGGTGTCGTGCTCGGCCATCGAGAGGAGGTGCTCCGCCATGCGTGCGCAGGAAGAACCGTGTGCAGTTCGCCTCCGGCGGTTCTCCGGGAGGCGGTGGTCGCGCTCTTTATAACGGTCGAAGCGGATGCATAACTTGTGGTGTGGTGTGGTGGTGACTGCGCCGTGGCCAGGCGGGGCCCGTGGCGTCAGCCGCGACAATAACGACCGAGAAGACCCTACCCCACAGTCGTTGGGGTGGACTGATCTCCCTCGCGTCATCGCCGTGGCAGCAAGTGACGTCACCCCCTCCGCATCAAGCCGTAACCATGGCGGGCAAGTGGAAGAAAATTCTGTGGACCCTGGGTTCACAGCCGGGTGCGGGCGCCCCTAGCCTGGATGGCTGCCGCGTGGGCTGGCAACTCATCCGACGCGTTTCTGCCAATCTCGCTCGGCTCCGGCCACGCTGCCACGGACGTGCGTTCCCAGGTGGTTTGAGTGTTTGACTACTACTCCCTCCGCATCACGCCGTGACCAACTAAAACCATGTCGAGCAAGTGGTCCTCGGTGGCGAGGTACGCAGTCTCTGTGCCTCGTATTCGTTCCTGCACATTTTCTTTTTTTTAATATATACTTTCTATGTCCTAAATTATAAGATGTTTTGACATTTCTCTATTCATAGCATTTGCTATGTATCTAGACATAACATATATCTCGGTGCTTAGCAAAAGCCATGAATCTAGAAAAGCCAAAACGTTAATTTAGAACGGGGGAGTAAGTAGTATTATCTGCCGAGATCAGTGACCCAAAGCCAGCGCCAATTCACCATGTGGACGGTGGTTATGCTCTTGCGGCGGATCGCAGGATACAAGAGGCAGATGTCAGAGTGCCAGAGCATATTTCCCGCCGTGTGAGGATCTCTCGTCGTCACACGATCGATCGGTGCAGTTGGCTTGCACCAGGTGTGGTTTAAGGGCCTCTTTGGATTCAGTGGCACTAAAAGTTAGTGGCTAAAATTAGTACTAGTGAATTCAAATGGACCTGCTAATTATTAGCGGGGGTTGCATGCTATTAGTTCTACTAGTAAGATGAAAGTTGCTAATATGTGCTAATAGTTTTATATGTATCTTCAAATCACTATTCAACTAAGATTTGTAG
Source organism: Saccharum hybrid cultivar R570 (assembly GCA_038087645.1). Taxonomy (NCBI): domain Eukaryota; kingdom Viridiplantae; phylum Streptophyta; class Magnoliopsida; order Poales; family Poaceae; genus Saccharum; species Saccharum hybrid cultivar. The sequence continues at coordinate 1,213,057 of JAQSUU010000579.1, read as the reverse complement.
TTGCTAAGGGCGTGCCCAACGCACCAGCATGTATGGTGGCTCTACATAGGCTCGGATGCCAGTTGGAGGAAAAAAGAAATCGGACGGTGGTTTTGCAGACGGTCAGTGTGGTTTGCAGAAGAACCATTCGCTTGGTCTGACAAAGAACTGAAGCAGCTAGCGGAGCATAGCGATGGAGCAAAAAGATGTTGGCTTGAAAAAAAAAAGGCCTCGGGAGAGGAACCAGCAGGTAAAAGTAAGGATGAAAGCGATGTAAATGATATGGGAAAGACAACAAGCGTTGTAGGGTTTGTAGCCTTCATGTATCCTAGCCTATATAGAGCTAATCTTTTCACTGAGACCACTGGAGCGAACAGCCTGCGTTGGTCTTGCTCTAATAGGTGCTATAGTTTATACGTACCTTTGATCACTATCCAACCACCTATTAACAGTAGCTGGGGGATCCAAATAACCCCTACTAAAAATTAGCTAGCTAAAAATGACAGCTATTAGCTAGCTCATTTTCAGTGCTAATGCATCTAAATAGGCTCTAAATCAGATCCACATCCACGTGCTCGGACTCGAGGGCTAATATTGTTGAATTAAGGTTTACAGTTGCTAATAGGTGATAATATAAAGTTTCTGCACATCTTCTTCTTAAGTATATATATCCGCCAAGATCAGAGGTCTCCAGTGTTTTTTTAAAAATATATATAGCTCATATAAAGTAAAAAAATGAAGCAGTCTAACTTGCCAACACAGAAAATCATGTGAACATAGACATGTAAATCATAGGATTTTAGGTGAACGAAATCTCAATTTTACTAATTGAAGACATTAATGGAGGCTTTACACATAGAACACTAGAAAAACAAGATATTATATTCTAAACAGCTCACGAAACCGGAAACATTATCCTTTAATTTGGTACCTATCTCCGTACTTTTCTTTTCGCGTCGCGTTCAGGTCCTGCGGCCATGGGCAAAGGCCTTCCCACATCCCACCGCACGCCACGGTTCAGGGGGTGGTTGACCCGGTGACTGACTTGTGAGAGAGAGGGAGACCTCTGATCGGAAACTTTTTATCAAATAAGACGAAAGTGATACAGTATTTGTTAAACTTTAACATCCAAACCAAACATGCCCTAACTATGCGATTCAGGATTCAGGCAAGTATGTCGTACCCTATTAAAAATAGAGGAAACGAACCACCAATCCATTACCATGCCAGCAAAGAAAACCAGCGCTTAGGCTACCAGCAGTGGATACTCTAAAGTGATACTCTAAAGCTTTAGAGTATGAATATAGAGTAAAAACTGCTGCACTGGGTACTCTAAAACACTACTCTATCCTTTTTATTACTCTATATTTAGAGTGGTACAATGCTTACTCTATAGTGGGCAGTGGCGGGCCCCACTAGATAAACAGAGGAAAAAATGCTATAACTCACAAACCAAAAATCCAAATTAAATTCCGATTGCACCATTAAATTCGTCTCAATAAATCCTTCAAAACTAGATCACACATGGATATATTTAGATAAAGTGACAAGTAGGTCCTATAGTGGATAGAGTGGATAGAGCATGATATAGATGATGAATGGGTGCAGGAGAATTAAGTATAGAGGAGAGAATCTTGCTGAATAGGACGTATAGAGGATGAATATAGAGGTCCATGATTACGGATAGGCTTAAGACGCTATCGGAGATGTTGCTATTCTGCCCTTTCCCGGTAGTCAACCACCAACGAACATAGGCTAGGACCTGTAATATTACAGCCTTGCCAATACTTCCTTTTGATAATGAAATAGCTGAGGACAGGCTGTCTCGGAAGTAAGTGCTTTCATTCCAACTGGTTAAGGCCCGGTTTGGTTTGCTTTTTTTTTTTGGGTTAAAGTTTAACTCCCATCACATTAATGTTCCCTTAAATGCATAGAGTACTAAATGTAGACTAATTGTATGCATGTCGGCACAGATTAGGAGTAATTTACGAGACAAATCTATTAAGCCTAATTAGTCCCAGATTGAAAACTTTTTGTCAAATAAGACGAAAGTGCTACCGTGTTCGTTAAACTTTTAACACCCCAAACCAAACACCCCTAACACAACACTGTCTTCTTGTTTTTTCAGGAATTGGTATATCGATCAAGTGGAATATAAATATATGTGCAGATACGTCATCATTCTGGCATGCCAGCCAGCTAAGGCACCCACGGGCAACAACGGGGCAACGAGAAGAGGAGAGGCACCTCCACGGCTCCACCACGAACAAAAGGCAAGCGGGGGAGGGAGAGTGAGCGGAAAACAAAAGGGATGCGCGGCGGGCGGGCGTACGGGCCCACCGGAGGCAGCGGCCGCTATAAAAGAGGCCTCGGCGCGCCTCCGTAACCCTCACCTGGAGCAGCGGCGGCGGCCTGCGGACGAGCAGCCTCCAGCGAGTGCGCCAGTGCCGGCGGCGTCAGCGAGTGCGCCACCGACGACGTCGGTAACTAACGCCGCCTCCTCGACTGCAAACGAGTTTTTTTCCCCATTCGGCTCTAATAATTGTGCGCGCGTGATCTCGCTTCATCGCCGCGCTTGTCCACGGCCTGTTTGGCCTCTGCTGTGAATTGTGATCCATCCGGACCGCCGGGAATTCCCTTGCGAATCCAGGCTCTGGCCGTACTCCGCCTCATCCTCCTCGCTCCATGATTTTTTTTCTCTGTTGCTTTGTTGTTGGGGGCGCCCCAGTTGACAGGTGAGGTGACCACTCCGCCACGCCGCCGATGGCCGCTCGGGGCAGCAGCGCGACGGCCACCGGCCTCGCCCTCACAGTGATCGCTGTCAGCGCGGGCGTCAGCTCCGCCGGCACTTTGGTCTTGCTTCTCAGCTTCGCCGGGGTGCTCGCCGGCGCCAGCCTCATCTTCGTCGGTGTCCGCGTCGCCGACGACGACCCGACGGCGCCCATAGGCCGCCGCCCCGGGGTGCTCGCCGCTGGTGTTGTACGCGCGCTCGTACACTGCCTGCGCCGCAACCTCGCCCTCGTTGGCCTCCTCTTGGCGTCCTCTGCTGCCGCCAGTGCGACGGCGGCGGCGGCGGTGGCGGACAGGGAGGCGGCCCCGGTGCTTTGCTTCTGCGCGTTTGCTGTGATGCTACTCGGCCTCTCTCTCCTCAACACCGGAGTTTTTCTTCTCGGCGAACAGGAACCGGAACACCAGGAGTTGGTGCGATTCTTGGATGCATTTAGGGCTCGTTGAGTTGCAAAATTTTTTGCAAAATGACTCTGCAGCACGTTTCGTTGTTATTTGACAATTAGTGTCCAATCAGGGTCTAATTAGGTTTAAAAGATTCGTCTTGTTCATTTCGTCTAAACTGTATAATTAATTTTATTTTTTTATTTATATTTAATGCTTTATGCACGTGTCTAAAGATTCGATGTGACAGAAAATCTGAAAAATTTTGCAAAATTTTCTGGGAACTAAACCGACCCTTATTCTCACTTGATTCCTGATTCAACAGCATTGCCTCCGAGGCTGAAGCGCTGAGTTGCCAGTACGATCGGATAGTCCGGCTTCGCCACTGGTCGCCACCACTGCGGCCCCGCCGCCTGTCCTAAGATAACTATATAGTACAGTATAAGTGTGCTTGTCGGATATGAGTAATTTCTATCATGTCTTGTGAGCTCAAATGTCCATTGAGCTGCTATACTATAGTGTATAGATTTTTTTTTACTACTGGTCATGTAAGATACTCCGTAATAGCAGTCTTTGTTTGATTGCAATGCAATGATATGTAACTTCATGGACACCGTGTTCTGAATATCTGCATGCAAATGCGTGTAACTAATAAACATCTTGACGTTTCAGAGTCCTTTTATGAGCTGGTTGCAGATAAGTAGATAACTACTATGGCTGTGTTCGGTTCCTCAAAAAAAAAAAGTACTGTGCAAACAAAAGATTCCCCGTCACATCAAACTTGCGATACATGCATGGAGTACTAAATGTAGATGAAATCAAAAACTAATTGTACAGCTTGGTTGTACTTTGCGAGACGAACGTTTTGAACCTAATTAGTCAACGATTGGACACTATTTACCAAATAAAGCCAAAACATGCTACAGTACTTTTTTTACCCCTTTTCGCGGAACTAAACACACCCTATAGACGAGATGATCATACTCGTACTGATCACTGCCTCGTTCGATGGCTGTATCCGAACCGAACTCAGAGCTGTATCCTTTAGAAATCAGAACACTATTCTATTCGGTCTACTCTAGTGATGTGTGTTCCTTTTTTTTTTTCAAACTCCAACCGAGCAAACGCCTAATTAATACAGGTTGCGGTTGACTGGAGTAGAGTAGGAACCAGGGCACGAACAAGCTGATACAGGAGTTTGGCCCTTTTTTTTTTGATAATGCTGGAGGGGCTTGCGCCCCTACAGATAATTTTATTGAAAGAAAAAAGCACCAGATTTACAACGTAATAAATTACAGTCTCCCAAGGAATTTGGCCTTTTGCATGTTTATCTGAATATTTACTCCTATATCAAACTGAGACCAGGAGTTGACGAAAAGGTATTTGAAAGGGTGTTTGATTCCAGAAAACCAGTAATAATTAGCTACTAAATTAGTAGTTTTAGTGGATTCAAACATCCCGCTAATAATAATTTGAATAAATTTACCTAGGAGATCCAAGACTTGCTCCAAAAGAAAAGGCAGCTAGCATTCGAAGTTGTGTATACTTTTTTTTGGTTGGAAAAGAGAGCTCCAAGTGGGGATACACGATCGAAAACGCTCTTTACAGGACGCCTGTCCGTCTCGATGGACCCCGCACTCGTCCACGCCCACGTCGTCCGCTCGCCCTGCTCGCGGGACGGACCCTGCTCTCGCCCGCGCCACCCCCGCTCGCACCCCTGCCACCACCCTGCGCCGCCTCACGGCGAGCCCGACGCGCTAGGCGCTCGCTAACTCGCTCCCGGACTCGTGCCTCCCCTTGCGGTCGCGCTCCATACGCCTGCCCTTGCCCCTGTCGATGTCCAAGCCGTCGCGAGCTCCACACCGGCGACCTTCGAGCCACTCCACGGCTTCGAGCTCCACGTCGACGAGCCTTCGTTCGTCCAAGTAGCAAGCAGATGCTACGATGAAAGCTCATGTTGCAATAGTATTTTCCAAGTATTTCAGATATTTTAGAGGTATGTTGCAAGTGTTGTATATCGATGTTGCAAAAGTAGATCAGGATCACTAGAGCAGGACTGGGTTGCAATCTCAGTTGGGAAACCCCTTTAGCCCGGGTTTCCCAACTGGGATTACGAATCCGGGACTAAAACCCCCCTTTAGTCCCGGTTCTGGGAACCAGGACTGAAAGTGGACCTTTAGTCCGGTTGCGATTACCAACCGGGACTAAGTGGCCCCTAGATATTACACCGGGGCTGGCCCCGTTGGTGTTTTCAACCGGTACCAAAGGTTCCTTTTTTTAATTTCTTTCCTTTTTATTTTATGGTTTCTTTTCAATTCAATTCTTTTTGTTTCGATTAGCTTTTCATATACGAATTCTATGCTGCTAATATACGTCCATATATATATGTAAAGGTTCCGTTCGAGCATTATACATAAATAACACACTAGAATATATGAAACTATATATATATATATTTGAAGAGGTTGTGCATGCATGAAATATATGAAATATCTAGGGGCCAAGTGGACCTTTTGCTTCCTCCATTCAATCTTCAATTCGAATGAAAGGAAATGTGTGTGTGTCTATATATATATATATATCAACACAATGGTAATAAATAAATTATGTATATTTTTTACGTACTTCAAAGATCTCTTCACTTGTTCTCCTTGAGTACTCCATGAGCAACTTGCAGACGTAGTATCCACATAAGTTGTTCTCCGATTCCTGCTGTAGACACCACTTTACGAGAAAAAGATTTATCATCAACCAATGAAGCATGAAAATAATGAATTGAACTAAATAAAGATGTGGTGGCCTAGCTAGTACTTATTGGGTATTGGACTATATGCAGAGGCACTTCCTAATTACCATAATGGTGTTTGTCGGCGAATGTTTTCCAAGCACTACTCAACAAAATAAATAAATAGAGTTATATCATTAAAATGGTATAAAAGAGTATATAGTGTGTGCGAGACCGAAATTACCATTGGAGTATATCGAGGATTTCTTGGTAATCTTCTCGGGATTTTGTCGCTGAGTCAAAGATTTTTACACGACTCCTGGTCATATCGATGACCAGCAGTATCTAGTGAAAACTACATGTTTATACGCAGACATAACTCATTAACTAAAGTCAATATGGAGTAAGCAAAATAAAATAGGCACAAAACATTCACACTCACTTGAAGCCGTATGGAAAAAGTAGCAGTGTCTTGTTAGCGTTCTTATCTAAGAACCTAAACAAAAGCTTCTCCACTTGAGGACGCCATCTATCATATGGAGTAACCCTGTCCTTGAATACGCGATTCGGATCAATGAAACCAACCTCAGTCATCGCTTTTTTCTTTAGTTTCAGCGTCTCATATCTGCATATATATAGTACAAAAGAATGTATATAGTGTGAGGATAACTATATATGAATAATGAACTAACATACAAGTTACTTCAATTCAATTGTAGAAAGAATCACTTACAGACACCAACAGCTGACGAGAGATTTGTCGAAAGCGTCCCGGTTTAATAGTTGATATAATTCATTGAACTCAATATGTACAACGTCATAGCCCAAATAATGCTCTGGTCTGACTCTGGCAACAAGCCATGCTGCTTCATCATTGTCGCTCACTTTTAAGTACCACTTGTTTAACAAGAACA